>OX352260.1:15607576-16807576 GCA_947086405.1 Esperia sulphurella
AAATGGTATTTTATTGGGGAGGCCTATGTCCAGCAGCGGACGTATTTAGGCTGATGATGATGGTTTTTATTCACTCTATCCCGTGGTTCTAAGTTCATCGATGATTTACCAAGAAAGTGATTAATATTTAGCTTAATCAACTAACATGATTACTGACGAAAACGTAATAATAATGTCCAGATAATGTAATCATATGTCCAGATGATGTAATTATATGTCGAGATAATGTAATCATATGTCGAGCCGTCAGCAATGATCAGAGATTGGACTAGTCTGATCCCCTGATACCTTCGGAATAACAATCGTAAATCCGCAGCACCAATAAACCATTTCATCTGCGCACACCGTTACGACTTATAGGGTGACCAGGCTTAGTGTCGTAGAGCAAGGTTCTAGGTCTGTCTGTCATCAACGCCTGCCCGAGGCAAGTTTCATAGATGAATGAATGTATAATTTATTGCACACAAATTACAGAAATATATAGGAGAAATATACAGTAATTGTTGGCGGCCTTATCGCTGTTAGCGATTCATTCCAAGCCATCTTATACTAGTGAGAAAAGAAAAATTACGATTAAGGTGCGGGTGCAGATTTATGATGGAACGAAATTCAATTATGGCGTATCCGTTACTTGTCACTATTATATACCAGTTGTGAGTGAGTAGAAGTTCTCGACAATATCTTAAGCATAGAATACTTAATAATACTGTCTTAAGTATCTGTTTAATTCGTTGATTGGAAACAGCCATGCTCGTTGGCACTGCACTTCTCACAGTACCTATAGAAACAGTTGATGTAGAATGTAAACAAAATATGTAGGATGTTATTTTACCAAGGGTACGGTACCTCTTTGTATTTTATTGAGTTTAAGTTTCAATTTAACAGTTTTATTTTAATTTAGTATAAGAATGATCTTGTGAAATGAGTACTACGTTTTGGTTAACACGTTTCATATTAGATTCAAGTTACTCCGTGGGTACGTGTGTATTTGGCCACCCTAATCCCCACCCAGACGTTCCTTTGCGACTCGCAGACTGCGAGCCCTTAGGGTTGGTATCGACCGCTGGCGGGGCAGGGGAGGGGGGCGCCCGACAGCCCTGACAGGGTGCAAACTAACTTATGTGAATGTCCCACAGCCAGATTCTTCTAGTTTACTTTAAGGATTTAGGCAGTGTTTGGTAAGCAGAAATATCTAGCATTGAAAAAGAAACTGAAACACAAGCATTATATAGAAAATCCAAAGGAGTGTCACCCTATATCTGCTACAACATTTTTAAAAATCTGAGGGTTTCGTAATTTTTTAATATCTCGAAAAATATAATGTACAGAATTTTCCATATAATTTCTACATGTAATTATGTTCCAAATTACAGTTCAAAAAGTCCATTAGTTTTTAATAGACTTGAGAGACAGACGAAAAGCTTCACTACAAGGGTAGTTCGTTTTAAAAATTGACTTACAAACTTAATAATGAATAAAAGCCATTCAAGTACTTCTGTGGGTACTTATCTTAACCTCTTATTAAGTGTATCCTTTTGTTAGGCTTCTGGCGGACCCAGCGTTAATTTCAAGATATTTTGTTTAAACTCTACTTGCGTCTCGGCAATATGTAGGAAGTGTGAAAGAGAGCAACTACAACATCATGTCCTTGCTACAAATGCCTAGATGCTGTGATAGGCGAAAGCGCTCGTATGGGCATATGTCTGAATCTGCTTAACTATATTGACCGTATCGCTGGGTTTTTTAGCTAAGTTATTTCTCGAGACAGAACTTATACAAGTTGCACCTCATAGAAAAACAAACGCTAAAAGCAAAAACTGGTTTGCATTACCATGTAAACTTTGCGGTCCACTTCGGAACACATTGTATCGATTTGTATGATTTTTTTTCGTAGCGACCACTACCAGAATGTTTGGCGCTGGAAGAAAGAATCTCTCTCGGTCGAGCGTCCATGATGTTATGTAAAAATTGACCATAATATGTTTAGAAAAGACGTATTTTTATTTAAAGCGACTCCCAGGCGTGAGCTGCCTATTATAAATCCTGCAAATTCACCTTTAGTGGACCTACGCTTGAACCGAGCAAGCTGGCCGCTGTGTATAAATCGACCCTATCGGCCATGTAAAAAGTAATGAATCTTTCCACGTCAATAAATAACTCTTCGGTTTTCCTTAAGGATAGCTTAAGCTTTCCCTTTCGGAGGCTTTTGAGGAAAACCGACGGAAGGAAGTTACTGTGTTAGATATTAATATTAAAATATATTAATTACTTATGTTACGACTTGCAGAGTCGTAACAAAAAAAGGAAATTTTATTAACATTTTGTTCACTTTAAAAGGTAAAAAATGGTATTTTCTAATAAATAAAAACGTAAACTTGGCGTGTCTGAACATTGAATATATTTGCAAAAAAAATTGGGGGTGGCGGTGGCGATTGCAGGAGCGGAAGTGGGAAGGGGAGCGGAATCTGTAGTCCACACGAGCGGAGCCGCAGGCAAGTAGTTCATGCTAAGTGTAAACCGCTCTGGGGTAAACGAATTCTCCAGGGGAGTATGTAAAACTCAGCAACTTGCACTGGGCCAGCAGTGTTGGTTTATAGGCATGGCACGTTTGCCCAGCAGTGGGCTGTTGGTTTAATACATGCAAGTTTCGTCTGGATCATCACTACCCTCCTTAACCAAAAATAGCAAAGCTTGATTCTAGTTTCATCATCATCAGGTTATTTTTGTCTCCACTTCAGGAGCACAACCCTCTCTCGTATGCCGGAGACAGACGGAGGATTTGGCCTACACTCCGCGCGCTGGCCAGACAGATTGGGGAGACCTGATTGATGTTTTATATTGTATTCCCTTAGTCGCCTTGTACGACATCCACGGGAAGAGTTGGATTGGTCCTATTCTACTCTACCGGAACCACACGGCGATTCTAGTTTGATGGTAATGAATGCCCTATAGTTAGTGTTGTTAACACGTTCGTGGGCATAGACCACGTGTGGTGAGTTCGTAACGCGGCACTAGACGACGATTCAATACGAAACAATTCGAAATACGACGTCCATAGACGTACTGTCGCTGTAGGAGCCACCGGTATGACGTCCATTGACGTACTGTCCACGTATATTAATATAGTTACAGGCTAGCAAGGCAGTCTAATATGTTGTTTAGTACACTTAAAACCCATTTGTGACTTATGGGTTGCAGGTTGATGGGCGACAGTGACCACTTACCAGGGGGGACTGTCCGTCCGTTTATCACTTCTGCGGAAACATTAAAAAAAGTTATTCACGCTATACAAAGAGTGCTATTAATAACCCAAGTTTTTATATACAGGGTGACAGCCAGCCGACTGAATAACCTTGACCTTGGTCATTCAATGAACAGTAGGGGCTATAGATACCTAAGTAGGGGCTATAGATACCTACACGCGTCCACCACAATGAAATACATACCTATTCATGTAAGGACATTAACAAGGTTATAAATATTTGGTGTAGTTAGGCCCTAGTTCCATACCTAATTGTACATACCTAACAACGATCTCTATGTACTACTAGATGGAGCTTTCCAAACAATCGCTAGTAGCCACAACTCTTTCACATTCACTTTGAAACTTGTGCAGTTACTACGCACAACATTTCATTATTACTAAATATTGACGTTACTGCCACATGCTATCGGCGACGTATGCTGAGTCAGGGCCTACGGGCCACGACACACGGGCACACTCGCGCCTCCCGCTGCGCTCTCGCGGGCTCCCAACGTAGACGTGTAAACAGTAGAAGTTCTATTGTGTCTCGTTGGGTGCCCGCGAAGCGATATGTCATGTTTTGTCCACGAAATTTATGTTATCTACTTGTTTGTGAACTTGTGTTATGTCAGTGAATTAATGTCTATCTATCTATCTGTTCCCTTAGCTGGGTGTGCCATCGTGAATTCAACGATTTATACATGAAAGGGACAAAATAGCAACAAAAGGTTCTTTTAAACTTTGAGGTCCTCTTCGGAACACTATTGTTTATTTTGATTAATATGCCAATTGATAACGAATAGAATTTAATTGTCTACTTAGCATAGTACAAGAGAAAGTCCTAGTTAGAACTAGACAAGTGTCTATGCGTGTATGAAATATGCAAGCGCGTAAGGCCAACTAACATATTATACCTACTCAAAAACGTTCAAAAACCTCCAGGTGGCGCCACTATATTTGGAAACTTTTAATATGAAGAGGAAGGTTTCAGTAAACATTTTTAATAAAACAGAGTCAATTGGGAAAATGGCGTAAGTAGTCTTATAAATTTTTTTCATATCATTATCACACTGTCTCTCTCTGTGAGCCGAAAGACCCCACAGACAAAGAATTAACTACTGAACCGATTTTGATGGACTTTTTACAGTAACATAGGGCTTAATTCGAAGTAACACATAGGCTTTATTTCATCGCACTCGGTTTACTCAATTAAAAGTTATGGACAATTTTAGTTTTCAAGTACATTAGTAGGTAAGGTTAGTATGCAATATAACAAAGAAGTATAGTTTTAATGTTCCGTACTAATAAGATTGCAATGAGTTTGGACTATATTTGAAGCTAGGAGTGGGAGTGGGAGCGGGAGCGGAAGTGAGAAGGGGTGCGAATTCTGTAGTCCAAGCGAGCGGAGCCGCGGGCACAGCTAGTATTAAATAATATTACTACTTATAGCTACTTATATATACCGATTATTACTAAGTAAAGAAGCGACACTCAACTCGATATCTTAGCAATGATAGATATCTAGGTAATGATATAATGTAATTATATCTGTACGCTACATAGTATGGAGTGCCACGGGTGTGCCAGAGATCTATCCCCTTGACATAATGGCATTTACATAACTATAATAGACCATTGTCACAGGTCCCAGGCGAGATAATGCAAAACAAACTTGGACAATTCTCTAACTTAAGACATCAATATGACGATCCCACTTAAGGGAACGTACCCATACTACGTGACCCGTTCAGGGGGAGAGGGGGTCTTCAAAATACCACGCTTGGTCACGGGGGCGGGGGGTTAGGTTTTCGTCACGTAGTCAATATCCTCTAGGGAAATCTTGCGCTTTTTCGAGCTATATTCAAATATGGCGCGCAGTTTGTAGCGCTTTTTAATCTCACAGGTGGCAGAAGGACGTCAGCTGATTGAAATCTGACTGTTTTTTCTTCTTGATAATATTTTTTTCACTTGTAATGAATGCACACACTTTTGGCGTCACGCGGTAAGCGTAATTATTAAAGAAAAATATGAGTTTTTTTTTCTTTTAACTTTCTGTTTTCTTAAAATTGGTTTAAAACCATATTTATGCATTACAATGTGAATACTAGAAGGAGAGGCATATACTACGGTTGGTCACCGAGGGGGGGGGGAACTGTAAATAATGGGTCACGTAGTTTGGGTACGTTCCCTAACTATGTTACCCTACCTGCAAACGTGTCAACATTTCTGCCTCACAAGTCGTTTTAAAGCTGGGTCAGCCGTGTTGAACCAGTTATTCCAGGCAGTAAGTTCCGCAACACACGTGGAAATGAAATATCAAACGAAACATTTCACAAAGTTACCAGACTGAAGCCAGAAAGCTACCGAGCTTTAATTGCGCCGGCTTTTAAAGTAGAGTTGTGGGGAAAATATTGCTGGTTAAATGTTACTTGTTTCTGCCACGCTTCTTTGCCCGCTGTTTACAGAGGGAACTTTTATTTTACTGTAATTTAAAGCTTATTTAGAGATGACATTAGTGACAGGTTTTCATAAGTTGTAGGAGGTTGTAGTGTTGCGAGTGAATAGATAGTCAACAGATGCTATTGTGACATCGAAAAATAGTCATTTAATGTGTCAATTAATAATAATAATAATAATAAACTTTATTTAAACAGTAAGTTCACATAAGACAAAATTTACAAAAATCTACAATCTCTGTACTACTAGATGGAGCGTTCCAAACAATCGCTCTGTTTCACGCAACTGCGGCTCCGGGACTCGGTTATTTTCACTTTGAAACTTGTCCAGTTACTAAATATTGACGCTACAGGTAAATAGCGTCAATATTTAGTAAATAACTAAATGTTCTGCGTAGTAACTGCACAAGTTTCATTGTGATTGTAACCGAGTTGCGGCTGCCGGAGGTTGCTGGTTGGAGCTTGTTAGCTCCATCTAGTAGTACATAGAGATCCTTGACATACATTTATTACAGTAGTTTAAATTAATTAAGTAATAGTTAACAGTGTAAACATGTGGTGCAGCCTAAACTAGGTCGCCCCGTATCAGAGGCTCGATACTTACGATATAATTTTTATAACGCAAAATGAACATTAATGTTGTTACCGACAATACTATCTCAGACTTTCACACCAATTATCCAGTTCCAAAGCCTGTGTTAGGTAATAGTAATATCGATAATAGTATATCATAATTTCCCATACTACCGATCGATAGTAGCGATTGTGTTGCCGTTAACAAATAGTATTGCTTATTTTGTACAATCGATACTATTGACACGTGTCGATACTATTGAAACAACTATCGATATTATGACCGAATTACGAGGTCAAATATCGACAGTGAAGCTAAAATTAAAACCGCAATTCTTTTACCCTTCAAATCGGAAGACAATAATTTACTGCAATTCAGGATAGTGATGCAAATCCGAGTCAAAGCACATTATAAGTAGAGAGACTAGTCACTGACAACGCAACCTTATTTCTATTGCTTGCTGCAACCCAAAGATTACGCCCAACAGCGTACTGGTGAAATATGAAGCCTATTTTATAGCTTATGGTTGAATATTACGCCAGAACTATCAAGTTGGGAGCTTTGTTGATTGGCTTCAGCAGCTTATAGTCCTCTTGTGACGTCAAGCCTCCATAACCAACGACACGGCTAGCTGACTAAGACGGTTTAATTTTAGAAGACGAACTTACAGACTGAGGGATAATTTGACAGAACGACAGAGACAAGACAAAAAAGGCCGGTGTTTGTCCATAAATACCTCATAATTCGGAGAAAATACATACATACATAATGCTCACACCTTGGTCCCAGAGGGGTAGGCAGAGACGACAGATCGCCACTATGCGCGATCCTGACACACCTCACTAGCCTCACTTACATTCATCAACCTTTTCATGCACCTCCTTTTATTCTTCTCACTGCGGACTCCAATCTTTTCAAGAACGTTACTAATTTGATCTTTGAACATCCTCTTAGGACGATCTCTAGCTGTAGTTCCTTCCACATTCGCACAATACATTTCTTTAGCCACTCTTCTTTCATTTATACACTCTAAATCACCAAACCAACGGGAAAAATATCCTTTTAAATTGAATTTTAGACCATCCAACTCCATGATTACACTTCAAACTCAGTTTAATGTTTTGTTGAGTCAGCTTTGGATATGCAACTTAAAACTTGAAAATAAAATAAAAATAGTGATTTTGTAAGGAAGATAGGTACTACATTTTTGAGGTACAAACTTTAAATGATTCTCCTTACATTTCTTTTACAAAGTTGTAAACTACCCTAGAATAAATTTAGCTCTTTTACGAGGCAGAGGACTTGGAAGCGCTGACACTATACTTTTTATGGTTCTCTCTGGCACGTTTGATAATGATGTTTCTTTAATTCAATTTCTCCATTCAATCTCTCCATTTTCTCCGATACGTTTCAAGTGATTGTTATAAACATTTAAAAGTATTTCTTGAGCCTCAAACTCATTTGAGTATAAGAGGTAAATATAAAATTTAATTTTATTTTAATTGTATACTTTCCTCAGTATTCTTATGAGATCGCAAAGTATACATGTACTACGTCAATATGTGCATGATTTAGCGGTTCAGCGTAACATTGACTTTCTTGCATGGGCGTAGGATTCAATTTAGCTTGCTTCTAATTTCGTAGGTAAGTAAGTAAGTACTTCTGTAGTCCTATTACTTATTCTGTGACTGAACTAATTTTGATGACACTTTAAATGCCATACTTAAACTCACGCAATGAAACAGTGAACAGAAACAAGTACCTACCTAGTTAATATAATTTGCAACTCTACCAACTAAATCCTCAAAGAGAGGAACTATTAGTACTTAACGAAGTTCAACCGTAGTTCAACAGACACTTAATTAAAGCTGGGAACTTTCGCAACACGCAAAAGCTGCTAATAACATGATAATGGCGTCTATGATACAGAATCCAATATAATAGGAAACTGGGACGCAATTATAATGAAAAGCTATATGGGAACTGTAGCTATTTTAGTATCAAAATCGTACAATGTACGAGTATGGTTGATTTGGTCTAAGCACACGGCACTATGGTTTCCGACGTGCCGTATAATTTCCAGTAGAGTAGAATAGGACTACTCCAACTCTTCCCGTGGATGTCGTACAAGGCGACTAAGGGAATACATTACATTATAAAACATCAATCAGGCCTCCCCAACCCGTCTGGCCAGCGCGGGGAGTGTAGGCCAAATCCTCCGTCTGTATCCGGCAGGTGAGAGAGGGTTGTGCTCCTGCAGTGTAGACAAAAATAACCGGATGATGATGACACGGCACTAGGCACAGACGGGGCACATCTGCGGATCGGCACGTGCAGGGTAGAATGGCCCCGCCGCTAGATGGACCGACGACCTGAAGAAGGTAGCCGGAAGCGGTTGGATGCGGAGGGCGGAGGACCAGGTGTGGTGGCGTTCATTGGGCCTATGTCCAACAGTGGACGTCTAAGAGCTACTATTATAATGATGAGAGGCACACAGAAAACTATTTTTTGGTTGAAGGATATAATCTGCAATCGAATCATTTATTCCGATTAGACACCAGTCCATACAAATTTTAGTAAAATTAAACATAAGCAACGCTAGATTGTTTTGAAGTTGAAGTGCACGTTGAAGTGGCAGTGGGCTGGTCACATCTGTCGGAGAACCGATTACCATTGGGGTAAACGAATTCTCAAGTGGATATCGCGACTGGGCAGGCGTAGTGTGGGAGGCCCCCTGGCTAGATGGAGCGACGATCTGCGTAAGGCGGCTGGCAGTGACTGGATGAGAAGAACCGAGGATCGGGTTCAGTGGCGTACCTTGGGAGAGGCCTATGTCCAGCAATACACTTTTACAGGCTAATTGCCAAGAATTCATTTTATTTAAATATCATTCCTCTATATTATGATATTATAGGTACTAAGTTATAGATGTATCTTCGCCCGCGCTAGTTACGTTTTGATTGTTGCTGGAACATATTCTCGCATGGTATAATTAATTAATCTGAGATTATCTCTATTCATGACACATGAAAGCATCACAAACTCACTAAGGAAATATTAATATATTATCAGTGTTGTCCGAATAATAACTTGACAAATAGGACGTTTTTCAATAATCGTTAATGGACGATTAATCGGTTGAAAGTATAGATCGTTTAATTGCCGGAAACTCATGGAAATTAAACCCGAAATAGATGTGGACAGAACAAACCTATGTTATTCACCGGCTAATTTAATAAAACCACGAAAACGATATAAAAAAAATA
This sequence comes from Esperia sulphurella, assembly GCA_947086405.1. NCBI lineage: Eukaryota > Metazoa > Arthropoda > Insecta > Lepidoptera > Oecophoridae > Esperia > Esperia sulphurella. The sequence goes on from OX352260.1 coordinate 15,617,117, forward strand.
CATATTGACGTTTAAGTTTCCCCCATACCCCTCCCCCAACAGACTATCAGGCGTGGGGAGGGACTTCATCCTTATGTAGTAGACATACCACGCTCTCGGACAAAGCGTTTTGCTTCCTCTTTTATAATGCGAACTGCTTAGAATGGATCTCCGTGCCAGACTCGGTATTTCCGGACAAGTACAACTTAGATCTTTTTAAAGGAAGAGTGAATAGGTATATTTGTGGGTAAGCGCGATCCACTCAGGACTCATCGTCATTTAAACAATCAGGTGAAATTTAAGTCAAGCGTAAAGCCATCTATACTTATAATAAAACTGTAACTGGGCTATGTCTGTACATGAGAGATATTAAAATTTTTTTTATGAAGGGTCTTTATAGGGCCAATAGAAGCTAAAACATTTTTTTTGAATGTTTGTCTTTCTGTCTGTCTGTCTGTATGCATGTTTGTTACCGCATCACGCAAAAACTACTGAATGAAACTTGATGCAGTTTTCACAGTTGTCTTGCTGGTGGTCTAACTTAAAATCTGGTGCATGTTTCATCTTGATACGCCACTTAGAACTAGAGATGCCACGAATAGTGAATTGGCCGAATACCAAATACCGAATATTCGGCAACGCTGTCGGCCGAAGCGCCGAATATTCGGCCGCCGAATGCTTGGTGGGGGCGCGTTAGCTGGAATAAGACAAGTGACAACCTGTTTAATAATAAACTGGCCCAGTGTTTGTTATGTAGCATCAAGATCTCAAGAGGCGGAGAAGGAAAGAAAGCAAGTAAGTAAAACGTATTTAAATTTATGTTATGTTTTATTGTTTTTGTTGAAGTGAATAAAGTTTAGACAACGTTGTTGTTATATAAATCTTATAAAAAGGAAAACGTTAGGTTAATTTTAATAGTTTCGAAATAGTTTTATTCACTTATATATGTTATGGAATAAAGTTTTATGAGAAATTATTTATATACCTATATTTATTTGATTTTCTATAAGATAGATAAGGGAAATAAATAAAATAACTAATTTAATTATAATTAATTTAATTTTCTTTTATTTACAGCTACAACCTCTTTAAAAAACCATCTTAAAACCAAACATGCTGACCAATACGCTGCTTTAATTAATGTTCCATCGACACGTGGCAGCAACATAGGCGGTACTTCTACTTCTACCGATGCAAAGATGCCAGCAGAACCTGGAACGTCCAGATCAAAAGAATGGCAGCTCACCCTGAAGGAAACATCAGAAAGGAAATTGCTCTGGGACATTAATGATCCGAAATCAATAAAATATCATTACTTGATTGGCGAAATGATTGCTTTGGACCACGAACCATTGTCACTTATGGAACGAGTTGGATTTCAGAGACTTATGGCAAACGCTTTGCCCCATTATAAAGTACCTGGTCGCACTTACATGACCGAGAAAATTGTTCCGGATATATACAACAGAATTTGTGCTAAAATAGAAGCCAGTATTTCACAGGCAGCAGCATTATCAGTGACATCTGATATATGGACATGCCAGCACAATAACGAGAGCTTTCTGAGCTTCACTGCGCACTGGATATCTCCAGAGTTTATTCTGGAACATGGCGTTTTAGCTATGAAATCATTTCCTGGCTCACATTCTGGTATCAATATTGCAAAAGAACTCAATGCTATTACAGAAAGATGGAATATTCCTCAATCCAAGCTCCATTTACTTGTCCATGATAGTGGCTCTAATATGATAAAAGGTGTGCGAGATGCAGGATATGATTCAGGTAGGTGCTTTATTCATTCACTACAACGAGCTATAGATCATTCGCTAATATCTCAACCAGAAGTACAACAGATGATAGCTGCTGCGAGACGAATTGTTACCCATTTTAATCATTCTGGCTTAGCAGAGCAGAAACTTAAATCTATTCAACAAGAACTTAACTTGCCAAACCACCAACTAGTACAAGATGTGAGCACACGCTGGAATTCTACCTATTATTTAATGGAGCGATTATTAGAACAAAAGCGAGCTGTCTCCTTGTACATAACAGATCATGAAACTTTAATAAATCTGACACATGCTCAATGGGAACTATTGGAACAGTGTATCAAACTCCTCAAACCATTCGAAGAAATAACAAAAATATCTAGCTCAGGTATCTCTTGCATCTCTGAAGTGATTCCACATGCAGTAACTTTATTAAAATATCTGGGAAAAGCAGAGACAGCTGAGAAAGTACCTAATTTAGTCACGATGAGATCTTCACTGCAGGCCGAGCTAGAAAGGCGATTCAGCTTCGATGATAAAAATAAATATCTGGTTGCTACTTTTCTGGATCCTCGATTTAAAACGAGTTTTCTAGGATTGGTTCAAGCAGAAAGAGCAAGACAAAATATTCTTCTAGAAGCTCTAAAAAAAAGTTGTGATGAACTAAGTAGTACCGATGACGATTCTTCTCCAGCGCGTAAGAAAAGAAACTTGAATGAAAATGATAGGACTGTTGAAACACACAACAGTTTCTGGAACTGTTTTGAAGAAGTCGCTACAGATAATGCTAATAATGATGAGGAGGACGTGGAGAAGAATGCTGTGGCAAACGAGTTGGATTTTTATTTGAAAACAGTTCGCCTAGATCGGAAGGCCGATCCTTACAAGTGGTGGTCAGCAAACGAAAAACAATACCCGAACCTATCGAAATTTGCAAAAGTTTATCTTTCTTCGCCTGGAAGTAGCGTTTATAGTGAGAGGTTATTTTCTGAGGCTGGTAACGTTTACGATGAGAAGCGCAATCGTTTGCTACCAGAAAATGCTGAAAAGCTCGTTTTTATCCATCACAACTTACCACTGATTAATTTTAAGTACTAAAATGTTGTAATTTGGAAATAAATACATAATTTTTGAGTAAAATAACGTGTCTTTTTTTACATGATTTGCTATTCGGTATTCGGCCGAATAGTATGCACTATTCGGCCGAATACAGAATAGCAAAAAAGTGGCCGAATAGGCCGAATACCGAATAGTTGCCGAATATTCGTGGCATCATTACTTAGAACCTGAGATATTAATAAATCTGTTGGATTTTGTTGTTCACGCGAGCGGAGCATCGGGCACAGCTAGTCAGGAATAAAAACGTTTGATGTGGTTAACGATGAAGAAACACAGGAATTATTCACTGGCACTGTGACCTCTTCAATTTCATCGAAAAATCTCTTCGAAAATACAGAAAGATAACACCATGCGCCTCAAACTACATACTCGTATATCGAGCCATTTTAAATAGTTGAAATAACCGTTGCCTTGGACAATTAGATTGCGATCGGTTAATCGATTTGGGGTGTAATCGATAACATCGCTAGTTTTATCTTAGTTAGAAAAGTGTAGATATACCTAATTTGTTATTGAACTAGGTATTTATTACAATAGGTCACTTTTGGCCTCTACCATTATTCTCCAAATAATAAGGCGAATATAATACATATACGAACAACCGTCCCGTATAATGTCTTCCAACATTCTTTTCTCTTATACATAATAGTCAGATTAGTGTTGCGGGAATATCTATCGATTATCGATAGTTGCAAGACAATCGTATTATCATATTATCTGTCCATAGTTTGGAAATTAAGTCTCGTACCAATCATCATCATCATATCAGCCCTGAGATGTCCACTGCTGGACATAGGCATTTCCCAATGAGCGCCAACACACCCAGTCCTCCGTCCTCTGCATCCAGCCGCTTCCGGCCACCTTCTTCAGGTCGTCGGTCCACCTGGGGCGGCGGGGCGTCCCACCCTGCGCGTGCCGATCCGCGGTCTCCACTCCAGAACTCGTCTTCCCCAACGGCCGTCGGTTCTGCGATAGATGTGGCCCGCCCACTACCACTTCAGTTTGCTAATCCTTTCAGCTATGTCCATCACCTTCGTTCTTCGTCGGATCTCTTCATTACGAAGTTTTGTACAATTACATATCGATTGTTCTGTTCAGAATTTAGATCAATTCAGTCAATAATTTTGATAGCAGGTAGTCAAAATCCTTTATTGCACATTAGTACACTTGGTACATTTATACACGTAAATTTTTTACCTATTACCGCTGTGAAGAAGAAACGGCGTAACATACATCTAGCAACACATCTTTTAAAATCACGTTTGTTTACAACGTTATAAATAGAGATGAAACGGATAGTGGTTTGGTCGGATAGCGGATAGCCTTTAGGCCGGATAGCCGGATATCCGTCCGCCGGATAGTATACAATTTGTAATTGAAATTGTAGAACATTAAAACTAATTTACTTCGACGGATTTGGAAAAAATCTAAGTCTACATTAGGTTACTACTACCCCTATTTTGATAGACAAATGGATTCTGCCGTAAAGATATACGCTAGGAGAAGAAAGTTTGATCAAAATCGTACAAGCGGTTTTTGATAAAATTGTTCTCTTAAAATTTTGTAGGATTACAGCTACCATCAAATTAATTCAATTCCTTGTTTGAAACTTGTTTTTGGATATACTGGTGATATGGCAAAAAAAGTTTTAAAAAAATATTTTAAAACTTTTACGCCAACAATACCTTTCTGATTTTTTTGCATTTTAATGAATATCCGATATCTGCCGGATATTGGGCTACTATCCGGTATCCGGCAGGATACTAAAACTTAGCCGGATTGGCCGACTAATTACCGGATATCCGTTTCATCTGTAGTTTTAGTTTGAGTTTTTTGGTTATTTAATTTAAATCAACAAATATCAGTCAGTATCAAACAACAGATCTAATAATTTTGTCTATTTATATGTGTTTGTTTTCTCCCAGTTTAAATCTTATATTTTAACTATACAGAATTTTAATTATTTTAATTTTGTAATTGGCATATTTTGAATTTTATAATAACTTGTATTGTATATAATAATGTAATTGCTGTGAAATTAAATAAATATATAAAATAAATAAATAAAATGTTTTGATCCTCTAATGTAATAATTACAGATTTGACATAATAGCGCTGTGACTAAGCTCTTAAAATAAATATAGAAAAGAAAAAGATTTCCTCTAGTAGTTTGTTGTGGAAGCGTATATACTAGCCCGTATACGTTTACCTATCGATAACATCGTCACGTCACAATATACCAGCCATATTGCTACTATGATTTTGATTTATTTTGCCTTAGAACTGACTATCGATATATCAGCAACTCTAAGCCAGATATTATTTTTCTCTCTCAATAAATTTGCTGATATCAGACGCTGAGACCAAAACGACGTGAGCTATTCTTATCACGTCGCTGGGGACTAGGGTGTTCTATCCCGCTTCTGATGTTGTCACACGACCGGGAAAATCGATATGAAGACGTGGATAGAAACACTATGTTCATCATTTCTGACGTCTTTCTTGAAGAGTATAGGTATTATGGTATCTTTAATACAAAAGCTTACTAGATAACTAATGAAATCTAGGTACGGGAACGTACCCATACCATGTGACACATTTTCGGCAACTTTTGACCACCTGTAGTATATGCCAAGACTATACTACTGCTTCCTGTTTTCACGTAGTTTTTTACGCTCGAAAAAGCGCTTGATTCGCCGTATGTTGGAAATGTCAAAGGTTTCATACTCATGAATTTTTCGGGACTTAAATAAGACAGGAATCATGTCAAGTCAAAGAGCATAAAACTCCGGTCCAACATGACACTACACCAGGATGGTCGCTCAGGGAAGTTTGAGTCCTTCGATGGCGAGGGGGAGGGGAAGGGCAGGAGGCAAGGAAAGTGTAGTGTGTTGTGAAGTGTTTTGTTAAGTGTGTGTGTGCGTGTGTGTGTCTTCCTATGATGTTTTTTCTAAAAGCTTTTCGGTACCGTCATAGTCAAGTAGATGAAGATGGTTTTTCAGGACTCTTTTTGGTATAAAAATGATCAAAATGTCAAAAAATTACTATAACATATACCTATATGATACCATTTGGTACATAATTCAAAATAAACTGTGTAAAATATAATTTAAAGCGTCATGTCTTGTTTGGAAAATTCAAACAATGAGTGAAGCTCGTTTTTGGTCAGAATTGTTATGCATTTAAGTTTGAAAGCCTTATTGTAGCATTCTCCCAATACATCAGACTTCGACATTAGAGACAACATCCAGTTGGTCAATCGTTTCATACCTACGTCATCGACAGCTATTAAAAGGGTACTAAAGCTGTGCAAACAAATGAAAAGGCGTCAACGCATACGATACCCGAGGGATTGTCTATATATTACGTGACTTGTTTTACCTACTCGCACTTTTAGTCTGAACTTTAAGTGATCCGTGCACAAACTCACAGACAAACAGACAAAAATTATTGAAATGTGTTCTATTACTTATCCTTAGACCCCTCAATTTTTTTTTGCAAATATCTTCAATGTACAGACACGCGATGTTTACGATTTTATTTATTAGATTAAATTTATTTATGATTCATTTATGAAATCAACAACGTTTTACTTTTTTTTTTCTAATTTGTTGAGGTGGTCATTTAAATAGTGTTCCTTTTTGAATCCACTGCCTCCATGTCACACGTTGACACATTTCACTGACCCATGTTACCTCAGATAATATTTTTCAGCATTTTTATATGATAAATAAATAAATAGATATCTCAGACATTAACACTAATTATCCAGTCCCAAACTAGGCAGAGCCTGTGGTATGGTTACTGGATAACGGATACGAGTAGACATATTTAAATAAATACATAAATATCCAAGACTTGGATACAAACATTCATATTCATTATACGAACATTTGCCCCTAGCGGGATTCGAAACCGCAACCTCCGGCGTGGAAGTCCAAGAGCTACCCGTTCCGCCACGGAGGTCGTCTAAATGAAATGATATTTGTCTATGTTTTATATGAAATAGCGTCATATAATAATAAAATTATAAATATGTGGGGACATTTCACATGTCATACATGTAAGAACATATTACAGAATGTAATTTGTTAGAAGTATGACGCCGAAATGTTGCTTACCGCTGTAGCAAAGTTTACGACCGTTTTGAAAGTTTGAGTGAAGTATTCGTAGAGGGAAATGGACGACGTAGCGCTCCAGGGGCGTCCTGTTCACATTAAAGTAGGAATTCAAAGTTTATTTAAAACACCGACGTGAATAATAACATTAACATAAAAAGTAAAAAGATTATATATATCCTACTACATCGGAATTCACGCCATCTTGCGCAAGCGAATAGCATCCCTGTTGTCTATAGTGCGGGGCAGTACCAACATACTCCTGAGAGTTATTGGGGATAAGGTGGATAGCCCAATAATGAGACACTGGGTGAGGTCACATGATACTTCGTCAAGCACGAGTAGCATGTGACATCTCCCAGTGTCACCCATCAAACCTTTATTACATATAGTTACCACCAATTGTTACTAACCTAGTCATTAAGCTTTAATTATAACTACTAACCAAAATGTGGACTTTTAGTCTGAAATAAATATATTCATTCATTCATTCATTACTGCGCAAAGGAGCGACTCACCTTCCCCCGCCAGTCTAACATCGTCAGCAAAACAGAGCTCGGCTGGCAGTTCGTTTTACTTAGCTGCCGCTATCAGCTCGCGCCGCCGGTACAAAGTTACTACGCCAGCGCGCTATCGACCGGCGTCGAGATCGACGCTATAAGTTAGACAGAGAAGCACTTATGTTGTTGACGTATAACGTTGTCCCTCTCTCGATCGATTATGTTCGCTTGTTGGGTGCAGAAGCCCTACCAAAATTTACGCACACACACAAACGTTGAAGGTCGACAGGTGAGTCTGTAGTAGTAGTAGTAGGCAATTAATTGTGTTCGCTTGTATGGAGTGCCGGGGGTGTGCCTACATCGTCGTCCAAGTAATCGAAAGGAAAAGCCGAAGATTCGAAATATTTAAGTTGCTGTAGGCGTGTATGATCTAGACACGTGGCAGCGTGTCGACCCAAGTTCAAGCAAAGAAAAAGGAGCTTCAATTTATCCTAAGTTATCTGTTTTGTGTAAATAATTCGACTGTCCAAATTATATTTTTAAACAGGATTTTTGTAGCAGAAAAAATCAAGAAATTGTGTTTTAAATTTATTTTAGAATATTGTATGTTCTTAAAATATAATTTAAGGGCTATCTACAGAACTCGGCACCCATTTAGATCTCAATTCTTTTGTCGGCGAACTCGACAACCACACATATTCTTAATATTGAACTTGGCTCCCCTTTTCACATTTATGTTTTTGATGGTATTTTGTGTTCTCGATTTTATTTCCTAACGACCCACGGTCAAATTAATGTTTTACTTATGTGAATAAAAAATGTGACGTCACAGAACCGCAACTCCCTCTTCATGTAACATTTTGTCACAATTCCTTTACTCCCTCCCACTGTCAACTGTAACGTAATATATGGCTCGTCCCTAACCCGAAGCTATTTGAGAAGCAAACCGATAACATTTTCGAATTACAGATTCGCCACGCCCTCAAAGTGGCAGAAAACGACTCGAAGAACGAGGAAAAGCAAAGGGAATAAATTACCTTCCCCTAGGCCGGGGTAAACTTTAACAAGTATATATATACGTTCCTATAGTTCATTTCAATTTAGAGGTTATCACTGTTATTAAGTACCTACTTAAAGTTGAAATCGTGTCGTGTCTGGAAATTTCAGATTTGTTTATAATAACTAATTGCAAATGTAATTACAATATATGCAATTGTGTGTGTAACCAACTTTCTTCCGGATATTATTTTGTCATATCTAAGAGAGTGGTACCTAAGTAGGTAACAACTCTTTTAGAACTTGACCAGTTAAACTCCAAATTTTTTTATAAAAGTTTACTTAAGTTTTTGGAGTTCAACTGGTTCAATTTATAAAAAAGATTTAGAGCAAACAGTCACATTTAATTTTTAATACTTTAATAAATAATAGATAAATTAGTTTATGATATTTGGTCTCATCTTTAAGCAGAAAAATATCTTTGAAAAAACGTCGCAAACCAATTTTATCTAACCCCTTCCAATTTTGTCCGTCGCTTGGGACCACGGAGTGTCTACTGAAAATTGATTTATATGCTCTCGTATAATACGACTAGTATAACAGGAGCCCCCGTCTTGCATATACGTAGGGATAAACGTACAGACACACAGTTCTGAACGGCGGAGGCCTGAATTAGGCCGAGTATCGACCCGCCTGACTTCTGGTCTGTTCAGACAGGAGCAGGCGAAAGGAAATTGCGTCTATAATTATTTAGCGCCCCTCTATCATGTGCTGAATAATTTAAAATTTGTTAATCAAAACTCTTCTCTATTTTAATTAGATATAACCATATTTATCATCATACTAATTTATTTAATGTAAACTGACGTGTATGACAAACTACACGAAATAAAGATATCTATGTATATAATAAAATCGTAAAGGCAAAAAAGTCTGTACTTTGAATATATTAAAAAAAAACCAACCAGGGCGACTTAAAATAAGTAACTGAACATGTTATACAGTTTTTAAAATTCTTGTAACAATATATTCAGCCTAAATTGACAGAGTAGATAATTTGAGTTATATATAGCCTTTTCATCTTATCAAATCGAATATTCTTTATAATGATTGTAATTTTTTTATATAATAAATCATCCATCACCATTGAATCAATATAATTTATTTTTGATAAAACACTGTTTTGTGCAGTGGCGCAATTTTACAAATAATATGTCTCCAACTCTCTATAAGTTTGTTGGAAGAAATTATAGCTTAGTCGACAAATGCCTATATCGCAATTGAGAGAGATATGAATGTTAGTGTTTTTGAAATTTTATTCTTATTTTTCTCCCGTAAAGAAAAGGGTTACCTAAATAAATAAAATTTCATATATTTTGTTACAGACGTTGGCGCCCCGTGGGGCTGTACTCGAACTCCTCACTCAATACGGACCTGATTGCTGGTAGGAGACAAGCTGAACAACATTACATGTGACTTTACTGCACAAAGATGGAACCATAAGATTTTTGTTTAAAGAAATTTGTATAATTTCCGTCATAATTTTTTTCTGAACTATTTTTAGGGTTACGTCAAAACGGACACCCTTACAGTGAAGCTTTTCGTCTGTCTGTCCGCTGGATGACTCTAAAACTAGGGTCAATCGACCTTATATTTATATCGTCAGTGGAAAGGTAAAAACGTTAAAGCGCGAGTTTGACAACTTTACAGGAGAGAGGTTTAACGTTTCTTGTTGTTTTTTTTCGGAAAAAATTAGGTAATATTTCGTTTTCTATGAGGAGTATTTTTTTGTAACTAGAAAAAATACGATTGTATAATAACTGCTTCATTATGTAAAACAAAGAATCATTTTAGGTCGTTTATTTTACAATATAGATTATTTTACAATATAGATGTCACTTTAGCGAAAATCACCTGAAAATATAAAAATGATAGTCAGGTAAAAAACGCTAAACATATACATAGACAGATCGACGCAGAAAAAAAATACAGTCGAATGGTATATATAACTCATTTTCGTGGAGTTCATTAAGGAAGACCTATGTCCAACAGTGGACGTCAAAGGGCTGACATCATGATGATATACATTAGAAATCTAGTATACTTATTGCTGCTATTATAATGCCTACCCAAAACAAACGCACTAAATCCAACGATCTCTATGTACTACTAGATGGAGCGTTCCAAACAATCGCTCTGTTCCACGCAAGTAGCCACAACTCTTTCACATTCACAATGCAACTTGTGCAGTTACTACACAGAACATTTAATTATTACTAAATATTGACGCTACGGTTAAATAATGTCAATAGATGTTGACTAAATCACAAAATCTTTATGCAATACGTACGTGAATTGAACTGCTACACTGAGAGATGGCATTTTACCGTAATGCAAAATTATCGCTAAGATGTGAAATTATATTGGTATCAATAATAAATTATAAGTTCTACCATTGAACTTTCAGTATTACAGTTTATCAGGACACTGATCTTGCCCCTGAATTATATATTGTGTTACCCATTACAATTAAAAAAAATTCAGATATTCATCCATATATTGTTAGTAAGAAACTTAAGCTAAGTGTCAGTAGTAATACAAGCAAAAATGGCAGGGACAGGCACATAAAAAAAATATACAAAAAACATAGGTACAAAAAAAAACAACATGAGAGGTGCTGGAGAGGGACCACCCAACGGGTTCATTACAATGCTGGTTCATTGTCGAAATTTATTAATACATCATCCAAGAAATTTCATTTAGCACAGGACAGTTTCCTGTTAAATCTTACGTTTGGACTAGTCATTATTTAACAAGTAGGTTACATGTCCACTGCTGGACATAGGCCTTCCCCAATGAACTCCACCACACCCGGTCCTCCGCCCTCCGCATCCAGCCGCTACCGGCCACCTTCTTCAGGTCGTCGGTCCACCTGGCGGCGGGGCGTCCTACCCTGCGCGTGCCGATCCGCGGTCTCCACTCCAGAGCTCGTCTGCCCCAACGGCCGTCGGTTCTGCGGCATATGTGGCCTGCCCACTGCCACGTCAGCTTGCTAATCCTTTCGGTTATGTCGGTGAGTTTCGTTCTTCGTCGGATCTCCTCATTACGAATCATATCCTTAAAAGAAACCCCGAGCATAGCCGTCTCCATAGCTCGCTGAGCGACTTGGAACTTGTGGATCAGGCCCACCGTCAGTGTCCAGTAGGAGTAAGTGTAAGGTAGGTTTGGTATCTGATAAATTGTTTAGAATTTCCATTTATCTCAGTGTATATACTTCGCGCAGTAGACGGCAAGAGCCAGCATTCCCGAGTTCAGGATGAACGTAGCTCGAGAACAATAAGTCATAAAAAAACGGTAGTAGTAATATAAGTACGTAATGACTTTTTATACTCATATAGAATTAAATAACCCTGGATGTCTGTTCGCGTACCTGTGCCTTGATAACTCGTAAACTTCTGTACCAATTTTGGGGGTTCTTTACAGCGAAGGTTTTTTAACCGTCTGTCTGAATATAATTCTATGACCATTGAGCTGAAAATGAAGGAAAAATAATGTTTTTTTTTAATTGTTATTTTCCATAATATTTCACCAAAACTAAAGAAAAAATAACTGACGAAACCCGCACACAGTGTACGAAGTACTCTGCACTGGATTTACTTTGAAGAATAATAAATAATAATAATAATAAATATGTCAGACATACACAGACACCAATTATCCAGTCCCAAACTAGGCAAAGCCTGTGGTATAGTTACTAGATAACGGATAAACATACTTAAATAAATATATAAACATCCAAGACTTGGGTACAAACATTCATATTCATCATACGAACATTTGCCCCTAGCGGGATTCGAACCCGCAACCTCCGGCGTGGCAGTCCGAGAGCTACCCGTTCCGCCACGGAGGCCGAATATACACAGAAACTCGATTAATCGATGAGTGACCTGTTACAGGATAGGGACATTCATAGTTTCGTCGCTTTTTACATAGTAATATTTAGATTTGTCAACACACAGACACAGTCTCAACACGCGGCGGCGATGTGGCGCCACACATCACGCCAAGTATCACGAAGTGAAAAGCGGACGAAGAAAAGTGGCGATGCATCGTCTCTGTCTACCCGTTTGGGATCAGGGCGTGAGCATTATGTATGTACTAGCTGTTGCCCGCGACTTCGTCCGCGTGGACCACTTAACATCACAAATTATTATGTATTTCCCGTAGGAATGAGATGTTTTTCGGGATAAAAACTACCCTATGTCCTATTCCAGGACCTAACCTATATGTGTGCCAAGTTTCATCACGATCCGTCTAGTGGTTGAAGCGTCATTGAGTAACAAACATCCAAACATCCAAATATCCAAACTTTCGCATTTATAATATTAGTAGGATTTAGATTCTCTGCAGGCATGCGAATGGCATTGAAAAACAAAGCAAGCAAAGTCACGGAAAATGGCTAGACTTCATATTTAATGAATGAACTATAAAACTGCTGGTGAATCTGTTGAAATATCGCCTGTTAACATAACATCAGGTGAACATATTCTAAATATTTAGGATTTTTGCGCGGGATCGAGTTGTTTTATAAGAATTATGAGCATTCATCTTAGTCATGTCTGACACATAAACAGTAGGTGCCCCGTACAACGTACGTTAGGCTGGGGATCTACACGGAGGGAATATTTTCTCATTATAGGTAACTACGCGTTATTAGATGGGAGATATACAAGTCGTTTGTATCACGTACCATACGAGTATATAAATGTAGCTAGCTATATAGGTATATACCTAGCTACATTTTGTATATATGTACTACGTTAAAGTGGCAGTGGGCTGGTCACATCTGTCGGAGAACCGATTACGCCGGTGTAAACGAGTTCTCGAGTGTAGACCGCGGCTGGGCAAGCGTAATGTGGGACGCCCCCTGGCCAGATGGAGCGACGATCTGCGTAAGGCGGCTGGCTGTCATTGGATGAGAAGAACCGAGGATCTGGTTCAGTGGCGCACCTTGTTGAGAGGCCTATGTCCAGCAGTGGACTCTTTGAGGCTGATGAAGATGATATGTATAGATATAAATTAAAACTATATGACTACAGTTCCTGAAGACGTAATAAAAAAATCCACACGTTTTTAAATTCACTTTAGAACCCAACTTTTGGAGAGAGAAAATTCGGTTTCCCAGTAGGCGAATGCGTGGCGGAGGCGTGCTCCGGTAGAGTAGAGAGTAAACACGCTCGACCTCAATCTCACCTGATGGGTTTCCATCAGGAATAAAAAAAAGAATTATTAAGTATTAGTGAAATGAGAGTTTAGCGAATGATTTTTATTCCTTTATTCACTCTTTATCGGCTCTATAAGAATTTGTTTTAAATCAATAACTGTAGAACTTCGTCATAAATTTAATGGCGTGTTGTTGCAAGCAAATTAGAATTTTATGTTTGTCTCTTAAGTTTTAAATTCCATTATAAAATGTCATTAAGCGGAAAGCGATTGATCGATTCGGCGGCGGCACGTGGCTTGGTTCCCACTGAAGTACTGAATATTCACTACTCAAATAAGTAAATTATGTCGTTTCCGAAGCAGGAACGTGGGCAGGAGTTAGTTCCTGGCTTCCCTCGAGGGTGAGCGGGGAAATTGGTTCCATAGGTGTTTATCGTAGGACCTCTAACCTGCTAGAGCGGTTGACTGCATGGGGAACGGTGACCAAGGACCAAATGGATGTTCTACAGTGGATAGTACATGATAAACCCAGATCTTATTTTGCAAATAATCTGCAGGTTAGAGTACGTCACTCCAATTAGAGCTATGCGGATTACATGGTGCTCCTTAAGCCCTCGATAAACCGTTTTAGAAAACTGATCTGCCAACAATATGCAGGTTGAAATATGTTTCAAAAACAGAAATGCTCGTATTGGCAGGTATGGGCCCGGATGCCATAAGCTAGTGTTACTGAACGGGTCCGTCGTTTGGTTGTCAACAGACTTAATTACCTATGGCATATTTTAACGGAGACACGGTGGTAACGAGGACATGGAGAGAGAGCGGAGATTCCTCGCGATATGGGTGTTGTACTCGAGAAGCAAAGGTAAGTTTATTCAAAGCATTTTGATAATGCTTCTATATTTACCCAATTATTCAGTAGCGTTTCTGCAGCGCGAGGAGCATTTTCGCTGATTCCCGATTTCTTCGCCCCCCTGAGAGCGCGGACAGCCTCCTGCTGGGAGCGATTACGGAGCAGTACTAATGGCATTCTAATGACCAAAAATAATAACTTTGACAACTGCCTGACAAAGCACTGGTTACTTATGCATCGAACTCAGAATGGCAAACTTTAAAATGATCGTATAATTGTTTATTATGTAGTACCTAAGTATAGGTTTTTACCTAATATTAAATTACTATTACAAAGGAGCTTGTTAAGGGCCTTCAGTTTATGACCCTTCCTCTGTCTACTTGCTTGTTCGCGGAAGATGGAGCAGAGTTATAACTCCCGTTGATGTAGCCAGGGAGTGGCTTAAGGTACTGTCTGCCCCCTCCCCCTCCTAACAGAAGTCTGTAGATTGTGCAAATTTTAGGACAGTAGACTCCCTTCCCTCTTGTAATCTTTCACATATCCAGAAGTTGCACGGTTTACAGACCTTATATCGAGGGAGTGAGGGGGCAAACAGCTCCCCTTACGGACCCTGGAGGTTAAAAGGAAGCGTGACAAAGTGGGTCGACAGAGCATTTTCCGTCTCGCCAATACTGATTAGTGATTAATTATTCAAGTTTATGTCCGAAACGGGATTTGGGAACTTTGTTTATTTACTGAATAATAATGCAGTAGTCAGTGAAGTCGACTAGAAGGTAAATAGATAGACCATTTATTTTTAAACACAGATTAAAAGCTCTCATAATAAACTAATTAGGTAATCACAGTCTTTATTTCTTATGGAATAATTTTCACCAATGTGGACACAAAATCTCTCATACTCGTATGTTTACAATAATAAACAAAATCTTGCATTAATTAAAATATCACAGTGACAAGGGGATTTCTGGAATTTTGTTCAGAAATCCCCTTTACGTTTCCATTGAGCACCGGAAGGGGATTTCTGGACAAAAGTCCAAAAATCCCCTTCGCAGAGGATTTTAGCAAGAGCTTACTGGAATAAGTCCAGGTAGTGAAAAGGTATAACAAACAATTAAAAGGGAACAGTAACCGTGTGGGCTGTACTGTGCTGAAGAAATTATATTAATTCACATATGACATGAGATACAATAGACAATACGAAACACATATCAACCCAACATAGTTGCCGTAACCTAAATTGAGCTACTACTGAGACCCACCTATGCAAAGTCAAGCACTCCGCTGGTCGACAAGACTTTTATGGTCTCCCAATAAACCTTAAGCATTTTGACAACTGCCCAAAGGCCACAAGTAAATTGCTGAGGGCTATGTTAGAACGCCAAAAGTGGCAGTAATTACTCTGGCTTTTCTACGTTTCGAACTGGAACACACTAATGCCAGCATTGTTCTTCGGACTCAGAAGTAGATAAAAGGGTATTACCCATCCAGGCGGCTCCTGCACAAGAAACCTCCTGCACTAAAAGCATATCAGTAGTATAGCAAATCCCGCATAAGGGCAGGTTATGGATCTTGACAATGTGTGACTTAGTTTATAGCAACGGTGACCCTACCTGTTGAACGTAGCAATCCTAAAATGTGTCTGTTGCACGTAACAATACAAATATGTGTATGTTGTACGTAACAATCCTAAAATATGTATGTTACACGTAACAATACAAAGATGTGTATGTTGTACGTAACAATCCTAAAATGTGGCTGTTGCACGTATCAATACAAAGATGTGTATGTTGTACGTAACAATCCTAAAATGTGTCTGTTGCACGTAACAATACAAAGATGTGTATGTTGTACGTAACAATCCTAAAATGTGTCTGCTGCACGTAACAATACAAAGATGTGTATGTTGTACGTAACAATCCTAAAATGTGTCTGTTGCACGTAACAATACAAAGATGTGTATGTTGTACGTAACAATCCTAAAATGTGTCTGCTGCACGTAACAATACAAAGATGTCTATGTTGTACGTAACAATCCTAAAATGTGTCTGCTGCACATAACAATACAAAGATGTGTATGTTGTACGTAACAATCCTAAAATGTGTCTGTTGCACGTAACAATACAAAGATGTGTATGTTGTACGTAACAATCCTAAAATGTGTCTGCTGCACGTAACAATACAAAGATGTGTATGTTGTACGTAACAATCCTAAAATGTGTCTGTTGCACGTAACAATACAAAGATGTGTATGTTGTACGTAACAATCCTAAAATGTGGCTGTTGCACGTAACAATACAAAGATGTGTATGTTGTACGTAACAATCCTAAAATGTGGCTGTTGCACGTAACAATACAAAGATGTGTATGTTGTACGTAACAATCCTAAAATGTGTCTGTTGCACGTAACAATACAAAGATGTGTATGTTGTACGTAACAATCCTAAAATGTGTCTGTTGCACGTAACAATACAAAGATGTGTATGTTGTACGTAACAATCCTAAAATGTGTCTGCTGCACGTAACAATACAAAGATGTGTATGTTGTACGTAACAATCCTAAAATGTGTCTGTTGCACGTAACAATACAAAGATGTGTATGTTGTACGTAACAATTCTAAAATGTGTCTGCTGCACGTAATAATACAAAGATGTGTATGTTGTACGTAACAATTCAAAGATGTTCATAGGTTAATGACCGTTCACCATCACAACAAGTATGTCAGTTATACCCTTCCAAGTTATACAGGCTCCTTTTGGCATTTTTGTCGTCTACGAATGGAAGATTCCAGTGGAATGCATTATTAAAATCATTATCGAATTCCGATAAATTTAATATGAATAGGTTTTAATTTCACGTTGACGTCGTATTTTCGTTCTCTTTGTGCAGGCTTTTATGCCTATCGAGAATATAAAATCTCCAAAGTACCTTTTAAATGTAAGAATAAAAGTCAGCAAAGTTTAGATTCGACAATTAAGTACCTTTATTTTTTATTTTTTGAATTATCCACAATTTTCTCATCATTGCTGGCCAATTTTAATTAAATACATGTTTTAAATTTCAGCTCAATCGGATTTTCTCAGTAGCTTTCGAGATTTCCGTCAGACTGACAAAAAGGCTTCGCTAGGGCAACGATCTCTATGTACTACTAGATGGAGCGTTAGAAACATTCGGTCTGTTTCACGCAACTGCGGCTCCGGGACTCGGTTACATTCACAATAAAACTTGTGCAGTTACTACGCAGAACATTTAATTATTACTAAATATTGACGCTACGCGTAAATAGGCTTAAATATTTAGTAAATAATTAAAGGTTCTGCATAGTAACTGCACAAGTTTCAAATGTGAACGAGTTGCGGCTCCTTACGTGGAACAGAGCGATTGTTTGGAACGCTCCATCTAGTAGTACATAGAGATCGTTGCTCAGACCAAATGACTCCGTCGCTTATAGTTTCTGACTTCCCCATACTGATAAATCTTTATGATAGATACAGCCTGATAGCCTGATAGGCGGATCCCTGATAAAAAATAAAAGTTTAGGCTTAAAAATAGGAAAGGATCATTACAAGTTAGTCTTTCTTTAAAAACTCACGGCGCTGTTGCCGGTCACCGGTCAATAGCATTATTGACTTATCTAGTCGGAATTGTAGGTATAGTACGAGTATGTGTCCTGGCACCGCAAGCAGATGAGGTTGGCATTTGGAATACTCGATGTTGTTGCATCTTATTCACTCCACAACGGGTTGTGGAATATCTATATGTAAATTACAGTCTGACTAGGACCATTTAAAACGCTTGAAGTTTTATAGTATATATTATACCATATACTAATCCTTAATCCTTACTTATTTGATAGCCTCTCTTTATTAGAATTCTGCCAATTTCGAGTTAGTCATGGCTTGCCGTTGCCCGCGGCTTCACCCGCGTTTAATAGTTTTTTTCATGGAGGAACAGATTTGCCATAGTAAAAATCTATAAC
Source organism: Esperia sulphurella (assembly GCA_947086405.1). Taxonomy (NCBI): domain Eukaryota; kingdom Metazoa; phylum Arthropoda; class Insecta; order Lepidoptera; family Oecophoridae; genus Esperia; species Esperia sulphurella. Next base: position 15,635,651 of record OX352260.1, read on the forward strand.
ACAGAGGTACACTGTCAAGTTACAAATGAAAATATTTCAGGGGTAACAAAACGAAGTTTTGTTTGTTTTTTTTACTTCAATTTTTGTTGTCTAATTTAAAAAAGTATAGCATCATAGACTTAATAACACTTTACCTCTGAATTCACCTCATCGAATAGGACATCACATATATCACAAATAAAGTAAAAATTCATAAAAAAAAAGGACACAGGCTAGGACATTAGTACAAAATTTAATGTAAATCGGTTGAATAGTTGAGCCGTTAAAGCTTAACAAACTCACTTTAGGATTAGGATGATTGGAGGAATATCTTATGCGTGCTTCAAGTACTTCGTAAATACGTGCTTTAGACTTTAGAATAGATCCTCGACAGCTGAAGATGTGAGTAAACGTGAACGTTCCCATTGTTGTTAAAAATCTTTATAAGACAGCCCCCCCCCTCCCCCCCTCCCCCCCATTATAAAACGAATCAACCTTTGTTTTACGACTTGCACTTCATTTAACAGCCTACATAAACAGTTGTTTTCATCAAAGTCTCAATAGGTATTCATCAGCAGAAATACATCCACTGCTAAACATGGATGAACATTTTTAAAGTATTATTTTATTTATTTATTTACTTTGAGGAAGACTTACAGACAAATTACAAAATAAATAACAATGCAAATATAAAAAAATGCTGTTTACAAGTCCCCACTTATAAATAGCAATAAGTCCCCACTTATATTATTATATTACTAGCTGTGCCCGCGGCTCCGCTCGCGTGGACTACAGAATCCGTCCGCTGCCGTTCCCACTCCCACTCCCACTCCCACTCCCACTCCCACTCCCGCTCCCGCTCACGAATTCAGTCGAGCATTTACACCCTGACAGTCCTCTCAGTGTATGCGAGTTTTCTGTTCATTCTGGAGCATTCTGTTCACAGCTTCTACAACGTTCTTGTGCACCATAGTACTCTCATTCCAAAGGATCAGACAGAGTCCTGGATCACCCGGGCATTGTCACCGTTACGTGACGTAAAACACAGGAGTTTCCGTGCTGTCTAAATTGATGGGAATCTTGAAGGTGGTATGGGCCGTTTTACTGCCAGGAAGCAGTGTGGCAGCGATCCCTGAGGATGCTACAGCGCGGGCGACCTTGTCGTCTGAATTCCACCAGAATTATGCCAGTGAGAAATTATTTTCCGGTGCATCAAGGAAAAACGTTTCTCCGAGCTGAAGCTCCACGCTTCTTACAACTTTGTTGAAACCACTCTTTGCCCAACTGTGAGTCTTGGAAAGTTATCAATTTGTTACTCACTATTGCTGATATTTGCTGTACTGTAATCGGTTTCCGCAGCGTACTCGCGGTTTATACTCGGTAAAGATAAGCTGGTTCAGTAGCGCGCCTTGGGAGAGGCCTATGTCTAACAGTGGACTCTTTCAGGCTGACAATGATGAAAGATAAGCTGCATGCAACGGTCTAAGTGGCGTAACGCCACGGTCTAAGTAATCTAAGTGCAACATCTTCGAGTATAGTAAGGCAGCGGTTTAGTACCCTCTCATCAGATACGTCCACGTCTAGTTCACCGTTCCTCATAGAGCACGCCAGGACATCTTCCGCGAGACGCGGACGATACTTCTCTCACAGTTGCACCGGGTTCGAGAGCCTACAAAGCCCACAAAACACAGCGAACTAATGGCTCAGACGTCTTGGGTACTTACGACTGCATCGGTGATGCAGTTTTGTCCCAATTTTGGTCGTCATCCAGGACGTGCCTTTCGCTGCAGGCCGCTTGGAATGTAGGCTGGTAACATCATTTACATTTTCAAGAACGCACATGATGAGGAAGCGTCGCAAATAGTGTGCAGTAACAATCATCTCGTCATAAGCCTTTTGTTCTGCAGAGAGTTTCGTTCCCTGAGTTACGTTCCCTGAATAAATACGTTTCCTCGAAATAATCTCTTTTCAAAGATTTCTCAGTTACTTTTTTCTTTTTATTTCAGTTTTAAAAAAGGTAGTGCATCAGAAATTAAATCAGCTGGTTTTAGTAGACCAATGAAATATACTATCTTTGTACTGAACTGAAGTATTTTGTTGCTGGTTTACTATTTCTTGGATAATTTTGTAGTTTTTTTTATATATTATGTTATTCCGGGATATACACTGTCACTTTACAAAGTTTCGTCAAAACAGAAAAACAAAGAAACAAACAAGAATTAAAAAAAAAGTTCTATCATGTTCAGTTACTTAAGTCGCGCTGGTCGGTTTTTTTCCGAATATATTCAATGTACAGACTTTTTTGCATTTACGATTTTAATATATGTATAGATAATAACATAAGCCTCCCTAATAGAATGCAGCTTTTGGTGGGCTGCCCATTGCGGGATTTAGGGGAGATTAAGATAAAAACAAAGTGTTTTATTATTAGTAAATGCCATTAAGATACTGCTGAGGTTTGACAATGATATCGTCTTTGTTAAGAAATATAATCTTTACATTTCAATCATTTCTTATCGGCCTTTCCACTTTAAACCAATTTGTATAAAAGACAAATTTGTAATAGGTCTTCTTAAGCCATCTCCTATGCTCGTCCTGAAATTATACATCCACCCACCTGAGCCCTATCAAGCGGAAAAAATTACAGGTCAATCCCACGAAAGAATATTTTGCTACCTACCTAGATACAGCAGAGTTTGTGCTCATATTAATAGCATTAACGAAACCAACATTAAACAAGCCTTATTAACAAACATCAAGCGCTAATTGGATTAGCAGTCTGGTTTTATTGGCTTCATTATCGATCTATGTTTGTGTTGTAATTATAATTAAGTATCTACACCTCATACCATGAAGCAAAATAATTTTTCGCACCTCTTAAGTCACCTAAAAGTTTTTACCTTCATGATTGACACTAATTGGTTATTAAATTAGATAACAGGTGACTTTTAAATGTTCATTTGTTATCTAATTTCATAACCAATTAGTGTCAATCATGAACGTAAAAACTTTTAGGTGACTTAAGAGGTGCGAAAAATTATTTTGCGTCATGGTATGACCTGTTGCATTAAATAATTGAATAGGAAACTATAAAATCGAGCAAACCTGCAAATCTAATAATCTTCAGCCAAAATTCGTCCACTGCTGAACATGAGCCTCCCCAATAGAATCCCACTTGTGATGGGCTGTCCATTGGAGTATTTGCTATAATTACCACACTTGGCAGGCGGATTAGTGATAGCAGCAATTAATGTACACAGGTGAATGCTGCGGCCCGTCCCTGGTGCAATCCCTTAGTCGCCTTGACGACACCCACGGGAAGATTGGGGGAGGCCTATTCAAAGCCTGGAACCACATGGCCAACAAAAAATTTAAAATTGTCTAGTCAAGAGACACATTGGGCCCGATTCTGAAGGCACACATTTAAAATTTGACAGCACTAAAATTGGTTTCGTCTTTATCTTCATAATACTGTGTGACAAGGATAGCAACAGTTTTAGTGCTGTCAAAGTTTAACATTGTGCCTTCAGAATCGAGCCCATTATATAGTTAATAGCCATAGTTCAGTGTGGCTTAGTTGTCTTTTCTATTTTACCTTCATGAGGTACACATGAATCCTTGTCTGAGCTTTTACCACTGTCTATCAAATGTGTTAACAATAGCTCTGGTAAAATACCGTACACGATATTAAAGGCAACTTGAGCCGTTTGATGTTACGTTTAATGAAATTTCTTACGGAGTCTACACGTAGGGGCTCCTTTTCGAATCACCTTACTGTATTCCAAGCGCGTTTAGTTAAGCTTGGTAAATGTTGTCAAATTGAGACAGACATATATTTTATTGGTAACTTTTGTTGGATTATGGTCGGTATTATTCATAAGTTAATTTAAAAAATACGAGTTAAAATAATTTAAAAATAAAATAAAAGTGCCATCGAATTAAATGAACTCAAAATAAATGTGGTGGGCTGTCCATTGGGGGATTTGCCATAATCACCACGCTTGGCGGATTGGTGATCGCATCTAGTGGACAGCCCACCAAGAGTGGCATTCAATTGGGGAGGCTTATGTTTAGCAGTGGACGTATTTCGGCTGATGATGATGATGAAAATAAATTAAAAATAAGAATGTCCAATGTCCCACTGATAACAAAATGCGAAAGTTTGGATGTTTGTCACTCGATCACATTTAAACCACTGATGGATCGGAATGAAACTTGGCACATATATAGGTAGGTTACTTCCTGGAATAAGACATAGGATGGTTTTATCCCGAAAAAACATATCATTCCTACGGGAAACCAAATTAAATTCAAGATGTGTAAATATCGAAAACAACGCGAACGAAGTCGCTTGCAATAGCTAGTAATGCATACATCTTAACTATGTCAATTTATAAGACTTCAAAGAACTAATCATAAATTTTGATTTATATAAAAAAATATATAAATAAATATCAAATATCTCAGACATTCACACCAATTATCCAGTCCCAAACTAGGCAGAGCCTGTGGTATGGTAACTAGATAACGGATAGACATACTTAAATAAATATATAAACATCCAAGACTTGGGTACAAATATTCATATTCATCATATGAATATTTGCCCCTAGCGGGATTCGAACCCGCAACCTCCGGCGTGGCAGTCCGAGAGTTACCCGTTCCGCCACGGAGGTCGTCACAACAAATATAATGTTTAATAATAGTGACGTCTAAACTAACTAGGTAATATTTGTGAGGAGAAAAAATTACATATCAGGTAAAATATCTCCGCCAGGTGCCCAAAACGCTCGCGGCTTTGCCTCTCTGAATCTCTACACTGATACGGCGAACGAAGAAGGCCTCTAGGCGCATGACATAACTCATTATGTCAATGAGCTATGTAAAAACTCATCGCAGCTATAGAATGACTGCTTGACAAGCCAGGCACACAGCCTCCTTTTGAAAGCAGATAGGCCCTTATAGTGGGGGACCGAATGAAAGGGCTACGGGGACTACGAATCGCACACCACTATTGAATGACTAGGTACCGAAAGAACTCTGTCTCCCACTGTAACTAACCTATGTATTTGAATTGTTGTTCTGTCAATATAATTATGAATTCACATGGTTAAAAACGTACATTTTGTTCATTTCCACTAAAATATCCTTATTTTTGTATCGACAAATAAAGTTTATTGTAATCTATTATTATTAAAATAGATTATAATTAATTACTGTAAGAATACATTAATTTATTATTTTAACCACAATCATTTATAAAAATAATAATAATAAAAGAACCAAATAAAAACAGGAATCTATATCTATACATATAATAAAAGAGTAGAAAAAACAAAAGAATTCTGAATCTGTACATTGAGGATAAAATAATTCGTGTCTGTCTGTATGTATGTATGTATATATGTATGTAGGTATGTACGGGCTAATCTTGGAAAGTACTGAACAGAATTTGACGGCGTTTTCACTGTTTAATAGCATTGAGTTCGGAACACAATCTGGTATAAGTTATATCTCAATAAAATGCCAGGAGGCTGATCTACAGGTTGACCTCTCATTTCATATCATTTGTATGAAGGGGTAGTTCAAATTTACTGGTCCAGCCAAAAACATGACAAAGGGTGATAGAAAGGTTTTAAAGACCATCTATAGTTTTATTTATTTATTTTAGCTGTTGTATTTCAGGGTATTTCTAAAAGGCACGATACAAAAAATTCGATATTTGATAATTAGTGGCCCTCTATATTAGATCGGTCATCGACGACAGTGTCAATATCGAAGTTGTTCAGGAGTAGGTCTACCTAGCGCAGACAATACAGTTGGATAGGATCAACTTCGATAGGGAGCTAACAGAAGAATCCAGTTAGGCTGGGCAGTATTCGGAAAACTGCGTCAAGTCTTCACGTCGCCCATTCCACAATGTTTAAAGACAAGGCGTCCTGCCTAACATGGTTACGGCGCAGAGATGTGGACACGGGCGGTGGGCCTGATCCGTAAGTTTCAAGTCTCTCAGCGAGCTATGGAGAGGGCTATGCTCGGGGTCTCCTCAGTCCCGACTTCTGGCCAGAGGGAGTCGTCTTTAGACGCTACAGGGAGGCAAAGACTCTAAAATCCCTGAAACAGTGTGTATTTAATGTAAGGTTATATAATGTATGTATTTCTAGGCTAGATGTCGATGGATGCTAGTGCCGATGAATGCGTGTTCAGGGGCTAGCCTGGTCGTAAGTGTGCCGACATCCTGGAGCTAGATGAACTCCGGGCACTATTAGCCTTACCCAATCATGCAGGGCTCTGATGAGGTGGACAATTATTTCCCTAGCTAATCGTGGTACCTCAACAAGGCGGCGATGTTGTTCGCATGACATCACGTCAAGGGGTATCACGGGGCGAAAAGCGGGCGAAGGAAAGCCGCTTTGCGACAGTAGATTGCGCAAAGTGGCGATACATCGTCTCTACAAACCCCTGTGGGAATAACGCGTGAGCATTATGAATTTCCAGGCTAAGGTATTTATCTATATATATTATTATTATATTATAGCACCTTTGTATCTTCGTACCAACACACATTTACGATCATTGTAGAGATATTGTAGAACCTATAGCCGTATAAATGACAAATTCGGAGGTACAGCGGCGCTGTAGCCGCTTGTAAAACTACTGTAGAACTTGTTTATGGAGCCAATGCCGTTTTTAAGAACTACTAACCAGCCAGAGTACGGCTTGTTATAGAGCTTTTGTGCTATTTGGGTAGGATATTTAACATTTGAATACACACCTTCCCAAAATTGTTAAAAAGTGTTAACATATTCAATTCAAATAGTCCACCAAAAACATACCTACATATAATTAATTACACAGTAATGTAATGCCAGGCAAAATGAGGACTTAAAGCTTTCAGCAATTTCTACGAAAACACCAGGAGAATCTTATAGATAGATACCTGAAGTTTCTAAGAAAATTTTGCGAAATGCAAAAGACTTCTGTGGAGTTAACGAATTAAATAGGATCATTAATTGGATAGAAAACTCATAAAATATTTATTAAAAGTTACGAAAATCTTGTTCTTTAAGGTTCCGTACGTTAAAAGGAAAAAAGTGGCCAAGTGCGAGTCGGACTCGCCCATGAAGGGTTCCGTAGCAGCAAGTAACATAATATAAAAGTTATAGTAGTTCGTTGTAACTTTGATCGATGTTTTAATAATAGTATTGTGGTTTACGATTTATGACGTATTAAAAAAAAACTACTTACTAGATCTCGTTCAAACCAATTTTAAGTGGAAGTTTGCATGGCAATGTACATCATATATTTTTTTTAGTTTTATCATTCTCTTATTTTAGAAGTTACAGGGGGGGGGGACACACATTTTACAACTTTGGAAGTGTCTCTCGCGCAAACTATTCAGTTTAGAAAAAAATGATATTAGAAACCTTAATATCATTTTTGAACCTATCCATAGATACCCCGTATACACACACGTATGGGTTTGATGAAAAAAAAATTTTTGTATGGGGAACCCCCAAAATTTATGTTTTTTTTTCTATTTTTGTATGAAAATCTTAATGCGGTTCACAGAATACATCTACTTACCAAGTTTCAACAATATAGTTCTTATAGTTTCGGAATAAAGTGGCTGTGACATACGGACAGACAGACAGACAGACAGACATGACGAATCCATAAGGGTTCCGTTTTTGCCATTTGGCTACGGAACCCTAAAAAGGAACCCTTGTAAGGTCACTTCGTTGTCCGTCTGTCTGTCTGCCGTCGGTCAAGATCCGTTTTTTCAGGGACGCGTCAAATTTCATCAAATTGAAATTCAGAAAACGGATCTTGACCGACGGAAGTCAAACTTCCAAGTCAAAGCAATCAAAAGATACGGCCGTTTATACCGCATATTATGACACTCGCAAGGTAATCAAAACCTATGGAGTACAATACAATCCCGTTGACATAGAAACATGAAATTGGGCAAGAAGCAATGTCTTATAGTTATAGCACAAGTAAAGGAAAAAAATCCGAAAACTGTACATTTGTAGTAACATCACAAAAAACTTTTTGCGATTACAAACTTATTTGCAGTTGGTAAACTGACCGCGACCTACGTCTATGTATGGGGATAACAATTTTCCAATGGCAAAGTTAAGTTTGTGCCTCAATCCAGTTTCTCTTCAGAGCAATGTTCGGTGCTAGTACGGAACACTCGGTGCGCGAGTCCGACTCGCAGTAGGCCGGCTTTTAACAAGTTTACTTCTTTCACCTTCCTCTAAGGGTGAAATTGAAACTTTTGTCCTAGTTTTGTTGACGGGTGTTCTTCGAAAATTGTTTTTTTTTTTGCTAACGAATCTACGCTTTAGCCGTAGATTGACACTTTAACAAGGTAACTAAACTTTATAAAGGTCAACGGTCTTTCAACTGTAATGGGCCGCAGCAACAGCAAATCTGTGCATTTTTTACACATATACATGTACTTGTCTAATCACAAACTAGGATTACTATACAATTCACAATTATAAGACCGGTACCAACTTGTACAAAATTGTCTGTCCCCGGTGGGAATCGTACCCACGACCTCTGTCGCTGGAGTTCAATGACCAAGCCACTAGGCCAACGAGGCGTGGTGGTGGCATTAGAAGCCGCGGTAGTATATCAAACTGGGATTGCACAGAGCATCTAACAATGACGCAGGCAAGACGCAGACTGTAGTCTGGCTGCGGTACAATTTTGTATAGACTCTGGAGGCTTAAAAGAAATCGGTGGTGTCTAGGACAAACCTAATAAGTCACTTAACATGTCTATCCCGTACACTCTTGCATATCAGCCCTTCGACGTCCGTTTCTGGACATAGGCCTTCCCCATTAGGCACCCGTCAATCGTTTTACACGAGCAGCCTGTGGATGAGATTCACGCAGAAGGCCTACAGCGCCTTACGAGTCCAGTATAATAACGCCTTCAGAATGCTGTTGCGGCTGCCGTGGTGCTGTAGTGCGTCCGGTATGTTTGCCGCGGCGCGCGTCGACGGATTCCACGCGATAATGCGTAAAAAAGTGTTCTCGCTGATGCGCCGAGTACACGGCAGCACCAACAGCATTCTGAGGGTGGTCGGGGGTAAGTTCGAGTGTCCCATTGCTTGCTACTGGACGGCAGTGTTAGTGGGCTAGCTAGCACCTTACAGGCTTATTGTTATTTTATGTGTTGACATTTTATTATATTATTATTTTTACATGTGACATGATTAATTAATATTTTTTGTGTATGCATCTTTGTTATCTGAAATAAATTGATTTTAATTTTAATTAGACGCTATCATTTTGGTTAATGTTAAGGGGGAGTTTTTTTGCCCATAATGGCCGGCCACGCTGGGCCAGTAGCGTTGGCCATCGCAGTACTAGTCTAACAGCACACTGGCGAAATATACAGTCTTAAGCTGTAAAATTGGTCCATAGTGGGGCAGGGCCGGATTATCCATTAGGCAGTGTAAGCAACTGCCTAGGGGCCCCCGCATCGGCAAGGGGCCCTGAGCCTTGAGTCTTTTTTAAAAATATTTCTTAGAGTGAAAAGAGGAGTAGGCGTGGGCGTAGACGTGGGCTTCGAAAGTGAGTAGTCCACGCATTTCATTGTGGTAGAAAAACTATATTTCAGGAAGTTAGAACACGGTAAAGGTGCTACACGAGCGAGGATTGCTTAGGGGCCCCGGGGTTAATCCAGCTCTATGGTGGGGGTGTATAAGTGTTATTACACCCAACACCGATATATCCCCGCTATGGAGTTATTAAGCTGTACAAAGGGCTTGCTTGGGCTCGCACCACGGTCTGTCGTACTTATGACTAGTGATGGCTGCATGGTTATACCGACATTGTGGATCGCCTGGGCCTCGTTAGCCAATCACTGCGTGCTGGTCAGGTTGGCAATTGGAACACCGGATGTTGCGTTCCCTTACAGTGGAACGTGTGACACCTACCTACCTCTAAATACACCCACTGCTTATGCTAACACCATACGAGTATGTTGCAAAATTATTTCTCTAAAGCCAGAGAAAAGCTTATGAGACAACAAAAGAATGAAAAGGTGCTTATATCTCGCAAATGTTTGCTCGCATCCAATATTAAGGGAGTAAACATGGCCGTTAAGGTTGGTTTCAAGTGGTTTTACGAGATTTCATTGTGTAGATGTAACAATGCAAGTTCTTCTACGTGGTAAATGAGTTGTAATACACCAATGATCTCTATGTACTACTAGATGGAGCGTTCCAAACAATCGCTCTGTTCCACGCAAGTAGCCACAACTCTTTCACATTCACTTTGAAACTTGTGGTTACTACTCAGAACATTTAATTATTACTAAATATTGACGCTACTGTCAATATTTAGAAAATAATTAAATGTTCTGAGTAGTAATCACAAGTTTCAAAGTGAATGTGAAAGAGTTGTGGCTACTTGCGTGGAACAGAGCGATTGTTTGGAACGCTCCATCTAGTAGTACATAGAGATCGTTGGTAATACGCAGTTTCCTTGTTGAATACACACTCCAAAGCCTTTCATAGATTTCTGTTCCATATTTCTCCTCTTTACGGCTATATCGCTTTATGTTTTCGGGTTCCGTCAATACAGAATCCTTACAGTCTGTCTTTTCGTCTGTCCGCCGGAAAACTCAAAACGACTGGACTGATTTGGCTGAAATTTCCAGTTACGACGAAATTTTTTGCACTGAAATTATTTTTTCCGACATATTGCAGCTAGAAAGACGATTTCAGTTAGATAGAGAGGTACTTATGCTGTAGACGCGTAACGTTGTCCCTATCTTGATCGGGCTGGGGGCAGCAGCCAGCCTTAATATTATTTACGCGCAAACATGGCTGGTGCGCCTGTAATTATGACGACCTCCGTGGCGGAACGGGTAGCTCTCGGACTATCATGCCGGAGGTTGCGGGTTCGAATCCCGCTAGGGGCAAATGTTGGTATGATGAATATGAATGTTTGTACCCAAGTCTTGGATGTTTATATATTTATTTAAGTATGTGTATCCGTTATCTAGTAACCATAGCGCAGGCTCTGCCTAGTTTGGGACTGGATAATTGGTGTGAATGTCTGACATATTTATTATTATTATTAATTAAGGAAGGAACTAGGGAATTAAATCGGGTGGGACGCCCCGCTGCCAGATGGACCGACGACCTGAATAAGGTAGTCGGAAGCTGCTGGATGCGGAGGGCGGAGTACCGGGGTGGTGGCGTTCATTGGGGAAGGTCTATGTCCAGCAGTGGACGTCTAAGGGCTGATATGATGATGAATTAAATCTGTTCGCTTGTATATCGAGTGTCGAGGGTCTGGGAAGTGGGAACTCTCTTCCTACTTTGACTCTTTACTTCTTTAATTAAATTTGTCTGGGGCCCAAATTAGCGTAAATTCATGACCTGGGACTTGCCCTACCTTCACTGGTAGGTGTCTTTGCAGTTACCTCCGTTGATCCTCGCTTAGAGGAGTTGCGGGGGGAGAATGGTGAGGAGGCGGGAATGTCGAGGGTCTGCTATAAGTAATACGAGTTAGAACACAAAAAATCTAAAACTAGAACTAAAAGTATAGGTATGTGATGGTTCCTTGGATATGTGATTTTCTTGTCTTCCTGATTTAATAGGTGCCAACTCCTCTTCGTTTCTTCCTTACTACCCCGCAAAGTAGAAGTACGGCTGAAAGTATGCACTACACGCTGCCGTTGTTGTATTTGTCCATCTACTGAAGTTTTAATTTGAGGTAAATAAATCTACATACATACATAATGCTCACGTCTTGATCACAGAGTGGTAGGCACTTTTAGCGATCCTGACACACCTCACTAGCCTCACTCACATTCATCAACCTTTTCATGCGCCTCATTTTATTCTTCTCAATGCGGACACCACCCTTTTTGAGGACGTCACTAATTGATCCTTGAACGACCTCCTAGGACGATCTCTAGCTGTAGTTCCTTCCACATTCGCACCGCAAATAAATCTAAATCTTACATATATGTATACATACACATACACTTGTCTAATATCAAACTAGGATTTACTACTGTGTTATAGAAATTAAACAAGGATAGGACAATTCATAAATATAACATCCAGATCGGGACCAACTTGTACAAATTATACAAAGTTGTCTGTCCCCAGTGGGAATCGAACCTACGACCTCTGGCACTTGAGTCTAATGACCAAGTCGCTAGGCCAAAGAGGCGCTATATACAATACATACATACATACATAATGCTCACATATGTATGTAATAAGTACCTTATCCTCGGATGTGCCCTTGGTCCCAGAGGGGTAGGCAGAGACATAGGATATATTGAAGATTTTAGAGAAAAATCGATTAATCCCAGCTTAGAGCGTGCCTACTTCACTTGAGGAATATAAAAACAAAATGTTGAGTTAATGGTACCTACTAGCGGATTGAGCGTCAGTTAGCCAGTCAGGTTTATCATATTATCCTCCTTATATTATAAATGCGATAGTTAGATATTTGTTACTCAATCACGCTTCAACCACTAGACGGATCGTGATGAAACTTGGAACACATATAGGTTAGATCCTGGAATAGGACATAGGATAGTTTTTATCCCGAAAAACATCCCATTTCTACGGGAAAACATAATAATTTGTGATTTAAAGTTGTCCACGCGGGCAAAGTCGCGGGCAACAGCTAATTCCTTATATAGAAGGCAGATATCTCGCTTTCATTAAAATCCTACGCTTGGATGAACCTACGAGTAATACAGTTATATAGGACAGAAAGTAGGCGATGCAAAGAGGATTTGCCAGTTAGCAGTAGTTATCGGATTACATTATGTCTAGTGACATTTCACCCCTTACCCCCCGGAAGGAGGGGAGGATTTGCATTTTGTTCTGAAACTGGGACAGCCTGACTTAGATTTACATACGATTATATGGAATTATAGAAGTGCCCGCGACTCCGCTCGCGTGGAGTACATAATTACGTTGCTCTCTATTCCTTATTATGTTACCTAACGTAACAAAATATATACTAAAACCTAACCAGAGAACATATAGATATACATTTTAAAAAAACACGTAAATCGGATAAGTGGTTCTTGAGTTCTAAGCACACTAACGGACACAGAGATGGTGAATTTTACAATACGTAGGAAAGGGATAGGGATTATCGTAAGCCTTATAACATCCACTGGTGGATGTAGGCTTTTTAGCTATTTATTTACTCAAGAACCGCATCTCTTATATATCAGGATCAGCTCCAGCAGCCTCCTATGATTTGTAAATAATAAAACTGAGAGTCCTATAATGGGGAAACCTTAAATCTTGCAAACAAAATCTTATTTTGTGTAAAAAAAAAGCAATAAGTTGGAGGTTATCGTTGGATATTTGTATCACATTACTAACACAGATTAATGTACATATTATATGTCCTTCTAACCAATTTGGACCTAGGTAGTTAGAAATAAATAATTTTCATTGAATCAAATTAGGATCCCTAAAGACGTTAGTTCGCAATGCTAACCAAAAGTGATAAAACTGATGGATAACTATAGAAAAATTTTGCCTGTCAAAGAGGTGTTCTGTACTACAGTACAGAATGTGGATTTATCCTACACTAGCTGTGCCCACGCCCACACCCACGCCCATTTCCACTCCCACTCCAGCTCCAAATGTTTGCTTTGGAAACCAATCGCAATTTGAATTATACCGAACATAATCATTTTACTTCTTTGTTACATTGCATATACCGTCTAAGTAATGTATTAGTAAAATTCCCATAACTTTTGATTGAGTTAGCCGATTGCGATGAAATAAAAACTAAATGATAGGTTAAATTAAGCCCCATGTTTCTCTGAAAAGTCCATCAAAATCCGTTCAGTAGTTTTTAAGTGATACATGCACAAACTCACAGACAAACAGACAAAAATTCCAAAAATGATTGAAATTTGTTCTATTACTTATACTTAGAATTTTTTTGTAAATACCTTCAATGAACGCGATATTTACGATTTTATTTATTAGATTAAAAAAGATTCTTGGATTGAACGATTAAAGTCAGACGACTTCGATATAGACTCTTTATCAAAGTCGTCGGAAATCTACAGACAGAGAGCCCTTACATTTTATAGTAATAAAGATTATACACAGACATTTGCTGAGCCGGATTTACTATATGGGGCCCCTAGGCAATGCACGTTACGGGGCCCCTTTACCGTGTTCTAACTTCCTGAAATATAGTCTTTCTGCCACAATGTAATGCTCCGCACGCGTGGACTACTCACTTTCAATATGACTACGACTCCGACCCCGAAGCCCACGCCCAGGCACACGCCTACTCCTCTTTTCACGCTAAGAGCTGGCACGCTCTGCGATTTTATTCGCCGCGATTTTTTCCGCAGATATCTGTGACATATGGAAGTTGTATGAAGCTGCACGCACTTGCGGAAAAAATTCCGCAACCAAATCTGTGTTTTGCTGCCATCGAAATACACCGTCGAAGTAGTACATAGAGATCATTGTTTGCTGCAGATTTTAACGCGCTGCGCCGCGGATGCGGAAAAAAATCCGCGCGGAAAAATTCGCAGTGCGTGTTAGCCCTAAGAAACATTTTCAAAAAGACTCGGGGCGCGGGGCCCCTTGCTGATCCGGGGCCGCTAGGCAGTTGCCTTCACTGCCTTATGGATTCCGGCCCTGCAGATATGTGATTATGTATCTACGTTGACTACTGCACACCTTTACAAGAGACATAAATGAGTCCATTGTGGACGTAATTATGTTAGTACAGTCTGTTGGAATGTCATTCTTTGTATTACGCTGCTTCTGAATAAAAATAAACACAATTTTAAAATTAAATACCGTTTGCCATATGTTTCTCGGCTTAGAATAGGGCCACCTCGCAATCTTCTCGTGGATGTCGTCAAGGCCACTGTGGAATAGATATGAAATGAAATGCACCAGGGATAGGCAGCAACGATCTCCGATCGACTATGCAATTGCACCAGAATTGCTCCGATCATTACTTTTGTCACCAATCCGCCTACCAAGCGTGGTGATTATAGCAGATCCCCCAATGGACAGCCCATCAAAAGTGGCATTCTATTGGGGAGGCTTATATTCAACAGTGGACGTATTTTGGCTTATTATGAACTAGCTGTTCCCCGCGACTTCGTCCGCGTGGACAACTTAACATCACAAATTATTATGTACTAGCTGTGCCCGCGGCTCCGCTCGCGTGAACTACAGAACCCGCTCCCCATTCCCACTCCCGCTCCCACTTCCGCTTCCGCTCCCGCTTCAGCTTGCGCTGCCGCTCCGGTCCCGCACCCGCTCCCGCTTCCGCTGCCGCTCCCGCTCCCGCTCCAGCCCCCGCTCCCGCTCCCACTCCAATTCCCACTCGCAGCTCCAAATGTAATCCAAACTCATCGCAATCTGAATAGTACGGAAATACTATTATGTTCAATATATTGCATACTAACCTTACCTACTAATGTATTTGAAAACTAAAAAAATATTACATTTCCTAACTTTTATTTATTAGATTACCCGTAGGAATAGATCTCTTTCTGGATAATAATAAAACATATTTATTATTATTATTATTATCAAAACTTTCGCATTTATAATATTAGTGGGATACAAATGCAACAAAGTGACTCAAAAACGGATATCCCAAGACAAAGCATACTTCTCTTTGAAGTCGGTTAAAAATATATGTTTGAAAGATAACAAACGGATCCTGCATTACTTTTGATATGACTCACAAGTTTCGGTAATATGTTAAATTCGTTGTTTACGAGACGAAATTTCATTTGCCGGCGCGCTTTGATATTTTATTACACTAGTGTTGCCATTTTAGTGCGGCTGTAAGATATGTCTATCTACATACTGTGCCTCTGTTTCTAGGAAGAATATATACTTAGTTATATGCAGTTAAAAACCGCGAAATATGGCACATTTGCAGGTTTTTTGTCGATGGTTACCCGACTTGACTCGGCTCGAAACGAGTAAGCGTTTGATGATTATTATTATAACCTCTTTATTCCTTAATGTAACAATATAACTAATTATAATACAATCATCTTAATAATTTCATTTTAAACAGTAGAAATATATTATTATGCCAATTTACAAATTTTTAAATAAATGCAATTTCATTATACAGTTAAAATAAAATATAAAATGTCATTTCATGCAATAATTACCAATCTAATTCAATGTCGTTTTCATTAAATAATTCAACTAAAAAAAGTGTTTTTTAAATTCATGCAATACTAATATAAAATAAATACAATGTCAATTCTTAAACTAAATAGGTAATATTATTTCTCCATGATTTGTCCACAATGTATTTTTTTTATTAAATTACAGTTTGATAGTTTTTGCAAATTGATGGCACGCGTCTAACGCCTAATTCACCATTCTATCTTGATAGGATTTCTGTGGAACGTATAGTCTGCCTCCACGTAATGTATATTACGTATCTGCAAATTTTCCACAATATAAAATAGACATAAATAAGTAGACATTTGATACATGATATATTTTACCAGGATACGCACTGTACACGCGGCATCTACAAGTAATATATATTAAACTTTTTTCATGCCATACATGTTGTTACATTTTGCAAAAATAAATCTATTACCATATGATAATTTTCTAAGATTGTTGTTTCTTATTGATTTTTATGTTATTGTTAAACCATGATCCGATTAAATCATATCAATTTTTACTTTTATCACAATCCTTGGCCACCGTGTAGGGTCATATAACGTGCATGGTTTCCTCGTAATTGTTTCTTTCTCCCTAAAATAGAAAAGAGTAGGTACTCAGTATTTTTAAATAAACTTTTACAAATGGGCAGACAGGTCGTACCATAAACTAAAATTTAGAATCTAGCTGAAAATAAAGTAATTAGTGTAAAAAACAAAAGAACTGAAATCTCTAAAAAACGTAAACTTCGGCTTTCCTACTACGCTACTGTGTCGTACCTATAGTATTCTTATATTAAAATTCCTCTCAAGGATTTAATAACAGGAAACACTGTATTTGTGTGTGAGAAACTACCTACCGTGAAATATCTTCTTATGGAAGCATCGGGTTTACATAGTCCCGTGGGTAGCCGTAGTAATACAAACCCTTCATATTACTACCTACTCGTATGAAAACTCCGCGTGATATGGGTTTGATTTCCGAAAACAATTTCAGGAAATTCGTGTTATACGAAGCTCTTTTTATATATTGCTCTCAGCTTTGGATTCGGGAGCTTTGATTTGAATGCGGTGAGATACAATGAAGCTGATAAAATGGAAAAATACATTCAAGTGTAACTAAGCCCGTTATGATTGTCCTTTGGAAAATGGTCTTTGGAATTTTGGGGTAGTTGGACCCAGTGATGTAGAAATGGTTTAACCACCTTGGTAATGACAGTCGAGATAATCATTTGATGATTAAGTCTAACCTATATATTATTTTTCAATGGAAGTTTTTGCTTGAGCAGAAACTTTAATATGATCATAAATACTTGAGTATTGATGAACATATTTAAGTTTCTGCTGATGCATAAAATTTTATTGAAAAATATTATTTATACGTTTGACTTAGTTTCTGCCATTTGACACATTATTTCTGATATTAAAAACTGCAGTTTGGTAAGTATACTTAACTCACTTTTTGAAGTCTTGTGGATTGGACTAGTTCCCTTGGACTAATCGCGTCACTATGAGATCTTCTGAGTCATCCCCTTTTTTTAAGTAAACGCTGCTCCTACCTTTCCCCAAGAAACTATGCACCTCAGGGGTAAGAGAGCTTGTAGTCCCTGTAGGTTTTAGGGTGAGTTAAACTAAGGACATTGATTCTCCTTACACCTATTTAACATACCAAACAATTGTTAAACGAAAACAAACGCATATGCGTTTTGAAAACCAAACATCAATCTGTATGGTTCTAGTACCTTTACCATATTGTAACTTTAAGAAAGTGTAGAGTGCCTCCTCCCGCTCCTTTCTTCTTCATGTATGTGTCCAAGCAAATGTGTTGTGATTTTTTAATTATTATAAAAGCGTAAATTAAAGTTACTTCCACTGATAATAAAGGCAATTTATTTATTATATGAATCCTCTGCTACTCATACGTCAAATAGGGACGTAATTTTTAGTATGTTTGGCATTGTAAATAAAACAAATTGACACTAATTAATCACTACACATCGAGTGAGACAATTAGTCAAAAGTTTTCAGAAATAATATCGTCGCTGGAAAGGCAAGGTGCTAGAGCGCCAAAATAGGATTTTATAGTAAAGAATTAAATGACGAGAGATAAAAAAAGGACCTAAACATCCGATTTTGATAAAATAACAATTTGTTTTATCAAAATCGGATGTTTAGATAAAAAGTTTTTGTTTTGTTTGTAAAAGTGTATTAAATTCTTTTCGGTAAAATTTTATTTTGGGGCCTCAGTAATTTTGTCTTTCCAGCGTTATGGTATCGCTAAGAGGAGGAGAAGACTAAGTGGCATTACCGCATTCGAAACTTTTTGAGCTCACAAGTAAAAGTATAGCGAAGGAAGTAGAAGTTATTAAAATACTTGGTTTCAGAGAAATGCGATCGTTTTAAAATATACTTAACCTTTGAGCTTTTAATGTCTCCTTGAATTCCGAGGAGTAAGCAATTTCGCCCTCGCTTTTAACGTATTTATTCCAATATTTCTTATTCAATTAGAGATAAGTATCATGTCTTATGTAAATTAAAATGTCTGCTGGAAATACTATCTGTTTAAACAAATGGCGGTCGGTAGAACGATATTGCTTTATTATATTCATAAATAAGTAGTTTATGTCGAGTGAGTAGTTTAAAGCGGGAAAGTTGGTTTCCATAAGCAGTGGACGAATAGTAAGTACTATTTATTATTATGTGGCAGTGGTCGGAAATTCAAGTCTTATTAACTCACTTTTTCCTGCGAAACTGAGTAGGTATAGGTACTTACTTAATATGGACGTACCCTCTTGAATAAAATTTATTTTATTCAAGACTAACTCTTGAAACATGTAGTGTGAATATACTCCAATGAACGCCTCAAACTTGCCTCCCCCCCCCCTCCCCCTCCCCCTCCCCCCTCGCATCCAGGAGCAAAATTGTTTAATTAGCAGCAACAGAGGCACAACAATTGACAAGGATGAGGTTTCCGTAACTGCCTTTCTCAAAGCGAATAACCACGCCATGTCCTATGTTGCCTCATTGGTCTTCCCTCTACTTTTTCAAGTTTCTGGTCTACCCTTTAGATATTTAGTATACTTTGCTTTTGGTTTAACGGAGAGCGGTCCACCCTCTTCTTAGATCTCATAAAAGGTAATTAAGTTTCAAATCTATAAAGGGCGGGAGAAGGTACCTTACATTCCGTGTGTAATTAATTTTCCCCTTTGATCTGCTTAACATACGAGTGTATATTAAATACTTTGTGTACATGTCGGCTCTATAGTTTGTTTATGTTTGTAGAACATGTTTTGAATCAAAGACAAAAAGTTGGTCCTTCGAGACAAGTTGCAGTTATTGTCCTTCGAGTCAAGGCAAATATTTTTCTCCACGTTAAACCATAGATAATAATATTAATAAGAATATACATTTACAGTTATAATCCTCTTACCATGAAATCCACCGCATTGAACAATCCAATCCCATAAACAGTTATCATTATCACACCCATATCCACTTGGCATCACCGCTATCACGAATTATCACAAAACAAAACAAGGAGTCAATACACAGCACTTACAAAATGTAAAAACTTGAACACTTGTAAGTCAAAATACGGCCACTTTGAATTTTTCTCGACGCAAACGAAACGTTGCAGTTCCATTCTCAAAATTCATTCGAATTACTCGCTGTATTAATTTACAGTTTTATTTTTGTTTAATAAAATGGTAAGGGAATCGCGTTGCGTACAGCCAGCGCGGTCACTCCGTCCCCTTGATATTCGCGACTGAGCGTGCGAAAGGAACGGACGTACTCGGAACGTATTTCCTCCGTACCTGTTACATTTTCGAGGGGGTGGCGCGTGCGTATTCGAAACGAAAGCTGGGTACAAGAACAATTAAGCCGTTCCTCGTTAATTTATTAAGTTTGCATAATGACGCCGGATATGCGTTTGCTTGACTTCGCAAATCGCTTCCAACTCCCCTAAGAAAAGTTTAATTTCACAGTCGCAGGTTTTAAAGGAATGACTAGGAAACTCTCGCGTACCTGATAATATTAATTTGTGCCTTTAGTGAAAAAATAATTAATAACGTTCTGTATTACTTGTATAAAATAATATTTTTAACTTGAGTTTTTTTGTATTTGCCACTAGCTTTTGCCCGCGACTTCATCCTTCCTTCACTGTTTTTAACGATTAATTTGGTTTCCCGTAGGAATGATACGTTTTTTCTTGATAAAAAAAACTATCCTATGTCCTATTCCAGGACCTATATGTGTGCCAAGTTTCTTTCCGATCCAGTGGTTGAAGCGTGATTTAGTAACAAACATACATCCAAATATCCAAAAAACAAATATCCAAACTTTCGCATTTATAAAATTAGTAGGATAAATAAGATGGAACATGTCCAGCAGTGGACGTCCCAGGGCTGATTGAATGAATGAACATTGAACGGGTTAAAAAAAACAGAACATTATGAAAAATAATTTGATATCTTGAAAAGTAGCATTTCTTAAGTAAGTACCTAGATCCTTTTCCACTGGATGCATAGATTTGTGCTAGGCTTTTAAGATGCACCAACGACCTGGAAATGGTATTAATATAGCCATAAGGAATAATCGGCCATAAGGAGAGGAGCACAGGGAAACCTGGAGTTAGTGTACGTAGTCCACGCGAGCGGAGCCGCAGGCGCAGCTAGTTAAACAATAACACACAAGAATTAAAACTCACAATGGGAATAGTGATAGTATTACCATCAATGGGTATGGGTATCCCCCAATATTCCCATGAGTGTCGTCAAGGCAGGGACGGGCAGCAGCCATATCCTGTGTATATTAAGATCATTACTGCGATCACCAATCCGCCTGCCAGGCGTGGTGTTTATGGCAAATATCCCAATGGACATCCCACCCAAATTAGCATCCCATTAAGGAGGCTTCAAAAGCGGACGTATTTAGGCTGATGAATAGAACAGAATAAAATAGTCATTTATTGGCTGCAACAAAACACATACAGTGCAACATTACATACAGACAGAAATAATACTAGACTTGTACTAAAAGTCGGGTGCACACCGGGATCACGTCACACGACTTGTCGGACGATAATTTAATATTACACTCGCTTGCACGAGGAGCAGAAACAACGCGAGAAACTTATCCGACAAACCGGGAGTAGAACCAAGGCGTGCGACCGACCTGTAGGGGAGGGGACAACAGTACAGTGTGGCAACACTGTAGTAGACACAGTATGTCTGCTGCAGCAGCAAACAGGCGCCAGCTCAGCATATTGCTTTGCTTTTGCATATGATAAATGGATCAATATCTTTAGCGTTTACGTAAGTTATCGCACGTTAACCCATCGATTCAACCCTGTATACCTATAGGCATCAAATCAACTCGTATTCAAATAGTATTTCTCAGCGAATCCTCGCACATTCACGTGAATAGGTACGTATTTGCACTATTTGCGAAGAATTTGAAATTCCGCTTCGACTCAACTTTGCGTCAGTGTTTATTAACCCTTAGAATAGAGGACATGTCATGAGGGCCCAATCCTACTAATATTATAAATGCGAAAGTTTGGATATTTGGATGTTTATGTGCCCGCGGCTCCGCTCGCGTAAACTACAGAATCAGCTCCCATTCCCACTCCCGCTTCCGCTCCCGCTCACATTCCCGCTCAGTTAAGTTAAGCCGCATGTTTTTGTGAAAAGTCCATCAAAATCCGTTCAGTAGTTTTTAAGTGATGCGTGCACAAACTCACAGACAAACAAATAAACAGACAAACATTCCAAAAATGATTGAAATGTGTTCTATTACTTATCCTTAGACCCCTCAATTTTTTCTTTTGCAAATATCTTCAATGTACAGACACGTGATGTTTACGATTTTATTTATTAGATCACGGATCGTGATGAAACTTGGCACACATATAGGTTAGGTCCTGGAATAGGACATATGATAGTTTTATCCCGAAAAAACATTCAATTCCTACGGGAAATACATAATAATCTTTGATGTTAAGTAGTCCACGCGGACGAAGTCGCGGACAACAGCTAGTAAATTATAAATGCCCCCCAAATATCCACTCTCCTTTGGGCAAACCATCTGCCGAACACCTGTATAATCCAAAACGACGGGTGCGAATAACAAAAGCCGCTGCACAAAAGCGCTTTTCAGCTGAAAGGATCGTCGCTACTCGTCGATTGTGTTTTTATCTATTCAGCTTCAGGCGAGATTTTATTGGCATTAGACAATGGGGAGCACAGTAGATCTTTCTTGATTCACAATTATTTATTACACCCATTTTTAGGAATCCGTCTAAACCTTATTAGAGAAGCTATTTTGTTCCTTTGTCTGCCTGTCTGCCCGGCGGATAACTCAAAAACGACTGAATTGGCCAGCAATGGCATGGCAAGGCTTCGAAGGGGATCCAAAAGAAGAGAGCCAAGTGGACGGAGGGTTCCTATTACCATAAAAATATTATTGGTTCTCATTGTCAATACCCAGACCAACTGACATTGATATTTTGACTTTCAATCGTTATTTTACTAATTACTATCTGTTATTTATTTTTTTAAGTAGAAGTTTACTTAGTATTAATTCCGTAACCCTTCCCTCTTGCTCCCGCACCCTTTTCACCCCCACTCCTACCGCCACCGTAGTCCTAAATCATCGAAACCAAATTCCACCGAGCATTATAGGTACTTATAACTTATATAACTTTTGACTGAGCGGACCGATTAAGTTTCTTCTGAAAACTCCATCAGAATGGCTTCAGTAGTTTTTATGTGATGATCCTTCATCCCCCATTTTTGTTGTTGTTTAATATTTGTGATAGCATGCGAAGTTTTTATTTATAAGATTAATGTAATTAATATTCAAGAATGGAATGTAGCATTCAATGATTTTATCATAGGGGGATAGGCATACGCGGCGACACGTAGATACCGTGAGATCTTTGAGTCAACCCCTTTGCCTATGTGATGCTTCCATCCCCCAGAGTCCGCTGCATAAGGGCAGAAGATAATAAAAGCCTCTTAGTCACACCCAGGACACTCATGTTTTGGCAGAGCCACGGTCTCGGGTTTGAAAATATTCGCCTTGCATTCACTCAGCAAGTCCTGTCTCGCTGTCCTCTCCACAGCACAATTGATGGCCTCTGACAAATAGCATCTTATGCAGGTGCCTTCCACTGCTGGACGATAAACGCTACTCCTACCACAGAAATCCTATTAAGATAAAACGGTTATAGCCATTTGTTTACTTCAGTATCGCGCGTGCTGATATTCGGACACAGCGCGCTCCTTTATGCCTCTCGGTCACGTTTCTAGTGAAGAGATCCAGAAACCGTGCAAAATGACCCTTTTGCAGATGTCAATGTCTACCCGACCTTGACTCGTCGCGTAACGAGTAGGTAAGAGTTGGATAGTTTTTGCAATATATTGGCCCGCGACTACGTCCGCGTGGACAACTTACGAGGGGCGTTCAAAATATTCTCGGTATTCGAATGAAGACAAACAAGTACGAAAAGTTTGATATTTTTATTTTTCAATATACTCCCCCCCTATGTTAATACACTTAGAAGATCGATCAATTTTTTTTTTAATCCCTCATAATAATATTTTTTATCCTTGGTGTAAAAATGCTCGTCCACTGCCGCCTTCAACGCTTCATCGTCAGAAAATCGATTTCCACGCAGATCCTTTTTGAGAATGGGGAACAAAAAGAAGTCGCTGGGGGCTAAGTCCGGACTATACGGTGGATGAGTTATAGTTCCAAATCCACATTCAGCAATAGCTGCCTTGGCAATATGAGCAGTATGGACAGGGGCGTTGTCATGCAGAAGCAGAACACCTTTGGTTAACTTTCCTCGCCTCTTTTCTTTGATTGCATCCCTTAATTGACGTAGAATGTTTGCGTAGTACTGCCCTGTGATATTTACACCTTTTTCTTTATAATCGATTAACAATACTCCTTCACAATCCCAAAATATTGTTGCCATAACCTTGCCAGCGGAAGGGACGACCTTGAACTTCTTGGGATGAGCTGAACCCTTAATGTGCCACTGCATGGACTCCTGTTTACTCTCTGGGTCATAATGATGAACCTAGGTTTCATCTCCAGTAACTATATTTTGCAGCAACTCATCAGGATTTTCGCCACACACGTCAATAAAATCGGAACAACAAGCTGCACGCATATCTTTTTGAAGCCGAGTCAGCATTCGCGGAACCAATCTTGCACTCACTTTTGACATATTAAGATGGTCATGGATAATATCATGTACGGTACCAATAGAAAGATTGGTTACTTGAGCTATTGATTTTATCTTCACTCGACCATCTTCCAATATAAGGTTTTCCACCTGATCAATATTTTCTTGTGAAGTAGCTACTACAGGCCGGCCAGGTCTAGGGTCATCTTTAATACTCTCCCTGCCACGTTTGAATTCGCATGACCACTTTTGAATGGTAGATAAAGAAGGAGCAGACTCACGGTAAACACAATCCATTTCCTCTTTTATGGTTTTTCGATTTTTACCCTGTTTTGTCAAGAATTTTATGACGGAACGATGTTCTAATTTCGTTAACATTGTTAATTCACTCATAGTGTTCATGTTTGTTCAGAAATTGCAGAAAAACAAAAGAATATCTCGGTTTGAATTATACTTTTTTTTTTAGTCAACGAGTGAACCTTAGCAGCCAGTAACAAAACAAATTCAAAAAGAGGTTGTAAGATATCAATACCGAGAATATTTTGAACGCCCCTCGTACATCACAAATTATTATGTATCGGGATAAAAACTATCAGATGTCCTATTCCAGGACCTAATCTATATGTTAGCCATGTTTCATCCCGATCCGTCCTCATTATGTCAGTAGTACCATTGAATTCCAGTGGTTGAAGCGTGATTGAGTAACAAACATCCAAACTTTCGCATTTATAATATTAGTAGGTTGGCACGCATGTCACGCCTATTTCACAATTCTACCTTGATAGGATTTCTACAACCCCTACGATAAGACGAACATTCTAAATCGTTATATATATATTTCATTCCAGATTCATAGTCCTATGAAAACCAACGCTATTTACGTCTCGGTAACATATACATGAAAGGGTCACCAGCAGCAAAAACAGGTTTGTATTACCATGTAAACTTTGCAGTCCACTTAGGAACACCATCTATTGTGTATTTTGTTTTCGAGACGCAAATGCGTTTGTTTTCATAGGACTATTAATCTGGAATGAAATATAGTTACTGTGTTCGTTCTATCGTTACGCACTAATCACCAAAGTGTGCATACGTACACTAAGATACCGAAGTTCCGGCATTTCCATCTATGCCTACCAGCTGGATAGTCCCCTGGTAAGAATTGTACGATTTACACTTACATTTAGTTGATTTTAGGTGTACAATAAAACACTGTGTTACAAGTAGTCATATATTATATTGCTCAGCCCTGTTTCTGCGCGAGCTCCCTGGCCTTGGCCTTCTCCAGCTTGGCAATGCGCGCGTTGGACTTGTTGCCGAGCACGCCGCCGCCCCAGTGCCGCCTCAGCTCCTCGTAGCGCTCGTTGAAGTTGGTCCTGATCGCCTCCACCACCTTCGTGAAGGAAGCTCGGTCACCGGCCTCCACCTAAAGTGGGAAAGGAATCAAGTTGTTGTAGAATGTTGTAAAATTATAGCAACAGCGGAACCTTTCTGGGACGTTGCGGGGATATAACTACAATAAATCTTTTGAAGTACATAATCATCATCATCACTTGGTTATTTTTGTCTCCACTGCAGGAGCACAACCCTTTCTCATCTGCCGGAGACAGACGGAGGATTTAGCCTACACTCCCCGCGCTGGCCAGACCGGTTGGGGAGGCCTGATTGATGTTTTATAATGTATTCCCTTAGTCGCCTTGTACGACATCTACGGGAAGAGTTGCGAGTGGTCCTATTCTACTCTACCGGAAACCACACGGTAAAAATGAAGTAAAAAAGTACATAATACAACCGAATATTAACGAATGTTTCATGTGAAGATATAACTTTCTAAGTATCAATAAGGATTATGGCAACTGACCACATTGCTGTAAATAAATAACGCTAAACCTTTTAATTTGTTATCCTCATATATAATGTGATGGCATATTCAGATTGTTCTATTGGTGGTAGATATGTTGTCATCATAGCACTTAGATAGCAAATAAATCATCATTATACGCCTTCACACTCTAGGTAATTAATGAGGTTAGATAGTATTATTATCATTTAAAACTAGGGGCGAAAAGATACTAATACAAATTATGAACGCATCATAATGCTGTTAGTACGGCTTTACGATTTTTAGTTATTACTGAACGCCCGCAGATTCACATTATACATACAAAGTAAATTTTACTCAGGACAGTTCCTCAAGTTTCATGTATGTACGTAATACAATACTACGGTTTATATGATAATAAGAAATTGAGGTTGAATCAACCACAACAAATTTATGTACAAAAAAGCTTATATTTTTTTTTATTGTGTAAATTCCCCCATGTCCCCAGACCGAGTATTATTGGGGCTGTAATTTTTTATTTTCTCGCTAATTTAAAGTGGAAATAGGTTTTCATCTCTATTTAAAATACTTAGAAATAGAATGGATTTAAACTTTGAAACAAACAACATTTTAGCTAGAAGATGACACAATATGGTCTAGGCCAACTTCATCGGTATTCTGGGCTCTGAATGACCACTGAAAACAAGCTAAACAGGGCAAGGCGTTCTGTTAGACATTGTTAGTACGATTTGTATGTATGTACAGATTGAACTCGGATACTGTTTTATAAAGGTTGTTTTTGCTAGGATATCCATTCTACTTCTATAACGTTCACACTGATCTAACACCCAACTTTCTGCAATTGTTATGATGTTACTTACATTTGTCAGAGCTAGACAGGTGCAGGTCTTCCGGTGTACTAGGGCTCCGAGACGGGACTTCCCCTTGACGATGCAATACGGCACGCCCATCTTACGGCAGAGTGCTGGCAGGAACAGCACCAACTGAAAAACGGACCGGTTGTTATTGGAAATAATTTTGTCGCTTAATGTAGTGGTAGTGTAGTAGCATGGAAGCTCAGAGTCAATCATCTTCATGCAGCATATGAATTCGTTGTAAACGTTCAACAGCCTCAGGTGAAGAAATTCTAACATCACAGCAACTCTAATATACAACTCATCTTTCTGTTACCCGACTGCTAGAGACGTGGTGTATAATTAGTTCTATCATCTAATATCTACCAGTTTGCTTCATCCATTATTTATAAGGAATGGAGTTTTTTTACAGGTTTTTGTTCCTGTCTACTGTTTCCTTTAAGAAATAGGAATCTTTTGAGTAAGCGTGTTTCATCATCGTCTTTCCTTACCTAATTATCATGAGCCTATCGCCTTCCTCAACGTTTCATGTTCACTTACTATCAGGTCAGACCTTACGGAAATTGTTTTACAAAGCTAGGTAGGGTTTGCTCTGAGGTAGAGTACACACGCTCATGAGCTCTGAATTTTACTCTAGCCAGCTTATGCAAAAAATTTATGCATAAGCTGGTTAGAGTAAGCCATTTCTCAGCCTGGACGGACATTCATATAGAATAGGCAGTAATCAACACGCATCTAGCATTTTATTTATCATCATTATCAAGCTGTCGACTTCCATTGCTGGATTGGGGAAAGTCAATACCTTCCCCAATGAACGACACCACACCTGACTTTATCAGCCACCTTCTATAGGTCATCAGTTCATCTAGCACTAACAGTACACAGTCTCCACTTGTCTGCCCCAATGGTCATTAGCAAACACCAGCATTCTCGGTGACGTCAGGTCACTATTCTTGTTCTCCATCTATTTATGAATAATCTGAAAGTCTAAAATTCACTAAATTTCCTATCTATTTAAATCTACTCACCTCAATAGGGTCAACATCGTGAGCGATGACCACAAGCTGTGCCTTCTTCTTCTCAACAAGCTTGGTAACTGTGTTGGTGCCAGAGCGGATGGTGTTGGGCCTCTTTGGCGGAGGCTCGTCCTTCTTGGCGGCCTGGAGGACAGAACAGAGTTAGAATGTTCTACAATGTGCTGGAAAGTATGGATGAGCTGGAGTGGTAATCAGAGATCTTGGTGGTCAGTGGTCTTCATGGCACTCTGCTGTAAATTGTTATGCATCATGACTGGTTTTTCTGGTTTTTAATTCTATGATTATTGAATTTTAGGTCTTCAAATGATGAAGAAATTGTAGTAATTTTCATAGATTGCTGGAAAACAATATAATTCCTTTTTATACTTAGCGGCATTCTCTCATACTAGTGCAACATAAGCTATCTAATTTTCCAGGCAGCAAGTTTATCAGTGCGCACTGGCTATTTGAGACTTAAAATTCTTGTTTGGAGACTTCCAACTAGTAGCTCTAAATGTTTCTAAATGAACGCTAAGATATCAAAGTCAAAAATTTGTGGTTTTTAATATTTTACCTACATGGTCAACGAATTCGAAAACATGTCTAATAGTAAACTGGATAAAAGACAGCTGTTTAGTAGAATAAATATGTACCTTAGCCTCAGCAGCCTTCTTTAGGCGGTCTTTCCTGACGGCTTCAGTCTCTGGCCTGTATTTCTCCAAGATTTTGAACAGTCCCTTGGCTGAAAATAGAATAAATACAATATTCAGCCATGTTCATAATGAATGTGATGTAATGTGAATAATCGAAAAGAATATCAGAGTTAAAAAGCTCGTATATTTTTTGATAATCATTGTGATTCATAGTTGCATTTGGAGTTCATCATGTTGAAGTTTGGCTAGACCCACAACATCATCATGGATAGGTCCATTAGTGAACTGGAAGTAGGTTGATTGTTTACATTTGATTGCAATAAGCTATGTGGTTCTTGAAGCTGTGTAGTATCCAGCTTAAAATAGGGCCACCCCCAATCTTACCATGGGTTGTGGGTGGTTGTCAAAGTGACTAAAGAGTTGTACCAGTGACAGGCAGATATTAAATGTAAATATCTTTGTTAATAAATGTTATAGCTAAAGAACAAGATGGAACAGACACAAACCTGTTGTCTTATCGAGGGTCTGCGTGAACTGATTGATTGGCGGGGGCACCTTCAGTCTTCGCTGCAAAACAGCCTTCTGGCGCTGGATGCGAATGTATTTCGGCCATCGCACAAACCTGGATAGGTCACGGGTCGGCTGGATATCCTGGCCTATAAGTTAGAAACCATTGTCTGCATTTTTATAATGTATGAATCACTTCTTAGAATCATCATTTTTTAACTAATCAGTGTTAAAAAGCTCGTGTATTTTATCAACCACATGGTGATTCAGATTAAAATTTTACATCATTTTGGTTCAAATTAATGTTTTATATTAAGGTCCTGCTAAAAAATACATTGTCATACATTATAATGACAATAATTTAATTACCTAAGTGGAATATGCCACTTTCTGTTCATACTCTTGGCAGCGAAATAAATACAAAGTCAAGAAAATAACCATGCATGAAAAAGAATAAATGCTCATATATGCAAACTAATGACTAGGGAAAAAATCTAACGTTAGGCATTGATCATTAAAAAGCCTAACAAAGTTTCACACTAAAAAGTACAATACTGCACCCTTTTGTACACAATGACCCAAAATAGATGTTAAAAACTTACCAATAGCAAAATTCTTTGACCTCTTCTCGAAGAGTGGGTTTACAATCTTCTTGGGTTCAACTTTTTTCACGACCAACGGTGCGGCCGCCACCTTTTTCCCCACCTTCTTCTTCGGCTGAAAAATTCATCAGACTTCAAGATACATGAATTTATTTAATACTACATTTATTTGGCAACACAATGACATCAGAGCTTGGTGATAGTTAGTTGTGGTAATCAAAAACACTTCATAAGACTGTTATACATCATGGCATTTGTAGAGGTTATGTTTGCAATAGTAAAGGTTTATGTAAATTCTTTGAAACGGAAACTGTAAAGTGGTGCATATTCTCAACGTATGCATCAAGTATACAAACCGCTTCCAGATAATCAAATAATCGTAAATATAACAATAGTCAAACACAAGACAAGTGTTGACCAGCGAAACATGTAAACTTAAGGATTTCTACTCTTTCTTATACTAAAATATAATAATTTACTAAACGCACATGGTTTTTACCTTCTTCTGCACCATCTTGATTAGGTTTTAAATCAGTGATCTAATGGCCACGAAGAGATTCGCGACCAAAAAGGAACACCAAACTTTCGGCGAAAATGGCCGAAATGAAAAGGTAGCGGAAACGTCAACGTGACAGGAGCAGTGTTGCCTACGTATGTTTTAAAATTACCTACTGCGTTTTGTGAATATCTGAACGAAACTAGTTGTTAAATACTAAATACCGATTAAGTAGCTCATTTCAGATAGGATCAGATAGAAAAAAAGTTATTTTCTTGATTGTGCATTCTTTGATATGACATTCCATGGAAAACTTTATATACTTTATCCCTTTTACCATATTAGAATGACATGTAAAATTGAATTTTTAAGATGTAAAAGTGAAATAAATAAATCTAATCTAATCTAATCTATGGGTTCTTTTACTCGTTATAAATAATATTAACATAATATTTAAAGCAATCGATAAACATGTTTGCGATTTTAATTTTATTAACATAAGGAGATATTTTTTTTATATCTAATAGAAAAATAAATTATCATGATGAAAGGCATCAAGAAGCAAAGGCTATGAATGTAATTAAATATAGTAATAAATTATTCATTCACGCGCCGAATCTACAAACAACTTTCAGAATGCTGTTGGTACTGCCCTGGCGCTGTAACGCGTCGGGAAAGTTTGCGGAGGCTCGCATAGATGGTTTTTACGCCATCATGTGTAAGAAAGCGGCCTCTTTACCTGCATGGTAGTGACAACAGCATTCTGAAAATGATTGCCACCAGACCGGACTTTCCCTTCCAGAAACACTGGGTGGAGACAGTCATAGGTCTGAAAAATAAATAAATATATGTGTACCAATAAAAATAACAATAATACTAACTTATACACCTTAGCATTATTATTACTAACACACTAACAAAATTATGGACTAATTAATAAGTCTGAAATAAAGTTTTATTTCATTTAATTATTAGTATTATAATATATGTTTAATAAAACCAACGTATAAATATATTTCCTACACATAGGTAATTAAGGACTTTTGCCCATTATTTGATTTCATAATTTTTATTAGATACAGATAATAAGTAAGATATTTTGCAAGGTGCACCACTGAACCCGATCTTCGGTTTATCTTGATATAACAAATAAATAGTATATCCTATGTTATATAATACAATATTTTAAGATTTATTTAATTAGGATTTTATACTATACTAAGGGATTTGAACATGTTCTTATTGTTGTTGTTAATTTTGGTACTATAAACCGTTTACTTACATACTTATAGTTTCATACATACATAGTTCACGAAATCACTACATGCACTTTTCTGATTGGAGAACATGTACCGTTTTTCTCAGAAACACCGGGTATTTTCTTTATTTGGCAACTCTGAATAAGGGCAAGGCGTAGACAATATGGAGGAAGATGGTTGAAAAAAAGGTGATTTGTTGACTAAGTCGATGCCAGCGCCATCTCTTGCTTGTTTGGCTAATTAGTCATGAACAAGATAAGATATACAAGGTTAAGCCGTATTGTTTCAAGTCCAACAACAGATGGCGCTACAAGTTAATAAATATCAACGCGTTTTAAGCATCGACATTTAGAGTTTTATCGTGCTAGATAATCTATTATGAAATATCGAATATTATTTCATATTAATTATTAATATTAAATGTATATACAAAGCTTTTGATTTTATAATAAAATTGTTGTAATAATTTTAGACAAAGTAGGTAGTTAGATGATAGATTTCGAGCAGGAGTGAGCGCTCAAATATTAAGTATTTAAAAATTATAAAAATAGGACACTGTTTTCCACTACCCTACCTTGCTTGCTTCTACTACCGAAGTAGGTATTTACACATAAATGCAGATGGTCTGTAAATAGGTATATAGGTTGATATACGAGTAGATTACTTATTTTTGGTAGGTACATATGTACCTACATCCCAGGAGTAGATGAAACAAACTATAATGTGCATGCAATGCAATGCACACTTTAAATTCATTCTCATAGCGTTTCGCAGAATTTATCTCGAAATAATATTTATTTGGCACCGCTTATAGCCTTTATGGAGTGGGGAGAAATAAAATTTATGTTTTCCATATTTTTATTGCGACATTCCTACTCGTAAATATAACACAATATGAATTCTGATATATTTTTGGAAGAATATTTCGCAGTATGATTTCTTCGAGGTATTTGTTCGTTGTTTTAGGTAAGTTTTGCAAATAAAATCATGTCTATGCTTATAATTTTATTCCAAACCAATTGTCATACGAAAAACAACGCTATTTACCTCTCGGTAACATGAACATGAAAGAGTCACCAGCAGAAAAACCAGGTTTATATTACCATGTAAACTATGCGGTCTACTTAGGAACACAATCTATTATTTATTTTGTTTTCGAGACGCAAATGCCTCTGTTTTCATATGAACATTGATTTGGAATGAACTTATAGTGTGGTATCACTTTGCACAAAGTTGAATTTCAGTATCTGACACAAGCACCCAATATGGTAGATACTATTTTGTATTCAAATCTCAGATTTTGTACTAAGGTACCGGTGCCTAACTTGGCCCGCTTTTTGCAAAGTCGTTATAAATAAATAAAAATAAATAATAAATGCAAAACATCCTTCAGAGTGCTTTTGTTATTTAGTTGTGAGATCAATCATCATATATATTTTTAATAAAATTATAGCATTTTTTTTAAATCACACAAAATTTTATTGACAATGTGAGTTGCTTTAGTTTGATTCAATAAGTGTAATTGCTTTAACTGAATTTTTAAAACTTATTTGGTAACAGTTGCTGCATCGATGACCAATGCTGTCAAAATTAACATGAACGGAATGTTAACCCTCGGAAAGGAAGTTTTAGACACAGTGGCACATTACATGAGCAAAACTTACATCAACAACAGCAGAAGGGCCTTTGCAGGAGAGAAGGAACCCGATTGGATAAAAATAGTTGTGAAATCATCTTATATTTGCAGGGGATTGGAACTCTGCGAAGGAAAATTCGCATTTATCCACGAATACATCGCTTTAATAGCCAATGCCATTGAAAGCATATTCGACGGCATCCTTAAAACAAACTTAAACATCCGACGGATACCACATTTACCTCGAGAAGGTATTTTTGAAGAAGAACTGCCAAATGTACTAGTTGATATAAAACAGATGCTTAAAAAAGCTGATTCAGGAATGACAGAGTATAAGGAAAATTATATGTGGACAGATATTATCAAGAAAATAAGCGCTAAATTTCAAGCATCATCTATACAGTTCGTGGATCAAAGACTAGAAGGCGATCCTGAAGAAATACAAAACGTGAAAAAGAAACTTGTGCAGAAATTGGTACTCGCTATAATCATAATAGAAGGAAAATATGAGAGCAGACTGTGTGCAGAGTTTAATCTCTGTGGTGGTATACTTGAATGCACAAGATCTCTTAACACTTTTCTAGAATATTTCACAGATATGCCCGAAGAGAAAGCAAGAATGTTCATGAGATACTTTCACGAAGCTTTGCCTGAAAATCTTTTAAGCTTCTTGAACGAGGGAACAGCTAATGAGTTTCAAATCATTTTGAGTGATATGATTTATTCAGAATCTGTGCCTACTAAGGAAATACTAGTTTCTGTCCATAGAGCAGTGGAATCTAGACTGAGAAATAAGAATCCGGACTTGAAAAAGTCATTTGATATTCTATTGCTTCACGTTATTTTGTCGGATTTAGATCATTTCTACCCAAATAGACACAGGTCCTATAACTTTGATGAATTTTTGTCACATTTTGGCAAGTGGGTGAGATCTGGTGGAAGATTCCATGCGGAAATTAGTCAGGTTATGACTGATATAAGCAAACGCATAGAGGAACAACCTAATGAGATGAAAGATAAACTGATGAATGAAGTTAAAGTGTTTCTAGAACTTACTGTAGATCCGGAAAAACGATAGTATTATGTTATCTGCAATCTATTTTATTCACAATATTTATTTAAAAAATAAACGTGTTTCTTCACCTACCTACAAGAATCTGAGGTTCATATTTAAAGAGCAAATGTTTCTATGGACTCTGGTTGGTATGGTTTTTGGCACTAGGTTTAAACTCCAAAGTGAGTTTTTACCGAAATAACATGAATTGTTGAAATCGCCTAATGATTAAACTGTTTCAGCATCGTCCAAGGTCATTTATCAACGGAAACAAATCGATTGTAATTATAGTGAATTTGGTAATCGCGCGTATTAGAATTTAAAGTTAATACCTAAATGTCATGGAAGTTTCCTTGAAAAATTAAAATAGGTTCAGACGTTCTAGGTATTTATTAAGCTTCAGTCTTCGACTATTTTTTACTAAACACTACACAAGCATCGCAACATATTTATAGACATTTTGTTTATTATATTGTTTCGCTTTCACGGCTCGACTATTCCACCGATGTTTATGAAATTTTGCATACACATAGACTGTGTCAGCAAATTATACCTAGGGAAAAATCGTTCCGGCGGGAAACAAAAAGTTATTCCACATTTTCCTACGTGCAGGAATCTTACTGCTACTACATTAATTATAGAAACTGTCAATGAAAAACAAAGTAATATTACTCTTTGTTCAATTTCCTTTGTTCTTTGATGCACGGTCAATCGTGGTTAGTAATGTACTAGCTATAGGTGGCTCGTTATAGGTACATATAGGTAGTCATTCCCCAATGGAATGGAGTAATTGCAAGCTGGCTCTCTGTATACAACATTGTGCATCGATCGATGGTTTCGCGAATGTACAATTTGCGATGCATTAATTAAATTCCTCTACTTTGAAATCTGAAATGTGAATATGCAGAATGAATATACTATATTCTCCTTCAAGAATTCCTAAATTAAGGATGTTTTAGAAGATGTCTACGTCAAGCAATTGACTTATAAAAGCTCATGAACTGATGTTGGGTTAAAACAAGCAGGATTTCGGCGGGATAATAAAATTAATAAACGATACCAAATTATCGGCCATGTTGTTCGCAACACATTACGTCAAGGGGTATCAATCACGTAGCGCAAAGCGGGCGAAGGAAAGTCGCTTTGCGACATTGGTTTGCGCAAAGTGGCGATACGTCGTCTCTGCCTACCCCTCTGGGACCAAGGAAAACTAACTTCTGATTGCTTGCAGTCCCGAGATTGAACTCTTTAGAGCTTGAACGTACGAATGTGCTGATGATTATACACAAAAAGTGTGTCCTAATCTTAAAAACACACAACATGAAATCCAATTAAGAATAATCCTTGTGTCTTGTTATATCTCAATAATATACAAACGTATGAAGAAAAGGTATTGAAAACCGTATTGCTAAAAAAGAAAACTCCAGTACTAATATTACAAAGGTAGGTACTTAATTTATAGAATTTCAAGGGAACATGGAATTTCTTTTTTCTCCGTTAATTATTATAATTAAGTAGCATAAAATATGCCAAAGGCACATTCTTTGTGACGATGCGGAGAATTAATTTAGACTTGTGGTGGGCTGTCCATTGGGGGATTTGCCATAATCACCACGCTTGGCACGCAGATTGGTGATCGCAGTAATGATCTTAATATACACAGGAAAGCACTGCTGCCCGTCCCTGGTGGAATGCCTTAATCGCCTTAACGACACCCACGGGTAGATTTGGGGTAGCACTTCTACCTCGAACCACACGACACTTCAATTCTCTAAGTTTCACCAAAATCAGTTTAGTGGAGCGATTAAGTACCTAACAAACATTCATATACTTTATACGCATTATTAATATTAGTTTGCTTTTAATTGCTTGCTGTAAATGTATCTACAATTAAATTAATTCATCATCATCAGGTTATTTATCTCTCCACTGCAGGAGCACAACCCTCTCTCATCTGCCGGAGACAGACGGAGGATTTGGCCTACACTCCCCGCGCTGGCCAGACGGGTTGGGGAGGCCTGATTGATGTTTTATAATGTATTTTCCTTTAGTCGCCTTGTACGACATCCACGGGAAGAGTTGGAGTGGTCCTATTCTACTCTACCGGAAACCACACGGCAATTAAAGTTATTGCCCAGGTTAAATTGGTACTGTAATCCTGCAAAATTACAATAAAACGCTTGCAGTTGCAGTTCCCCCACCGGGCGAGGCCGAGTCATCCCTGCTGTCGTAATTACGAGACCTCGCTACGAGAGCTTGGCGCGTATGTAATTTAACTTTATTTTCATATCGTGCTTGAGGTTCATACTTAGAGTATAGTTAACTAAGAGTAATGTTGATAAAAAATTAGTTTTCAAGTTGCGACGTAAAAAAATTACGTATAAATGTACCAAGTGTACTCAAGTGTAATAAAGGATTTTGACTTTAAATTTGACATAACGGCAAAAATGCGTATTTTGCACTTCGCAGGCGTTTTGGCGTTATTTTTACGTCGTACGGCATTTTGCGTTTTTGGCGTTATGTCGGAAGGATCAAGTTAGGCGTACTCTCTTTGAAAAATAATAGTAATTAACGTTTATTGTTTTACATTTTTTAAATTTATTAGAAAACTAGCTGTGGTCGCTGCTCCACTCGCGTGGACTACAGACTCCGCTCCCCATCTCACTTCCGCTTCCACACCGGCTCCCGCTCCCGCTCACACTCCCTCTCCCGCTTCCGCTCCCGCTCCCGCTCCCACTCCCACTCCCACCCCCACCCTCACCCTCACCATTCAAACGGATGGGCGCTAAAATCCACCGAAAACTTAACAATAATAAGTTTTCCGCAACATCCACAATTCAGACCTTTTAATTTCGTTGCCAACCGAAAAGTAAAACGTGTTTTACATAAAAACCTGTCATGTAATTACCGTGTCCAACTTACCTACGTCCGGTAAAACTAACAGGAAATATATGGTAATTAGGTACAAAGTAACATGCACATGGAAATTAGGTACAAAGTGTATGTTACATTTTATATGAAACAGCGCCGATTAATTGCTATCAAACTGCCACTGAAATTCAACCCTGGATTTAACATAGAGTAAGTATTTGAATTGCAGACTGACCATTCTTTTATATTAATTGCACTGTCACCTTTTGAGTATTTAGAAAAAGAAAACTCAAAGTAAATTTATTTGCGATAGTATCATTCTCATTTGAATCCTTTTTCTCTTAGTCCCATATGCTTTGTTTTTATTAGCCACAAAGTTGTTCTTTCTTGTTCGAGTTTCTTGTAATACATATATTAATGCTAATTAGTAGAGATGCAGCGATTAGTTATTATTGCGAATAGTCGAATACCGAAATCGCCATTCCCTATGGCGAATAGTCGAATAACTCCCTATTATTATTCGACATAAAAAAGAAATATAAAAAATAATTTATTTTTTCTACCCGCTGCAAAAACTTTTTCTTTGCTGCCCAAGCTGAACGGGTACGTAGAGTTGCGCACAGAGAAGTTCTTAGGCTTTCTTTCGGATCCAGAGATGGCGTCCAAAAGACCTCGTTTAGACAATGAAAGTGGGAATGTCGATTCAGAAACACATAACCTATTTTGGGCATGTTTTGAAGAATCTACAACAGAGCACCTTCTGAAGAGAAACCCAAGAATGCCACTGCTGAAGAAATCGCCTGCTACATCGCGTTAGCAATGGATGACAGAAGTATAAACCCATATGAATGGTGGGGTTTGAGTAACATTAAGAATGAATTTCCTATTTTACGTAAGCTTGTTAAACGATACTTAGTCACACCAGCAAGGTCTTGTAATTAGTAGATTAATTAATGTAGGTTTGATAATTATGAAAAAAGCGCAACCGACTTGATCCCAATCGTGCATAAGAACTAGTTTTTTTGCACCACAATCTGTCCGTTTTAGATTTTGAATATTAATTAAAAAGCCTAACTAATTATAATTAACTTCAACATAACTAATTTTTGGTAAACTTTTTATATTAACGATAATAATAATTATGAATAATAGATATGTTTTGTTTTTATAAAATTTAAGTGATTATTTTTAAGTCTATAGTTGTTTTTTTTTCATAAAAAAAATATTTTAGACAACTATTCGCCGAATGTCGAATAATAGACACTATTATTCGGTATTCGACGAAGAACGAAAAATGTTCGAGTAATGCCGAATACCGAATAATAGCGAGTATTCGCGGCATCTCTACTAATTAGACTGGTATGCCTTGCAGCGCTCTTTTATAATATGAATGTTCAGGATTTTAATGTCTTTATAAAAATAAACTTTTTTCTTTATTAAACACTGCTTTTCGCTAACGGTCAGTCGATTTTTCCACGGAAATACAGTGTTTTCATAACCGACCATCTAGAACTAATCAGCATTCCAACAGTGAAAATCCAGAATACTTTGAGCAAATGCATAAAGTTTGTTTGCTGGAGGTGATCGCAGGAACCATCGAATAACTGATTAAATATTTTAATAATTTACCTACATTAATATTCTGATATTACTTTTCTTAACAACCCATAACAAAGTACATACTATAAATGTCTGAGATATATCTGTCTTCGAATAAATAACTACTATACATGTAACTTAATACACTTGCTACTTTTCTGCCTTTGTGAGGTTACAATTTATTTCACAAATATTATCTACTAGTACATTGTGTCACGTGACAACCATTTTCTTTTGTTACTCCTCCGGGATATAGACAATTGAAGACTATTGGTTTTGGTATTGGTTTTGCCATTTTGTTTTATTACACGATGTGGGGACTAAGGGGGCCATTTTGGCATATTATTCGTTTATTGGCCATATTGGCCATTTTGACAATTTAAAATAGACGAAAGGTTGCAGGTTTTCATGGGCGTTATATCATCAGGTTGATTGTCGGCCCCTTTGCTGCTTTATATCGCAAGAAAGAAAAGAAGAATTTAAATTTAATAAGATGAATTTAATTTTTACAAGGCACATTAAAATCAATAGTTTTTACCTACTTATATACAAAAGTATGATGACACATCTGTACAAATTAAAATAGTTCTCTTTGTATCTGACAGCATACGATATTCGGTGGCAATACCGGCTTTCGACTGTAATTATCTGCTCGAAGCGTTACTACGGCTAAATAGATATTTTAATGCACTGATTTCTCACCGAAATGTCTGTTTTTGCTTCAATGGAACAAAAATATGAATAGGAACCCTTGACTAAATTAAAAATGAGTTAGCGACCTCGTGGTGAAATTAACATGTTAAAGTCTATTTTAGATTGCACACATTTCACAAATGGAATACTAATATGATTACTCACTAGACAAGTATTTTTTTTGTACACCCTACAATACTACCAATATCACTAAAAATGTATTATTCGAGATTTCGAACGAGTATTTCGTGACAAGAGCTCTCATAGTATCCCATCGACTGCAATTTGCAACTGCGTCATACCTTCGTACTTGTGAAAGGTAGGTAGTTAGGATAATTTGCATGCGAGATTCACGAACCAATTTCGCTGGCATCCATTTCAGCTTAAAGCTTGTGCACGTGTAAAGTTACATATTAATGATAAGCTTTTGTTCTCGTTTTCACTTAGGCAGCCATCTTATTAGATTTGACACAGATTCGACCAATCACAGCATGCCGCAAAGAAAAAGCTATCCTTAAAAGCTTTTGAAGCCATACGATAACGCTGTCATATTGTGTTATGAATGCTATTTGTGGTGGAGTTAGCTATATATTGCAACGCGAAATGTGAATGACAGAATCAGTCAAGATGACTTACCACAATATAACCACGGTGTCAAACTTGCTATAGTATACTGCATTATATAAAACTATATTTATGCTGGATTTACACAGTGCAGTTTTTTTTATTGCTGTGTTTGCTTTTCATATATCTATTTCGATTTGGCAATGAAGTGACTAATTATTATACCGTACAGTGTATTAGTATACCGCTGTGTGTATCGCGATGAAAAAGCTTACCGAAGAGGAAGTTTTCCTTCGCAACCCGCAGGAAATTGCGGTAATAACTTACATAGCGTTGTATATTGTGAATGCAGCTTTGTGGTGCCTGTATGAAAACATCTCTTTCGGTATTCGCTAACAAGTCCGAGAGCTGATTTCCGGACCATGAAGGGATTTTACCCTTTGCCTGTCAGTGTATGGGACATCCCGGCTTATGAAGTAACTATACA
Source organism: Esperia sulphurella (assembly GCA_947086405.1). Taxonomy (NCBI): domain Eukaryota; kingdom Metazoa; phylum Arthropoda; class Insecta; order Lepidoptera; family Oecophoridae; genus Esperia; species Esperia sulphurella. The sequence continues at coordinate 15,676,161 of OX352260.1, forward strand.
GATTGTAGATAAAATCAGTGGATCATAATATAGATAAGTATGATGGTTGCAACCTTCATACTGGGGATTGACCAGTTATTGATTGGGAAGGCGTAGTGTGGGACGCACCCCGGCTAGGAAAAGGCGAGGATTCAGCGCTCTAAAAAGGTTATGGTCACAGCCTTTCTAAAATCGGCCAAGTGGAGTCTGACTACGGACTCGCTCACGATCGATACATTGCATTCCTAGGACATGTTTACAGAATGTATGACGCCCCGGCCAAGACTTTGTACTTACAGTTTTTTAATTTTATTAGGGAATTAGATATAACACTAGTGTATCGACCTCAATTAGGGTTGTGGGCATGCCCACCGTGCCCACAACGATGGATCCGCTATTGCCTAGGGAGCAAATGATCTGCGTAAGGCGGTTGGCTGGATGCGGAGAACCGAGGATCTGGATGAGACTCTAATGTGGCCGCTGAACACTTGAGAGTGAAACCTTGGCTAGTGGATCCAATACCGACAAGGACTACAGTGCGCTGTGATATTGATCATACTACAATTTGAAAACTGCTTCTTATACTGAGTACCTTTTATCTTCTCATCTTAATAATAGGGGGCCTGGAATACCTACCTGTCGACACGTAGACCTTGTGGGATCTTTTGTGACAGCCCCTCTGTCTATGCGGTGTTTCGTTCCCTCGTAGTCTGCTGCATAAGAACTATTATGCAGCTAACAGGTAGAAGCCTGTAGTCCTTGGGTTCAGGGTAAGCCACACCCAGAACATCAATTCGCCTTGCAGCCAATGAGTTACATTCGACAGCAAGTGCTTCATTGTCTCGCTGTCCTCTCCACAGGCTCTCTCAGTCTTTGTCAGTCCCATCTTATGCAGGAGGTGCCATGCACCGAAGTGGCCGGTAAAAACTCATACGGACAGCTCTCTTTCCGTTATTTTAAGATTTTGTTGCTAAAACCTGAGTATGTTTCGTAGATGTATAAAACCTTGGCGTGTTTCAACTCCCAAAGTCCTTTTAAAGCAGCTTTGACGGACTCATGTAGAGTATTTAGACCTAATCTACTATTTTATGCTTCATAGAAGGAAAGCTAGATATTCCTACACAGCTGCAACTGAATACTCGTCTTAAAGGAACAATCAAAGGCATTGTTTAACCTCCGTTTAACGCGGGTCACAGCAACGTCCGGCGACATTCAAAGGCAAATACAGCAATTACGCAGCTACAGTTTAGTCATTCATTAAGATAAAGAGGGTTTGCTCAAATTTGACTTTCAAATGAAATAGATTGTGGTGTACTGAAACAATGATTTTAAAGTTTTTTTTTGATATAAATGAAATCTGTCACTTTATATTATTCTTTACTTCTTTTTCTGTTACAAATTGCTTCGGCGGTGTTCGCCAAATAATTGATTGTTAACCAAGGACAGTAAATGAGCGTTTATCGGCTATAGCTCAATGCTTATACTTCCAAGTTTACCACTCTACTTTTCACTTCGACGGGTACATTGACATCATTGAGTGTGATACATTGAGTGTGATGTAAGTTTATCTTCACTTGATGGCTGCCGACTCGGAATCAGAACGAAATCCCAGAATGTAGACGGAAATGGCGAATGGTCTTTTCGACGTACACATTACTATGATATTATTTTTTGCACCATTTGACTTGTAAATATTTTTAACCAATGAATATGATTGTAAATGTCAATTATTTGTGTCCGTAATTCGACTTTAATATTCGACGTTTACCTACTCCACAATATTATAGCGTATGTGTGGGAGGGGAGAGGTAGGGTGGGGGGAGGGGGTTGGTTGGTCTGTAATATTCAATTAGTTCATTGATAGACTGGCGAAGAGTAGCGTGGTTGATTTTACGCTGACAATTAATAATCGTCTTTAACGACTTTCGAATAAAGTCCAACAGGAGATTGAGCATACGCCGCTATCCGGTTGATACATTTATCTCCATCATGCTATTTTGAACGTTATTTTAACAATTTTAAAGATTATTGTTACTGAAAAATTCGCTGCGCTGCTCTCCATAGATCGCACCTAAGTAGTGTTTCTGCTACGGATGATTGCTACGTCGTAGCGCGTACCATCGTAGAACAAATACTATGAAAAATTGACAGTTTGGAAAAGTAGACCGGTGGGGAAAGTGGACCGATCGGGAATTAGACGAATGGGGAAAAACCAGTAGACAGATAAGGAAAGTTGACCATTTGGACAAGTAGACCGATGGGGAAGACATCGCTCCTGGGGGCCATTATGGCTTTTCCCTATTTATAAATATTTGCCTTCGCCTCATAGAGAATAACTGTAACTTTTGGTGGTCCAAAACGACAGCTACAATACTATCAATATTTGAATGAAAACACTGGTACAAACTAGCGATCATGATTAACGTCGGTGCCACGCGACGTAGATATGATATATGAAAATAAATAAATAAATAAATATGTCAGACATTCACACCAGTTATCCAGTCCCAAACTAGGCAGAGCCTGTGGTATGGTTACTAGATAACGGATACACATACTTAAGTAAATATATAAACATCCAAGACTTGGGTACAAACATTCATATTCATCATACGAACATTTGCCCCTAGCGGGATTCGAACCCGCAACCTCCGGCGTGGCAGTCCGAGAGCTACCCGTTCCGCCACGGAGGTCGTCAAATGCTATAGATGTATGTGCTACACGTATAACTCATGTCCTGGATCACTGCGGACAGCCATGTAACTTGCTGCATCGTGGCTTGCGTCATTTTGGCAGAGCCACGGTCTCTGATTTGAAATCTGACCATGCAGAAAATTTGTCCTGGAAATGTACCATTTTGTACTCGAAAATTAGAATTTGTACTTCAGCCGTTTAAAAGTTATAGGGGTATATTGGTGGCTCTGCTAAAATGACGTCACTACAGCAGGCACGCTACAAAATAGTACATTTCCAGGACACATTTTCTGCATGGTCAGATTTCAAATCAGAGACTGGTGGCTCTGCCAAAATGACGCAAGCTGCATCGGGCGAGTTCTCTATAGCAAATTAAACTTAGCAACTGCAGCTGGGACTCGCCTACCTATTGATGAAGTTCAACAACTAACTTCGTTTGGAAGCTGACATTCGAAACTCCCTCGAGTGTGACATAACTGAGTCTAGATTTTACCCTGTTCAAAATACAGTGTTACATTCTGTTTGGTACACAATAGAAGTTTGCAAACAGAAAGTTAAAAGAAAAATAAATTGCTCATAAGTATTTGTCTTTATTAACGGCGCTTGCCGGGTGACGCCAAAAGTGCGTGCATTCCTATGATTACAAGTAAAAAAATATAACCAAGAAGAAAAAAAGTGTCAATTTTCAATCAGCTGACGTTCTTGTTGCCACCTGTGAGTTTAAAAAGTGCTAAAAACTGCGCGCCATATTTGAATATAGCTCGAAAAAGCGCCAGATTTCCCTAGAGGATATTGACTACGTGACGAAAACCTAACCCCCCCCCTCCTCCTCCCCCCTGAACGGGTCACGTAGTATGGGTACGTTGCCTAACCTGTCAGTACATGTTTATGTGCGTGTAAACTATAGAGAGAGGGACAACGTGAACAACAACAACATCAACACATAAATGCTTCTCCTTCTCCGGCAGCCGTACTACAAACCATGCTCTATTTTGCGGGTGACGTTATACTCGCGGAGGGGGGGGGGGGGGGGGGTGATGCTATTTTATGTAGCAATATTAAGTATTACCTGCCTAAAGTCTTCTCAGGTCCACGTCGCTGGTTTAAGCTAGTACCTATAATGGAAATTCCTATTACTTACCACCCACTCACACAGCCTCGAGTACGTCGATCAGAAATTCATAACACGTGTTCCACAATATTAAACTGCAGAGCATTTCTCAAATGCCTTAAGTGCGTTGTGAGTATTTCTGATACTAGAATATAACTGAACCTGAATTCGAGTGAAGGAGTCGGTTTTTTTTGTATATTCTTCAACTGTCCGTGCATCTGCACAAAAGTGATAACATACCCCACACATGCGAACAGATTGATGACACAATCGAGAGAGGGACACGTTATATACGTCAATATATAAGTGCTTCTCTTTCTTACTCTGCAATAACAACCCTATGAAAAAGGATAAGAAAAACTGAGTCTGATGTGTTTTTACTCATGTGGTGGAAGCCCACTGCGTACTTTCAAACATGCTTTATTTTCTTGCAGGATAAGGTGAGTGTTGTTACGTAGTGAATACACACCTGCAGGTATCTCATTGTATCCTGGTAGTATTCTCCCAACACTGAAGATGCCAAACTACGACAAAACTCGTAGAAAGGAACGCCGCGTCTTCCCAAACTTTCTTACAAGCTGTTATCGTTTGACTACACAACCTTGAAAATAGAAAAAAAACTTTTCTGTACTTTATAGATTAGTAGTGATACGAACGCTATTTTCTGAACGTTAGGGTATATATTTGCATAGCAGCCAAATGCAGTTGGCAGGTTAACACGTTTAGCCGACGAAATGTTGTATGGATGGCAACTGAAAAGGCAATAAACATGTTAATTGAGCGTCCGACTCCCGTACACAACCAACATAGATACCTATTAATACGAGCGTTTTAAAACTGCAAACACCAACCCTTTATAAACGTCATTATTTCTCTTTTCACAGAGTTTTTTATTTGATTTTACCACCGCTCTGAAGTCCATCAGTTTTAAATTTATTACGTACTACATTCGGTTCGCGTTTCTGCGGCTACCATTTTTTATGGTATTTACTATACTTTTTACTAGTTATAGTTTTATAAGCTTTCTGATCATTTTCAGACAGCTAACTACATAATGTTTATCGTACAAAAATAAGACAATTTGCATTATAGATTTGGCAAAACGGTGTTAATGGTAAAGTGCGCTTATTACAAGACTACAAGGCCTGAATCTAAAAACAAACTCAGACAGACCTTATTAACATATTCTGATTTCCTGATGTGTTTATCTGCAGGAAATAAGTTTGTATACCTCTTGTTTCCGTTATTATATTTGTTTGTGTTTGTTCCAATCGTACTGTGCAATAACAGAGCACCTTTGTAACCGAGGGACGCATTCTGCGCTCCTGTATGCAATCTCCGCAGGAAATCAATCCCTCTGCGCATCCATTGCCAACTTACGTAGGCACAAGCTGTATTAGGAGGGCATGATATTAAGCTGCGTTCTCACTGAGTTCTGGCAAAGCAAACAACACATTATAAGGAAGAGAAAGGAAGAGACATCAATCGATTCTTCCCGGACGTGGCAGTTCGACTCAAGTCTACTCGGGTCGAGTCTGAATATAAAATATGTGTAAACAGAACCCGCTGCCCCCAGTTCCCGGCAGTCCTATTATTCCTGGCTACGGTAGAGGTCTAGGTAACGGGGCAGACGAGTTCTGGGGTGGGACACCTGAAGAAGGCGGCCGGAAGCGGTTGGATGCGGAGGGCGGAGAACCGGGTGTGGTGGCGTTCATTGGGGAAGGCCTATGTCCAGCAGTGGACGGCTAAGGGCTGACATGATGATTATGTTATTTCTGTATTTTTTAAACAAATTCACGAGTTTATAAAAATGGTCCGTGTGTGTATAACTTCAAGGGAATAAGCACATGTTGCTACAAAAATCGAGTTAATAATTTGGACACGTAGGTGATCAAAATCTCTGTTATTTATTAGGGTTTGGGTATGATATGAACTCATGGGGCATGTCCATATTTTCAATAATGTTCTGTAAGTATCAAACATAACTTTACCTACTCTGATGACTGGAATCCCACTGATATTATAAATGGTAATAGTTTAGATGTTTGGATATTTGGATGTTTGAATTGTTACTCAATCACGCTTCAACCACTGGACTCTGTAGTGCGATTCTGTAAAAAGTTACTTTGCAACTCGACTTCTAAATTGCTTAGTAATACAAATTCGTATCCCGTAAAGTTTACGGTCGTTCGATTTCTATACCAGCGCCACACTTTCGGGCGCGACGGCTGGTTGTAACTACTGTTAAATGGACATGTTGACGTTTGTTTGTATGAGATGACGTTTAGAATCGTATCCTGTAGCAACATTACGCACGTCGTTCAATTCGAAACTCGTGCCTGCATTCGACGAAGTTTTAGTACTTTGTGCGTGAAAATTTGCACGAATATTGTGGAATTGCTGTAGAAAAATTTTGTAAAGCTTAACTTAGCAACTATAATCTAAATCCGCCGTGAGATTTCACATTTTCATTAATTAAAGTTCACAGTCGTTCGATTTCTATGCTAGCGCTACACTTTCGAGTGCGACTTCGTGTTGTAACTACTGTTAGTGGACATGTCGACTTTTGTTTGTATGAGATAACTTTAGAATGGTATTTTATAGCAACATTACGAACGCTATTTCTATCTAAGACTCGTACTTGTATTCGACTAGCAAAAAGTTACTATTTTGTGCGTGAAAACTTGATCGAATGTTGTGGAACTGGAAAATAAAAGTTATTCTATCGCAGAATAGTGGTTACTTGTGTTTAGTGACGTATTTTAAAGATGGCTCGTTCATTTCAATTCATAAGTTCAGTAGAAGAAGCTCACAATTATGATATCCAGCATCAAGCTAATATTATACGTAAAATCAGCGAAAACGACTATGTGGAGGTTTATAGGTTGTCGGAAGAATTAATTAATCAATTTGGACCTAATAAGAACAAAGGTACGTTTTTATAGCTTTCTTAATTATTATGCGACTTACCGTGTATTTTAAATGATATCACAAACAAATCATAACACTTATCTACTTGCAGATACTATGTCCACTATCATTCCTGGCTAATGATAGCTACCAAAAATGGTGAAAATAGTGCCTACATATTTGTCCCAATCTTTAACTTCACCTGTATAAACGAAGTAGTGAAAGCCTTAACCATCCTATTACAGTGAAAAAATATACCTTTTCAGTTTCCACAAAATCGACAAGGCAGGTGTTAAATTAGAGCAAGCAGTAAAAGATATACTTTGTCGGAGCTGGAGCGTCAGTCAGCACACGGCAAATCCCTAATGTGTAATTTTATTGAGGCTTACCTATATTTAGCAGTGAACATATTTCGGCTGATGGTGATATACAAGGTGAGCCATTGCGGTGGGTAAGTATGAAGAAAAATCACCAGTGATACACTACTTGTATTTACAAGAAAAAAATCTAAGTTAGAAAAAATGTTTGACATGCAATGTTTTGACAAAGATTTCCTAAAATTCTCATACACAACTGGGAATCGAACCCCGTCATTTTCCTTAAACTAATCGCAAATTGTTTTCTTATTCACCTACCTATTATTATATTACTTTATTAGCTAAAAACTAATATAATAATTTTCATCTTTTGTGGGTATTTCATTTGTATGCAACTTTATTATTTTTCTTTTTAGGTAAATGCCTGTTTATTTTCAGGTGATTATGGATATGCATAGCGTGTCTTCACCATGATTCCTTTGGCTAATGTAGAAGAAGGTAGTCCAGAGGCTTTTATAATCAACAGCAGAAGACAGCCCGTAATTCAGTAGGACGAGCAATTGGTTTTACCACCTTGGTTGTTGTTGACAAAGAAAATATATTATTATTTGACGAGGACCATATAAATTGTTTTTTTTTTCATCTGCCAATGGTTTTAAGCCCTCCTAAGCCACCTGTAATATGGTGGATATCAGGCAGCTAATATATATCACATAAATAGATAAATGCATACTTACGAGTACACACTCATGTAACATCCAGACACAAGGCAAAGACAAGCACTCATCATACAAAATATTTGCCCTGGGCAGGATTCGAACCCGCGATCCCGTGCTTCTATATCACAATATTGCGGAGCATATTAGGTATTATGTTATAGTATGTAGCTACAATTTTTGTCAGTTTTTATTTTTGTTACAGTACAATGTATGTTTGTGGAAGTAAAAAAAGTCAATTTATAATTATTTATTTAATCTGAATCAAACTCGCTTTCATCTAAATATTCCACGCCAGAAAAATCTTCATCCATGGCTTGGCTAAGCTGGAGCTTTATCCAATAGTCTGGCTGTCTTCAGGCGTGTCACTACTGCTGCTGTCATCTTGAGGGGTGTATGACTGACTATTCTGACGAAGTCGCCATACAAAGTTTGTCAGTCCTCTTTCATAACATTGCTTTTCTATTTTCATTACATGTTGGCATAATTTTCTCCAATCATCAACTGAAACCTCCAGAAACGATTGTTAGCTGCTGCCTAAAAAAAAAATACACAATATAAACATTTGCAAATTAATTTAATATCATTTTATCTTTATGTACAGCTAACACAAATGCTCTTCACACAAATGTTAGCTATATCCTGGGCGGGATTCCAACTCGCGACACCGAACTTGGCAGGCAGGTGTACTACAGACTAGGCTACGGAACATAATAATAATAACTTTACCGTCTTGTATCTATACTCAATAATTTGATACAATAAAGTCATAGCACCTTAGAACACATAACTAAATATAATTCATTGATAGAGGGCGGTTATACTAACACTGCATTAGGGCAATACTTAGCTTATCATCATCAGGTTATTTTTGTCTCCACTGCAGGAGCACAACCCTCTCTCATCTGCCGGAGACAGGCAGAGGATTTGGCCTACACTCCCCGCGCTGGCCAGACGGGTTGGGGAGGCCTGATTGATGTTTTATAATGTATTATTCTCTCAGTCGCCTTGTACATCCACGAGAAGAGTTGGAGTGGCCCTATTCTACTCTACCGGAAATCACACGGCAAATATAATTAGTTAAATAAAACCATAACATACCGGTCATTTCAGCAGCTCTTCTAAAAACATCGTTAGGAGATCGGACAACAAATTTCCGGCTTCGAGTTCTGGCAAACATCGTGTATACACTTTATAATAATATAGGACCTCTCTAGCGCAACTGCGGATTACAGGTTTGTTCATTTTTAACACGATTAATCACCACGAACGACCACAAATACAATATAAAAATAAATTACGTGAGCAGAATTGACACAACACGTACTGATTGATTTTTTTGGTTGTTTCGTCCTTCGGACAGGCAAAGGTCGCTAGACTATACAGCCAGGTCATTTTTAGTAGGATTTCTTAGTTTTTTGCAGCTTATAATGCCGAAGCAAATTCTTATTTTTCCCGACACTGTGGTCTTGACATAATCACAGAAAGGGCAGAACCCCCTTACTAACGTTGATAGTAAACTTTAGTAAGGTTTGAGGTTAGGAAGTTTTGAGTTTGAGTTAAGAAAATCAGCTTAGTCACGTTTATATATGTTTCCTTCATAAAGTACACACGCACAGACACTTGTTGTATAATATACTATCCCTACTAAACACCAAAGCCCGATGTATACATTATTTTGGAAAAAACAAATACTCCAAAAAACGCGGGAACAAGCTCTGCGTACTGATTTGACGTCATTGACCATTGCGCAGCAGGGCTGTCAGATGAAAAAAATTAAAAATATTATACTACCTTTGAAATAATGGTACGTTTAAATTATCCTCAAATTTTATTTAATTACATAAAAACATGTCTTAAATGTATGTATTTTCAAGTACTATTTTCATCACCTTATAAACCGTGTCTCAAAATTAACAATAATAAAAAGTATAATACCAATATTAATAGCCCATCTCTGTTTATTTACTTCAGCAGACATTGACCTAATGGTAGATGTAAATATGATTATTTTTTAAACCCCCAATCTTTATCACTGCAATCAGACCATAATTAGACATAAGAAGTAGTTTGTCTCCATGCTACGACATCATATTTTAATAAGTTAGGGGTTTCCACTAAATCTATCTACCACAACCGAGAGGGTCGGTATGCATCAGCAAAACAAGAGAGAAGAGAAGGGTAATAAGATGACACTCTATGCGTATGCGATGCAGTTTACCGCATTTACACATGCGTACGGAGGCTACTGCGGTCATATAATTATCCCTGGCGCGAGTGATTCGCAAATGGTATCGCTACACGAAAAAGTATCGAGTATGTGACGAAGTATCGATACCTCATATTCATCTTGAGGATCTTGCCGATCTTGAGGAGTAACAACTCCAAATAACAATAATCTCTTCTTCCTTTAAGTTTTGTTTAAAACAAACTATAGTATGCTACGCATTAGAAATCTAGTGTACAATTGAATGAACCATCAGTAGATTGAAACCATGTTGGCCAAGAATGAGTATGAAATTCTTTTTTTTTTAAAGCAATGACAATATTTGAATGCATTATGTATTTTTTACTATGTAACTTTATGCTGTATGCAAAAAAATCTAGACTTAGAAACTGTAGTTAAAGGACAGCACTTATTAAATTTTTTATTAGTAAATTTCTTTAAATAAGTTAAACGAAAAAAAAACTCGATTATATTGACTAGGATATTTTTCAGAGCGTCAAGCACTAGTCCAATGAATGCGAGCAACGAAGCTCACACAACTTCGAAAGTGGCTTGTTCTTGTTTACAAAATACCTATTCAGAGTCGTTCGTGATCTAATTCGCAGTAAGCGTCGGTATTCGTTTCGATTTTCGCGTTATTGTTTCAATTTTACAGAATCGACACCCTGATCGGGATGAAACTTAGCACAATATAGGTTAGGTCCTGAAATAGGAACAGACAAACAGACAAAAATTTCAAAATGATCGAAATGTGTTCTGTTGCTTATCCTTAGATCCCCCAATTTTTTTTGCAAATATCTTCAATGTACAGACACGCGAAGTTTACGATTTTATTTATTAGACTAGCTGTTGCCCGCGACTTCGTCCGCGTGGACAACTTAACATTACACATTCTTATGTATTACGTGTTACTAAATCCTAAAAGAAATCTATTAATCTGGTTATGCTTTAAAAATATTAATATACATAAACAAACATACTATCCAATTGAGAACCTCCTTTTTTGAAGTCGGGTAAAAATTAGCGTTCCGGCGGCGGTTTCGCCCGTTGGACCACAGTTTTTTAGGTTTCCGTAGCCAAATGGCAAAAAACGGAACCCTTATGGATTCGTCATGTCTGTCTGTCTGTCCGTCCGTATATCACAGCCACTTTATTCCGAAACTATAAAATATTTACTATTGAAACTTGGTAAGTGGATGTATTCTGTGAACCGCATTAAAATTTACGTCTCGTAAAAGTCATTAAAGTCACGTACTACATTTATTGAGATATGACTTATACCAGTATGAGGCCCGAACTCAAAGCTATTAAACAGTGAAAACGCCGTCAAATTCTGTTCAGCAGTTTCCAAGATTAGCCCGTACATACATACATACATACAGACAGATAAGAAATTTTGTAATTATATTTTTGGACTCTACTAGTCTTCAGTAACGTCCGGGCAGTGAAATTTTTTTTTTAACTTCAATGTACAGATTCGCTTTTCTTTTGTTTTTTCTACTCTTTTATTATATGTATAGATAATATATGAATCAGCATCATATTTTATTCCATGTAATTCTGTTAAATGTATAATGCTACCAAAACAAGCGAAAGATAACGATGTATAATTATAATACACGGAGAAAAAAATACTACGTACGCCATACACATCACTACTGCGTATGCGCCGTACTACTTATTCTGTATGTTACAACAGTAATTTAGTTGACACACACGTAAGAATGTTGTATTTTAATGACGCCTTTATGAGAAACACATGCTCCATAATAACACGTATAAGTTACATCTTTAGTAATTGAATTACATCCTTACGTAAGTAGCTAAGCAGACTTGTGGAGACGCAGTAATAATGTTACAGACACAGTACAACGTTGCAACAACAGGCTACGTGTACTGCTCACGTACTACCGGTGAAACATACCGGCTACTACTACTGTGAAAAAAACATCCACTCGTAGTACGTAGTCCGACTACGTGATGCAAACTACGTACACAGCATGTTGACGGCCCATGCCTTACGAGTGGATGTTTTTAACAGTAATTACGTAGGTTACAACAGGAATTACTATATCCGGGTTTTTTTTCTCCGTGCACCGATGGCCTTCGTCCTAGGTCCCACAAACTACCTTCTCCTCACTGCGACCCTGCTTACATTCAATTATAATAAATCACGTAAGGAACACAGCTGCCTCAGAGATTATACTCCACTTATCCTTACGTGTTCCATTTGCTTCAGTGTTCTCTGGCGAACGAGAATGACTTTATAACAAGCTTTATATAGGAATATATGGGCAATTTTATTTTACAACTATACTACACAGATGTGGCCGTTGGAGCAGACGAGATCTACACTGTGTAGTAAAACGGACCCTGCCATATGGACCAACGACCTAAAAATCCGGCCCTCTGTTGGAAAGGTCATACCCAGAACAGATTGGGGGATTTCACATTCTTGGAGCAGAATTTCGGGAGGAACTCATACTCATTTATTTCAACCTTTTGGGACATTGAGAACTCTAGGCTGAGTCGACATTGTTTTATTCTCAGTTGGTTTTATATTTATTTTATACATGGCTAGCGTTAACGCGTCTTTTGGAACCACATGGCGAAGAGCGACCAGTTTCTAATATGTTGTGAGCAGCTAGCATTTCCTCGTAGTCAAGCCTCCGTTCATCGTCACTAGAATCAGATATGTCAACATTGATGTCGCCTGTTATAATGATAGTTTCATGCTTTTTATTGTTTTGGAGCTCTAAGTTAAGCGAATTAAGAAAATTATTTATGTTATACTTTGAGGGTGAGTGGTATATGCAATACATTACCATTCTGTTATCTATACTGGCTTTAAGGCAGTTCGCCTCAGTAATTTCAACTTCATTAACCTGAATGTCAAGACCATATTTGGCATAAATTGCTACACTTGTCCATCTCATCACAGCTCCGTAAGATTCGCTAAGGCTACTAGTTTAAACTAATATCGGCACGCTTACGACCAGGCTAGCCCCTGGACTCGCATCCATTGGCACGCAGACGTACATATTGAACAGAAAATTACAAATATTGGAAATGACATTCTCAATATACCTACCTATATGAATGTACGTTTGAAATGCCGTACCCCAGTTTCCCAAAAGATTATATAAAAACATTATGTAAATGTTGGATATACATTTGTCATACAATAAAACTCAATAACCAAAAATAAAAATAAAAACAAAAACATTCATTAATAAAAAAATTAATACTTTTTTATTTTTTACTTTTACTCTTAATAGAGAGTTTGTAATAATTTATTCTTAAATTGTATTTTTATTATTCCACCTTGTCATCCAAATTGACTTTTTGTAATTTTTGTTAGCTGATTTATGCATTTCGTGTTTCAAAAGGACTTTGTAATAGCCAATAATTAGAGAGTGACATGACAAGTTGAAAACCCTATCAAAATGGGATAAAAAAATTGAGTGTATTTCTCTGTTGGGTCCTTTACTCATGTGACGGTAGCGCACTAAGGCGTACTGTCAACTGTGATCTATTTTATTCATTTGTCTAAGTCTATTTTGGGCTATTCCATGATCTGTGGTCAAAAAAAATTAATATATTTTTTTTCTGTAATACTACCTTGTTGACGGTATTTACGTTAAGCAGTGTCTAAATACAGTTAAACTACGAGGAAGGCACTAATTCGAGGAGGAGGATTATATAATCTAGTGTTAAATATTAATACAAGGTTACCATTGAATAAATAACAATAACATAATTAATATAATGTAGTCAAGTAAGTAATGTAACGTTTCTGTAACTCTGTAACTTTAAGTATTTCCCTAGCTAATCGTGGTACCACAATGTGTTTCAACACGGTGACGGCGATGTTGTTCGCCACACATCACGCCAAGGTGGTAGGTATGACGGGGCGAAAAGCGGACGAAGGAAAGTCGCTTTGCGACGTTGGTTCGCGCAAAGTGGCAATACATCGTCTCTGTCTACACCTCTGGGACCAGGGCGTGAGCATTAAGTATTTAAGTATATGTAGAAAGGCGTACTTAACTCTGTAAAGCTTTCTTCCAGTAGACCACGATGCCATTCCGATCGATAGAGGAATTTTCCAGGTCTTGATTATTCCGCGCGGTCGGAGCGCAATAAAAGTATGCTAACGACCTCGACCGCTGGCTAGTGGTGGAGAATAAATTAAAATTCGCAGTGCGATGGATCATTAGCAGACGGCAATTTAAAAAATATGTAGATGTGGTATTTGGGAGCGGGTGGTTTTGGGACGCAATGGCTGGGTGTAGTGGTGCGTATTGGGGAAAGTATGGCCCAACAGTGTACGTGAACGTACTGGATAAGTGAGGCACGAAACAAAGCAGTTGTGGACTGGTGACACAACTAGGACTGCCATATCTAAAATCTGCCAACCAGGATAAGGAACATGAAAACCTGTATTTTGCAGCTTATAACCCCGACATGTCAACATAGTCTTTTTTAGTTACTCGGTAAAATAAAAAATAGTTTTAATTAAATAAATAAATAATAAATATCTCAGACATTCACACCAATTACCCAGTCCCAAACTAGGCAGAGCCTGTGCTATGGTTACTTGATAACGGATAGACATACTTAAATAAATATATAAACATTCAAGACTAGGGTACAAACATTCATATTCATCATACGAACATTTGCCCCTAGCGGGATTCGAACCCGCAACCTCCGGCGTGGCAGTCCGAGAGCTACCCGTTCCGCCACGGAGGTCGTCATTGTTATAATTTACTTTTTATTAAAAACTTTCCCGGATGCTCCCGGACGCCTCGTAAACTAGGACAAATCCGGTAAAACCCGGACGGATGGCAACCCTACACACAAGTATGATCTAACGCTTATAGTTTGTACCGAAACATGCGCAGTCTACAAATAATTAAATATGCCACATCCGTCACTAAACTATTGTAACTTAATGGAACAGAATAGCAAAAATATGAAAAAAGAAATTATATCTGACGCGACGACGTTATAGTCATATTTTATTAACTACAAATTATAAAAACTGTACACCATCAAATAAGTTTCTAGATTTAACTTTGTATTATTTGCATGGTATATATTTACTATGTACGGTATTCTAGTAGGGAAGGAGGGTAAAATAATAAAGTAGCTTGCATTACTACATATAACTTAATATGTAATTTATGTAACATGAAACTACAAGATGAATTTATAGTATTTGACATTCATTGGGGAAGGCCTATGTCCAGCAGTGGGAATCAAGATGATAATAACGAATATGAAGTTACGTAACAATTGGACGGTGAACTGAATGGAAACTGAACGGATGATGAATATTGAATAACACACTACGAAACTTATTCTTTATCCATCTAGCTGCAAATCAGTCATAGACTATAAAAATATACTTACAAACGCTTCAAAGGAAAATTTTTAGGTTTTTTTACCTCTGTTGTTCAGAAATGAGAAACATGCAAATTATTTTTGCTGCCAGGCCTAAGGCGTGAGAAAAAGTTTCTTTAAAAGCATGGCGTATACTTATGCTGAAAGAAAAGCCAAACACTAGGTACTTAATCCACTATATAGGAACATTAAGTAGGTAGGTACATAGAAATACAATCAAACAAAACCATATCCGGTCGTATGAGCACTATATAACATTATAGTCTTATACAATTAAATCCAATAAAAAATATATTTGTACTTGTTGTGGTTCTTAACTTGAGGCAAAGCTTTTTATATAAAGGAGTAGGTACGTTTATTGTAATTTTATTTTGAATGTAGGGTAGAGCGACACATCTCTGAGCTAAATCTTCTTTACTTTGCAAATAATCAACAATTGAGGATTCTGGATCAAATAGAAAGTTATCTGCGATCAAGTTCGATTAATTCAGTCTCCCCAATTCATAATTGTTACAAATTACATTAAGTACACTTGCTTTTGTCATTTATTGAAATAAAGTCTCTCAGAGGCAAGAGACATAAAGGCACAAAGTATAATCAGATTTGTTATGTAATAATCTGAGCTTAAAATGCATATTTAAAAGGTTAGGGAGGGTCTGTTAAATATTTAATCCCATTTAAACATTGAAGCTGGACCTCTTTCTGTCTGAAAGTGAGTTATGCTGAGGGCTATTGGAGGACTATGAAACACTGTAATTTTAAGGAAAATAAATAATATTTATAATAGTAATAAATAAGTACTTACATACACTTATCTTCTAATCCCAAACCAAATAGTTATATATACTCATACTCATTTATTTCCACCTTTTAGGACATTAAGAAATCTAGGTTAAGTCGACATTTGTTTAATTTTTTTTTATCAATTTCACACATGGCTAGGGCTAAAGCGTCTTTTGGAAATACATGGCAAAGAGCGACCAGTTTCTAATTATACAATTAAGTTGCGGTAAAGTGGCATTGTCAGACAACACAAAGTAAAATTATATATTAAAAAAAATCAATAGATGTGCATTATTAGCTGCTGTAAAGAGGCATTGTCAACATATGTATAATTAAAATACAACATGACGTAATCATTACTATGTCAGTTTTTAAGTACACGGAGAAATAAATAAGTGGCCGGATAACGTAATTCCTGTTGTAACCAATGTAATTACTGTTAAAAAAGATCCACTCCGGTATGTTTCACCGGTAGTACGTGAGCAGTACACGTAGCCTGTTGTTGCAACGTTGTACTGTGTCTGTAACACGTCTCAACACGTCTGCTTAGCTACTTACGTAAGGATGTAATTCAATTACTAAAGATGAAACATCCTTAGTAATTGTGTAACCTACTTATACATAGTAGACGCCGTACCCATTATGAAGCATATTGTTTCTCATAAACGCGTCACTGAAATACAACATTCTTACGCATGTGTCAACTAAATTACTGTTGTAACATATAGAATAAGCAATACTTACACACAGTAGTAATGTGTATGACGTACGTAGTATTTTTCTCTCCGTGTAGCTGTAAAGGCATATAGTAAAGGCAAGTTACATTTATGCATCTGTCTAATGCAAAACTGAAGAAATAAACTCAAAATCCTGTACTAATGATAATTAGACAAGGATAGGAAACATTACATGACAGACAAACAAATGATGTGTACAGTTAGTGAGCTCTAGAATTCAAATCGGATGGCGGATTAAATCGGATATTCGAGTAATACTAGACTAAGATTTGGGGGTCTACTCCTTAAGTATTTCGGAAAATATCTGTTGAACTAAAAAAACATGTTGTACTCTGTAAAACCCAAGTAGCGGCGGTGGTATATACGCTTTAAACCTCGTATCTACTAGGCAACATTTGGCGCGCGACATCTTGCACAACATGTTGCCCAACATGTTGAAAGTTAGCGCGGAACTTTTGTTTAACAACGTTGTCTGTTTACGCATGATCAGTCGTCGACAACATGTCGCCAGAGGAACTAGTGGTGATTTCACTACGGACATTGTTGCGCGTCACGTCTCCACTCGACAACAATTGATACTCTCTAAACAAAAAACAAGCCGCGCGTCATGTTGCGCGCCAGCTGGCAATGTCGCGCGTTGTTTTGCAACGTTGCCAAACATGTTGAGCGTCACGTGTTGGGCGCCAATTGTTGCCTAGTGGATACGAGACTAAGACGAATACACCGGTATTCCCCATTGTGGACCTATTTTATAATTTATGGCTGCATATTTCGCTACTTGGTTTTCAATTTCAATAAAAAATAGTGTCAAGGAATGTAGTTGTGTTTATCGTAATTTAACTACATAGAGCGGTTAATACCACCACAATTATTTTTATTGAGTTTCAATATTATTACAATGGGTACACATCTGAAAAAGAGGATTCTTGTAAGGTAATGTTAGCGACTGGCTGGTGTAGCCCTTTACGTTATGACACTATTGTTATATTTTAAAATGGTATGTGTTCTTTGTCAGTTGTCAGTGTGTCGGCCGCAAAAGCTGTGCGTTTTATTATTAATATATATGTTATTGTGCGATTATTCAATTAGTTTACTTTCACAAAAGTCCACATTCGTTGTTAACATTTTAATCACAAGACTATATACGTATTATTTGCTGTAACTAAAGTTCAGATGTTACTACAGCACTGACTTGCTGTTATAAATACAATAAGGGTCACGCTCATCTTAACGTCGAGAGGTAATGCATCAGAAATGAGATACGACCTCCATATTTCTTGGAGCGCTGCGCCCGCTGGCAAGTCGCGTGTCAGCTTCCACAAGACAGAAAATCTTGTATGATGTTGATGCAGGTGGTTATAGTAGACATACCACGCTCTCGTACGAAGCGTTTTGCTTCCTCCTTCATAATGCGAACTGCTATAAGCAATATAACTCACTACCAGCTTCTGTATTTCCGGACAAGTACCTATAATTTGGATATTTTTAAAGGAACATGGAATAGGCATTTTCGCGCTCCACTTTAGGTTCCATCGTCACTTACCATCAGATGGGGTCAGAAGCAAACCCATCAACAATAATAATAAAACTGCGTGTTGATTTGTTCGTCTGTGAGTATTAATGTTATGTCTGTATTGTAAGTAAATTAATGAATTAAACGGTGACTATACATTAAGGTTCATTCTCCGCCGTCCTTTTTGCACTGATAAATAACTACAATATATATTAATTTTATG
This sequence comes from Esperia sulphurella, assembly GCA_947086405.1. NCBI lineage: Eukaryota > Metazoa > Arthropoda > Insecta > Lepidoptera > Oecophoridae > Esperia > Esperia sulphurella. Next base: position 15,694,777 of record OX352260.1, read on the forward strand.
AAATCTTCCTCCTGCCACAAAATAATATTATTTCTCTGTTGGATTAGGTATTTTTTCTGCTTTAACTTTATAGTACGTGCCAGTTCTATCTGCATAAAGTACACTGACCATGACCCCCCCGTCTGTAAGTACAAAGGCGGTAAATTTTTTTATTACTTGAATTATGCTCTCATTTGCCTTTATATAGTAAACGGTACGGTCACAGTGCCACACTAACTTACTACACCACACTGACTTACCAAAATTGTGTGGAAAATTTGAAAATGCCAATTAGACTTTTATATTTTCATCGAGCTTTTGACAAAACAAAGTTACGCCATGTGATTCTATCGACCCATGAAACGTACTTTTTTGAGTTATGACGATTTATAATTGCATGTGCGCTACATAGCGCACCTCAAACTTCTACTAATGTGATAAATTAATCGCTAAAAAATATTTGAGAAAATCGCACTGTATTCTTTCACAATTTTATAGTTACAGATCGTTGATCGTTTTTTCGCACGATCACAATACTTCCTTTACTCCTATCGTCGTTCGAAAGTAAAAAATAATGTTTTTTTCTTCGTATATAGTGACTGTCACTTTCTCCGAGTAATTTATCATATTTTACCCATGTTTAAACTTAGTTTAATGAAAACAAAGTTTCAGGGTTGGGTCGTGGTATTTAGATTTTACACGACCATGTTTGTGCATAGCAAATCTGCTTCATTTATAGTAAAGGAAAAACTGAATCTCGTCCAAACTGTTATCAAATTAATTAACACCCTCAGTCGAATTACGTCCACTGCTGACATAAGCCTCTTTAATAGAATACCATTTTTGGTGGGCTGTCCGTTTGGGGGAGTTGCTTGGCAGACGGATTAGTGATCGAAGTAATGATCGTAATATACACAGGAAAACGCTGCTGCCCGTCCTTGATGCAATCCCTTGGAAGATTGAGTGTGACCCTATTCTGAGCCGGAAACCACACAGCAACTGAATGTTTAACTGTAATTAGGTCAATTTAATCAGAATATAGTCGACATAGCCAAAAAGGATTAGCAAGCTGAAGTATCAGTGGCAGTGACACATATTTTGCAGAGCTGGCGGCACGTTGGGGTAGACGAGTTATGGAGTGGAGACCGCGGACCGGTACACTTAATTTTGTAGGCGTGAAAAACTGTAGGTACCTAATCTCACGTGATATACTGAATTAATTTTTGTTATCAAAAGGTAACTCCCACAAGACATCGATATCCGAATTACCCAATCCTGTCACCATTGCGTTAGAAAACTTTACGGATCTCCAATTACTGTCTTCATCGAAGGCGAAACCAATTTACAGCTCTTTGTTATTGTGCAGAACCCTCCCGACAGCGGTCAAGGGTCGTTACTGGAGTTTATGGCCCAGTCCGCCTTTAATAAGGGTTAAACAGAATTTACGGTAACTAAGGTCTAATTAACGGTTATTATCAGGAGGTGCGAAAGGGTTATGGTTAAATGAGTTATGGGGGTAAATTAACCTACGTCAACTCGTAAAGCAAAGCTTGAATGTCAATAGGTGGTATCGATAGAGAATACTAAATATTGCTACGTAAAGAAGCGACACTCAACCCCCTATCAGGCTATCAGGCTGTATCTATCATAAAGATTTATCAGTATGGGGAAGTCAGAAACTATAAGCGACGGAGTCATTTGGTCTGAGCAACGATCTCTATGTACTACTAGATGGAGCGTTCCAAAGAATCGCTCTGTTCCACGCAAGTAGCCACAACTCTTTCATATTTATAATGAAACTACGTGAAGTTACTACGCAGAACATTTAATTATTACTAAATATTGACGCTATAATGTCAATATTTAGTAAATAATTAAATTATCTGAGTAGTAACTGCACAAGTTTCATTGTAAATATGAAAGAGTTGTGGCTACTTGCGTGGAACAGAGCGATTCTTTGGAACGCTCAATCTAGTAGTACATAGAGATCGTTGGGTCTGAGAAACCAAGACGTCGATTTTAGAGATAAGAAACTTCTTGTCTCTAAAATCTACGTCATGGGCATGGGTTCCTTATAGAATAAAGTTTGCTTACCTTTAGAAGGCTCTTCATGAGGTCGCAAGCAACAGTATTTAGATATCAGCTTTTAGATATTTTTTTCCCTAATAGTTCATTTTCCACACGTGTTTTTATCCTATTTTTTCCTAGTCACACTCCCCTAACTGTATTTTCACCAATTGATGATTTTCCTTATGCCTTTTTCTTCTGCCTTTAAAGAATCGAACCCTTTTCGAAGCTTTTATGTTGGGAGGGTAGGGTGAGTATTTTGGCAAGGCATTAAGCCACGAGGCGGTCAAATACGTAGTCGCGGACAATACAGAAAGGGGCATAATGCGACCAGGAATTTCTGCGTGTGTAGAGATCGATAGAGAAAATGTTCTGATGTCCCGGCATAGAATAGGACCGACTAAGGCGACTAAGGGATTAAGGGATTGCACCAAGGATGCGTAGAAGCGATCTCCTATGAATATTAAGATCATTAGCTACTGCTATCACCAATCTGCCTGCCATGCGTGGTAATTATGGCAAATCCCCCAATGGACAGCCCACCAAAAGTAGTATTCTATCGGGGAGGCTGGTGTTCAGCAGTGGACGTATTTCGGCTGATGACGAGGGTAAAAACGCGAATATAGTACTCTGTTTCAACTTTCAATAGTAAAAGAACTGAAGTCAGATTCATATTCTAGAATGAAACATTTATTAGTAAGAATAACAATTGCTAAAATAAAACGGGTTCATTTCCAAAATGGTCATCGGGTATTGTACCTCTGGGAAATAAACAAAAGACTTCGCAGCCTCACAACCGCAGTCACACCCATTCTTCAGACTCGAAAGACACGAGCAAACTGGAGACGGCTTCTCCTCACAGACTTTGCAAGGATTCTTAGTGTCCTTGAAGCAGTTGCTGCAAACCCCGCAGTTGCAGAGGGCGTTGTTGGTTGGGACGTTGCAAGCGTTGCAGGAGTTGCAGGTTGGACACGAAACGATGCCGCTTGGTGTCTCAGAGCAATAGCAGGCCTGGTTGTAAATTGACGGCTGACGTAAACCGCAGCATTTGGCGTTTATATCCTGGAACTGGAAGATACCAAATTATCAATGATGTATTTTATTTTATAATCATCATATCACATCAGTCGAGAGACATCCACAACTGGACATAGGAACTCCTCGATGAACGCCATCATATCCGGCCCTCAGCATCCAGTCGCTTCCGACCCACTTCCTCAGGTCGTTGGTCCATTTGACGGCGGGGCGTCCCACCCCCGCAGACGAGAATTGCGATAGATGTGGCCCGCCCACTTTCCGGTTTTCCGCATGCTAATGCTTTCGCTTATGTCGGTGACCTTTCGTTTTTTGTCTGATCTCCTCATTCTCCTTATCCTTCAAAGAAACCCCGAGCATAGCCCTCTCCACAGCTCGCTGAGCCACTTGAAACTTGTGAATAAGACCCACCGTCAATGTTTACGTTTCTGCGCCGTAGGTCATGACATGACAGGCAGGACGCACTAATTAAAGACTTTTGTCTTTAAACAGTGTGGAACAGGTAACGTGAAGACTTGACGCAGTTTTCTGTATGCTGCCCACCCCAACTGGATTCTTCTGTCAGCTTCCCTATCGTCCTACCTAACTATATTGTCTGACCTAGGTAGACGTACCTAATAATAGGTGGTTACAATTATGTTATCAACCATTGCCGTAACTAGACCTTTATGCGCCCTGTGCGACCATCTCTAACTGCGCCCTTGAGAAATGATCACTCAAATCATTTTTGTACCCTCCAAGGTCTGAACCTGGGCACCGCTGGCACCTCCCTAGCTGGCACTGCTCATTTAATAATCATCAGCCTCAACTCTCAACTGTTGGACATTAGGAATCTCTCTGGACATTGTTGCCCATTGTGGTAGTGTGTTATCTACTGTTGTTGTTGAATAGTCATACATATCGTATCAAAGTTCATTACTATTGGTTTTCCTGCTTGAGATGTTCAGTGTCTACTATTTTTATGTCCTTATTAACTTCAGCATAATATAAATCAACCGAAAGTCGTTGCAAGTTTTCATACAAATGCGGCATTAATATAAATTACCTGCGCCTGCCTGCAAACAGGTGATATGATATAACACACATAAAATGAAAAATATTTCCTGTAAAAGAGCGAGGAATTCGCAGGGTTCATGAAAAGGACCTAAAAAGAAACGAGAAAAGGAGCTAAGGAACTCAAAAGGCCCGGTCACACGAGCGACATTCAACATTCAGCAAGACAAGAACCACACTAGCGATTTAGACGCTGCTAAATCGTTAGTGTTGCTCGCTCAGGTCCAATAAATTGTAGTGAGTAGCTTTAATTAATAAAGTACCTTTAAGTAAATATGAGCAGAATTCGAACTTGCCTGCCACTGACATGAGCCATGCACTAAACTATCGCTTGACCTTCTATTCCAAATGATTTAAATTTAACGTCTCTTGGAAAAGTAACCTGGCTGGATTGGATACAAGTCGTTTGCAATGCAATTTGTTAAATGTACATAAAATGTTATCAAATGTTAAACCTTTTTTTTTTAAATAGCTGGTTGAGCAGTGGACTTATAATGACTGAAACTGTACTAAAAAAAATGCTGGTCATCTCAGTGGATTTTGTATGGTTTGCTATATGTTAGTTAAAGTAATCTTTTTATGATTATTTGAAACAAGATTGTGATTAAGTTAACAAGTGGCGTTAGTGCAAGGGAATAGGAATTAGTTTAAGAATATCTTATGGTGCGTTCGTATGGAGTAAAGATGACTGCTCACGGCAAACAAGAGATTGTTCATGTCAAGAATTGTTTGTTTTGTTTAGTGTACCTGCTGATGACTAAGACATGAACGCCCATTATTTTTGGCAAAAAAGTTGATTTCATAAAGTTGTTACTTCTGTGAAATGTTATGATATCTGAAATGACAAATGGTATTTCGAAAATAATGGCACAGTGAAAGTTAAATAGGTTATGCCCAAAATTCCACTTTGCTATTAAAATAGCAGAGACTAGTCGCTTCGTGTGACCGAGGCATTAGCAATAAAGAGCACACAACAAAGCGAGAGGTCATAAACGCCTATCTGATAAGTCGTGGCAATAAACTTTTTTATTATCTATCACTATTCGCTGCTGCTACGTACTGTAGAACTAGAAGAACAATATCCGACAGAGAGGCGTAAACGACAGCAGTTTCTGGTGGCAGGGTCTTAGCTAGTGTTACGAGGGGGCAGCTAGGGCCACAATTAGCTTTTGATATTTATTATTATTATTATTTATATTATAGACGAGCAGCAAATATGCTGATGTGTCTATTTCACAGTGTTGGATTTTAACTTTTAAACAGTATTAGTTTTAAGTCAGTTTTCAATTTGTTTTGATATTTGCCGTATTATGAAAAAATAGAAAGATGAATTGATTCATTTTAAATTATTAACGCGGATTACTATTAATAATAATCATCAATATAATATGATTAATTTAAATGTTACAATCTCCCGTAAGTTTCAAATTAAATGGATACACTTTTAATAATTTAAAAATCTACAGTAACTTTCAATATGAAATGGATTCATTCACTTGCATTTTGCACATTTAGTGAAAATGGTGCCATTAATATTTTTTATGGTTTACACTATTTGATAATAAATAAACAAGACACATCACTTATTGTTTAATAACATGAGCAGTTAGTTTATTGTACTTTAACATTTACACCAACACAACCTTTGTATAAAATATATTTAGCTGCTCTGCGAAGAAATGCTAGATGTTGATGATAAAGTACCTATTGGTTTCTCACTAGTCTGATCGCATTTTTTCATATAGAAAAAGGATCATCATCAGGTTATTTTTGTCTCCACTGTAGGAGCACAACCCTCTCTCATCTGCCGGAGATAGACGGAGGATTTGGCCTACACTCCCCGCGCTGGCCAGACTGGTTGGGAAGGCCTGATTATGTTTTATAATGTAAAAAGGATATTATGTTTTATGTTTTAAACTAGAAAAAGGATAATTTATAATAGTAAAAAACCCTGATTAGGGCCCTGTATGATTTCGGGACGAAAAGATATAAACTAAAACTGCTCAATGCCGAATAAAAGTTCTCAGGGAAATAATGTGAAGATTTATTTTATTATTCCAGTGGTTTGCTATTAATTTACACCAGGCGTTAAAAGGCCGGACCACCCAGTTTGCGCAAAACAAAATAGTATAATGAGACACAGGCTGTTTGTTACTAAGTTATAATATATGACTATTTAGGAGATAAATGGTAAGGGAATCTTCGCATGAGGATGATATTTCGCGATGGGTACTGCACAACCTCAGGAGGATGCAGGCTCGTGTGGAAAAGTGCTGTGACATGATAGATTCAAGCAGGTTCGTCTCCACCAGTTTAGTATGATGCATAAAAGAAACAAATGGTATCTGGTATCAGTACCTTCATGAAATCAAAGGAGGGACGAATCATTTGTTTGTGAGCCGTTAAACTGATACAACTTCGGAAGATATATCATTTTTTATCATCATTTACATTAGATTCATCATCAATCATTCATATCGAATGGTTAAAAGGTAGAAATCTTTTCACTTCAATCAATTCATTTCGATCTCACTAATATTATAAATGCGAAAGTTTGGATGTTTGGATGCTTGTTACTTAATCACGCTTCAACCACTGGACCGATCGGGATGAAATTTAGCACACATATAGGTATGTAGTGTAAAAGGACATAGGACCGTTTTTATCACGAAAAACATCTCATACCTACGGTAAACCAAATTAATCGTTAAAAGCAGAGAAAATGTGTAAATATCGAAACCTATGCGGACGAAGTCGCGGGCAAAGGCTAGTTTATAATAATTACATGCATTCGAGCAGGCAGTTGAAGAGGTGTTGGTGCAGACTACAGAACGCCTGAAACTATGTTATATAAACACTGGTGGAGGTTCTTTGAAAAGATCTAATAATTATAACTTTAACTTATTTCCGCGAAACTGTTTGAGTGCCTAAAAACTCTTCAAAGTTGTGTCTGTACTGGAATATGATTCTGTAAATTCGACACCTACATTGGCTAATTTAGGACCCGTACCAATGAGTTTTACGAAACTTAAGTACGGTTTATTTATAATACCACAGGCTTTTCGGTGAAGGAAAATATCGTAAGGAAACCTGCATATGCCCAAGAAGAAATACTGAGGCGTATGTGAAGTCCACCAAATCGGCTTGGGGGTCAGGGGTTTGGCACAAAAGATCCTGAAGGGTCGAAGTGTCGCCAGGTCTTCCTGGCCCCCTAAGAAGATAAGATAAGATAATAGGACCCAAAACGACATAAATGAAATATATCTAACTTACTATTTACTTATGTTTTTAAATATACTTAATGACATAAATTTTCAAAATCACTTACCTGCAATACACACAACACTAAAATTGTTACAAAGATACTCTTCATCTTTTTAGTTTAAGTAGTAGGTACTTTAAATAAGTGAAAAAAAAAATTAGTAGATTTGCAAGTAGAGCAACTTGTTAAATATGTTTAAGGGCAGCAACACAGGACAAATGTTTTTATAAGTGCTCACGATTTCGAAAGAAAGTTGTGTAATTATTTAAAAGTGAAGCTATTTCAGTATGTTAGTTGGTCGTTGTGATAACTTAAGTAATGAAAACTCACGTACCTACATCGTACATTCACAGTGGTTGTTGAGTAATCGCAGATACCGAGCTTAAATTATAATTACAATTTAGTAGGTAGTAGTTTTATATATCCACATTCATCATCATCAGGTTATTTTTGTCTCCACTGCAGGAGCACAACCCTCTCTCATCTGCCGGAGACAGACGGAGGATTTGGCCTACACTCCCCACGCTGGCCAGACGGGTTGGGGAGGCCTGATTGATGTTTTATAATGTATTCCCTTAGTCGCCTTGTACGATATCCACGGGAAGAGTTGGAGTGGTCCTATTCTACTCTACCGGAAACCACACGGCATCCTTAATCATGTTTTATTTTTCAACATCAGCATCTCGATGTCCACAGCTGGTCCGCACACACGTACTCCGTAAGCATTTCGGATAACATCCGTCGAACTACGCCCCTTTAACGCATCATGTGACATACTCGTATTATGATAAGCGTTTGGCGCCTAATACGATAATAAGTTGAGGTTATTGCAAAGGGACAAGAATGAGTTCATTGGACAGGATTATTGCGCTCCAATAGAGTTCAGATTGCAAGATATTTTTCAAATCAACAATTGTTTTTTTTTTCAGTGATCAGTTACCACAGCCCTACACGTATAGATCAAGTGGTCACGGTCTTGTTTTAAACGATCATAAAAATGACTACTTTACTAAACATACAGCAACTATGGCAAAATGCCTTAGTTGAGCAGTTTTTTTTGTGGTGATGCAAGTTTTGCAGCCAGCGCCTCTGGTGGTGTATTTTACAACTATTCTTCGATCTGCCTAGTTATATCATGATATGCATAAGTGAGCAGCAAGGCAGATCGTCGAACGTTTGTCTTCGATCGATATGCCTGGTTGTAAACCAGCCTGTTCACGATATGCCTAAGCGTTCGTCGGGCACATCATGAAATGACGCCAGATCACGATGTGGCTAGGCGCATCATGATATGCCTGATTTTAAGATCAGCCTGCGACACAGACAAGGATTAACTCAGATGTAAGAGTTTGCTCACGATTTTCCTGCACCACCTGAGAGAAGCCACTAAACTCTCCTCCTAAGAACCTGGCCTCTAAAAGTTGTATGAAGCCAAATAAAGCTCAATTCCCACCTGCTCCCAAGCCTTTCAGTAAAAAAAATCTTCCCCTTCACAAAGCACTGCTTAACTTCTATTGACTTTTATGAGGAGTCATATTACATATTTTTCATAGCACATTTATTTTTATAGCGCACACCTGTGGCCTTTGTAAAAGGGATATAATTTTTTTCGAGTAACTTTAACGCCTTAACTTTACTTACTAAGATATTTATTCATAGTATACTTTATTTGGGTCTTCAGGAGTTAAATTATATAAATAAATATCTCAGACATTCACAATAATTATCCAGTCCTAAAGTAGGCAGAGCCTGTGGTATGGTTACAAGATAACGGATAGACGTACTTAAATAAATATATAAACATCCAAGACTTGGGTACAAATATTCATATTCGTCATACGAACATTTGCCCCTAGCGGGATTCGAACCCGTAATTTTCGGCATGGCAGTCCGAGAGCTACCCGTTCCGCCACGGAGGTCGTCAAAGGAGTGTTCAAAAACAAAGCAATGAGCGGGTATTTGTTTGACTTAATAATTAATTTCATACTCGTAGTTTGGTTGATTTGATGTTACTGATAAAATAATCAAGACTATTTTCATTCCTGTTATAATCATACAGATAGTGTGATAATTGAAGAAAAGGATGTGGTGTGGATAGTTAAGCAAAGGAAAAAGACGGAACGCAGTAATTAGATAGCAACCATTGACGAATTAAGCCGTTGTAGTGCACCGTTGCTATATAGAGGATTTGGTTAAAGAAGGCTAGAGCAGACCCAATATGAGCGTGATATAAAAAAGTAGTTGAAGAGCAAAACAAATAAAAAAAATCATTGTATTGCGCCTTAGTTTGAGAGTTTTAGTTATGGAAGCGACGACCCAATTTAGGTCGCTTAGCCATAGCAAAAATGATTTATTATTACATGTCAAGTCAAAATATGACAAAAATGTAGAAGATAAAAAATATCCGCTGTATTCGCCTTACCTATATCAAAGTACGGAAGGACAATGGAGTTCAGAAGGACGCAAATATCTCACAAACGTTACAGCCCGTAACAGTTTGGACAGAAATTCGAAACCCTACTTCTGTATTCAACGACAACGTCGTGAAGATTGGCTTGGGAGGGAATTGGCAACTCCCATTTTCCTGGAGCAGTTGCAGTGACTGCCACCCTCATCTAAGAATAGGACCCATTTTGGGTCGTTAAGCTAGAGAAAAAGGCTCAATATGGTAGTTAACTATAAATGAAAGACAAGTTAGAGACCAAAATAGCCGTTACTTTACGCCGTAATTAAATTCGCGATAGTAGAATTGTGTCGAATTCGGCTCTGACTGGCAATATTATACGCTCTGAGGTAGGTATCTACAGGTTGTTTCCTTTTGTAAAAGCACTCAGTGCGACCATTAGACTGCGCAAGTTTAATTCAATCCCGCAAATTGTTTTACAAGAAGCTTTACAAATATATTTTGTTGGTGATTTTGTGTCTTTGTTTAGAATTTTGGTGAAACTGGCATTATCCTCGATGCATGCACTTAGATTTGATGGAAAAAAGTCTAATTTATCCTATACTACCAGTCCTCTGCCAGCCCCGTTATGAGAACGTGCGTACAAAATACCACAGAAAAATAATAGGTACAGAAAAAACAATCAGGAGAAATAATTATTTTATTGCCTCTAGTTTAGCTATTACGACGAGTATTTATTTTCACTTGGCTATCTAGATGTCTTTACAAAATTTTTAAACATTGTACAAAGTCAAAGTCAAAATCATTTATTGCATATGAGTACACTTGGTACATTTATACACGTAATTTTTTTTATCAACTACCTACTGCTTCCTAGGTGTTAGCGCTGTCAAGAAGTAACCTAATTAGAGATTAAATATAAATATGTTTTAAAATATATTCTAATGTGTTTGATACGTTCCAGTATTGTAAGTACCAGTTTAACATTAAAACAAGATAATTGTGTATTCTTATGTTTAATACTAACCTACTGCGGAATTATTAGTCCTAATGCCTATATTTTAGCGACACCTAGTAATATATTATCTTTTTAGCGACACTTACGAACGAAAATACATTATTTTCTGTACAATTTACCGTATCTTATTATTTTATGATACTTAAATCACTATGATCATGTAAGATGCCCATTGTTTTACATAGGCCTGTACACTTATATTTAACAGTTTTGGGGCAAATATAAAGAAAAGCCAAGTAACTTAGTACCAAAGTATATGTGCAGTTAACTCCATAAAAGCAGTGAGGTAACTTATGACTTCCGATATTAAAACCTTGAGGGTCCATAAAGTGTTATGTCTATAATGTATCCTTTTTACGGCGTTCTTTTTTTTCTTTTTATTGATTGCAGCTTCTGCGCAAGAGGTTGGTTTTTTATTGTACGCTTTAAACTGAGTTTACGATACTGGTAAAACTCAACATTGTAACACAGGTTATGGGCCCATAGAATATAATACTCGTTCAAAATAACCATAAATTAGTAGCAGTTGCGTAAAGCGATTAAAGTTTATAAGTTGCTCGAGACTCTCGAAAATACGTCCACTGTGAACATAATAAGTTCCAATACAATGTCTCTCCAACAGAATGCCACTTTTGGTAGGCTGTCATTTGGAGCCATAATCATATTTGCCATAATCACCACGCTTGATGGATTTGGTGGTCGCTGAAGAACTCTGCTGTCTATCCCTGGTGCAATCTCTTAGTCGCTTTGACCACACCTACATTAGGGGTCGTCCAATTCTAAGCGAAGAACCACACGGCTCTCAACTTAGCCTACATCCTGTGTTACCTTCTTTCACTTCTGGAATTCTGATTTCTTCTGCATGAACCTAAGTTTTTTAGGGTTTTTATCTTCCTGTCTATTTTCTAAATAAATACATAATATAGATAAACTACAGGACCGATTATGCTGTGAACTCATAATACTCGTATGTAAAATTATGGAAATTTTAGGAGTTGTTGAGCGAGATGTTAAACGAAAACTTAACAGTAATGTTGATTGGCGGAACGTATCTACATTGTACTGTACCACGTAGATGTTTTCCAGTATTTTTGTATCACACTGATGAGTAGGAACCCATGAAGGGAGGACTTCTAAGCGTGAGTTCACGAAGTCCTAGTTTTGCAGAGAAATTTTCCCAATCCTTACTATATTATAAATTATTTCTTAGATGTGAAAATCTTTGCATGAAATATTGTATGTAGTGTCCGACCGAAGATTCAATTTCGGTTTCGGCTAGTTTCGGCCATAGTTTCGGTTTCGGCAAAAATCGGCCGAAACTCAGTGTTCGTGAATTGTCGCGCTCTGTTAGGGTAAGTTCGTATATATTTTACTTACAAGAGTAACATTGTTTATTATATTTGCTCATGTTAAAGTTAATATTACATAGAGTTAATGTTATATAAGTACCCATTAAACATTTAAAGGAGAATGACCAAAATTGTATGGGAGTTTGCCCTTGAACTTTTAACCTTGCGTCTGGATCAAATTGTCGTCACAATAAAGGAAAAATACTCAGGATCATTATAAAAAGAAAATCGTTTAAATATTTAGTGGGAAAATTCAATAATCTTACTTGGAATAAAATCTTTGTTGGCATGCAGTTTTCACAAAACCGTGGGTATATAGCCACGATTAACCGCTCCAGATATTGATGTCTTAGTGTTGTTATTAGTCGACAACGGTATATTGCATTCGACACTACATTAGGCTCGTTAAAATAGATTTTGTCACCTAAATACACAATGTAAACAAACGGACCAAAACAAGTGTTGAAATCATATCGGATATGACGTCACAGTACGAAACCATAGTGCATATCAATAGTGAGGTTCAACTACATCGATTTAACTAATTGAATAATCGATATTTCGGTTACGTAACAATACTTTCATAAACATCTTTTAAGAACGTGTGTATCACTTTAAATCAGTACAAATAGTGTATTTCCAGTCAGTAAATGAAAAATATGATGGGTGGATTATCGCGCTAGTAACTGAAAGGTAGTATCAAATATTGTTGACAAATATCGATTATAACTATATATCGATTTTAATTCTGCTTTCACTACTCTAGTTGAAAAGATGCCGGTCGGCCGGCGGAAATCAATCAACGTTTATATTATATGTTATTTTTAAACTCCCTATTCCATTGGCTTTAAAAAAAATTTGAAGGAATTCATAATTTAGACCAATATTTTTGGTACATGAATGGTGAAGACGCATCTTAGGCCCACTTTTGGGCATTCTCCTTTCCTAATCAGCGCAACCTACCTTTTTCTGTGGCATAATAGTTTATCCTTAATGATTGTCTGAAAGAAATCGTTTAGAGCGATATGATCTAAATAGTACTATTTTAACTTTTAAAACTTGTAACTGTATTTGTTTGTGCAATAAACTGTGTTGTACCTATTGTAACAAAACAAAGCTATTGTATATGACATACTTTAATTATTATTATTTATTATTATTTCATTTAACACGAATTAACTTTATAACATGTAAAACATACTAGATTTCAGCATACAATGGGCTCGATTCTGAAGGCACAACGTTAAAGTTTGACAGCACTAAAACTGTTGCTATCCTTGTCACACAGTGGTATGAAGATAAAGACGAAACTAATTTTAGTGCTGTCAAATTTTAATTGTGTGCCTTTAGAATCGAGCCCAATATACATTTTAACAGGTCTAAATAAGTTTCGGTTTCGGCTGCAAATTCTGTTTCGGTCGGACACTAATTGTATGTTAGTTTTGAACATGATACTAATAATGGGTACTGCCGTAAAAATACTGTGGGAAACTTTAATAGTAGGCAAATAAAAGACATTGAAATAACTACTTATTTAAACTTTTATTTTCAATTTAAGATCAATGTGACGATTGTTAGCAATGAATTTAATGTAATTATTCTATTACTTAGTAACATCATTACCCTTTATAAGCAATTTTTTTTTTCACAAATATAGTGGAAAATGATATGTATAGAACTTTTGTAAAGTATTATAATTCAAAGCGCTAAAGAACTTGAATATTTTTTGTCAAAATAGAATTTTTAGTTTTTGACGAGTTACAGTTAGATTTGCCTTCTTTAACGCTTAAAATTAGAATTCTGTTTGTATATATACATAGACATATTCATGAATATAAGTAACTACTTATTCGTTTAAGTGAAGAAAAATATTATTTTAATTATTGGCACCAAGATGTGAGTTGAATAAATATTTTCTTAAATCTGTTATTAAAATATCTGTCTTAATTTTACTTCTTACGCTATTATGAAATGCCAAAAATTTGAAAACAAATGACTGGATAATATTTTAAACATTTGCAACATCACAGAATAATATTATATTTTAAATTCAATAGAGCGGTTAACAAGTCTTAGTCTACATCTATTTTTAGACTAAAATGTAAATCAAGTTTTTAAAATCAGTCGTGCGCAAGAATTAGTTTCATTTGAAGCTATTTCCACAGTTTTCTTTCGATTTTGTTTAATAAGCTTATAATATGTACTTTTGTAGTACAGGCAACCAATATACAAATTACAATAAAAGTAATTAAATAAAAGTTTTGAACGAACTTAAGAAGTATATAATCCTCTAGATTAGGTGAGAGGTAATTTTTTCTTTTTATTTAAATTTTTATGAATCATCGCAAGTTAAATGCATATTATTTTTTGTAATAAAATAATATTTCTCTAAAGAAAAACAATCAGTTTAATTAGGCCAATGCAATAATCGAAAGAAAACTGTTAAGAATAAAAATATCTACTATTAAACCTAGTTTAAAAGTTGCACAAAACGTATCACTACGTATAGAAATAACTATTTACAATAGATCAAGTATCAAGAATAGTGTATCAATAAAATTTGCCTCCATCAATATAAAGCTGTTAGTTAACATCCTACCTAATTTTAACAAGTAACATTAAATTGTCCACGTGATTTTTAATTGTGATGTATTTTTATTCAAGTCAGTAATCAACTTTCACTAATTAACTATGACAACACAAATTATTATAAGGAATCTTTTGTCTCTAGAATAAAATGACATTTGACTTATATACACTAATAAATGACAATCTTTTATTACGTAATACATGATTGAGTGTTTAAACTCAACCCTTATAATTTTAATTGCCAACATCGTGCAATTTTAACTTTCGTTTGACTGGGGATGTTCCAAACTCTCACAATTAATGCCTGAATATTTTGCAACGGAACTTAATTAAAGGAACTTCGATAGGCTTATTCAGGCGTAACTTTGCGCATGCTCTAATGATATATTTGACAACTTGTTCCCCTTTTCCACCCAATTTTTTAACCTTCCCCTCAACTCCTCTAGACTTTTCGACTTGGCTTTATTAATCCTCTTATATTTAACATCTTTAGGTTTAGTAACATTCCTATGGTTTGACATCACTCGGTTGTATGTAACCACGTGATTTGACTTCGGTTCGGGTTCTCCTTCGTCGCTTTCAGGGTTTGAAGTGACTTCTTCATCAGAGTCATTGGCAGGCATCATTCGCTTTGGCACATAACTGTACGACCACACTTTGCCGGTTTTCGGCTTGAGATCCTTTTCGCTGTCTATGCTTTTAACTTCAGCTGTTAATACTACGCTCCTCATTCGGAAATTATCCCTTCTTTGAGCTAAAAGACTCGTCTCGTTATACTTCTCCTCGTCAGTTCTATTAGCATCTTTCAATTCTTTTTCTGTGCTATTCTGAGCACTTAAGCCTTTAGTAGAATCACCATCTGCCTCTTCTTCAACGCTGTATACTGTCTCTAGAATTTCTGGTCTTCGCAAGAAGCCGTTGGATCGCCTGACAATGCTGTATTTTAAATTGGGATCAATAGCATCCGATATGGATCTGACTATCGTTACACTGTCGGGATTGGTTGATCTGAATCTTGGTATATGAGGGAGATTACTGCAATCTGAGTCAACATCTTCCATTATCACAGCTGAATCTGAATCGTTGAGAGAATCAAAGTCTCCAGTGATGTGTGTATCTTGGAGCATGTCTCTGAAATCTGGAATGGTTTGTGAAGTATCTATGCCATTATCGAGTAGCTTGGATTGTAGTGATTCGATGACCTTTTGTTGTTTCATGATGATGGTTTCCCTTAAAGCGAGCATGGTGGTGATTTCCTTCTGTTTGCGGACGAGTCGTGACTCGAAGAGAAGGAGTTGGCTGGAGAGCGTTTTGAGTTGCTCGGCCTTTTCTCGTTGAAGGCGGGAGATGAGCTCCTCCTGGGTGCGGTGCGCCCGGCGCCATGTCAGGAGTTGGTGCGCCTGCGCTCGGTACTTCATTCGAAGATCTCTGTAAAGAAGTTTATCAGATGTTAAGACTTCAAAACTTTACTACACTGCAATAGGAGACCATACATTATACCAGTCCTATCAGTTACTCTAAGGTTGACTGGAAAAGATCCCTAAGTGGGATAAGTCAGCCTTTGTACACAACTTTTTTCTTTTATTTATTTTTGTTGTTGTTAATTTTGATACAATAAATCGTTTACATACATACATACCACCGGATAATTTTATTTTACTGCAGCTAACAAATTATCTGTCAAGTAGATTAGCAGTAATACTCTACAGAACTCATAACTCCTTCATTATATTAGTGTAGATTCTACCACTAATAAAATAAAACAGAAATTTTTACTTCCGGAAATACTTGATTTTCACGTAGGATTCGCGGCCTGGAAGGATGGCAGAGGGCCAAAGGATTAACTCTTATTTTTTAATATTTGTATGAAAGTGCAGTTAAAAAATTGGGAATTGTCAATATTCCTATAGTCCCACGCGGACCAAGTCAAAATACCTGATGGTCCTCCGCGCTTCCTCCAAGGTGTGGGCCTCCAAGGGGTCAGTTAGAGAGTTTGCGAATGACACGTCAGGCTCCGTTGGGCTGTTCAGAGCCGACTCGCTCCGACTGTGGACAAAGAAATATACTATTTTATTTAAAATCGCTAATTTAATCAAATAAAAAACAAATTAACAGCTAACTAATGTCCCCGCGAGTGTGAAATAGTGGGGACAATGTTCGACCACAAGTTGAGACGTCACCCACACGTGGCCCGAATAGTTCTAGATATGATGGCTTAAAATAAACGTCATACGATAAATGTAGGTATGCAAGTCTTCTCCTTGACTCGAACTGCATTCTAAGAGCTCACGGACTGTAAATATTGAATTTTTTTGTATATTATGAAAGAATTGAACATGTACATAACAAGATCAAGACTTGAACTGGGACCACAGGAACAGAGTTATGTATTCGCAGCGTAAAATCAGCAGTGGGCATTTTAGCATCTCATCATCATCATCATCAGGTTATTTTTGTCTCCACTGCAGGAGCACAACCCTCTCTCATCTGCCGGAGACAGACGGAGGATTTGGCCTACACTCCCCGCGCTGGCCAGACTAGTTGGGGAGGCCTGATTGATGTTTTATAATGTATTCCCTTAGTCGCCTTGTACCACATCCACGGGAAGAGTTGGAGTGGTCCTATTCTACTCTACCGGAAACCAGACGGCAAAGCATCTGCTAAGCGGAAACACATATATTTTGTTTTCGATATGTTAATAGTCAGGAGATTTGTGTTTAACCACTATTTAGTTATACGTTCGTGTAGTATGTATTCAAATAAAAAGTTGCTGTAAAATTAATATTTCTAAATACATTTCTAGTACGCGGAAATTGCCTAGAAGAAATGTTGTCGAGTTCTTTGAATATAAGGCAATTGAATTTTCTGAATGTAAACATTAAGATATAAATTGTTTGCTACTGTTTTTGCTAAAGTTTTGAAGTGTGATGACAGCTCTCCCACTCAGTAATATAATTTTGTTTCTGGAGGTATGAATAAAATAGGCATAATAATTCATAATTCTTTTATTGCCATAAATGACATGTAGGTACTTACAGATGTTATTAAAATATACAATATTTGTTAGGATAACTTAAGGAGAGATGAACCAAATTTTTCAAGTGTACCTAATTAATTTTTATTGTTAATGACACTTTGTCGCATGTCAATTTACTATTAATAATCAACATTTTTTACTGGAAGTAAAATAGCACGAGAACAGCTTCTTTACGGCAATAATTGAGATAAAAAAAAGTAACCTGGGACCATCTCTCCCATACTGTACGGGTGACAACCACTTAGTAAGGAGATATAGACTAATAAAACAATTAACTAAACATTCAAAATCAAATTAACAAGAAAGATTAGTTAATTAACTAAACTCGCTTGACTAAGCGTTGTAAGTAGCTTCAAGCAAATGTTGCAGGGCAAGGCATTTTCGGTTTTACACTTCACATTCTATTGTCTTGGAAGATACGATACTTGTTCATTGTCAATGAATCCATTACAGCAACTGATACGGATACGACGGTTAGCGGAGTTTGATCACCATACACATTTAAATAGGTCCGTGTTTGTAACTCATTTAGACAAAAAATGACAGTTACACCAGTAAGTCATGAGAGGGACAATATGTTCTATCCATTCCCCTCTACACCCTCCACTTTTCTCTTATATGTTAAAGGCATACCTATAAAAGAAAAAAAAACTCATTTAAATATACAGATTTATAAATGAGTAGTTATAAATGAGAGTACTCATTTATAAATCTGTATATTTAAATGAGTTTTTTTTCTTTTATAGGTATGCCTTTAACATATAAGAGAAAAGTGGAGGGTGTAGACTACCCTAACTGATAACCCTAAACCACTTAACATTTAAGCAAAAAGAGTTCGGCGCCAGGTCCATCTCACCCATACATAGGGGTGGTCCATCACTCCCAAATCGCGAGGAGATACGGACCACTTTGTCAAACTAAAAGCACAATAACTGACTGAACATTTCAAGGTTATTATAAGACTTTATGAACATACCAATACAGAAACTACAATTATTATTCTACAAACGCAATATCCTGTACGTAGGAAGAACAAAAAAAATAAAAATAAAAAGTTTTAAAGAACCCATATAAAAAAATTTACACTTTCAATACCTTTAAATCCGTATTTTATTAATTTTACAGACGAAAACTTGGCTGTCTTGCTTTTTTCGGAGAAAACCGGTTGACAAGCACGCGTCAGTGCCGCCAACTTATAAATATGTTAGTTGGATAGATATTGCGATGATCTCACCCGCTGGTCCATCTCTCCTGGATTTACCCTAATTGATCAGTGCAACTTTACCCACAGGCATTGCAATTAATTAAATTAAAATTAGTAATTTATTTTCTTCTGTACAATTTTATGTAGATATACATATATGTAGATATTAATGGGGAAAATGGATAACCATTATTTTGATAGTTATTTTTATATTTAATACATTATTCGAAGTTTTGTTCCTCAAACCCGAGAACACTAAACCTCCCTCACCTCCCCCGCCGCAATTTAACGTCATCTGCTAAATAGGCAAGGGCTGGCAGTACGCATTTTCTGGGCTGCCGCCGTTCGATACTGGTACAAGTTACTATGCCAGCGAGCTATCGACAGGCGGCACCAAGAGAATCGATGCTATAAGTTAGAAAGAGAAGCACGACTCGACTATGTCCTTGCGCTAAGTGCAGTAGCCCTACAATAATTTACGCACACAGGCACGTCAAAAAGTGTACGGACAGGTTGGGTGCTCCTGTAGTTGTAGTAGGTCGCTTGTAAGTGCCAGGGGTGTGCATAAATCATTGGGGTACTCTGTAGGACCCCAGCTTAACCTCCGATACTCCATACATGCGACCAGAATTAATTACCTACTACTACCTACAGGCGCTCCAGTCACGTTTGTGTGTGCGCACAAATAATAGTAAGACTGGCTGTTGCACCCAGCGCGATCGAGAGAGGGACGACATTCTAACTAGCTTCTCTTTCTAACTGAAAGCGCCGCCCGCTCAGCGCTCGCAGGCGGCCGGGGCGGGCGGGCGGTTCCCCGGTAGTGCGTACTACCAGCCAGTGTCGCTTCTTTTCGTAGTAATATTTAGTAGGTATCACTCGATTGACATTGCGGAACCCCTGCATTAGGAGTCCGTAACTAGCCTTTTATGCGCCCCGTGCGATCTTCTATAGCTCGGCCGTTCAAAAATGCCCACCCAGATAGGGTTGCCGGGGAAACCCGGACCCCGGATTTGTCCCAGTTTACAGGGCGTCCGGGAAGCGTCCGGGCGGGGTTTCGTTTGTAGTTGTTAATTGTTATAAGTTGATTTATAACAATTAAAACTATTTATTAAGTAACTTGAAAAAAAAACTCTGTTGACATGTCCGGTTTGTAAGCTCCAAAATCAAGTGTTATCATGCTTCTTGTCCTAGTTGGCCCAGATCATTTTTGCGCCCCTCCTAGGTCTGCGCCCTGTACCTTGCCTAAGTTACGGCACTGATTGTGTACACCCACGTAGATGTTCACTCTGCTGTTTTTATTGTTATCTTAATCCAGTATGTAGATAAATAATAACTAACACGCGAGGTGGTTGAGTCATCGACCTTTTGTTTATGACTTTATTAAGCGATATCTACACTAATAGCGTAGCCTTACACTGTGGAACAAGTTTCCTTATTCCATGTATAACGGACAAGGTTAATGCCATGAATGTCCGCTCGGAACAATATTTGTCCCGCAAAATAGCCTCGTAAACATTACGCAGAAAAATTTGCTCTAGTACTCTGACCCATAGAACAATAGAGATACTCAGAAAAAAATATTTGAAACCGTGATACTATCCGTTTCTTAAAAGATATTATTTTTTATCAATACCTCGTAAATTATTCACAAATATTCTATCTCTTGTGTACCTAACGTCATGTTATTATCTATTTATTCTATTTATTTATTTTATACTTTTTTTTGTATCAATAAGTACAAGATACATACAACCTATTTAAATATATGATGTACAAAAGCATACTTAACTCTGTAAGAGATTTCTTACAGTAGACTTTTGAGTGAAAACACCAGTTAAAGTAAGCATCTAGCATTAAACCGTGCTAGTTCCTTGAGTTAAAGCAGATAAGCAGACAGCAGTGCACATTTATAATGAAAACGGGGAAAAGTAGGTTATATATCAAATATAATAATTTAAACATCTTTTTTTATCTTATCTTCTTAGGGGGCCAGGAAGACCTGGCGACACTTCGACCCTTCAGGATCTTTTGTGCCAAACCCCTGACCACCAACGGTGCCCCAAACCGATTTGGTGAACTTCACATACGCTTCAGAATTTCTTCTTCGGCATATGCAGGTTTCCTTACGATGTTTTCCTTCACCGAAAAGTCTGTGGTATTATAAATAAACCGTACTTAAGTTTCGTAAAACGCATTGGTACGGGCGGGGTTTGAACCCACGACCTCATGAGGCACGACCACGAACGTGAGGCGAGTGCACAACCAACCGGCTACCACGGCTCTAATTTAAACATATTCGTATACCTGTTTCTATTAAGAGAAATAGACTCTAAATTTGTTTAAGTGTTTAAATTAAAGACACTGATTACTGAATTTCAAAAAATAATAATATTGTCGACGGAAACTTAGATTAAGATTAGCGTAAGGGACAATTTTTCATCGAATGATACATTTAAAAACATTTGAAATAAATATCTCAGACATTCACACCAATTATCCAGTCCCAAACTAGGCAGAGCCTGTGGTATGGTTACTAAATAACGGATAGACATACTTAAATAAATATATAAACATCCAAGACTTGGATACAAACATTCATATTCATCATACGAACATTTGCCCCTAGCGGGATTCGAACCCGCAACCTCCGGCGTGGCAGTCAGAGAGCTACCCGTTCCGCCACGGAGGTCGTCAAAATTCTATGACTTTTTTACTCTTCGACTTGATTAATATAGGTGCATTAACAAAATAGTTACAGTCCCATAGCAATGAAAACAAGGTTTTTTGCGTCTTCTGAAAAGTAGTGGTTTGTCCTTTACGCCAATTTAAATTTCCATCGACGAATACATAGCCATACTATATTGTCAAAGTATAGGCTATATGGTTAGGTTTCTTCCTTTTTTTTTTAATCACAGTGGGACTAGAAAGTTTGCATTTGCCTTCGCCTATTCGTTGTCACTTTAACCCTACAGAATTATTTTTAGAATAGAATAGAAAGACTTTATTTAGCGAACACAAATACAACACAGGAATTAAAATTGACGACATAAATATGAAAAAAAAGAAGCAAACAAATTACATAACCGTTAAAACAAAACAGAAAAAATGACACAGTGTTGTAGTGTGACGCCAAAAGGTCCCCAGCTCAGCTTATGCTGTAGCAAGAGGTGCAGCGCTGATTTTCAGTGAGGCCACCAAATGACTCACGGACGCAGTTGGTACATAGCAAGCAAGAAATGAAAAGATTTATATACTTATACTTATTAGATTTATATGTGAACGGGTGTGAAAGGTGTGCACAGTAAAAAATATGTTTAGTATGGGCACATTGAATGTGTGTAATAAAGTTAATGTAAGTATCATAGATAATGAAATATAAAACGCTATTGGATGCACTTCCTACAATATGCGATAAAATAATACTTTGTGTTATGGCCGTCCGCCAATATTGGAACCGACCGTTGTAGCTTCAATAAACCAAACGTGAAACCCTTGCCTTGCTTAGACTCTTGTCCCGTTTAACTCCCGTTGTCCCGTAAAACTGACCATTCCTACTCAGGCAGACAAGACGAACGGTGGCTCTGTCTAGCGTAACCGTTCTCCGTCGAACAAAAATATAGCCCCCGCCTGCGTTGGTTTCTCAGAATTACATCTAATATTCATAACCATGAATGTAACTATGCCAGCGGAACGGCGGGCATAACACTGTGTAATATATCGGGTCCCAGTCATAAGCGAATTGCTTGGCTTCCACACA
This sequence comes from Esperia sulphurella, assembly GCA_947086405.1. Taxonomy (NCBI): domain Eukaryota; kingdom Metazoa; phylum Arthropoda; class Insecta; order Lepidoptera; family Oecophoridae; genus Esperia; species Esperia sulphurella. Next base: position 15,717,531 of record OX352260.1, read on the forward strand.
GACCGAATTTAAGTATTTAGCGATTTTACATTTGTTGCGTCGTCTTTATTTATTTTATTTTAAATGGAAAGGCAGCTTGTTATATCTGATCCTTCCATATCAGTAGACGACTTGGTAATGTTCTTTTAAGAGATGGCAGATACAACAGATTCTGGCAATTGTTCCATAAAGATACAACCCTGTTGCTTTAAGGGTTTAAGTCAGCATTTGATCTTTGTAATATTATTATATTATGTCCTCTGAGTCGTTCAATGGGGTTTGAGTTAAATATATTATTTAACTTGGATGTGTTGTAGTGGTTGTTTAAAATCTTGAAGGTCTCAATTAGATCTTCTCTTTCTCTGCGTTCTTTATGAGTAGTTAGGTTTAGGCGCTTCAGTCTAGTTTCGTAGGTATTTCAATATTTTTATAGCTCTCCTCTGCACATTCTCCAGAAGACTGATAGCTTTTTCAAAGTAGAGGCTCCATACTTAAAACCCATACTCCAGGGTTAGTCTACCAAAGATTATTTCATCGTGAGCGCTGTGTTTGGTCTGCTTATAAAAACCCTGTATGAAAAACGCAGCCACGGCACTATTTTTTTGTTTGTTTTAAAATTGTATTTACAGAGCTTAGTCACAGTGTAACTATGACGCTCTGTAATATTTACACAAAAGCCATTAAAATGAAACAACCGAAATACCTAAGCTAATTTTGAACTTTAAAATAAAACCTTACTAAGTTCTATAGAACTTTGGCATCTTCAGAAAAACAAATTGACAAAAGACAGCTCAGTAGTGCTCATGGCCAGCGGTGCTCTATTTTACGGGCGACGTCTAACGGGGTGGGTGGGGGGGGCTCAGTATGTAGGAATGCTACCTTCTCTGCTGCCACCTCCGCTCTCGCTTACAACTCGCATCGCGTGTATCGTCTATGTATATATTGTTCGTTTATGTTTATGTAATATGTATTTTCAAATTTTATTAAAAGTAGGTACATTTCTTTATCAAATTTGGTACTAAACGCATTAAACTTGTCCTTTCGGTTACTCTAAGGTTGACTGGAAGAGATCCCTAAGTGGGATAAGTCCGCCTTTGTACACAGTTTAATTCCTATTTTATTATTGTTGTTGTTGTTATTTTTGGTACAATAAAGCGTTTACATACATACATACATACATACATACATACGCATCGCTTGTGTGACGCAGCCGTTACTTTGTACCACGGGCTATAATTTAACGCAAGCACTAGACGGTTTCTGGATTGCTCGATGCCAAGGCGAAGGTTATCACGTGATTACTGGAGCTTTGAGTTACGGTTAAGGTTGAGCAAAAACGTTACTCTTATAGAAAACTACGGTTTTGAAACTGCGAGTCGTGAGACTTTTGTGGTTTACCGTTACACACAGTTTAGATTCTCGTGCTCTATAGTGATACCCAAATCTATATCAGCGCTTAGACGTCCACTTCTGGACATAGGCCTTTCCTAATGATCCCCACACTCGGTCCTCCGCCCTCCGCATCCAACCGCTTCCAGCCAGGAATAGTAGAGTTGCCGGGAACTGGAGACAGTGGTTTTTTGGTTGATGCTCATGGGGAGCTAGCCATGGTGGGAAGCCGTGTTGGCCATCGCTGTACTAGGCCCCGCACCGGTGACGCTGCTTCCCGCCACTAGTCTGTAATATATTTATTGCCTAAAAAAGGATTTAAACATGCTCATGATGCCTTGTATGAAATGCCCTCAAAATGGGGAGTCAAATTTATACCCCCTTGCTACACAAGTAACAACGGCATGTTCATACTATGACAGCATGTTGTGACTATCAAAAATAGCTCTATCTATCTACTACTTTGATCACTGCTAATAAATCAGATAATACAACTCCTGTTCACCTGTTAAAAGTCCTAATGTATAGACAAAACTGAATCGCCGTACCCACTGAAAAAAGTCATAAATGCGTTTACTACACCACTGTATTTTTTTTTTTTTTCAGATTAGTGTCGTTCGTTTTTGAGTAGCTATTAACAAAAATATTTTATTCAATTCATAATCATATTTATTGGTAACAAAATTACAAGACAAAAATGTTTTTAACAATTAATGTCACATAGGTAACAGATAATAATTAATAAATAATGTCATAAATTCACAAATGTCAAGTAACATACTTTGAAATAAGAATGCCTTAGAAATAAGATTTTTTTTAAATTTATTTTTCAATATATCCTTAGTGTCAACAAAATCAGTTTTTTATTTTTCCTGTAAAATCGATATCTTGCATTTACGATTTTATTCGGTGGGAACAGCGAAATATCAGTAAACAAGGACAGAAGCACTAAAAATGTCGTTTACATTTGTACAAAGAAGCCTTATTTAGTCGTAATAGGGCATTAGCCATTATCTTTAAGTAATCTGCTTACAAAAGGTGTTAAGGAAGCGACTACTTTAGGGGCAAAGGACTCATTTACAGGGGTAACATTATGTAACCCCCTTCGTAGGGAGGGGGGCGCCTTTGTGAAGATTCGTAGTGTAAATTTTGCTCTCTGAAAATAATTGTAAGATTTTGTTGTAATACAATGAAAGGAACCAAGTATACTAAATAGCCGTGTGGTTCCCGGCTTAAAATACGTCCACCCACAATCTTCAGGTGTGTGTCGTTAATGCGACCAAGAGATTGTACTACGGTCGGGCAGCAGCGTTCTCCTGTAGTGTATATAAAAACCATTACTGCTATCATCAATCCGCCTGCCAAACGTTGTGATTATGACAGAACCCCCAATGGACAGCCCATCACCAAAAGCGGCATTCTATTGGGGAGGCTAATGTTCAACAGTGGAAGTATTTCGGCTGATGATATTCTAATTTAAACTGTTTCGTCATTGGCTAGGACTGGTCACTTAACTGGACACCCAAGGGAAGATTTAAGGTGGCCCTTTTCTATGCGGGGAACCACACGATTAAATTAGAACGTACTTGGTTATTTATCATAGGGCATTGACTTGTATACGCTAGGACGCTTATCCTCACACTTTTTGTAAACAATCCCAATAGAGAACAATAATCTTGATCTAGACACAAAATAAAGTAACAGTCATCCAGAAAACCTCTCAGTAAACATTTCATCATCAGGTTATTTTTGTCTCCACTGCAGGAGCACAACCCTCTCTCATCTGCCGGAGACAGACGGAGGATTTGGCCTACACTCCCCGCGCTGGCCAGACGGGTTGGGGAGGCCTGATTGATGTTTTATAATGTATTCCCTTAGTCGCCTTGTACGACATCCACGGGAAGAGTTCGAGTGGTCCTATTCTACTCTACCGAAAACCAAACGGCAAACGGCAAGTAAACATTTATGACGTACATTTGTCTGTACAAACTAATATTTTCCCCTTTACTATGGGATTGAAAATCAATTCACAAATTTATCACGCAGACCGGGACAAACTTGTACAAATTGTACAAAGTTGTCTGTCCCCAATGGGTATCAAACCTATGGCTTTTTGCGCTAAGTTACTGAACCAAATATGCCGTCATAGTATAAAGAGTATAGAAAACATCAGGTACATATAACCCATGCATAAGAGGGGAGAAGGTCCCCCTTCTGGTGTCTTCCGGTAGTCACGGTTGGTCAGACAGCGGCGCGGGCGCAGCAGGTGGTGTTCGGCCATCGTTTCCGTTTATTAACGCAGCTGTTGTGTTAAGCAGGTTTGGAAGATTGTTATATATTTTGGACCTCGCTTTGAACACTAACTTACATCTTGTCTGTTTTATTTAAAACTTAAACTCAAATAGTGAAGTCAATTTTCAATTTCTCCCTTTGCAAAACCACTTAGACATTTCATTACATATTAATGATGTATATTCTAATTTAAGAGCAGAGTATCAGTCTAGTCTTTTGACTTTAGCTGTATTAATATACTAACTTAGCATAAAAACAATTCCCAACTGAAAATGAGTTTTCGAGGGAGTCAAAGTAATCAAAACTTTAAAACTGATGTTAATTTGGAACAATGTTGTTTACACATTTTGTTCTGAGATAACACGACATTGCTTAAGTACATAATCTAATGAGTTAAGTATATTATAGGAGTATATTCATGAGGTAGTGGGTTCAAACCCCGCCCCCATACCAATGAGTTAAGTACGGTTTATTTATAACTAGCTGTTGCCCGCGACTTCGTACGCGTGGACAACTTAACATCACAAATTATTATGTATTTCCCGTAGAAGTGGGAAGTTTTTTCGGGATAAAAACTATCCTATGTCCTATTCCAGGACCTAAACTATATGTGTGCCAAGTTTCATCACGATCCGTGCAGTGGTTGAAGCGTGTTTGAGTAACAAACATCCAAATATCCAAACTTTCGCATTTATAATATTAGTGGGATACTTATTACCACAGAATTTTCTATGAAAGAAAAAATATAAGGATAACTCCATATGCCAAAGGCGAAATTCTAAGGCGTATGTATGGCTGGGGGCACGTTTTGGTAGATAGGGGTTTGGCACAAAACATCCTAAAAGGTCAAAGTGTCGCCAGGTCTTCCTGGCTCCATAAAATAAGACAATACCTAGTTCATCTTAGAAGGAAGATAGTTGAGAGAAATTTTATTAGAACAAAAACAAAAAAGTAAAATCAACAAAGTGTACATCGTACACAACGTGTAGGTTCCGTTTAAATTATTTTTAAAGTTTCTTTAATATCTCGGCAAATAACATTTATTTTCATATTTTCATAATTTTCGCATCACTGCCCAATTCCAATGTGTTTTATATTTGTTTGTGAATTTGTGTTGTGTCGTGAATAAATGTCTCACTATCTACCCGTATCTATCTATACTGGTTTATGCCACACAATAAGTAGGTAATAGTACTCAAACAGAAGGCGCACTCCCCAAGAAAGCTTGTTCAGGTTCTCATAAGCGTACCTACAAAATTCAGTGCAATCCTTTTGCCCCTTCCAATCTCGCGGTTACACGCGCCAATCCATTACAAGTAGATTCGTCATCAAAATTTTGACGTTTCTCCCTTCTGAAGCGTGACGTCATACCACATTTACTTCGTCGTCATCGGGCAGCTCAATTAGTCTTCTCCGCTTATGCCAGGCCCTCGCGAATTCTCTCAGTCGCGCGAAGTTCGCCTCCGAACTTACGAGATCCGCGAAGTAAACCGGTCCCGCCTGCGCTCTATCCAATGAGTCTAGCATCTTGCGGCGTTCTTCCTCGTACAATCTGCATTCAATCAATTTAATAATTTTAGGTCAATGTAACGCTGAACAGCTAAATCGCGCAACATTGACAGTGGTATGCGATTTGAATAGGTGCCCCGGCAATCGGGGCCGCGCCGCGTAGTTACATATACCTAAAGTGCGGAGTGACACAGGCCTGCTTATGGTCCGCTGACCTCCCCTAAATCCAATGTCAGCTTTGTTACTAAGATAACTTATATAAGAAGTTATCTCCCAAATGAATGAAATGAAACGTTGGATCCAGTCCAAGGATAATAAGTCATGGTGACATGCAAGCTATAGCAACACTAAATATATCTCTCTTAAGCCTAGTTTACACTGAGACACTGGTCGCGAAGTCAAATACAAAACCTTTTTTATTACGCTAAAAATACGTAAAAGTGTGAATATTTAATGTATATTTTGTTAATTAAGGTTATATAATGTAGGTATTTTTAACAGCAATATAATTGTGTTCAGGTTTTAAGGATATGATCATAAATATGAGAGCAAATGTAATTACAGGCATAAGACACGAGGCATTCCGTCTCAGAGATGGTACTTAAATGGTCACTCAAATCATTTTAGGCTCTTTTAGTTTGGCGCATCCACTTTACTAAAGTTTTAATCTCGTTTATAGCCAGAACTTGTTTCTAAAATCTAGGTTTCAAAATCTTCAGAAATTCTTTAAAAGTGTCATGTACTTAATTACTTGCCTTGTGTAGACACGGCTTTCCTAGATCAAATGGATTCGCTACACTCAAGAAAATTGCGACTTACGTAAAGTGGAGGAAGATTACAATGGAAATAGTGTTTTGTCCTTTACATGCCTTTTGTTTCGAAATTAGAGAGACTGATCTTGATATTTTTATATATATTAACATTATATTATGCAAAAGCCATTTTGTAGAAGGATAACATATGAAAAATGTCCAACAACCATGCTCGAAATGAATAATGTCCAAAATATGAAAACATGCACCTTTTTTCAGATTGTACTATTTTACGATGGCCTTTTTAAAATGGTATTTTTTTCAGATTGGACATTATCGTAAATCCTAGAAAGACGTTTCTAAGGCAGTCCACACTTAAAGTAAAGACTTAAAAGGATGATTGAAAGTACAAGCTTATACCTACCTATTTTACAAATTCTTTTCTAGTTAAATAACTCTCATCTATCAATGTAAGCAAATCATTTGCCTCAGGCAGTTTGGCTTCCTAAATTGCTATTGACCAAGTTAATCGTGTTATTTCTGTAAGGTACGTAGATTGATTTGGGATCAGCTATTTATAACTTCTGGAAACTGACATCTTCGGGTCATTTATTTACAGCTATCCATTAGCCTCGGACTTGGCTACTGAGTATAAGGTATAAATTCAGCATAATTATCTAATAAATAAAAACGTAAACTTCGCGTGTCTGTACATTGAAGATATTTGCAAAAAAATAATTGGGGGGGAGGGGGGGGGGGTGTCTAAGTACTAGAACATATTTGGATCATTTTTGAAATGTTTGACTGTTTATCTGTACGTCTTTAGGCTTTATTTAATCGCAATCACTTTACTCAATCAAAAGTTATGGACATTTTTAGTTTTCAAATACATTAGTGGGTAAAATAGTCTTTTGTTTCATATAAAGTAGGTATAGTTCAATTTAATTTTACAGTCATGTAGATTATTAAGATTATTTTTAATACATTTCATTTATTATTATAATATTTATTGTTCATATCTAGATATGAATTTGATAGATTAGGTATATATTACCTACGAGTATATCTCATACCATGAAGCAAAATAATTTTTCGTAGCTCATAGTTTCACCTCAAAGTATTTTCCTTCATGCTTGACACTAATTGCTTATTAAATTAGATAACAGATGCACATTTTAAAATCATCTGTTATCTAATTTAATAACCAATTAGTGTCAATCGTGAAGGTAAACACTTTGAGGTGAAACTATGAGCTACGAAAAATTATTTTGCTTCATAGTATGAGGTTTAGATTGTATTTAATAGTAAATATAATTAATCTTCTACCGACATGAAGATGTGGTTTTGAAAATAAGTATGTTTCAAACGTAGTCGCTTCAAAGTGAAAATAAATTATGCTCTAAGCTTTATAACAATCTGTCATCTTAATCTTTTCACTTTGAAGCGACTACGTGTAATTTAGACATACTTATTTTCAAAACCACATCTTCCTGTGGGTAGATAATTAATTATATTTACTATTAAATATAATCTAGGTAATATATACCTAATCTTTCTTACTCCTCTCAGGTGAAGGCCTCCTGAAAAAGAGTTATACCTAATCTTCTATATTATTCCCAAGTCTTCCTATGTTCTTAAGTCCAGTTATATCATGCTGTGTATCTCTTAAGGCATCCAATAGTTCTGGATTCTCGTATGCTGAAAGAGTCCTGACATTTTAGACGCAGCTTAGAGATGATGTTTGTTCTCTTGAGGGTGTTGGTCTGAAGCTCCCTCAGTGATCTGGTAGGACTGTACTGAGAGCTGTGGAGTTTTTTTTAATTGCTGTCTGTTTCGTCTGGGTGTAATAGTTTGTTTTCGTCTGCGGTTGCACTGTCTTTTGTCTTTCTATTGCTACGAAGTTTCTCATGTAATGTAGAAATTCAGCATTGTTCATAATTTATACGTTATTTTACAACATGTAATATTATCAACGTGTACCTAAATGTCCACAGCTAAACCTATGGATGGACATTACGTTTTCATAAAGGAAGGCCTATAATTACTACACCATACAGGCATATTTGTTGGTTATTGATGTGTCTGTCTCGTTTATTCTAGTCCCACACAATCTTTGTCTACTGGTGTCTGTACAACTGCATAGTGTCCCATATAAGGTACGAACAGTTTTCCTAAAATCTGGAATTATAATTTTTTTTACAATTTTTTTATTGCTTGTCTGTGGCTAATTCTACAAGATATAGAATATTTAAAAATCCATGCAGTAAGCATTGTAAGAGAGTCGCATATATATAGCTTTTCTGGTTTAATTCAAAGCAACAGTACTTACATTTAACATTTACTTGTTTGTTTTGCAAAGAGAGTTTTGCGATTGCTTCCATATAGGTATATAGATTTCGTAGTCACACGTGATTCATCATGAGTTTCTATTGCTGACGTGCTGAAGACGCTCCAATAAGCTCATATCCAATATTATAAAGTGCTCTAACATGCTCGCTAGTGTATCTACGCCCTATGCATACAGAGAGGTAAACACATGAGATAGAGCTTCGAAAAGGGTAACCATATTTCTCTAGGTGAATATTACCGAGTTCCGTTTATTGAATTTTGTATTTTAATTATATGCAACATGGCACCATGTCATATTCATCCCGAGATTTGTAATTCCTGATCGTGGAGTAAAAGATTAATTTTAAAGCCCTGTAATGTTTTTAAAAGTATAGAAATAGACTGTTTGTTATCCACTGCAGAAGTTAGGCTCTCATCACTACATAAACCCGATCGTTGATTCTCAGCATACAGTCATTGCAACCAGGATTGCGCAGCTCGTTGCTCTCTATAGCCTGCGGCGTCCCATACGACTTCTGCCTAATCAAGATATCACCAACGGTATTAAGTTCTTCGACAGAAAGCCTAGCGAGTCCTGCAAATGCTTCATCATCATCAGGTTATTTTTGTCTCCACTGCAGGAGCACAACCCTCTCTCATCTGCCGGAGACAGACGGAGGATTTGGCCTACACTCCCCGCGCTGGCCAGACGGGTTGGGGAGGCCTGATTGATGTTTTATAATGTATTCCCTTAGTCGCCTCATACGACATCCACGGGAAGAGTTGGAGTGGTCCTATTCTACCGGAAATGTAACGTCAAATGCTCGCCATATGGTAAACCTACATCAACTTCACAGCGCAACTCACTCAGCTGATAAAACTTTCATGTAGTAGTGTAGATAGTCGTATATACGAGTAACTTGTTATTTTGTCAGGCCCTGCTGACGGCGAGTGAGCCTGTCAGTTTTAATAATGTTTGAAATTGCAATCCAATACCCAAAATGAAAATCAATGAAGCGAAATTGAATGAGTGTGTACGAACTAAACTTTCTATGTCAATGAGAGATGTTAAAAAAATGATTCTGTCAGATTTAATTATAGAAATACACTTACTATAAATTTAAATGTGTAAATCTAAATAATAAATACTTAGTACTTACCCATATAAAATAATATTTAAACAAGTAATACACAATAATACTTTTTATATACATCTAATAAATAAAATCGTAAACTTCGCGTGTCTGTACAATTTTCTGTCTCTACTATGATTTCTCCAATATTTAATTGGTATTTTCTACACACTTTCAACTATTTCGGTTATTTTCAGTCTTATTTATAACAGAACTACTACATATTCTACTACAGATACTTCCTTTTAGTTACTCTGCGTCAGATCCTTAAGCGGGATAAGCCGCCTTTGTACACAATTTTATGCCTATTTCTTATTGTTATTTTTGGTACAATAAGCGTTTACGTAAGTACATATGTATTTAGATTAAAAAATGTCAGGGTATGGATGGGAAAGTCGCCTTTGTACACAATTTTATTCCTATTTGGTATTGATATTGTTAATTTTGGTGTAATAAAGCGTTTACATACATACGTATGTATTTAAATTTTTCAACAGAGGCCTTTTCAACACCAAAATACATTAAAACGTAATTGACCCATACCTACATGCTTTGCATTGCTGCGTCTTTGTGCGTTTGCTCCCCTTACACCACGTAGACAACTGGGGCTAACCGAAAAATAAAACTTCTTTAGTAAACAACTGGTTTGCTAATGGGACATTTTCGTTCCATATTGAAAACTGGGTATTTTCCCCTGGTTTATCTGTAATTATAGCTATCTCACCAAGACAAGGTAAATAAATATAAAATATGTGGGGAGATTTCACACACGACCACCTGATTCCAAACTAGGCAGAGCCTGTAATATGGGTATCAGACAGCTGATATACATTCATAAATACATAATATAATATATAAATAACATCCAGTCACAAGGCAAACACAAGCGCTCATCACACAAATGTTTGCCCTGGGCGGGATTCGAACCCGCGACCCCGAGCTTCGCAGGTAGGTGTACTACCGACTAGGCTACGGGGCCGACAAGGTACATGGTAATGCCTACATTTCTGTGCACAAGGACCATTAGTGGTCTCCCATACACAGTTCAACTGTACATGACGTATGGACTGTACGCACGAACATATAACGTACTTTCGTATGTTCCACTTGAGCAACGGGCACTGGTTTTATTACATGTGTGAGTAGGTTAAATGTTTAGACAGCAAATAGTGGACTAGATTGGTTCTACGAAGGGGGTCTGGAAGAACGTCTATAATAATATATGTTCACCCTTAAGGTTATATAGTGTATCTATTAATATATGAATAACATAACATACAAATCAAATCAACAGCCCATCAGGCTCAAAACATGTGGGCCCCAGCCGTAAAGACCGTCGTTTTTTTAACGGAAAGTAGGTTACTTTAGTAAAACGTAGAACACGTCGAATTAATCATAATATATTTAAAATAGGTAACTAAATCCACACTGTTTTTGCGCTGATAGAAGATTCCAGGTGGGCTGGGTAGCATTTGGAAAACTACTTCAAGTCTTCACATGACCTCTCCTGAGCACGCGCCTGCAACAGACTACGTCCCACTGTTGGGCAGAAGTCTATAATCCGGGTCAGAGTTTGATACTCTGACCGTATGAATGCGAAGGAAGCGCACTACGACTTCGTTATGAAGGGGCAAAAACATTATCCTTCTCCGTTAGCGTTAGGATTAAAATACAATAAATATGAGTTTGCAGTGTAAGTACACCTGCCTATCTTCTAAGGTGGCACTAATTTCACAAGTTGGCACTTGAGTGCGGCCCGCAGTTCACTTTTCCTGGTGAATTATGTATGCCGCAGATAAAACAGTCGCGGTACTTGCCGTACAGGGTGATTTTATAATAGACCAGTTGCAAAATTGTTACCACCCTCTTGTCTACCGCTTTTGACCGCCTTGTCGTCTAGAGGCTTGGTCTTCTCGAGCCCAATGACCAAGCCACTAATCCAACGAGACGGTCTATTATTGGATGCTAGCTCGTTTTTATAAATATAGTACTTGAAGTGATAGTGGTATGAAACATACCCGTGACATTAAAATAGACTGGTCACCACAAAAAACCTAGGGTCCCAGCAAAACAGCTTATAGTTCGCGGCACATAACTTGAACTTCTGGAAGAAGATGTAATAAGTTCGTACATGTACAATTTGGGACACATTTAGGTAAAGATAATTTAATGATTCATTAAAAAATTATGAGTATGAGTTATGTAAATTCAAAAGTGATAAATTAAGATACAGTATCACATTGTAATTGAATCATTTGATCATTACAAAAATACCTATAATGTAAAAAAAACAGTCTTAAATAATGGTCCGGTGGCAAAGGCGAACTACTCGTAGCTATTCCGTGGTCCGCTCTACTCTAACCAATTGAGCTATCGTGCTAAGCACTGCAGCGAATATACTATTTCTCAACTATAAATTTTCATGAAATGATCGTTAAGCAGATTCCGCGTTGGTGTTAGTGGTGGCTACTTCATCCTACTTCATACTTCAGCGCAAATTATAAACTTCTCCGTCATTGCCTATACGTCACATCTATCACATTCGTTACATATAACAGTAACAATTAAATTGCATGTACTTAGGGTCAAGCGACGACGTATGCGTAAAGCGCGGACGCAGAAAGCCGACTGACTTATAGCTGTCACATCTAACTTTACACCATAAACAAAAATCTACTAAAAATCCACTACTGCTCAGGTTATGTTCCGCGAACTATACGTCATTTTTGATTTATGGTAATTGTCACTGTTACAGGGTACGGATTACACGGCAGAGGTTAAAATTGAACCACGTGGTTTCTAAACACTCCCTGTACACTGTAGAAAATAAATTTTGCATGGGGTCATGTCGTGTGCCATTAACGTCGGACGTTTTTGAGTTACGCTCCTGTCGGACGAACGTGCGGACAAAAACCCTTACCAATAAGGCGAGCGCTGTAAATAATAAATCGGGTTGCTTTAACTTATCAGTTACAGTTCTTTTATTATTTACTAGCTGTTGCCCGCGACTTCGTCCGCGTGGACAACTTAACATCACAAATTATTATGTATTTCCCGTAGGAATGGGATGTTTGTTCGGGATAAAACTATCCTATATCCTATTCCAGGAGCTAACCTATATGTGTGCAAAGTATCATCACGATCCATCCAGTGGTTGAAGCGTGATTGAGTAACAAACATCCAAATATCTAAATATCCAAACACCCAAATATCCAAATATCCAAACTTTCGCATTTATAATATTAGTAGGATATGATAGTAGGATTATCAAGTACCTACATCCTGTTTGCGAGACAAGGAAGAAGTTTGGAAACAGGGTAGTAAATGTTCCAGGAGGTGCGAGATCTCATTGTGCCCCCAATATGCAAACTCATACATAAGATACATAATAAAAATAATCAGTGACTGGAACGTCAATTTTATGAAGATTAATTTTGAATTCAAATTCATTTCTAAATATAATAAAAGAGTAGAAAAAGACAAAAGAAAAGCAAATCTGTACATTGAAGAAAAAAAAAATTGAAAATACAACGACTTTGAAGTACATCTGGAATGTTTGCGGAAGCGCACACCGATGCCTTCGACGCCATCGTCAGAAACAGATGCGTTTCTCTGCTGAGACTGGTACGTAGTAGTTCCAAACGAATCCTGGGCTCGGTGGCCGACAGGTGAGACTGTCCAATGTTGGGGCACTGGATACGACTGCACGCGGTCAAGTAAACATGTGCCTTTGTGTATGTCTGCATGAAGCAAATGAAGTCACTTGAGTGAGACTCGCACTGAGTTTGTATTTTAGAGAATAGCACTACAGTGCGTGGAATGAAATGGATGATAGATAACAACTGGAAAATATATACATATAGATTAATAGTGGGCCCGATTCTGAAGGCACAACGTTAAAATTTGACAGCACTAAAACTGTTGCTATCCTCGTCACACAGTATTATGAAGATAAAGACGAAACCAATTTTAGCGCTGTAAAATTTTAAATGTGTGCCTTCAGAATCGGGTTCAGTGTTATTGTTAAACTTTGTAAGGCAGTAGCACTGATTTAAATTCAGCCAACCACCGCAGAAGTTAGTTGGTAACAATATTGTACTGGTAAATCTGAAAACTTTTAACAACAAAGCTTCAAGTATCAAAAACAGGCAAAATCTCCTCAACAACCCGATGATAATGAACAAAAATAATGGCAACAAAACAACTTTTGTAGAAGTTTCCTTAATATTTGCGACTTGTCGAAAGTTGAACCAAAGCAGATGATTAAAATACTTTTAGATCAGCAATGTGAGTACTTAATATGAACTCACAGTCAACCCTCATACCTATCTCTGACGCCATACACCCTAAGCCCTTATCCGGGAGTATCCCGGAATTTCGGAAGACTTGGTATACAAACATACGCATTATGTTTTCAAGTTTGAAGGGTAAAACAACCACTGTAATAAAGGTACAGTAGACTATTAAGTTCTTAGGGTACAACGGCAACCTTTGGTTTATAGCTCGAGGCAAACTGAAAGATTGCAAGTATTCAAGGACGCAGGTGATCGCTTACTATTAGGTGGTTTTCTTTTTACATTTTAAAAAAGGGGAAAGGGGGGGGGGGGGGGGGTAGGACGCCTGAGTCTAGCAATTTCAGACTAACATACTAATAGTTCTTTCTGTCATTTACACAGCTGGTTTATTTTATTGTACATACTATATTTGTGAATTGATCTATTTTTATCCGATTCCCATAGTACAGGAGAAAAGCCTATGTTTATAGCTGATGTGAGAATGATTGAAAGTGTATATTGTTTTGTAATTGTTATTGTCTCAGTAGAACAGATGCTTCTTGTAAAATACTTCCATTCACAGTAAGCACTCATGCATAAGCGGTAAACGGTGCTTTAAAAGGTAAACATTAAACAATAACGACAGCCACCGGATTTGTTTTCTGCGCAGCGCAGCTCGAGGCACACTTGTTGTTACGTCATCTTAGGGTGACCACGCTTTAAATGCTTCCCTTTTTTTGTAACATGATAGGTTTGAGAGTCACCATACTTTAAAAGATTTTCAATGATATACGATTTCTGCGGAAGGCCGCCTACTGTCGCTATTACATAGTTAAGATAACGCTTTTTATAGCCCGGGGGGCAAGTCCAGTTGAAAGTTGTTCTACTAAAATAGCATGTTGCTGAAACGGGAAGTCTTCTTCTAGCAGTAGATAAAATAACATTTTTTGATAACACCCTTTTAATCGAATACTGGAGAGATTTGGAAACTGTTGGGAGGCGACAAACGAAAAAAGTCTAGATGCAGAAAAATAATAATTTTAAAGCAAACGACGCGATGGCCTGCAATGACACTAAATCGAGTAGTTCTTAGAAGCAGTTACTATTATCAAAGATAATATATACTAGAGTCTATTATACAGAAGAGAGCTACAAACATGAAATTTGGCGGTGGTCATTTTGAAATACAAGTTTAGGAAGTATTTAGTTTGTGTTATTCTTGTTGTTAATAGAAAATTAAACGAACAAAATAATAAGCGTTTTTTTTTTAATAATAACGTCAAGAAACAAAAGTCGTGGTCACCCTGGTAACGCGTTCACCGGTAGCACTCTTGCGCATGTCAATAACGAGTACGTAGCACGGCCGGCGAAAGTGATTATCATTCTCTATGACCAGTCTATTGTATAATCGACTTACTTCTTGTCTATGGCAATGTAACAGGTGCTTTAGATGAATCTTACTGAAGTTCTAATTTCTTTGGAGCAGAGGTCAAATTTCTTTGGCACAAGATTTGCTCAATCTCAAATTGTACATCTGCCCAAAGATTATGTGTGATTTGGGCCCTTTTATAAAGAATTTAGCCTTTTTTTAACCTTTGTTAAACTTAATTTAACAATATAATTATTGCAATATTATGACAAACTTTTGTCAGTAACTTTGCAGCAACGTAGTGGATGGACCACCTGATAGATATAAAATATACCGAAAATCCTATTTGAGACACTCGCCTATCAATAACAAAAACTCCAACAAAATCAGTCAAGTAGTTTTTGCGTAATACCCGTAGAAACATACAGATGGACGGACATATTGAACATTCCATAGAACAGTGACGTAAATGCAATATAATTCTACTTTAATATTGTGCTCTACTGTTATTTGAAAACTGTGCTCTTGCTATCCTACTAATATTATAAATGTGAAAGTTTGGATATTTGAATGTTTGTTACTGAATCACGCTTCAACCACTGGACTGATCGTAATAAAGACACACATATAGTTTAGATCCTGGAATAGGACATCGGATAGTTTTTATCCCGAAAAAACATCCTATTCCTACGGGAAATACATAATAATTTGTGATGTCAAGATGTCCACGCTGACGAAGTCGCGGGCAACAGCTAGTTAACAATAAAGCACATTTTTTAAATAACAATAGCGATAGAAATTTAACTGAAATTTATTGCAATTACGTCGTTATTCTGCCAGATAGATATGTGATATATAAATTTAATAACGGTTAATTTGCTTTCGATATAAGTAGCTTATTAGAACCATTCTGGACATAGAAAAATCAATACTTGGAAATGTTAGTTTCAATAAGTCTTGTCTTGATAAATAATTACCTTTCTAATAAGGACATGTACATAATTCCTCACAGTCATCTCGACCTTAGATAATATCTCGGACAAGAATATAAAGCTAAAAAGTTCAAGGCGCTCTACGACGGAACTAGTTTTAAAACTGCTGCATATTTAATTAATGGACTAAAGACAATGGAAACTGAAACCTTGGCTCTGGAAGTAAATAAAGCCGGCGAATATGACAAGTTTTCATATGATAGGATAATAAACTTTTATATATGTGTGATACGTACGAGTATACTTATATTTATTACATTATAAAACATCAATCAGGCCTCCCCAACCCGTCTGGCCAGCGCGGGGGGTGTAGGCCAAATCCTCCGTCTGTCTCCGGCAGGTGAGAGAGGGTTGTGCTCCTGCAGTGGAGACAAAAATAACCTGATGATGATGATGATGATGTACGAGTATACGTTGTATTATTTATTAGCGACCAGTGGATTCAAAAGGAAAGAATACTGCAGTTTGTAGTATGTTTTAATTAAATACCAGTAGTCGAAAAAGCCCATTGAGACCAAGACCATCTTCAAATATATTCCTGCCTGCTTCGGTATTTCTGGACAAGTACAATTTGGATCTTTTTAAAGGAAGATTGAATAGACTTTATCTGGGTTAGTGCGCTTCTCTTAGGCCCCATCGTCACTTACGATTCCTAATGGGTGACGATTGAGGTTACCCATCAGGAATTATATAAATTGTCGAATTGCGATAATACCTATTATCTAAGAGGTAACCCACGTCATTTCAGATACTACTTAGTAATATGACTAGTTTTATTGATGACACCTAGTGCTCTGAGCCGCACATGAAATAGTTTAGATATTCAGTCAGTAGGTAATGGGTTTATAACGTTAATTATTTATTTAAAATAAACCATTCACATTAAGAGAATCGATAATCGATTGTCCTCAGTTATAAAAGCGAGGTCTTCAGTTCTGTAGTCGATTATCGGTAACGATGTAGAAGTTACAATCTCTATTCCGGTGACTAGCGATTGTCATCCATCAGTCCTGTCGTTAGAGATTCTTCTTTTTTAATGTTGATTGCGATATAGTAGCGAAAAAAATATCTTTGTGCCCTAAAACCACAGTTTACAAATTTAAGTAAACCCTTCTAAGCGGATCCGCCAGTCTAATTCGAGGATATTTTATTTGCATAACCCACAATTATAGGGGTTGTTTTTGTCAGTTTTCTTTAATAAAAAATAGCATTTTCCAGAATATATTCAATTCTAAATGCATTCATGACCAGACATTTCTAATTACATTTAATTTAAAAAGCGAACGAGTTCACGGAGGCAAGGCGGAAATTGCCTCGCTGCACCGCCCAGATGTACAGTTGATTACACGATATTAAAGAGAATTCTGTATTACAGAATCTGATATGCTCCAACTTCTTGCGCAATTTGTAATTACGATTTTTTGGTATTTACGATAAGAGTATCACCTAATGGTAGGGATGTTTGTATATAGTTTGGAGTAGATTTTTCTCTTTTTTATTTGACATGTGTAAGTTATTGGGATATTGTTGACATATTTGATGTTATTAATTGTGTTTGTATTCGTCCCATAACTTGACATTGATATAATTTTATTAACAATTTTATTAATTAATTATTTTTTATTTAGATTATTGTAAAATATTGTACACCATTACGGTAAGCTTTAGAGGTTATACATAGAACTTAATATCATTTTGTACCTATTTTTGTACCATATCTATCTCAGATAAGTTCACAATGTATCAAACTAAAGTTACCTAGGTGTGGTTATTTGTTTGTGGTTTTGTTACTCAATGACGCTATAACGGCTTAACGGATTTTAATGAAACTTAATTAAAATCCGTTAAGCCGTTAATTGGTAGAGTGACAGATTATATTATCCTGAAATAACGTATATGATACTTTCTAACGTGGAAAAAGTCGCGGGTATAAGCTAGTACGGAATAACGCTCATCATTAGTACGTCCTTGCCGGAACTCAATCTAATCAAGAAACGCCTTTGAATGTGACCCGGACGACGACGAGGCTACTATAATCCGATTTGTCTACCATACTGACTCCTGTCCTGATTAATCAAACAGTTCTGTTTGTCGTATTATCTGTATTTGACATATCCATATGCAATATATGTAATTGGATGTGGGGGTCTTGTTCTAAGTCATAAAAACAAGTTATGGATCAAAAATTTATAAAAAGGGAGGATTTTCTAATTAGCTGTTATCCTTTCGTCGCTCCCAAGTAAAAGATATAAGCATATATTTCTATGTCAAATATAGAATTCAACATTATAGGTAAGTAAGTCCATTTTATGCAGTAACTTCTCATCCCCCAAACTACGTAGCTATCTCTATTTTTAGGTCAAGGCTGTACAAACGGAGATGAAACCAATCCCTTGATTGCCGATGCTGTGTGAATGTGTATCTTGCTTCCAATCGGAATCAGAATGAACCTGGACCGGAATCTAATTATTCAGTATTTGTAACTGAAAGACATTACAATTAGAGTAAATCTCCATTTCCAATGCCTATCCTTTTTATTGGAATTATTGCATTGGTTAAAATTCATCAAAGATCTTTAATAACTTCACGAGAAATATGATTTGAAGATAATGGCTGCATTGGAGAATTAAGTGATGTGATGATGAAGAAGAAAAAAGTAACTAGAATACGCCTTTTCCATTATTCATTCAAATTATTTAAATTGCTGGTAGTCTAGCGATAACGGAGCAGAGAGTGGCGGAGAGGAAAAGAAAATAATTCTGTACCTCAAATTTTTATTTATTATGTAAGTAACTAATATATATTTTTTAAACGGTTTATTGGATTTTATATAATTTTACATGAATATAGGTACTATCAATCGTTCAAGAAAAAAATCGGTCTTCTTTTTTAAGTTATACAGGGTTACAGGAAAAGTCGTGCTAGATCCCTTAAGGGTGTGGAGCACCCATCATTTCTGACTTATTTCACTATGAAACACCCTACCCTAAACTTAACCCTTTTCGAGATATTCGACTTTTAATTTTTTTATTGAAAATTGCTGATTTTTAGGCTACTACATTTATTTTTGTTTATTTTGTGTATCTTATTATTATTATTATTGCATTTTTACATGTGTAGTAAGATGCTTTAGGACGTCAATCATTAAAATAGTGCACAAGTTATTTGAATAGACCGTAGTAGACAAGTGAAAGAAAAGAAATAAAAAACATATTAGAAAGTTTATTTTTCTCTAAGGGATATCTAAAAAAAATATTATGGTAATTGTTCTGCAGATGTTTTTTAAAATATCCACGGTTCATCAGCTATCTAACGAGGTATAATAATGTAGGGTTTTATTCAAATGCATTCAAAAAAATTTAGTTTCATAGGCGACAGTGGAGAAGAAAATGTATACTTAGCCCTAAAAAGTAAAATAAAACAATAGGTAAGCATGAAATGCCATTTATTAAAGGTTTTCTCACAACTTTTTCTTTTTCTACAGTTCATGTTCAACATGGCCGCCTCTATTTCTAATACATTGTCGCATCCTTCTACGGAGACCGGTCTTCACTACGCCAGTGGTCAATGTGGTCCTCATTTTATTTGCTGCATCCACAATCCTTTCTCTTAAGTCTTCCACAGACGAAACTGGATTCGGCTCGCTGTACACGAGACTTTTCATGCAGCCCCACACATGAAAATCCATGGGGGTTAGGTCCGGACTTCTTGCTGGCCATGGCAATGGCCCACCTCGTCCAATCCATTTGTTTGGATAATTTGTGTCCAGCCAGTCTCTGACACTTCTCCTGAAATGGGCAGGGCAGCCATCGTGTTGGAACCACATGTCCCTGATCAGGTTGAGTGGCAGATCATCCAGCAAATCACTCAAGTCTGCTCTCAGGAAATTTTCACTTTCCTTACTTTCTCCCGGATAATCTAAACGGGGAAAGCTACGAAAATTTCCTGAGAGCAGACTTGAGTGATTTGCTGGATGATCTGCCACTCAACCTGATCAGGGACATGTGGTTCCAACACGATGGCTGCCCTGCCCATTTCAGGAGAAGTGTCAGAGACTGGCTGGACACAAATTATCCAAACAAATGGATTGGACGAGGTGGGCCATTGCCATGGCCAGCAAGAAGTCCGGACCTAACCCCCATGGATTTTCATGTGTGGGGCTGCATGAAAAGTCTCGTGTACAGCGAGCCGAATCCAGTTTCGTCTGTGGAAGACTTAAGAGAAAGGATTGTGGATGCAGCAAATAAAATGAGGACCACATTGACCACTGGCGTAGTGAAGACCGGTCTCCGTAGAAGGATGCGACAATGTATTAGAAATAGAGGCGGCCATGTTGAACATGAACTGTAGAAAAAGAAAAAGTTGTGAGAAAACCTTTAATAAATGGCATTTCATGCTTACCTATTGTTTTATTTTACTTTTTAGGGCTAAGTATACATTTTCTTCTCCACTGTCGCCTATGAAACTAAATTTTTTTGAATGCATTAATAAAAACCCTACATTATTATACCTCGTTAGATAGCTGACGAACCGTAGATATTTTAAAAAACATCTGCCGAACAATTACCAAAATATATTTTTTAGATATCCCTTAGAGAAAAATAAACTTTCTAATATGTTTTTTATTTCTTTTCTTTCACTTGTCTACTACGGTCTATTCAAATAACTTGTGCACTATTTTAATGATTGACGTCCTAAAGCATCTTACTACACATGTAAAAATGCAATAATAATAATAATAAGATACACAAAATAAACAAAAATAAATGTAGTAGCCTAAAAATCAGCAATTTTCAATAAAAAAATTAAAAGTCGAATATCTCGAAAAGGGTTAAGTTTAGGGTAGGGTGTTTCATAGTGAAATAAGTCAGAAATGATGGGTGCTCCACACCCTTAAGGGATCTAGCACGACTTTTCCTGTAACCCTGTATAATTTTTCATCGGAGGTATAGAATTGTAAGCAAATAGAATCTTTACTAACTTGAAGTTATCTGTTCTCTGAAAAGGGTCGCAACTCAACTTAATGTCATCATAAAATTATGCGAAAAATAACATTTAAGTACCCTTTAACAATAAAAGTAGGTCAACTTGTCTTCTCTAAAGCAAATTATATGAAAAATGGAAATGTATTACAAAACTTGTCAATGGTAATCCGCTGTTATTGTTGGCAGTTTGGAGGGTGGCCATTTTGTTGAGCAACAAGTGTGACCTGATGGGTTCTTGATGGCGTATTGTAGCCTGTATTAGGAAAGATTTATGGATGAATCGATTTGTATTGGTTATAAGTGAGAATTCAACAATCATTACATTAGAAACTACAGTACTAAAAAAGTTAAAGGATGCGGTAATGATAAATTACTTTTAAGATAAATAAATATAATCAAACTCGTTTAGTTATTTCGGCCTAAACTCAAACTAGGATTTTCTTCTGTGCTGTGGGAACTAAGGAAGAAGAAATCACAAATGTAAGATCCAGAACGGAGAAAAAATAAAATCACATTATAAGAACATCATTGCTGCGCAGATTTGAAAGTTGAAAGTAAAAAATTGCATTTTATACTTCACGAAAAAGGCATAAATGAACCGTTATCAATTTAATTTGCAAACATTGACTTACCTCTCAGAATCCATGGCAGCGAGTTTCAGGGATCCAGTTTCGCAGCGTTTCCGGAAACTGCAACAAACAACGCAAGTTTAATGTTTGCTCTTGTTGTTAACTGTTTGCTGCAAACTGCACAGCTTTGCAGTAAACTTACGACCGCCGTAAATTCGCAGATGAAACATGTCTGATAAAACTGAAGTCATTTTTCCGTTGTAAAATAAATAAGGTTGTAAATGTAAAGCTAAAAACAGTTGTCACTGAGTTCTTACAATCTTTTGTCAGATGAAATGTCACGCTCAGAGTCAGATATAATAGTATAATGCCTCCTCCATCTTACTTTAGTGATGAACTCGAAATTAGAATAAACTTAGACCATAAACGGTAATTACGACTGGTTCTGATCAATACAGAAAAGCAGCATATGAGCTCAGGTCATCTAGCGATCTAAAGCAAGATATTCTTAAATTAATAACAAAAACATACTTTTCATAAATGCTCGCCATCCATTCAATATTTAATACGACTTAAAAAGTCACAAGAGCAAAAATTCTTCGAAAATTACAAAATGAATCGACAAGTGATGAACGGGAAGACAAACTTTACAAACTCCGCGAATCTTCAATCTTATTGAGTAAGTTTCAAGTCCGATGCACGAGCAATTTATACAATTTCTTTTAAAAATATTTATATTACTTTTGATTTATGAATAATTTATACCTACTGCAGCATGACATATTGATGACGTGTAAAGTAGTGCAGTCGGTTGCAATAGATATTACAATACAGTTTACTTCGATGGGAACTGAGACAATTTCCATGGCTGTAAAAAGATTACCCACGTCACTAAAGGTGTTTATAATAAAAAGGGTGAGAAAATAATTGAATATAAGCAAGTATAATGACTTCATTATGCATTTCGACAGATCGCGAAATAACCACAGTAATTGACTGCTAGATACTTATGTACAAATAAAAATTTACACAGCTACAATTCTCGCTAGAGAAAATCTAATATTGGTCTGATTGTTATAAATTAATATACAGAGTGTAATCTTTAAGTGTCGCCAGGAAATTATTCCGTAAATATAAGGGATATCAAAAATTTGTGATCTGATATCGAAACTATGTTGCCTAATAACTCTAATGAGTAAAATTCCATCATTAACTTTTTATAAAACGTGATATGTTCAAAATTTTGACTTTAAACGTCAACAACACGTTTACAACACAGGTTATTTTTTATAGATCACCATAATGACATCATTTGTAAATCTTAACAATACCTACTTCGTATGTGATGATGGCATCTTATTAGAAGTTATCTTCTTGATCGCGTCATCTTCTTCTGGAGGTTAGCAAACTTATTTGCGACGTTAACCCTTGACATTATGTTATAATTTACAATACTTAGCTGTAAAATTACCTAAGCGATTGGTTATTTTACCATTGCGTTAGGCTGGTGAACATTTTAAGTCAACATGTTTTTTTCTGGTGTCCTTTCTCCTTGTGCCTTGACTTGGATATTGAGCTATAAAACACCGGGTTTCTGTTTTCTCAAAATATTGTTTATAGATACTTGTTTTCTGCTTTTTATAGAAGGTACCTTTTATACATCACGTCGGGGTCAGGCCTCCCTCACTCGATCGAACCTACCGCGATAAGTACCTAAACTATAGTAATAACAACGTAAACACATTTTAACATAAAAAATTTTTTATTAGGAAGATACTATACGAAATATGATTATATTTTTGCCATGTCGCCCGTTTTACCTAGCTCTCATAATTATTAATAATACTTTTGAATATGAATGTAAAAAATATTTCGGTATAAACTTCAGCATCAGCTGGGGCTAGACAAACCCCGAGCCTTTATGTGGATAAATATCAGATTGCCAGCGAAGCTTTGACCTTTGTGTGTCCATTATTTACTGCTCCCTGCGCCTGTACTAGTGCCGCTACGTGGATGTATCTGACACCAACGAACTAGATTTAGACTGTGGTGCAAGGGACTAGAGAATAACTTCATATAACATAGATAGAGGTTATCCAGCCAACCATTCAATTCATATAAAAATATTTGACTGCCGGCTAAAAGACCATATTTTGTACAGTGAAAGTAAGTAACTCCAAAAACGTTGTATATAGGTTGACTATGCAGTTTTTGGCTCATGTAGCACAGCAAACTGTTTTATATTCCTGGCAACTTCAAACGGGTAACTAGATTTTTCTCAAACATGCTCGGAAATGCGTTACTTTTATAAAAGAAAAGCGGCCAAGTGCGAGTCGAA
This sequence comes from Esperia sulphurella, assembly GCA_947086405.1. Classification (NCBI taxonomy): domain Eukaryota; kingdom Metazoa; phylum Arthropoda; class Insecta; order Lepidoptera; family Oecophoridae; genus Esperia; species Esperia sulphurella. The sequence continues at coordinate 15,741,440 of OX352260.1, forward strand.
CTCGCCCATGAAGGGTTCCGTAGCAGCAAGTAACATAATATAAAAGTTATTGTAGTTCGTTGAAACTTTGATCGATGTTTTAATAATAGTATTGTGGTTTACGATTTATGACGTATTAAAAAAAACTACTTACTAGATCTCGTTCAAACCAATTTTCGGTGGAAGTTTGCATGGCAATGTAAATCATATATTTTTTTTAGTTTTATCATTCTCTTATTTTAGAAGTTACAGGGGGGGGATGGGGGGGGGGGGGGGGAGGACACACACATTTTACCACTTTGGAAGTGTCTCTCGCGCAAACTATTCACTTTAGAAAAAAATGATATTAGAAACCTTAATATCATTTTTGAAGACCTATCCATAGATACCACACACGTATGGGGAAATTTTTTTTTGAGTTTCGGTTCTAAGTATGGGAACCTACAAAATTTATTGTTTTTTTTCTATTTTTGTATGAAAATCTTAATGCGGTTCACAGAATACATCGACGTACCAAGTTTCAATAGTATAGTTCTTATAGTTTCGGAATAAAATGACTGTGACATACAGACGGACAGACAGACAGACATGACGAATACATAAGGGTTCCGTTTTTTGCCATTTGGCTACGGAACCCTAAAAAGGAGGTTCCTCTTAATATGCAAGCATCTCATTGTCAGCCTACTCCTTGAGTCACAGACTTCAAACTCATTCTCGACCTGCAAATGTTTACTTCCCAGCCTCTGCAGTAATGCTTTCATCATAATATACTCGTATATGCCTGCATATCTATTCCTCTTTTGCCAAAAACAATGAGTAAAACAAGTGTAAGCAAGTGCACATGCACGTTAATTTTCTGTTCATATTTATATCAACTACTTGATCACAGGTCGGACTCTTAATGGGAAGAATCTGACATCAATAGTGCTTGAAGCAATTTTAATCTACATGTATTGTCGCTGTGATGCAGTTTACAAATTTTGTAACGACACCGCAGCTAAAAGGCTCTAACACAGGCTCTGCCTAGTTTGAGACTGGATAATTGGTGTGAATGTATGAGATATTTATTTATTTATAACTAATTCTGGAGGTGGGAATAGGAGTAATGATGCTAATAAAACTTAACTTATGATTGGCTTCCTATGTCTACTATATTTGTTACGCACTAGGTTGCTGTAAGCTTATCTAAAAATATGAACTAATTAAATAAATGTATCAATAAATAGTGAGATAATTTTGAAACTAGCGTTTAGTTTATAATTTGCACCGTAAGCTTAAACCGTCATTCGTGACCGGGCCCTATCGTGTATCGTTGGAGGCGGGTTCGATTCCTGTCTGGTAACGGAAGTGGGTCTCGCTTGACGGGCTCGCTTTATGGGAAGCATTTTAAGTTCACTTCACTTGTAGCTTTTGGTTTAAATACGTATAATAATGGTTCAGGTGGAACTTGAATGATTGAACAATATTTTTACAAAAGAAATAGATTTGTAAAAAATCTATAAATGTAGTTTATGTTTGAAACTTGTTATTACAGACAATGAGAATACTGTCATTATCAGAATAAGAAGAATGGAAACCAATACAGACAAGTAAGACTTGACGAGAATTTTAAAAGTATTAATTATAAAAAACTTGTAATAAAACACAAAATAATCGAAAAGTATAGAGTTACAGTATCTTTTAAAAGCTATTTAAAAGTTCCGTGTCCGTTATACCTTAAAATGCTACTAGCCGATTGAGCTACAATTTGAAACATACATGTAAAATAGTATAGCATACAATGACAGTAAAGTTATAGAAATTTCAGGAAATAGGTATAGTTTTCTGAGATATGTAATTCAAGGCTACTAACAAAAAATTACGGAATACTCATTTTTCGTACGACGTACACTTTGCTGACTAATAACTATTATTCAAAGAAGATAAATAATTATAATTAGATATAGTATTATATATTCCTGATTTGGAAAGATGAAGTAATATCGACAGAAATGGTATTGCATTAACTGATTGGCCAACCAAATGGCCATCAGAATTTGTAAGAACCAAAACAATTTAATTGGTGTTTAGCCATATTTGAGAAAGACTAAAGGCTTTATCTAATTGAAGGTTATCTGAACTTTTCAGGGTTGAACTTCACTATACCGCACCATGCCGCTCTTTGCCTGTACAAATCACGTTTTCTGTAAGTATCAGACTCGTATTTTGTACAAGTTGGTCCCGGTCTGATTGATGTCTTGCCCGGGGCGACACCATGCAGCGCAGGGCGGTGCTGTATCTGTTAATCAATCGCCTAAATTCGAATGCGCGCGTTTATTTGGAAATACTTTTCCTTACTAATTATGGTTATTCAATAAATATTATTTTATTTGAATTTGCGTTTCTATGTACCTCAACCCTGGCTGGAGGCCAGGTAAGTATGTGGAAGTAAGTCATTCAGTTTAAATAAGGTGATATTTGCTTTTTCGAACAGCTATGTGAGAAAAGTCGATACGATCACTTGAAAAATCCTCAAAGGACTGGCAACCGTTTTTCTTTCGATTATCGTAATGCTCACGAAGGGACCGCTGTATATCTACGATTTATTCCCAGCAGTCAACCCTGGAATCCCAGGAGCACATACAATAAATAAACCCGCTCCCGAGTTCGTACGTACTCGTACACATTTAAGCTAAACAACCTTGTTCGGTCGGCCGATTGAACTGAAAGAGAAATATTGTAGTAAAGCTATTGTTCGATTGTCCACAAAATTAAATTGTGAATAAACATATTGCCGGCACTGTATTACGGTAAAGGCATGTGAAAGTAGAGGAACATACTATTTATACTTGTAAAATTCAACGTAAGTTTTCGATAAATTGTAGAGTCGACAATGAAAGTGGGTTTGTAGAACAATCAATAATTTATTGGTAGAACATTTTTAGAAGTCAACATTATAATACAATTAAATTCAAATAAACGTAATAAGTATTGAAAACCCTACATTAGTATAAATTCAAAATTCATATTACAATAACATAATTAAGTTTATTTTTAGGGTTCCGTAGCCAAATGGCAAAAACGGAACCCTTATGGATTCGTCATGTCTGTCTGTCTGTCTGTCTGTCTGTCCGTCCGTATGTCACCGACACTTTATTCCGAAACTAAAAGAACTATACTGTTGAAACTTGGTAAGTAGAAGTATTCTGTGAACCGCATTAAGATTTTCATACAAAAATAGAAAAAAAAATTTTTTGGGGGTTCCCCATACTTAGAACTGAAACTCAAAATTTTTTTTTTCATCAAACCCATACGTGTGAGGTATCTATGGATAGGTCTTCAAAAATGATATTAAGGTTTCTAATATCATTTATTTTCTAAACTGAATAGTTTGCGCGAGAGACACTTCCAAAGTTGTAAAATGTGTCCCCCCCCCCCCTGTAACTTTTAAAATAAGAGAATGATAAAACTAAAAAAAATATATGATGTACATTGCCATGCAAACTTCCACTTAAAATTGGTTTGAACAAGATCTAGTAAGTAGTTTTTTTTAATAGGTCATAAATCGTAAACCACAATACTATTATTAAAACATCGATCAAAGTTACAATGAAGTACTATAACTTTTATATTATGTTACTTTCTGCTACGGAACCCTTCATGGGCGAGTCCGACTCGCACTTGGCCGCTTTTTTTATGTATTCATCTACAACAGGGTTTCTCTAGTAGGAAGAATCTTCTTTCGTTCTTAATTTTAGCAACACAACAACGCCTAGTTAGGTACTGAAAATGTTGTTAAGGCTGGGATTTTAAATACAAATGAAACAGTAAATTAACATAGACCTTGTCATTGATATGTATGTTATTCAATGTACTAGAATTTATTGGGCGACTATGAGTCTAAAACACTATACTCCGACTTACCACGGTTCTCCCAAACACACCCAAGCGGTTTGGTGATCGCATATTGAGGTTAATGCACGACAATACACTGAATTGTCATAAATTGTCATAAACTGATATAAATCCAGATAAAGGGAACATTTATGTTAATTTTTTAAATCCTTAACTATGTGTACTTGCGAAAAGGAAACATCAACCATCGTCTGTGTTCTGTACGTCTGTCTCGTGATTGTATAATACGGTCAATTTAAGGTGACTTATGCCGTGTGGTTTCCGGTAGAGTAGAATAGGACCACTCCAACTCTTCCCGTGGATGTCGTAGAAGGCGACTAAGGGAATACATTATAAAACATCAATCAGGCCTCCCCAACCCGGCCCTCGGCCAGCGCGGGGAGTGTGGGCCAAATCCTCCGTCTGTCTCCGGCAGATGAGAGAGGGTTGTGCACCTGCAGTGGAGACAAAAATAACCTGATGATGAAATGTTTACTGAGAGGTTTTCAGGATGACTGTTACTTTATTTTGTGTCTAGATCAAGATTATTGTTCCCTATGGCCAGACGCCAGCGCGGGGAGTGTGGGCCAAATCCTCCGCCTGTCTCCGGCAGACTCATGCTATCGGATCTAAATTGCGTGAACCGTCCGGTATACTATGGACACCTCGTTGCGAACCGTCACAATTTCCGAGCGTTTAAGCGTTTTTGCCATGCCTACTATTGGCACTACTATACGAAGTAGCCTTCAGCTACTCTGACACAGCTCACTGCGTCACATAAGCGCCAAAACGTCCGTGGTGTTCAACTAGGTGGCCAAGCTTATCTTGGCCACACCAAACCCCCCAACCCCCCCAACCTTGACCACTCTGGTCACCGTTTCATTGCTACACTCCCATTTGCCCTGACCAGACCTGGGACTTGCCCTACCTTCACTGGTAGGTGTCTTTGCAGTTACCTCCGTTGATCCTCGCTTAGAGGAGTTGCGGGGGGAGACTGGTGAGGAGGCGGGAATGTCTCCGACAGATGAGAGAGGGTTGTGCTTCAGCAGTGGAGACAAAAATAACCTTATGATGAAGGTGAGTGGTACACCTTCTCTTTGCGATAGTGAACATACAGCGTTGCGTCAGTGTCAGTGACTGCAATCATTAGTGCCCTCACAGTATCATACTTGTTGTGACGTTACCCACGTCCGTTTTCCCTCAATCTCACGGTATGTTCAGGTCGATTAGTCTACAATAGGGGAGCGGATCGATCTAGCTCCAGCCAGCCGTGTCCCGTCGTACGTCGAAACTCCCAAACCTGGGGACTCTATTACGAGTCAGTTCACAACCAATCTTATACTAAACCGTTTTTGCTTGTAACAGGGAACATTTTTCATTGATCAACAATCAATAAATCGTTCCCTAAAGAAAGTCCCCTTCCCTAAGACATAGTTGTACTCTAATCAAGACTTTCGGCAGTTTAGCTGAGAAAGATCCTGCATAATTGTTAATCTAAGGCACTTGACACAATTTATTTAAATGCTTTAACATCCGTCATTCAAGACATCGGAGCTTCATACGATATGCAGCAGGGTGCACTGCGCCAGGAAACAACCATTCCAGTCTTTCATACCTTTTCTTCATGGATAAAGATGAAAATTCAGATGCGGATCAGTAGAGAAAAGATGCAGATTCTTCATTACCCTAGAATAAAAGAGGAGACATTGTAAGCCTTGAGCATTATGTTCTATCTAGGACAGAAAGCACTAAAAAGTAGACTTACCTGAACCATATATTAGGTTAGGTACCTATATGACTTGGGTAAAGACCAACTGCACTGCGCGGGCGCAACTCCTTTATTTCCACATGACTTATGTTGTAGTTTCCGAGACACATTTAGTAGCAATTTCATTAAGTTTATTGTTCCAGTAAAATACAGACACAATAAACATTCGTAGGATGGGATTGGATATTTATTACTCAGTAACCATGTGTAGGTTGATATTGTTTTTGTTATATTGCAATCGAGTAACGCCTACATTTAAAACTATAAGCTTCAACAATTAAATCTAATAACCTATTGACCTTGTCTAACACAAAGGTTAACTTTTTTCGATCAGTGATGTTGAGCTTGACCTCAATCCATAGGAAAATGACCATGTGATTTTGTTTAATAGTTGGCTTGATTGATAGAAATTACTTTCTATTGATTGACTGACCTTATTGATAGAAGTTATTTTATAAAATTCACTAGGGATACATAAGATCTATGTGGGTCACCTTCTTGCTAGTAGTATAATAAAAACACTTCTCATGTTCGGAAAGTGTCTCATTGTGCATTTGGGCAGGAAGGCTAAAATATATCTGTAAACCCTAGGGATTAAAGTAGTTCTATTCTAGAATTCTTATTCTAGAAGAATTTGTCGCGTGCGATACATGCAAGGCAATCTAGGTTTATACACTTTTTAGACAATTCAAACATACGCGTCAACTGCCATTTTCAATTTTGTAGTTTAAAAAACGAAAAGTTATTTTTAGCCGTAATTCTACCCATTCGTCTAAAATAACAGTGGGTCGTGGAACAATAACAGCTAACAGTGAAGGGTTCCGTAGGCGCACGCGGTCACGACTAGCCTCTCGGCTGCGAAATCAGAAGTTTGTAAAAGGAGCTGTTAGTCCCAGTCTTGCGACAGTACAATGGTGCCGTAAGTGTCCAGTTTGGCTTATACCTTTGAACTCTTGCATAATTTAATAGGTTGAGTTAGGGTATCTGTGCTATTTGTTGTCGGCTCCGTAGCCTAGTCGGTAGTACTGCCTGAGAAGCTCGGGGTCGCGGGTTCGAATCCCGTCCAGGGCAAACATTCGTGTGCTGAGCACTTGTGTTTGCCTTGTGACTGGATGTTATTTATATATTATATTATGTATTTATGTATGTATATCAGCTGTCTGATACCCATATTACTGGCTTTGCCTAGTTTGGGATCAGGTGGCCGTGTGTAAAATGTCCCCCACATATTTATTCATTATTTATTTATTTATGTAGGTAAGGATTTAAGCTATATTATATACTAGCTGTGCCCGCGGCTTCGCTCGCTTGGATAACAGAATCAGCTCGGGTACCCACTCCCGCTCCCGCGCCCACGCCTTCGCCCACTCCCAGTACAGCTCCAAATGTAGTCCAAACTCATCGCAATCTGAATAGTACCGAACATGAAATTTATACTTCCTTGTTATAATTATAAATTAAACGAACTTACCAAGTGAAGTTCCAATTTAATTGTACGAGCTGCATAGTCTCGAAATGATAAAGTAGACAGTGTAGTTTTCGCATCCGCCAGCCTTTGGTCACGAGTTTAAAGCACATAGGCTTGACTCCAAAGCCTGAAAATAAACAAAAAACGCTCCCACCACCCCCCGCACAAGCATTCCTTCAAACGTCATTTAGTTCAGAGAAGCCTAGGACCTTAGCCCCATGTCATATTATTTCACGGAACCAATCACGTATGGGTAATGGTTATCGTAGATAAGCGGGGTGGGTGGGATACTATATATCATTTCGAGACTATGCAGCTCGTACAATTAAATTGGAACTTCACTTGGTAAGTTCGTTTAATTTATAATTGTACTTCGCTGCATAGTCTCTTCAATGATAAAGTAGACAGTGTAGATGTTTAGAGATCAATACGTGAAATAATATTATCCTGGCCATGTGTAACCATTTAAAATACAAACACCTCAGACAATGTTTAGTGAAAAATTAACAATTAAATAAAGAATTATATTTTATTATTTATTTTACACAAGTAATCTAATTATTATTAAATATTATATAATTATAGATTAATTAATTCGCCACCACTCAAAGGTTGCCTGTAAGAAATCGCTGAAAGCGATAAGGCCGCCGTTGTACACTAAATTCATCCTTCTATGTAAGTTTTGTTTTTATCTAAAAATGTTTTGGTGCACCATAAAGAATTTGAACTGATGTCTAATTTTAAGTAACTTAAAATAATCAGACTTTATCAGTTATCATTATTACATACAAATAAATATTGATTTATTATCATTTGCCATCGTCAAATCTTTGATATAGAATTAAGCAAAAAAGGCTTGGATGACGCTCTTCATCCAGCGGACTTTTTCAGTGGTATCAATACTAACACCAAGACGCTTATCCGCCGAGGTAGAAGCGTGACGTGTGCTATGAGCCGAATATATATATATATATTTGATGGTACCGCTATCGACTAAGTGTCTGTGACGTCACCGCTATATGCGTTTTTTTTTTTAAGCAATAAAAAACGTGGACTTTTTTTTTTTTGTTATGAATTCTTTCTATGTAATTTTTAAGGCTCTTATTTTATGTTTTTTTTTTTTTTTTTTGATTTATAAACTGGTAAGACCAGGTTAGGTTGTAATACACCAGCTCGAGAATTTCAAATTAAGTCAGGATTTTTTATGTGAATTCTGTCATTAAATTCACATAAACATTGTAACTGTATTGTTTATGCAATAAAGTGTATTATTATATTGTAAGTTACTCCATATTACAAATTTTTATTAAGAAAATGTTTGAATGCGAGTTGTTATAATAGCTAATTCGCCCATAAGCTTTTTTGATGTCTGGTACGGAAATAAAACGGACTATTTGGGACTTTTTGGGCAAAACAAATAATACTATAGATGGGTCCCAAACATCATACTTGCGGTGAGGATGACGCAATCTAAATATTCTTATTGAGAAACGGATCACTTTGTCATCATTAGTGATTTATGATCCTATCACAAGTGATAATGCTGCTCTGCAACAGCATACACGTGCACCATATAATTTCGTCAGGAACGAAAGTATTTGAAGCAAAATATTTAAATACCTACAGTACCTACAGTATTCATATCACTGTTTTAGATAGGTATTATACTGTATGATATACTTGGTCCAAAATAGAGATGTTTTGAACATATAATGAGTTTTTTAAGTACCAGGGCTGCGTGAGGCAGTCTGGTACTATCCACTATACCCTCCGACCGTTCAGAGATAATCTTTTTCAATAAACACCTTAGTTGCTTGATGCTTAGAAAAAGAGATTTCGAATATATAGTGAAGTATATGTTTGAAAAACATCCGAGTGATTTTTCCACAAAACAGCGTTGGCATTTAGCATTAGCGGGACTAGCAAACAAATCTATGATGGGGAGCCCAAAACCTTTAATATAGTCTGAAAAATGTTGTCATAAAGTTTACATTCAATTTCCGAATGTGTCAGTAACAATGTTCTGAGCGGATTTAATATAAGACAAGCTTACAGTTTTCACACCACTGCCATATTTGTTTTACAATAGAGTAAGTGTGGATATTGAAAGCCACCCATGCAGTTAATGTATGAAATAACTGTATAGTGTTGTAAATGCGCACCAATATTTCACAATTGTGCATTTTAGTCAGAAAAGGTTTTTCATTTTCGCATGAACCTCCCCAGCCAATAAGGTATAGGTCTAAAAAATAATAATTTATAAGTTTAAAATGGTCATATCTAATGGGGTTGATTAAACTTTCTACATGGTAGAACCACATTCCAGCTCCGAACTTTGAGCCAGTTCCATAGTCTTGTCACTTATTGTTATAATTTTTAAATAAATTAGTTTTTGTCTTCTCAATTTCCATATTGGACAGCTGGACACGCAAACACTAAAAAAACCAATAAATTAAGCAAATTTGCTTATTTTACAGAAATGAAGCTATGAAATACTTTTTTTTTTTTTATTTTTAAATATTAATAAATTAATAAATCTTTAATTTATTTTTACTTTTTTATCATTAAGTAATGCTAATTGATATTCTTTGAAACTTTACACATTTCTTTGGCATAGAAACTTATTTCAAAGTTAATAACAAATCCTGCATTTGAGAGAACTTATAAGGTTATCTCAACATTTGTTGAACATTCATCAGTGGAACGTTCACAGCACCAAACGTCATCGAGATTACATATACGAGGCCCATTGACTTTGAATACTGTATTTTTGTAAAATCATATGAAGCAGTGTTTAATCCAAATGGAAGAACTTGAAATTTGAAAGTTTGTTGTATCGAAAAAAATTTTAAAAACTTTTTGTGATCTTTATACATACTCGTACATAGATGTTAAAACGTAAGTGTCGTTCAGGTCAATGGTGTTCTAACTATTTATGTCATAAGTGTGGTGAGTGTCTTCAAGTTTAAAATGTATAAGTATATAAACTTATAGAGATAAGTCCATCTTATGTTATGCCTTTTTCTTGTAAAATGTATTTGCAATAAAGAATATATATAAACTTATTCAACTCTTTTAGATTAAAGATAAATTGCCTGGTTTGGGTACAGAGTGTTTTACACAAAGGTTAGAATAGGTTCTAAAAACTCAAAAATTGACAGTTCAATTTGGAAAAACCAAAAAAAAAAAAAACCTTGATAGACATATTGTTGTTCTTGGGGGTTGTATACGGTGTACAACTAAAGGGTATCATAAGGTCATTAATCAAACATAAATTCATGAGGTCTTAAAGTATTTTAACCAACTGCAATAGGGTTGATTGCTGTATATTAAATTAGCATATAATTGTTGGCAAACAGCTGAGTTGGTTTGTTATGTGCATATTGTTTTTGATTCTTCTGCTATTGCAGAGGAGCTGGTTTCCTCATATGCTGGTAATTGATTGGACACCCGAACCGAGTTCCTTGGTTTTTCGCAGACTGCCCGATGGGCATTTGTAATTAAAATTTGGCTTCACAACTGTGGTTTCTTCGTCATGTTCATACTTATTATGTGACTAGACTTTTAATTGCTTTAGAAAAGCACACTCAAAAAAACCATTAACTGATTTCACAGGTTTTTGTTGTAATCCCGCCAAAATGAAATTTGACCTAGTTGTGGGCTCCTAGTGTTCATGATCGTACTGATCATATGTAAGCGACAGGTATCACTTATGAATATGATGTTAATCCTTATTTTTACAAAGCTTGCCGAGGGCCATGCCCAAGGCGGTTAGCGCACACATGTTTTATTGCCATATCGCGATTCACCGCTGCCTGGGCTGCCAAATTTAGTGTTGGAGCATCTATGGTCTTGAATTTTTTATCTGGCAAGTAGGTATTTATCTAGTATTTCCTTTTTCTATCATTCTCCAGAACCCTTTTTTTTTTTTTTTTTTTTATGTCTGCCCATCTAGATGCTAGATCCTTATGGATAGGTAGGTGAACCAAATTTGGTTTCTCACCCAGCAGCGCGAGGAAATAAAGAAAAAGGGGGTAGGTACAAATAAATATTTGTACAAGGAATTTTTAATCTACTCAATAGTAGATTAAGGTATTATGGATAAATATCCATTTATTTTAGTACGTATATACTGAATATACGAGAGGGAAAAAAAAAAGCCTTTCTATTACGCCAACATCAGTAGGAATTATTATATGAATACCTAAATAGGCAACACAATAAATAGCACCTCAATAGGTACCTATGGAATATCACCTAAATAGGTGATGTGTGTGGAAATTATTATATGATTACCTAAATAGACAACACAATAAATAGCACCTCAATAGGTACCTATGGAATATCACCTAAATAGGTGATGTGTGTGGAAATTATTATATGATTACCTAAATAGGCAACACAATAAATAGCACCTCAATAGGTACCTATGGAATATCACCTAAATAGGTGATGTGTGTGGAGTGTGTTTAGATTTAAGGTCGTAAAGGCCATAGTCGTAAGAGGGAAAAAATGACGAAATTCTAACCTTTACGTTGAGGATTGCGTTCCAGACACGGTGGGGCCGGGGCTCGCCTGCCGTGTCGATTTTTGCACATTGGGAAGACCTTGTCATTCCATAATAAGCTCCGGCTATAATTTCTGGACACAAGGTGATAATGCCGGTGCCATCGAAGGGGAGGCCGACCGCCAAATGCCTCGCGTAAGCTTTTCTCCGTATTTTCTTTGTAATCGTTCTTCTGAATCTTCACGTTTCCTCTTTTTGACATAGTCGGGCACAAAATATACCCGGAAACACGATTAATTTGCTAAAATTTAATTTATAAACGAATAGTGAACCGACCGCAGGCTGCACGAAAACGATAATGACGTTTGAAGGAATGCTTGTGCGGGGGGTGGTGGGAGCGTTTTTTGTTTATTTTCAGGCTTTGATTCAAGCCTATGTGCTTTAAACTCGTGACCAAAGGCTGGCGGATGCGAAAACTACACTGTCTACTTTATCATTGAAGAGACTATGCAGCGAAGTACAATTGCATACTAACCTTACCTACTAATGTATTTAAAAACTAAAAATGTCCATAACTTTTGATTGAGTTAAGCGATTGCGATGAAATATGTTACTATATGTTACTTTGAGTTAAGCCCTATGTTTATGTGAAAAGTCTATCAAAATCGGTTTAGTAGGTTTTACAAAGATTTCAAAAACTTTTGAAATGTGTTCTATTACTTATCCCCCCCCCCCCCCCCTAACTTTTTTTTGCAAATATTTTCAATGTACTGACACGCGAAGTTTACGTTTTTATTTATATGCTGGACAATAAAAACTAGATGGTCGTCCAGCATATGATTTTTATTTAGAACGTTAGTTTTAGCGAAGACTATCCTAATCTCATTAACATATTGCTTATTTGTCGTGTCATCAGTCCATTACGAAGTGTCTATTACAAAATAATTAATGTAAATGTAATTCTCGTACTTTCACTGTCGAACAATCAAATAGATTTCATGTCATAAAACAATACGGTATGCAAATCAATGTTTTCACTCGGCATGCTATCGTTCCATCGCTGTTAGTGAACATTTTGGACGTTATATTCAAGCCTGAACAATGTTATCACTGACGCTTAGATCGGTACGGAATTGCGGAACAAAACATTTAAAAATATTTTAGTGGGTAGAGATCGGTAGCAAAGATATAAATCAATGACTCATTCCCTTGAATTTAAAGTGATCTTTCGATCAATTTCACAGAAACTATAACAATAAGGCATTTGTAAATCTACACTATTTAAATACTGGACTGAACTGACCGGCCGTTGGGGCAGACGAGTGGAGACCGCGGATCGGCACGCGCAGGGTAGGACGCCCCGCTGCCAGACGAACTGAAGAAGGTGGCCGGAAGCGGCTAGATGCGAAGGGCAGAGGACCAGGTGTGGTTGTGTTCATGGAAGGCATAGGCCTTCACGTCCAGCAATGCATGTCTAAGGGCTGATGATGTTGAAAAGGAGGAAATAGCTAGCTATAGTCATTATACTCCAAGTAATAGAAACGATGTTATCTTCTTAGGGGGCCAGGAAGACCTGACGTCACTTCGACCCTATGGATGTTTTGTGCCAAACCCGTGTCCTCCAACCGGTTACCCAAGCCTATTTAGTGGACTTCACATACGCCTTAGAATTCTTCTTTGGCATTTGCAGGTTCCTTGCCTGAGTAAAAAAGGCTGTGGTATTACGTGGTAAATCGTACATAAATTTGGAAAAGCTCATTGGTACGGGCGGGGTTTGAACCCATGACCTCATGAACGTTAGGCGAGTGCACAGCCGACTAGGTTCCGATGGCAACGATACGATATAGTCTAATAGAAACTATACTCTGAGAAAAATATAAGTAGCCCTCCTACTTACATAAGGATAAAAATATACCACTATTACGTAAGTAGCCGCTACTATTATAAATGGTGTCGCCTACAATTCATTCAGTAGCCGGCCACATTATTAAGTAGTGTGGTTACTTAGTAATGTGGCCGGCTATTGAATCAGTTGTAGGCGACACCAGTTATAATGGGGGCGGCTACTTACGTAATAGTGGTATATTTTTATCCTTATGTAAGTAGGAGGGCTACTTATTTTTTTTCTCAATGTACAAATCTATTTTAATTTTTTTTTGTCTCTATTTTGTTTACTATGGAATGTAGAACCACAATAGGTCGTACAGTAGGCGTGTGGTCGACTGTACATGATGACTCAAACTGTTCACTAAAACTAAATCTTTTCCCTACAACAAATGTTAATTCCCATCGCCTTAGACGTAATGTGTGTGTAGTCAGCAAATATAACTTCGTGTCGGGTCGGAACTTGAACTCAAAGCCCCGCGACCGGTTGCCTGGTGACGTGTCAAACATGAAGCGCGACTTGAGTGTAAACACGCAGTATAACACGCATTCAACAACTGCATTCGAAAATCAATATCTCGGTACGTGTAGGTATAATGAGGGGAAAAAGTACAACGAAAGAGATTTCAGTAAAACAAACCTAAAATTAACACAAAGAGATATATAATCTTTAACATTTCGTCTCCTTTTTGATATAATTATATGGCCTACCTACTACAACTTAAAGTAGAAAGAAATTAGTTACTAAGGGATAAAGGAGTCTCAATTTGAAACTGACTTCGAACAGGAAAAAATACATTTTCCATTTCGTAGCCAGTTACCAAGTGGTTACTAAATGGGACGAAACGTCAATAGATGATGGGAGAAGGAACCGAAATCATAACAAATTATTATAATTTGTAACACGCCTTTTATTTTTTTCTAAATAATTGAGTAGTGGCACAATTATTTAGAAAAAATAATCGCAGGTTAAGAGAAAATGTTTTGGTCCGTTTATAAAATATACTTACTGCTTAATTTTACTTCTAACTACCTACTAATCTGTGTTCTTTAAATATATAAGAACATTTATTTATGCGTAACCTTCATATAACCATATATTATCTATGATATAACTAAGACCATATTTTTTTATATCGCAATCGACATTTATTTATTTACATCGAACACACATTTGACAAAGTCACGTCCAGTAAATAAAAAAATAAAAATTGAAAAAAAAAATTAAACAAAGAAGCCGAAACCCGATGCAATAGATGCCAATAACTATTGATTTATCTAGGCTTAAGATTATTCATCATTTTCTGCGACAGATGATGTTAGAAATCTTTTGGCTATATCGTCGGTGGATCCATCGGATCTCCTTTTGATTTCGTTCTTTAAAGAAAAGTATTTTTTTAATTAGGGTAATTTTACGAAGTCCGCTAGCTAAAAATCCAATTATCTTACAGAAATAATTCATATTCCAACCTGCAACTCACGTAATAGGATTATAAAGCGAGAAATGAACCTACATTTTTAGAACCTCCCTCAGTAGTTCCGGAAAAACGTAATACCCTTGATGTCAGTGTGGAACTTTTTTAATCAGAATAAAACACGGGCGTAGTCACAAAACGACCTAACTTTACCCTATTACCTACAATGCTCTTAAGAGGAAAATGATGTCGTTTGAAAGAGTCTGCGTTTTGGTTCTGTTCACGTTTTCGATCAGCGCCTTTCGATTTCTTAGGTTATGTACTAACTCCAATTTCCAAAAGTTGCGATAACTCAGCGACCCGAGGTGGATCTTGACCTCTGTAAGTGAAAGACGCAAATTGCTTGACTCTCTTTCAGAGCCTTCTTTACCTTTAGCGATATCCGACGAAGTAGCACGAAGCGCTAAGAATAATCTCTATAAAGACTTAAAAGAAGTAAAAATTAACACCTTAATAGGTTCTATTCCAGTTGTAACACAAAATTATTCTCTACAAAAAGAAATAAGTACCTTTTATTGTAACGGGATAATAAACAACATATGTCCACACTGAAGGACCATTCTTAATAGGTACTAGTGAAAGATTTTTTCAAATCGGATGAGTAATTTCGGAGATTACTTCCTACGTCCAAACTTAGAAACTTTTTGTATTGCATTTTTTGTATTTTTATATGGGCCTTTTACCTGAAATAATACAAGTTTAATTTAATTTACTTGTTTATAATATTAATAGTATTAGTGTCGATAAAGATTTTGACATTTTAACTGCTTTTGCTCGTGAGTGTACCAAAAAACCGAAATCATTGAACATCGCAGCAGGTGCGCGTGAATGAACTGAAGATTACTCTTCCGCACGCAGGTCGACGCACTTTGCCATCAAGTGTATTACCACCAGAATATCATGAGCTGTAACATGCAACTGTCCTTGCCTGTGAGACCCTGTTTAACCTCTAGAAGAGGGAGGAAGAAGAGCTCTTTCAATTCTGGACATAGCATGATATCTGATGGGACCGTTTTCATTCTTATTTTGCAGTAGCATGTGGTTCAAACTTCATTGATGTCTCATTTCTTTAATAATTGCAATAAATGGTCGGTACTTCCGGAAGAAGAGAGAAAAAAGTACAAAAATATCTCGTAACGAGTTACGTAACAAAAATTCGATTTCTCGGTAAAGTACAGTACAGTAGTATATAATCATCAGAGATCAGAGAAATAAGTCAATTCACACGTTTTTTTTTTAATTATGTACCTATACGAAAATCTTATAGCATTATACATATACAACTAAATTTTAATTAGTGGTGGAGTAGAGTGTTTTAAATTATTATGAGTGGGTTAGAATCAGTAATTGATTCCAGTAAATTAATTATTATTAAATTAATATTAATTAATTTACTGTAAGTTTGAAACTCCATATCCACACCACAGAGGCACACTGTGCCAACTTGTCAAATCACAAATGACACATTTTACAGGAGGAAATATTAATCGATTTATTGTTCTTGGATTTGGAAATCTAATATTAAAACAAAAAATATCACTACACCTTTTATTTTAAAAAATAGCGAGTAATTTAAAATAAAAAAATTCATTAATTGACAATGTTTTACAATATTTCCATCCAAAACTTCAGCATAATGTAATTACTATTGAAGACTAAGCAGTAAGATTTTAAAGATTGGTACCTCGAAAATGACTAAGTGTGGGATCTTTTCTGCATAACTTGATCCAAATCATTATTTACGTTATATAGTATTTTATTGGTGCACCTTAGTCCTAAACTAGGTTTTTTTCTGTACTATGGGAATTATTATTCACACAATTCACAAATATACAAATAGACCGAAATCCAAACTACTGTCTGTCCCTATAGTGGGAATCGAAACCCTGACCTCTAGACCAATGTCGAGATCCATTTTAATTGGCATGAATGCGGTAAAGGAACTTACGTAGTTAGTAAAGAAGATGATGTTTTAACATTCAAACGACAGTAGGTACTCTACAGTAGCAAAATACATACGATACGGCACGGAATAGTATTAATAGCAAACATCGTGAATTTAATGGTTTTCACTGCGTATACATAGGTACTTGCTACCACAAGCGTGCCTTTATGAATTTCCGAGGTTAATCAAAGGCACGATTCGTCTGAGAATTTCAAAAGTAAATCAAAGGCAAGATTCCGAGATTCAACACTTTGACGCCAAAGATGTAGACTTGTAGAGGAACGGATGTCAAAGTCCAACTAAATATTAAATAACATACGAAATGCCGCGCTGTTTCATTTTCAAGCGCAGGTCCACCGTAGTGGGCACAGTGGTCATACCCGTAAGGCCATAACACTAATCGAGGTCGATAGGCTGATGTTACTTATCCAATGCCTTAAAAAAATAAAAAAAAAACTGTACAAGGTCTTGGCCGGGAAGTCATACATTTTGTAAAAGTCTCCTTCAGTCTCCTCTACATCTTTTTTGAGGGCTGGATCCGCGTTTGTTTATTTATATCAATGAAAGGAGGGGTGGTTTTGTAGAGAGGTTGTTCCCGCGTTTTTTGGAGAACAGTTTGTTGTGTATTTGTTTTTTCCAAAATAATGTTTACTTCGAGCTTTGGTGTTTAGTAGTGATAGTATATTATGCAACAAATATCTGTGCGTGTGTACATTGTGAAGGAAACATAAATAAACGTGACTAAGCTGATCTTCTTAAAACATTGAACTTCCTAACCTCAAACCTTACTAAAGCTCACTATCAACGTTAGTAAGGGAAGTCTGTGACTATTATCAAGACCAGCATTGGTCTGAGGCACTGATTCTGATAGTAAACAGAAAATAAAAAGATATCGTGATTAGACTGATGGCATTAATGCCAATGTCTTGAAGCAAACAAAAAAAAAATCAATGAAAGGATCCCTGACAACGCTGTTTCTAGAAACTTGGCGTCCTGAAATCCTTTTTCTTTTTTATTATTTATTATACTAATTCGGCACTGTAATCAACTCCTAAACAAATTAATTTTATATAAAATGTATTTGCACATCCTGAAGAATCAGAAGACAGCAAGACCTAATTAAATATAACCTTGACTAAGTATCCAACTATATAATACTAGCTGTTGCCGGCGACGTTGTCCGCGTGGACAATATAACATCACTAATTATTATGTATTTCCCGTAGGAATGGGATGTTTTTCGGGATAAAAACTATCCTGTGTCCTATTCCAGGACCTAACCTGTATGTGTGCCAAGTTTCATCACGATCCGTCCAGGGGTTGAAGCGTGATTGAGTAACAAACATACAAATATCCACACATTTATAATATTAAGTATCCAACTATTTAATATTATAAATGTGAAAGTGTATATTTATTGGTTTGTTTGTTGCTGAACGGATTTTGATGAAACTTGGTACATTGATAGCTTATAGTTACCCTGGATAAAAATATAGGATACTTTTTAAAGCAGACGTAGCGATTACGTCTGCTTTAAAAAGTATCCTATATTTTTGATATTGGGTATGAATCTGTGTTAAATGAATTATATAAGATCCAACTTGTTTGGTTTTAATATAAAATAATTTCATGTTTAGACATAGACATAATTTATTGATAACTTCCGTTACAGGTCAAATAAATTTTTTTCACAAGTTAAATAAAATCAAATTATAGACAGGCAAATTAAACACAATCAAATTAAACATCAATAACTAACATAAATATAAAAAAATCAAATAAAATTCTTAAAATTAAATATATCAAGGTAATGCGTTCTGAAAAAACTCTTCAAAGCAATGAAATGCCTGCTTGACAAGCCAGGCGCTGTCATTGCATTTGTCAATAAGGTCGATTGTTAGTATTAAAACTAAAAAAGGTTTCATTTACAATGTAATTTTTAACATTTTTATGTCACTTACTGGTAGTACTCGTAGTTAAAGATAGATGGAGTCGTTGTCACGACGAGGGATTTACCTGAGGAAAACAGAAACATAATTTGAGTGACAATAATAACTATAAACAAATTTACAACTAGTAAAGTTACTGATATTATGAAATGGACACATAACTATTTTACAAGGATGTAATTATAGTGGAGAGATAAACCGTTACAGCCCCTTGGTCTATAATCGACACATCTCGCAAAATAGAAAAACTGGTTGATTCTTTGTTTTAAAAGACGACTAATGATTTAATTAAAATAAAACGAGATTCATGAAAATACTTCTCATACAAAATGAAATATTCTTATTTTTTACTAGCTTGTGCCCGCGACTTCATCCGCGTAGGTTTCGATATCTTCACTGATTTTTGCTTTCCCGGAGGAATGAGATTATTTTTCAGGATAAAAAAAGGACCTAACCTATATGTGTGCCAAGTTTCATCCCGATTCGTCCAGTGGTTGAAGCGTGATGGAGTAAAAAACTTTCGCATTTATAATATTAGTGGGATCAAAGAGAAGAACTTTACTTATTTGTATAGTTTCCAAAAGATTTCTACCTTTCGTCTATCGATATGAACGATTTATGATGAATCTAATGTAAATTATGATAAAAAATTATATATCAGTTTAACTGCTCACAAACAAATGACAAAGACATGTCCAAAAGTTAATACACATATATTTAACTGTTTTTAACTAACAATAAGTAGTACCCTATTCTGAACATTTAAAGACTTTGCTTGTAGATATCGTAGTACAGTTTTCAATTCTCGTTCCAATTTGTATCGCAAATAACAAATAATTGTTACACCATTACTTCAACATCTGCAAAATCCGAGCCGAGCCTTGCAAAGGATATAAAATTTCATGGCGGCAACAAACCTAACCTCACTTCTTAAATATTGTATCCAGTTTTTCTCCCTGGGGAAATGTATGGATTGCTCCAAATATATACCAGAATTTAGAAGGAAGATGGATGACATAATCTGTTTTCCAAAGTAGCCGATAATGAGGATTTGAGGACAGAAATAGGTAGAAGACTGACGACACTTCACAGCCGATTGATTGCAAGATAAGATGGTATGAATATGATTATGATTTTTACATAATCAAAATTGTAAAACTTTGACATTTCAGTATCTGTGTTAATTAGGTGGAGATGAATATCTATGTCGTAAGGTAAAGTGAGTGGACGGACATAGAAATTCCAACTTCAGGGACCAGCAGAGATTATTAGACACACCAACCTAAAAATAATTCGAAGAATAATTGAGGTACCTATAGTACATACATGCGCCGCCATTGTTAATGTGTAATAAATTGAAATAATCTGTTAAAATCTCTTTAATCCATCAATTTATTGTAATTATAAAATATTGACAATCCAAATATACATTGTCTACAAGTGCTTTGACACATAGTTTATTTTTAAAAACCATGGTTGCAGAAATAATTATTTATGTACAAATGGTGTCGTTTCTAAACAGTAATATGCACTAGAATACAAATACTTTATTCATAAATTTCATTATATGTCAAATTAAAATATTCATGTCATAATGTAACTTGAAATTAATAATATTAAAATAAAATAAAAATTAAAAAGAATTCAATATCAATAATAGGTATGTCAACAAATTCTTAAAATTAAAAATAAATAAAAATATATTCGTATTCTTCTTTTCCCATTTTAAAATGTTTTCAATGTATAGAATGTTTATGAAGATCGTGTTTATCCGTTATTATGGTTTCATCGCGAATTACTTCATATTTTACACAAAAGCGATGGCGTAGTAGGTTTTCGAATTGATGATTAAATACCGAACTGTCAGTGCTAACCTGCGTGTTTGTTAGGGTACTATATATAAGTCGGTTATTTTCGGTTAATATGTGACCTTTTTTAGGGTTATGCGGGTAATATCTATATCTACATACTTGTTTATAGTCTCCATACAACTGCATCTGCAGCGGCACACAACATATAGAATTCTCCTTTAGTGCTGTTCATAGAACTTTATAAACTGTCTCCTCTGAAAGTAATTTCCTATGTGCTGTGTATAGAATTTTATAAATTTGGCTCCTTTGAAAGTAGTTTCTTATATCCCGTTCATGGAACTATATAAAGACTCCTTTGACACCGGTCTTCTATGTGCCGTTCATAGAACTCACTAAATCGACATTCGATCAGAATTTAATCAGATTTGTTGGTCTGAAAGTCTATTAATAGTAGTCTATAGTATTTAAGACAATTTTGATACAGATATTAGCTACGAGAATAACGTCAACTATCAATTATTCAACTGGTTTAGAAGTAGAAAGGTTCTATAAACTCTAGGCTTAAAATATTGGTAGTAAGTTTCAATTTTATTTCATCTTTTGTGATTGTATTCTCACTCACTAAGAAGAAGTCTAGTGCTTAAGATTCAATTTCCTTTGCTATTTGACTGTCTGTTCTGACTTTCTTGGCTTAGCGTTTTAAATTTATGTTGCAGACGTTATAGAGAAGGCCTTTTTACATAACAGCGTCTTTAATTTAATGGTCATCTGTAAGTGACTTTTAGAAGGCACGAAAACGATTCCAGTATTGCATGTATACTTATATACATTAGATATAATCATAATTCACGGACCACTGAGATTCTTTCTCCATTCAATCACGAACGAAACAAAAGCTTTCATTTCATTTCGGAAATTACATTGCAGGTTCCATTTTACGTATTATCTGCATGAACCCATCATCTGCGGACTTAAATTACTTTCCGAATGGGTTGGAATGACCATAGATTGCGGTACCACAGATTATAGCGTGGATAGTGTTAAATTACATTTACATTCAAACGTGTCGGTGAAATTTTTAATTAATATTTCGATTTAAATAGGCATAGAGTTGTTGTTTTTTTTTCCTCCGTTATGAACAGGCAAAGGCCATAGACCCACAGCTAAAATGTAGTTCTGTTCTCTAATTCTAATGTTTAAATTTGACAAGTCTAAAAGTTAAGTAGTTGGCAGTAGAGTAGTACTGTTGCATTTCAACCTTTTGTTCCTGTACAGATCAATGCCGTCTCTATTGAATTCTGGGTCTTATAGCTTGTGGCATAGCGTCCATTGTGCCAAAAATTGCCGAAGCTTGCCAACATGCCATATATAAGAACTGCTGAACTGAACCTAATGCTGTTTCCTACCACAAACATTATAATTATAGATAGAATTACGCAAGATTTTTTTTATTCACATTTCAATAAACACAGTCTAATAACATTTAGTTTAAATTTTTATCTTTTCCGTTTCAAAGGAGGTTGCGGGTTCGAATCCCTCTAGGGGCAAATGTTCGTATGATGAATATGAATGTTTGTACCCAAGTCTTGGTTGTTTATATATATTTAAGTATGTGTATCCGTTATCTAGTAACCATAACACAGGATCTGCCTAGTTTGGGACTGGATAATTGGTGTGAATGCCTGAGATATTTATTTATTTAACTATTTAAAGCAACTCTTTATGAAAATTTAATAAAACACCACATTAAAAGCTTTACAAAACGCTAGAGCCGTGGCTACAATAAAATGCCTTAATAACGAACGTTTAACTGAATAAACCTAATTTCTCTTTATTTACCTTTTCCCGTACAAAAGAAAATGGTAAGAAAAGGAATGCGGGTAAAAGTAGAAAATACGAACTGTTAGGAAATTTCATTAAATTGCTCAGTATACGTAGGCGAGCTTCAGAGCTCAAAGGGGTAAACATAATTGTTCAAGTGTTAAATTTGATTGTTATTGGAAAACTAGAGAAAGTTGAAAACTAAGATTAATATTACACGAGAAAGGCATTACGTCGATAATAATATATTTAGTTATTTGAAAAATGAGGCTTTTGCAATTAACAATAAAGCATATATTTCAAACAACAATAGAGATCAAGTTTCAATTGTAATTTAATTGCAGTTACGTCACTTTTCAATGGAATGTGCGATATGCTGGCCATTTTCCAATATTTCCATATTTTTGTGACCATATTCTAGCAAATATATTGAAATTCGTTTTTTCGTTTCGTTTATTCCTAACGGATTATGGTTTTTTCTGTTGACTCAAGATATCTAATATTAAATTGGAATTTCATTAAATTCAAGACTTTTCGGGGTCACCTAAGGTTGATCTATGGAATAACACAAGATAAGATGTCTGAGTGAATGACCTGCAGATAAATCTTGTCAGCAAGAACATTTTAATAAAAAAATTACGCACAGATCTTTTCGGACACATAGTTAAATAGTTTCGAGTTGGGCATATTGAGGTTGATACATGACGGTGTCAAACGAATATGTAGATAAGCCATCATCTTGCTGGCCTACACCAATAACAACGCATTACTCTGCGTTAAAATTTTGTAAGCCAGTTGCCAAATCATTCAAATTTAGTAAAAGAAGACGCTTGTAAAATTCTATAGCAAAGGAACTATTCTATTTTAAAGTCTGAGGTAATATAATGCATATAAATATTGAACAGGGTGTAAAGAAACACATGTAATGCCTGGTTACAACTATATACATGGGACACTCGGTATCGTATAAAGTATTGAAATATTTTAAATGAACCACTTTTGAAATTTCAAACAAAAAATCGACTACCAAAAAAAGGTATAAGTAAATATTCCTTTTTTTATTACTACTTATAATTTTTCTTTCAATTATAAGCTAATTTATTGCGCTCGTGATGTACAATGCTGACCTATTTATTGGTACAGCCTGTATACTATATCGAGTACTGTACCTACATTACATAAACCTTCACTAATGCGGAGCAGCGAATCCGGTACTTTGCCTTTTTTGTATCGCCCACATCCGGCTATCTTTTTGAGAACATCCGTCCATCTGGCAGGAAGGAGGTGGATCGGGGAACGCTGCCTCTTCCGGTGTGAGGTAACTACATATGTAAAGGACCGAGTTAGGGTACTTCGGACTAATCGGTGACGCCTCAGTCAGTTTTTATTAGTTTAGGTGAAGGAATAATGTGACATATTTCAAATGCAGTAAAAGCTTACGAACCGTCACGAAATTTCACGGAATTGAACTGACACTGCACTGAAGGACCACTAACGCATAACTGTCGGAATACGGACGCATGGCGGATCGATAGCCTTTACTGCATTTGAAATATGACACATTATTCCTTAACCTAACCAAAAAAGGGCAGTCTTTTTTAGGACTCAGGCGGCATTGATACCTAGGTCCGAATGAACGAAATGTTGAACTTCCTATTGTAATACGTATCGCACAGCACTACGGTCCTTAACTTGGTCCCCCACTATAGGTACGCACATTATAGGTTTGTTTGAATTTGTTGATTTGAACAAGATCTTATTAACCGTGAACAGCCAGTCAACTAACTCCATACATTGTTCCCTTGAACTAACTCTTGTGTTGCATTAACTTGGTAATGGTTTAGTTTTAAACAATCATAATGATTACCGCGGGAACCTAAAAAATCAGATAGTCAAATGTTAACCCAAACGAGATGCGTATTAAGTATGGTTTATTTATAATACCATAGCTTTTCGGTGAAGGAAAATATCTTAAGGAAATCGTATGTGAATGCAATCCATCTAAATCGGCTTGAGGCACCGTTGGTGACCAGGGGTTTGGTACAAAAGATCCTGAAGGGTGGAGATATCGCCAGGTCTTCCTGCCCCCTTAAGAAGATAAAATAAGCTTATGTATATTTGACACATTTATTTATTTTTATATATAACGTTTGACATTACACATCAGGAGTTTCATATCAGGTATATAGTTTCATTTAATTAATTTTTATACTTTATTAAGAGAAACAGAGGTGATATAATATACCATTTAGCATATAGTAATACTAAAGAAAAGAGGGATGGAAGGGGTCGCTCTACATATAGAATATCTCGTCCAGCTCTGCAGAGTTCTTCATTTAATTGTTACTCCAAAAATAGTTAATAATTTTCTACACAATCATTGTGTCGTAGCATTTAAGCAGCTGATATATTTTCTCGTAAATCCTATACATTATACAGTGTTTTGAAATTTCACCCCAAAAAGGTTGAAGTTCCACGAGAACCAAGTCGGCGGCAACAGCTAGTAAACATACATTGTTCCATCTTAATCTCACATCTTCACTCTTACGTATAAAACAGCAAATTCTCGCAAAATACTCGTATTTACTCATGCAGAGAGAAATGTGGTATTGTGATATTACACTCCGAAATATTCCGGATTTCCGACTCCCGGAATGGTCGAGAGCGCTCGTGACGCGGAGTAAAGCAATATTAATTTTAGCAAACTGTTCTGTTATGTTAGTGGTATAACAGCATTCATTTATATATCACATGATATAATAAGGGGATCCTGATGCTGACTAAATAACTGATCTGACAACGCACAGTTAAAGCGCTAAATCTAAAATAAATAAATAATAATATATACTCGTATATTTGATATGTACATACCTACACTTGTCTAATCCCAAGCTAGGTTGCCTATTGAAGGATTTGCCATAACCAGGCGGATTAGTGAACGCAGTAAAGATCTTAATATACACAGGAGAGCGCTGCAGCTGCCTTGTTCGCCTTGACGACACTCACGGGTAGATTGGGGGTGGCCCTATTCTAAGGGGGGAACAACATGGCTAATACAAATGCGTTTTTTTTCCGTACTACAGGAATTAGACTATGATCGTACATTTTCAAATATAACATCAGACCGCGGGACCAACTTTTACAACTGTACTAAGTTGCCCGTCCCTAGTGGGAATCGATCTCACGACCTCAAGTGACAAAGCCACTATATCAAGGAGGCGGTATTAGAAACTTAAAATTGTGCATACACGTTCCTCAAATGACGAGATTTCTTGAATTTAGAGGATTGACATTATAACAACGATGACAAAGTCACGGCAACAGCTTCAGTGGGAGAACGAAATAAAGGACTGTCAGAGTAATGTGACTTATCTAATGGTGCTATCATCATCATCATATCATAGACGTCCACTCCTGGACATAGGCCTTCCCCAATGCACGCCACCATACCCGCGTCTTCCGCCCTCCGCAGCCAGCCGCTTCGGGCCACCTTCTTCAGGTCGTCGGTACACCTGGCTAGTGCTATACGATTAACGTTTGACTTCACCCCACTGTACAAGGTCACATTGAAAGCTTGGCGATACTGATGGCTGGATTTAAAAGGCAAGAAGCTTTTGTTGCTTCTGTTTCTCACATCAGACCAGAAACGGGTTTGAGTTAATTGTTGTTTTAGTTTAACCATGGGCGTTCTTACTGCTTCTGACAAGGTAGTAGCGTTAGCAAATCTATATCGCGTGTTTTTTCGTTCCTATACTGTGCTCCTAGAAAAACAAAGAATAGTTAATGCTGAGTGGTCTGCCTGTGTTCTCGAAAAAGTTCACGAGAAACAGCCGAGAAGTCGCATTGTCTTGCACCATAACAATGCTTCTACTCGCACCGCGCATAAGACAAAGAAAGTTTTGTGTACTGAAAAGATGGAGCTCGTGACGCATCCTGTTCACAGCTCATCAGATTTCATACCATGCGACTTCGTTCTTTTCCTAAAAATCAAAGACTTGATGAGAATTTAAGGAGAGGCAATGATGGTTGTCAACCAGCATGTTGGTATGATAATATACCTCAGATAAGAAGGTCTCTTGCTTTGAAATTTTTTATGAAGTAATGAAGAAATTATTAAAATATAACGGAGAATACTTTGGAAAGCAATAAATATAGGTATTAGTTTCGTTAGTACTGATTTAATTATGAGTTACGCAAAACATTTAGGGTGGCCCTCGTATATACTTATAATACAATAGAAAGCTTTGAGTGTCTGTACATTGAAAATATCTAAAAAGCAAAAGATTTTAGAGTTAATCGCTAAAGGATAGTTTTTGGATTGTTTTCTGTTTGCATATGTATTGTATGCAATGCATACATACATATGCAATGCATATGTACATACATATGCATTGCATATGTATGTATATTTTCTGAAAACTACATCCGAATTAAGTTGGTAGTTTTTACGCGTACAAAGAAATACCTATGCAAACAGAATGCTCCAACATACATAATGCTCACGCCTTGGTCCCAGAGGCGTAGTCAGAGACGATGGATCGCCACTTTGCGTGATCCTGACACACCTCACTTGCCTCACTCACATTCATCAACTTTATCATGCACCTCCTTTTATTCTTCCCACTGCGGACCCCAGCCTTTTTGAGGAAGTTTTCAGAAAATATACCTAAACAAAATACTTAAATTGGAGTAGTTTAGTTTTTGTTTCATCACAATCGGCTCACTCAGGCGGTAAGGGGTTTAAAGATTTTTAAAAATTCACTTTGCATTAGTACTACAACGAACATCCAGTGGGATAGAAATCGACGGGTCCCAGATGCTTCAGCTTCAGCTTTGTATGAAATATTCTTCCAAAGCTTTCCCTTCTGAATTTCTGTAATGGATTTGACAAAACAGGAAAACGAATTGTGTAATTTTTTTTTACATTTTTTAATTTGAATTTTACAATGTCACAGTTGAAAATAAGAGCTGGAAAAGAAATGCAATTTACTTTTTTAAATTCAGACCAGCGCAGCGAGGTGCAAAGAGAAAAGCAAGCAATTAGGATTTAGACGAAGCCGTGGAACAAATAAAGAAATTCCTGAACGGTTTTCCGTACCGACGATTGTTTTGCTATGTGACTCTGATTTTGTATTTATGATTACTTTTGCACAGCACGGTGAAAATGTAAATCTATACAGACTGGGTACCAATTCTGTTTAAAACTCTTGTTTGTTGGGATTAATTCGGATTACATTTGGAAACGTTTTAAAGGAAATGTAAAAAGGTAAATTAACAGCCTGAAAAAAGCCTTCAGTGCCAGCAATATGAGTACGTATCTTTTTTAGGTTTAAAATATATAAAAGTGAGACATTTAAAGGATAACATATCAATAAGTATGGAGAAAATTAAAAAGAAATCACATATCCCAAAAAAATCTTTAAATTAAAAGCTCATCTGAAATATTAAATTAGTCACGTTTATGTATTAGATTAGGAATGACGATCGTCTCTCACGCAGTTTTCTGCACGAGTGCTCAAGTTTCTCATTAGCAACATAAAATTATTTATTTATTAAAGGGCAGTGGGGCAGGGCTGGATGCGGAGAGCGGAGGGCCGGGTGTGGTCGCGTTTATTGGGGAAGTCCTATGTCCAGCAGTGTACACTCCGCACCCAGCCTAAGGGCTGATAAGGGCTGTAAGGACAGTAAGGGTGTAAGTTTATTTAGTGATATGAGGATCAGTCACGTATTTTGATAAGTATGCAGATATTTAGCGCTAAAAACCCCAATAAATACTATGATATTTTTTAAATCGGATTAAAAATGACGAAAATACAGCAATTTAAGTTCAATAGTTCCAAAAACGGAATTAACCGGAAGTGACGTCATTAGTCGCGTCGCGGGAAGAAGTGCGCGGCACACAAGCGCAGCCGCCGTAAACAAATCGCGCGACACCGATCTGGAGAATGAAATCCGTGCGAGAGAGCGAGAACATCACGCGCGAGTTGTAAAAGTTACGTCGACATAAAAAGCGCGCGCGTTTTGAAAAGTTGCGTTAAATAAACTACTATAATTTTGTAATTTCTTGATAGATTTGAATAATTTAAAAAATAAAATTTTTTTTTTTTTATTATAGCGCTAATGCCATATTAACAATCTTAATATGTGAATGATCATCATTATTCAATAAGCAAACTACTTTTGTTTATAACATTACATGGCAAAACTATCTAAGAATAAAATTACATCAGAGTTTTAAAAACAAAGGTTGAATTCAGGACACTTACATTTAAAATATTCATGGCAGCGCCTTGAAGGTTGGTCAAACAAACAAAACAAAGCGCTTTCTTGTTTGCTTTCTATTACCGTAAATGCAGTTTTGTTCGGAACAAAGAGGTTTTCAGCCGCACATTTCTTGAGGCGGGCGACCATTCTCTCAAAGGAGATGACAATAATAACGTCTTGGAAAGGCTTTTACAAAGGGTAACCGTATCATGTCAATATTTAGTTGTAACTGACATTCATTCATATTTATTACCATTGACATTCACTATTTTCCTGTATATTATATCTATTTCTTGTTTTATGTCATATTATTAATTAATTATAATATTTAAAAATTTTGCACGCCTAATTATGGCAGAATATGTTGGCCAACTATCTATATTATTATCACATTAATAGCATATTCCAGCAAATAAATTAAATTTCATTTAAAAAAAAAAGAAGAGATGGTACCTATTTATTATTTATACGTGTACTTTAATTACTAAAGAAATATTGCTGGTTGTAATGCGATATGAAATTACTTAGGTGATTAAATCACCTAAGTAATTTCATATCGCATTACAACCATTATTTTGATTATATATAAACACAAATTTAATAATGGAAATGTTTTTTAATTGCCCTGTAAACGCACTGTATTTTTGTGTACAGTTTACTGTATATTTGTCGTAAACACTGTAATTTTGAGGTCCAAACCACTGTATTCTCATGATGTTTATCTGACAACACTAATCAGGCCTCTCCCACCCGTCTGGCCAGCGCGGGGAGTGTAGGCCAAATCCTCAGTCTGTCTCCGGCAGATGAGAGAGGGTTATGCTCCTGCAGTGGATAATCTAGTCTAGGGAAAGGTTGGTTTCATCACATAATCACTTTTTTTTTATTAATGATGGGTTTCGCTTGCCCTTTGCCATCTCACCTGATGGTAAGTGATGCCAAATGACATTTAATAGTGTAGATATACGAGTACGTCTATCATAGTTAAACGCCAAACGCTAAGCAGAATATGCTATGCTATTTAGCTATAAACATGACGAACGATTCCGTGTGGTTCCCGGCTTAAAATAGGGCCACCTCCTATCTTCCCGTGGGTGTCGTCAAGGCGACAAAGGGATTGCACTAGGGACGGGCAGCAGCGTTCCCCTGTGTACAATAAAATCATTACTGCGATCACCATCTGCCAAGAGTGGTGATTATGGCAAATCCCGCAATGGACAGCCCACCAAAAGTGGCATCCTATTTGGGGAGGCTTATGTTCAGCAGTGGACGTATTTCGGCGGATGATGAAAATGACGGGCGATGATAAGCCATAAATAAACAAACAAACCTAATAAATAAAATCGTAAACTTTGCGTGTCTGTACATTGAAGATATTTGCAAAAAAAAATTGCGGCGTCTAAGGATAAGCAACAGAACATATTTCGTTCAATTTTGAAATTTTTGTCTGTTAATCTGTGAGTTTGTGCACGCATCACTTAAAAACTACTGAACGGATTTTGATGGACTTTTCACATTCTGTAGTTCACGCGAGCGGAGCCGCGGGCACAGCTAGTGAATAAATATATTCATTGCACGAGTGCTGTGGTCCACAATACGAGTGCCTCGTTATTGTAACTCGAGTCACCTACAGATACTGTCAAGATGGGTTTGTTGTTAGTGGCTCTTCGGCGAGGAGCTGTCACGGCCAATTCCAGTCGCCTTCCCGACCAATCTGTACTCCGAGATAGTTCAGGGACGAAATAAAATAAATATGTAGGGACATTTCACACACGGCCACCTGATCCCAAACTAGGCAGAGCCTGTAATATGGGTATCAGACAGCTGATATACATACATAGATACATAATATAATATATAAATAACATCCAGTCACAAGGCAAACACAAGTGCTCATCACACGAATGTTTGCCCTGGGCGGGATTCGAACCCGCGACCCCGAGCTTCGCAGGCAGGTGTACTACCGACTAGGCACGGGGCCGACTGAAATACAATGTTACTTAAGCAGCACAAACTGTTACTTGGTTAATATTTGGAATTGACCTCGATATACTACTGAATATCGACCTATTGCGTATACTTTTACCTCTAAATTGGAAAAAAGAAATCTGGGACCTGTAGTTATTCTTTAAAATACAAACTCGCGTGTGAGTCTCACTCATTTGAGTGAGACTCACACGCGATTAGGTTAGGTTTGGATTAGGTTTCGAAACCTAATCCATTGGCATACTGTAAACTGCGCAGTATCGACGAGAAGTGAACAAAGAACTCACTTCACTTCGACAGTGTTCTGGAATGTTTACAGAATGCCAATGGATTAGGTTTCGAAGTGAGTGAAGTCACTTGAGTGAGACTCGCACGTGAGTTTGTATTTTAGAGAATAGCACTACTGAGAAATCTGATATTAAAAATAACTCGAGCGAAGCCACTGGAAAAGTTGGCAGATAACTGATGAGAGGCATTAACGCAATGACAAATCCGGCAAATACTCAGACACTAAGCTACTCGTATTTACAAAACCCTGGTGAAACGAAGGCATTGACAAAACCGCCAATTATCTACGCACGGGCTAACGAAGCTCAGACAGCTTCGAAGAGATAATAAAATAATATCGAACTAGGTACATACGAGTACCTATCTAATAAATAAAAACGTAAACTTCGCGTGTCTGTACATTGAAAATATTTGCTAAAAAATTAATTGGAGGGTCTAAGAAAAAAACACTTTTGATCATTTTTGGAATTTTTGTCTGTATGTATGTTAGTTTGTGCACGTATCACGTAAAAACTACTGAACCTATTTTGATGGACTTTTCATAAATGCACTTAACTCGGAGTCACATTTAGTCGATATTTCATCGCAATCAAAAGTTATGGGTGTTTTCAGTTTTTAAAATTATATGTTTTAGCCTAATTTTTATACTGATTTTATTGGGCGGTTTTTAAAAACATTAGTATATGCAAAAATAATATAATAATGAAGTATAATTATGTTCGATGCAATTCAGATTGTGATGAGTAAGAACTACATTTGGAGCTGTAGAGGGAGTTAGCGAGGGCGTAGGCGTGGGGATGGGCGTGGGCGTCGGGGTCGGATTGAAAGTAAGTACTACGCGAGCGGAGCCGCGGGCATACCTAGATATATTATAATTGCAAAAGTGTGGATGTTTATTTATACGTGCGGATATTTTCTACTCAATTTTCAATTGAAGATTGTATTGCAAATAAACTGATAGCTTATCCAGAATGGATTAACAATAGTTTTGACACAGAAAACGTAATGTTATGTAATTATGATACCAAATTGTATTTCAGCTCCGACTAGCTAAGAGATCGAGCTGTCTTAGGGTTGAATCCCACAATCGCGCGCTACGCCGCACTTTGCCTATACAAACCGCTCGGCCACGACTTTTGGCTTAGTGGGACGCGGCGCGGTGAGCGGCGCGGTTTCGGCATGCGGAGGGTTGGCCTGCTTGGTGCTGCTAAAAAATTTCTACATTTGTTCTCGCCGCTCGCCGCCCCGTTCCTAGCTGCCGCTGGCAGCGGCAAGGTCGTGGCGAAAGCGCGGGTTTGTATGAGATAGCGCTTACACTGAGCAGCACCGACGACATGCCGGCCGCACTGCCGCGACGCAATCCGATAGCGATTTGATCATGACGTGGAAGAGAACGCTTTGCCAGAGCAAGACGGTGCGGCACGTGCAGTGCAGTGTTAATGTAGCTCAATCCTTTATAATCATGCCTTCGAGTTCTATGTAAACATGCAAGAAGTCGCGGGTAAAAGCTAGTGTTTCAATAACAAAGACCTACGCTCCACCTACACTATTGAAAGGCCGCAAAACCACTACAGCCCACTGAGCTACGAGACTATTTTGTTTTACGATATAAATAAGTTCAAAGGCTGATTTAAATCAGACAAGGATCGAGAACCCTACTTTTCAGAGCTTGTTTCAATTTTAGAGTCTATTGTTATAGATTGTTACTAGCTGTTGCCCGCGACTTCGTCCGCGTGGACAACTTAACATCACAAATTATTATGTATTTTCCGTAGGAATTAGATGTTTTTTCGGGATAAAAACTATCCTATGTCCTATTCCTTGCCTTGTGACTGGATGTTATTTATATATTATATTATGTATTTATGTATGTATATCAGCTGTCTGATACCTATATTACAGGCTCTGCCTAGTTTGGGATCAGATAGCCGTGTGTGAAATGTCCCCACATATTTATATTTATTTATTTATTCCGGACCTAACCTGTATGAGTGCCAAGTTTCATCCCGATCCGTCCAGTGGTTGAAGCGTGATTGAGTAACAACCATCTAAACATCCAAACTTTCGCATTTATAATATTATTGGATTTGGCGTGTGGCTTCCTGCCACTCCTTGTCTTCCCGTGGGTGTCGTCAAGGTGACTAAGGAATTGCACTTGCGACGTGCAGCAGCGTTGATCATTACTGCGATCACCAATCCGCCTGCTAAGCGTGGTGATTATGGCAAATCCCCCAATGGACAGCCCACCAAAAGTTAAATTCTATTGTGTAGGCTTATGTTCAGCAGTGGACATATTTCAGCTGATGATGATGGATTCGTCTATTTAGAATGGTCAGTCAAATGTTGTCATTGGTGTAGTTAGATGATTTCCAAAAACTAACATACAGTTACAAATTTGTATACCTACTAACAAAATTAGGATCCTGTAATCTGATTCATCATCAGGTTATTTTTGTCTCCACTGCAGGAGCACAACCCTTTCTCATCTGCCGGAGATAGACGGAGGATTTGGCCTACACTCCCCGCGCTGGCCAGACTGGTTGTGGAGGCCTGATTGACGTTTATAATGTATTCCCTTAGTCGCCTTGTACGACATCCACGGGAAGAGTTGGAGTGGTCCTATTCTACTCTACCGGAAACCACACGGTGTCTGAAATCTGATTAAAAGTTATAATAATATATATAATTTATAAAGATAGTTTGAATACGCAAACTCTGCTTATAAATACAGATATCTTCGCCACTTTTCCGATTTAAAGCATCATGACAATGAATAAATCAACGTTCCAACAGAATCAGCCTTTACAAACGTTCTAAGGAGGTATATTTTAATGAAAGTTATTGTCGGAGTACAATGGGCCTTTCCTTATGAATAAATTGGTAAATTGTTTTCTTTACTTCCGTATTTTTTATAAAAGTATAACTGCGTTAGGTACCTATATATTTACATTTTTATAGTTATAAATCCCTACTAATAGGTATTAAAAATAACAAAATCAGGCCATGTTAAAGTCGGTAATTTTAGTTCGATAAGAAAAGGAGAGGAAAAACCTAAGATCTCTTTTGTTTCTTTTGGAAAATGGTAGTAAAACAATGCCGATGCCAAGATTCACCCCAGCGCTCCAAGTGGCCGAAAATCAAAACTTTTTCAGTACTAATTTAACAGTTTGTACAGTGAAATATAAAAGTGAAATTAGCGCAAGAACGTCACAGTTGTCAGTTTTCAAGCATTGTACCTACTGCATTTTCAGTTTCCAAATTTTCCGCTTGAGTCGTGACGCAAATTAATCGCGCTTGTATGCAATAAACAGTTAAATAAAAAAACAATGCATACGAAGCATTGTTTTTTTATTTAACTGTTTATTGCATACAAGCACAAAATCTTATAAACAGTAAAAAAGAAAACAGTCTACATTTGCATTATTCGTACTTGGGATACATTTTAGCCAAGACAACTCGTTTGAAGAGCATTTGACAAAATGTACGCGCCCGTTTCGGCACTTCTTCGATCTTGAACAAAAAACGAGTTGCGTGCAATATTACTTTTTCAATCAACTAAATTTGGTTCATTTTAAACTTTGACATCTCGACTCAATGTTACTGTTCTTGCCAAAGTCAGTCAAAAACTTTTCAGCTGAAATGTGTTCGATAACTTCGCTCGGTTTGCTACAGATAAAAGAAAAGTTAAAGAAGTTGATTACATCAATATACCTAAAGAGTTACTAAAATTTCCAAGAGTTAAGATAAATATATTTCTTAAAGCCAAGAGCGTATATAGGAATTTCCATTCCTATCTAAGAATAAAAGGCTTGTTAATTGGTTTCCTTTCTAGATAAATATACCAGTCTCCTAGCACCAGGTATCAAGAGACAGTTGAAAATGACTTGTACTGACTTCAGCTTTAAACAATGATATTACTTAGTAAGAAGTTTATGCAGGTTAAGGAGAGATGACGTCTTCTTGGTGGTATTAGTTAACTTGTTACGTTTATATGCTACTGTAAAAACTTTTGATATTTATTAGGGAGAAAGGGTAAGAAGGGTAAGGGCTGCTATAAGTTTATTTTAACTGGCCTAATCTCATAATTCTATGATATAATTGACTTTAAAAATTGCTAAATATACCTTGAACCTTAATATAGTATATGTGAGAGTTTGCTTTTAATTGACATTGTATTTATGACATATATAAATAAATAAACTCTTAATTACTTACTCTTAATTACGTTTTTTTTTTGAAGTTTTTTGCTAATAGTTATAATATGACAATTGTTTAATAAAATTCTACATAATTTTCACTCCTATTCATGTAGATTTTGTTTCCAAAAAACTGAAAAAAATGTATTCCATGAAAGTTAATACTTTACGCGGCTCACCCAAATATAGTATAACATTCATCCTAGCAAATAGTTATAAATACAGTAGTTTAATAAAATTATGCATCATTTTCAGACTTTTCACGTAGATTTTGTTTTACAAAAAACTAAAAAAAAACATGGATGTAAACAATTTACGCAGTTCACCCAAATATAGTATAAACATTCCTCCTAAGTATCAAGATGACGAGCACGGTCACAATCCCAAAAGTTTGGCAACAGAAGTTTTCAAACTTAAACTAGATTTAGGTTTTAGTTGAGCAAGAGATGTCGTGACATGATAAAGTAGTCAAATTTAAACGCAAGAGCGAAAAATATTTGCGGTTTGAGCTAGAAACTAAACAACTTAATAGTCTTGATGAAGACAAATTGGTGTTGAAATATGTTTTACAGATACTTGCAACATTGATCTGTCGCAAAACCGTTGTTGCGGAAGACGAGTGCTAGATTAAAGACCCACTGCTACAGATGAACCAACAACGACCTTGGGGCCTAAGCAATTCAGAAAATTTCCGTGGATGGAAAAAAAACATTTTGTACCAATTTGTCATGTGCATCTAACTGTAGTAGAAGAAAGAACATAAATTTATTCACTAACAACATATTTAACATTATATAATATACATTCATTTATCATTATTATACAAATTATTAATTAAATTACATAAAACTATTACATTATCTTAAAATTAAGGGGTGGACGATGTTGTGCAAGTGAGAGGCCCCCAGCGAAGTGCGTACCCAGAATGTGCAGCACTGGTTTTCTGTTGGGGCCTGGGCTAGGGTGACACAAAGTGTTGTGTAGGTGTGTGAGATGTGTGTGTGAGATGTGTGTGTGAGATGTGTGTGTGATAACGTGGATGTATAGTAGATTTTTCTTTCGACGGATATTTTACGAATGCTTACAGAGTAAGCATTTCCAGGGGCCCCTGGAAATAAATATTCCTGGGAAAATAACAGACTTGCATCAGCTTGACATTGGCAATTTTCTGCTGCCGAACAGGATTGCCACTATGAAGGCACAGGTATCTTACAGCCAGGTTGTTAACCAAAGTGAAAGTTCACGTGAAATGAGAAGTATGGTTTTTGTAGGGCTTAGTTAGGCGGCATCCCAAAATAATCTGCAAGGGATCCAGTGACAATTAATATAGACCAGTTGTCATCGATTTACCGCTCTCATGTCCCCTAGAATCGGTTTAATATGCTGTGTAAGTCTTTGAATTACCATTGGGTATTAACCGCCTTTGTTTTAATAAACGAGGCATAGTTTATGTTAATTTTAATGATCTCAGAGCACTATTAAATAGGATAACAAACGGTTCTTCCCTAGAAGCACTAATTCGATACGGGGATGACTGATATAATAACTACAACGGTTATTCCCTACTCACATTTTGACATACGTACTTTTTGAGCTTCATCGAAAAATTTGATCCCTCGTGGATCAATTTTTCTCGGATCCTGTCATAACAGAAACCCCAAGCATAGTCTCTCCAGACGTTGAGTTACTGTCGCACCCTATGACACGTGGTCACATCAGACACTGACACTACCCACACTGTAAAAACCAATAAAGTGTCAATCCAAATTCTCTCCATAGACACGCGAACGGCGTGGCATGACAGGGGCCTAAAAACTTCTAGGGGCAGCGTTTGTAAAAGATCAAAGCATTTTCAGGTATATACTCGTCTGTATCTTTTGTGTACACTCCCACAATTTTGTTGTTCATCAAACCCTTGTCAAACCCTTGCGAATATTTAAGCCTCTACTCATCACTTGACTGATACTGTAATATTATTATCTTTTAACCTCCATCTCAAAAGCCGCTTATATGCGGTTCTAAGTCTGTGGCTTTACATCATTTGGATCTTTATATAATTTCTTTTATATACTTTTTTATGGTATCAGCATAACGTGGATAGTGACAGTGGGACTGGTCCGAAAACTCAAGGTCGATCAGCGGGCTATGCTCGAAGTTTCTCTAAGGGCCAGGATCCGAAATGAGGAGATCTGCCACAGAACTAGACCCTTCAACATAGCTTAAAAAGTTAGCACGTTGAAATGGCAGTGGGCTGGTCACGTCTGCCGGGGAACCGATTACCGCTCAGGCGGCTGGCAGTAACTGGACGAGAACCGAGGATCAGGTTCAATGAGGCACCTTGGGAGAGGCCTATGTCCAGCAGTGGACTCATTCTGGCTGATGATCAGCATAACAGCTTGTTTCCATCAAGATTTTCCAACACAAAGCGCGGTCTCACTGATACATTTATCAAGGTGCCTGCATGAATCAGCAATACCTATAACGCTGCAACGACGCTGGATTGTGAATCTGGCTTCAGCCTGCATGCTATTTTCGCACTAAAGGTGCTTACCCACTTTTTCTAGCGATTGTACCTGCACTCTTAACCTTTGACATTTACCTAGTCTAATTGAAAATACTCGAATTACACTAAAGCTCAGTAATTTTGCCTGAGCGAAGCAGAAAAGTGTCCAATTACTGGCAACCAGGAAATAGTGGGCTGAAAGTGGCCTAAGTAATGATGCCTACTTAAAGTTGGTGGTACATAACTTGAGCTCTGATTTTTACCGGCACTCATACAAATCAGAGCTCTTAAGTTACGTGCCGTGATCTGTGCTCAGGTAGAAGTTAACTTATGTAAACGTAGGTACCTTTTATATTTGCGAAGGAAAAAATAGACTAGTCGTGATCTGCAGCTTTTCTTGGATTTCCTCTCAATGCGCCTGATGTATTACTAGCTTTTTTACTTGGCTTTGCCCAAATCAGATAATAGTAATATTCTACAGAATTATATTGTTATTTGCCGTGTGGTTTCCGGTAGAGTAGAATAGAACCACTCCAACTCTTTCCGTGGACGTCGTACGAGGCGACTAAGGGAATACATTATAAAACATCAATCAGGCCTCCCCAACCCGTCTAGCCAGCGCGGGGAGTGTAGGCCAAATCCTCCGTCTATCTCCGGTAGATGAGAGAGGGTTGTGCTCCTGCAGTGGAGAACAAAATAACCTGATGATGATATTGTTATTTCACGTAATAAGTAAGCGTATAGCGTCATTTTCAACTAAAATGACGCTATACGCTTATAGTTATAGAAATAAAGCAATTCGACGCATAATATAAAAAAACGTATGTAGACTAATACGCGGTTTGTAAAAATCCTACACACATTCAAAATCAAAGTCGAAATCCTTTATTGCACTTGAGTACGCTTGGTACATTTATACACTTTTTTTATCAACTAGTTAGCGCTTGAAGAAGAAACGCACTAAGACCAATATGTATATATTATGTAAAATACGCATTATCCAAATTCGACACAGTGGTTTCGGAATTTTAAATGCATTAACCGTTGAATTTTATTATAGGTAGCCGATTAAGTATAACAGAATATAAATCGATATAGCCTCTAATTATAAACGAACGCACATACATAGTTTATGATATTATAAAAGAAGGCAATGAAACCTGGCAGTGATATCGACAAATTGGCACGTGGGTGCGCTCTGTCTGTAAACTTTACTGCCTAACGGGTAACTGACAAGTCAGGCACGAATCAAGGAGGGGGCAGACGGTGGATAAAGATCATAACCCCCCACCACCCACTACCCTCACAAGCTATTAATATACTACTGGTGGTAGGGCTAGTACTATAATTTGAATAAAACTATTTAATATTGGTTACCACTGGTTGCCATTGGGTAATAAAACGTAGCCAATAGGGCCATATACAGTTTTTGTTAATTTGTATTTGTTTTTTCCTAATTGGTGTGCAATAATAATTTATCAACCTATGTACCCATCAATGCTATCCATTATGTTTCATTTGCACATATCTAGAACCAATGTGG
This sequence comes from Esperia sulphurella, assembly GCA_947086405.1. Classification (NCBI taxonomy): domain Eukaryota; kingdom Metazoa; phylum Arthropoda; class Insecta; order Lepidoptera; family Oecophoridae; genus Esperia; species Esperia sulphurella. The sequence goes on from OX352260.1 coordinate 15,780,697, forward strand.
TACCGTGGTAAATTTAATTAGGGTGCGTAGTGAGATTTAAAATTTAGTTTACTTATATTAAAAGTCCGAAGAATCAAAAGTTTTAATAACCAAAACTACCGCTTAAATTGATTAATAAATCAACTCTGTAATGCAATTTTATATAAATATGCAAAATATTATTCACGTTTGAAATCTTTGCTGCTATCTTGCAATAAAAAACAAAACATAGACGAAAATAATGTATTCGACCGGTCGAGGCCAAACTGCCATCACTCCGCTCTTCTGCAACGCACCTCTTTGGTAAGAACACCTCACAGCTCACTCTCACCCTCTTTCGCCCTCTCGCTCTCCATATCCCTCCTCTACAATACTGATATCATTCTCGAATAAAAGATATACAAAAAATATGATATACATAGCTTTCTTATCGACTCTGTCACTACCTAACTAGGAGTAAAGCGCCATCTAGTATTGTGACCCCCTGTTTTGAATACTAGAATCGTCCTGTGTTACTCATAAAAACACCTTACCATTTCAATAAATCTCTTCATAATCTCTTCTCTAGTCTCTTCTCTATATTTATAAAACGCAATAACTCGTGTACCGCCAAATATAGCTTATTACGTAATTTTTACTTTATCTTATTTTAGATAAGAAACATTTTTTTCTATATCAATCAATAAAAGGATGCCATGACTGACTAATGTCATCAGCTTTTCAATTATTTATTTTTTAATTACGCCCCTGTTAAAATTCCTGGGTTGAAATTCCGTGCCGACGAAGTTGCGACAAAAAGCTAGTTCAAAATAAATGGCATACTTTACTAACTCGTCCGCCTATTATCAAGGGACCGGCCAGTTCAGAGTAAAAATTAAAACATGAATTAGACTATAAATAGTGTGGATACACCTTTCGATTTAATAATTAAGTAACACATTATTTTTTATTTACATATTTTCTTCATTGAACAAAATGTTCATCATATTAGTAACTAGCTGTTGCTCGCGACGTCGTCCGCGTGAAGAACTTAATATCACAAATTATTATATATTTTCCGTAGCAATTAGATGTATCTTCGAGATAAAAACTATCCTATGTCCTATTCCAAGACCTAACCTGTATGTGTGCCAAGTTTCATCCCGTCCTGGTGAGTGGTTGAAGCGTGATTGAGTAACAAACATCCAAATATCCAAACTTTCGCCTTTATAATATTAGTAGGATATACCACTAAATAATATCTAGATGGACACATATATACCTGTCATTATTTTAGTATGTTATAATTTATTTATAAGTAACATATTACAATTAAATGACAGAGGGGCAAAAAACATCTACGTATTTTTTAATTTTGCCATAAATTACATGTCATTTACATAGGTGGAAATGACATGTAATTTATGGCAAAATTAAAAAATACGTAGATGTTTTTTGCCCCTCTGTCATTTAATTGTAATATGTTACTTATAAATAAATTATTTGGTGGTTGGTGTCAATGTAAAACCCAAAGGGTGTACAGCAAGTGAGGTAACGATATCTAGGTCGAATAGCCATCCCAAGTGGCATTCGGGGTTCTATATAAGATGTATAGTGGTTCACATGTACTCCACAAGCTGTGTAAGTCAGCTGTATAAGAGCTGTATAGCTTGCTATACAGCTCTTATAGAACCAGTTTGGGCACAAATTAGACAGCCTTAAGTTCACTATGGCTGTACATTAGCGTTATATTAGCAGTTTAAGTAGTAACATCGGGCTTAAAGGCTGACTTACGGCGCTATATGGGACACATGTGAACCATACAACGTCCATGAGCGTAATAAAGAGTAACAAGTGGCTAAATATACAGCCTTCACAGTTATAAAATCCCACAAAAGTACTCCAGTGCCACCTAAAATTCACGTGTGTCCTAAATTATTTCTTTTATTTATTAATTTTCCTCATTTAGTTTGGTTTTGTGTGTACGCCCGGCCATCAGAAACATTAACTCCGGCGGATATCAATTGGATGAAAATTTATGATAACACGCGGTAAGTTTAAGCCTGTTTTAAATACTTAATAATGTTAAATGCCATGGGAATGCAACTTTATCGTGAAATGTATACATATTTACAGCTAAAATATTCACGCGCCTCTGTAAAAACGCGATATTCATTTTAAAATATTTAAAACTGGCTGAGAGGAAATCTACAATTTTCAGTTTTTGATATTATATTGGCATTATAATTATACTACGGTAATTAATTAAAACATGAAACCAAAACTCAATCGCTCTATCTGCGTATTTTGTGATAAATCTGCATGATAATTTTGGAGATTTATATGGTAAATATTTTAGGTTACGTGAACAAAATGGTGGAAATGAAATACGGCTAGAGCGTATATAGGTTCACATGTGTTCTGTTAGAATGCTGTTGGCTATATGAAGTCCTACATTTGTACCACTACAGAACCAATGTCTATAAATGTATTCTAATGTGAACTTATGTACAGCTTTAAGATGTAATTCAGGTCAATTGTGATCATCGTTTTATTCTTTCATATACTGAAATTTTAGAGATCCGCAATAATAATTATTGTCCGTTAAATCGCCTAGCCCAGGTACTAAGTCAAGTATGAATACCTAAAGTACAAATTTTGTAACAAACTAACAAAAAACACTTTTTGTTTTCGTGTGAGCCACACAATTTGGTGTCAGAGTATTTACACTTACAAAGACACTACGTTGTTCAAGGAGGTATTTAAAAGAATGTAAACAAACTAGATAAAGAGGGACTAATTTGCGAATAATCTTTTGCAATTTTTCTTCTTATTCCACCGGTTCTCGCTCTTATTTTCCAAGATTTTTTATTCATTTTCACAAATTTTTGCACGCGACGTAATAAACACAATACACGTCAGCTTGTGGGATAAGTGTAATAGAATATCACATTCACATTCATGTTCAGCTTACAGCAAATAAGAGTAGTACTTGTGGACAAATAAACTGCTATTGAAGTTAATGGACAACACATGTAGTCCTTTTAACAGCCTACAGTGCACATGTGAACCATTTAAACACTTCTATACAGTTAGTAAAAAAGTTTATTTTAATGACCACAAACAACTCCTACTACAGCTACTAGCTGTATAACAGTCTAAAACAAGTAAACATAACAGCCTTTGGCTGTATAAATGACCACGTGTGTTCTATTAATATGCTAGCTGTATAACATCGTACAAGTAGACCGTTAAACAGCGATTGCCGTATCTCTACCCTCCTATAATGCTCTTAGTCAGACGGCTGACTAAAGGACAGTTGTTAGAGTATTATAACACCAACAACCGTATAAAAGTATAACTCTACACTCCTATAAGTCCCTTAGACAGGTATAGGTGGTGTTAATCGCAATAATGCAGCTTATACATCACGAGTGAACTGTAATAATGCTTTTAGTTCACATGGGAACTAAATGTGTACTCTTAAATGGAGTAAAATGCTACTTGGGATGTCGCTTAAATCTAAACACTCTTAGAATATAGGGGCACTTTAGTATCAGAAAGCTTTTAAGCTGTCTAAAAAAATTTATGTCATTGAGCGATTTCAAGTCGCATGGCAATTTGTTGTACACCCTGACAGCATTAAGTAGCGGTTTCCTGGTATGACGCAGTCTTACACCTGGGTAATTTTAATTCAAGTTCAGGTTTGAGCACCTGGTAATAATAGGTATGATGATTATAAAAAAAATTAAACAAATACATACATTAATTATTGGTGTTCTTATTATCAGAACCTTATATTAACCCACCATTTTTATAGCCTAATTCATTTATTTTCGTTTTCGCTATGAACTACCGGCCAATTCATGTTTTCTTCTCTATACAAAATACCACGACATGATTTTCTTTTAAGAAGTATAAAGTACTTGTAGAACCTACCAATATTTTCTCACATAAGATTAGCGAATCACCTTTCCCTACTTGATAATTGCTACAAGCTATAAATATTAATATACATAATCGGCATTATACTTAGAAGCGATAGGTATTTCCGTTATATGCAAATTGGTTATCCGCAAGTGAGAAATAAGCTTCTGGGTTACAATGTATCTATGTATGCTTCTATACTAAAGATGTAAAGTTTGTAGGTTTGCTTAAGGTAACATTCGAAACTTCTAAACCGATATAAATTTATTGGGTGACTATACATATTTTTTTCCTTGGGATAATACTGCCTGAGTTCCCACGGTGAAGCAGAAGGAACGCCCACCATGGAATGAAAAATTAATCTTACATATGCAAAAAAGTAAATATGTAATATTAAATGCAAAAAAGTTGAATATATTCGGAAAAAACCGATCAGGGCGACTTAAAATAAGTAACTGAATATGTTGGAACAGTTTTTTAAATTTTTTGTTTGTTTATTTGTTTGTTTGTACGGGCATCACGCATAAACTTTTTTTTGAAACTTTTGATGAAACTTATAAAGTGACAGTGGGCTCGATTCTTAAGGCACAATGTTAAAATTTGACAGCACTAAAACTGTTGCTATCCTTGTCACACAATATTATGAAGATAAAGACGAAACTAATTTTAGCGCTGTCAAATTTTAAATGTAAGCCTTCAGAATCGGGCCCAGTGTACATGTATATCCCGAAATAACATAATATTTAAAAACATCTCCATAATTATCCAAGAAATAGAAAAACCAGCAACAAAAACTTTAGTGTAGTACAAAGTTAGTATATTTCAGAGGTCTACTAAAATCAGCTAAATTTATCTTTGATTTTCAAAACTATATTTCTAAGCAAATTAAATTATGAATTCTCTACTTATGAAAGACCTTTTAAATTAGTTCACAAGAACAATTACTGTAATTAACGGTAATTTTCAAAACTGAAATAAAAACAAAATTATAATTGAGAAATCTGAAAAGAGATTATTCCGAGGAAAAGTATTTCAGGGAACGTGTTGAAAACTCTATGCAGACCATACTTCTAGCATTCTTCGGAAGTCTTATGACGATTTGCCGTCGCGTCGTACTATTTACTCATAGGTACAACAATCAGGTTTATCAATTGGTGGATTCAAGTGTCAAGGGTCCAAGTGTCTACACAGAACATACTTTAGGCAGAGTGTCCCAGTAACAGTGAATGGTATTTATAAACGATCGCTGAGAAGAGGGATGTGGATAGGGTGTTGGGAGGAGGAGAGGAAGGTGAAAAGGAAAGGTAGAGTAAAGGGGTGATCGAAAGGAAGGGAAGGGGAGGGGAACGAGGGGTGCGGGGAATGGGAGAGGGAAGAGGAGGAGTAAAGACATATGCCATTACGATAAAATATTTAACATACAGAGAAAAAATACTTAACTTCCTGCAAAACATTTTCATTCATAATAATGTGTTATGTTAATTTATCTACGCTGACGAAGTAGCGGGCAACAGCTAGTAGTTTATATGGAGCGTACGTCATCATCATCATCATATCATCACCAACCGCCTACAATCGCGTTAACCGATTTGGTCCGACCCTCAGATGCACCAACCACTCCACGCCCGATCAGACATAGACAAGACATACTTTATTGATAACTTCCGTTACAGGTCAAATAAAAATTCTATACAAGTTAAATGAAATCAAATTATAAAGCAAATTAAACACAATTAAATATAAAAACATCAATAACTAACATAAATATAAAAATGTCAAATAAAATTCTTAAAACTAAATAAATTAAGTTAATGCGTTCTGCAAGAACTCTTCATAGCAATAAAATGCCTGCTTGACAAGCCAGGCGCATAGTTTTTAAAAATAGGTGGAAGGAGCAGTGGCAGGCATCAGGATGCTCGGCTTGGTCCAGACCTGGTCCTGGATCCATCGGCCTTGCAAGGCTGCAAGGCCGATGGATCCAGGATATCCAGGATGGATCCAGGATAAGGTATGGTCTTTTAAACCAGGCGGTTTAAAAGACCATACGATAATAATCATAATAATCATCATATCAGTCTTAGACGTCCACTGTTAGACATAGACCTTCCCCAATGAACGCCACCACACCTAGTCGTCTGCCCTCCGTATCCAGTCGCTTCCGGCCACCTTCTTCAGGTCGTCGGTCCGCGCGGGGCGTCCCACCCTGCGCGTGCTGATCGGCGATCTCTACGGCCGTCGGTTCTGCGACAGATGTGACCCGACCACTGCCACTTCAGCTTGCTAATCCTTTCGGCTATGTCGGCCACCTTCGTTCTACGTCGGATCTCTTCATTACGAATCATATCCTTCAAAAAAAAAACCGAGTATAGTCCTCTCCATAGCTCGCTGAGCGACTTGGAACTTGAGGATCAAGCCTACGTCATTGTACAGTTACGGAAAAAGTATTCAAAACCTTTACATACCATTTTTTTTTAATACAATTGAAATTAATTGCAGTTTTCCGCATTCCGCTGAGACAAGCATAAACCCGTGAAACTAAATGTTAACGAACTATTAAAAGACTTGAAAGTAACAATTATGCATGCAAAATAAATCAGATAACACAGGTATGTATAATCATAGACCGTTACATAGATATAGTTATTATTATAATAACTATTATTCAGATTTTTGAATAGCCACTGGCTTAATGTCGGCACTGTTCGGCCAAGCTCGGGCAGCTTCAAGTAATATATTATACGCTAGTAGTTCACACCAAGAAGGGCCGAAGGCTACCGGTTTTGTTACGGAGCATCTTTTGACGTGATTTCGATACTAAATATTACTACATAGAAGTGATACCTCGCGGGGGGCGTTTAACGTAGCTCGAAAATTAAAACACGGCGCATATTAAGAAAAAGAACATCACTTATGTGTTGACGTATAACGTTGGCCCTCTCTCGATAGTTTATGCGTGCACACAAACGTGTACGGACAGGTTGGTGATCCTGTGTTCAAATGCATGTAGTTAACAAGTAAGTTAGTGCAAGGGAACAATTTTGTGCACTCGTCCCTATGACGCACCAAGATCTTAAGATGACTGGTTAACAAGATCTTATTCATATCAATAAAAAAAAATAGTTCTATTTAGGCAACGATCTCTATGTACTACTAGATGGAGCGTTCCAAACAATCGCTCTGTTCCACGCAAGTAGCCAGCACTCTTTCACATTCACTTTGAAACTTGTGCAGTTACTACTAAGAACATTTAATTATTTACTAAATAAGTAGGTATTGACATTATTTAACCGTAGCGTCAATAACCTGTGGTTTGGCGTTAAATATAATCAATTTGCGATATAAATTCTACCACCAATATATTTTAATTCTGCATGTAAGTACTTTAAGTTAAATTCATATGACTATGTTTACTTGACAATATACATTTCTTTAATAAAATTAGCAAAGCCAACATGGAGTTGGGAGGTTAACACCTTTAGCCGACGACGATATGACATTTATTTTTGAAAGGAGTAAATGAACGTACATTTCAGTACCTACGCCCGCTTTACATTAAAGCAATAGTCACAAGATAAATATTATTTTCTTTGGCACCCACGAAATCGTTAGTACGACTATAACATCAAATAGAGTGATGTCAAAGAAAGCTCATTATTCTAGAGAAAATAATGCATTTTGGTATAGAAAGAACCCGCGTAACAAATAAAATAGTTCTCTTTCGCTCTGTTCTACGTTATAAATAACGGGTAAAAGCGAGAAAAATAATGTTAAGCTTATTCCAGTTCATTATTTTCCAACCTTCATAACAAGTCAGGGTTGCCAATACTTTGAAAGGAAAGCATAATGGCTGAATCTTTATACTTTACTCTCGTATTTTCTTACAAATAAAAAAGACAGTTTTAGATATTGTTTTCATATCATATATTTGACAAAAACAGATTACATTTGTAATTGTAAAAAAAAGTTAAACTTCTTGAAAAGATAGCTTTGATAGACAGACATAAAAAATAATTTTGTAGGATTCTGCCAAAACGGATACTAATAGCTTTTTGACTGTATGTCTGTCTGCCGAGTAACCCGAAAACTACTGGACCAATGAGGTATAATTCGTAACATGTAAAATTGCAGGGCAATTATGGGAAATTTATGAAATATTTTGTTACTCATGTATAAAGAAATTCTGAATTTAAAAAAAATAGTGACGGTACCCGCACATTATGTACGACGTAAACTTTTTTTAAATATTATTAGGAGAAATTTTTGGTAACCCTACATAAAGGTAACGATCAAATTACGGAGCTACCCAGACGACAAATATTTAACGTTATATCGCGCAGTGTTTGCATACGCCGACAGACAGACAAAGTGAAACAAATATAATGAAAGTGACTGTTTTTCGTATGTTTGTAGGGAAGTGAAACAAAAGGTATGAAAAGTTATGATTAATAAAAATTGCAAAATACTTTGACTTCTCTAAAATTTTGACTGCTTTGGAACATTGTTTGTTTATGCAATTCGAATTAAACTGAATTGAATTTTTTTTGACAGAAGCTGACGAGCTGGAGAAACTAGTTAGTAAATAAATAAAAAAACCTAGGGGAAAATTTGTGTTAAGTTTTTTGATATTCATCAAGTGCCGAACGATTCACGTACTAATTTATTATACTGGCCACTCATAAGGTACACAATAACATACACATTTTGTGTTATTCCACGTGGTCCAACTGAAATGTCCAACTGAATTTTACCATAGGTAATTTTACCACCCTTTTTTTTTTTTTTTTTTTTTTTATTTATGGCCTTTGTTATTATGCTTAAAAGGCACAATAATTCCGCCAATGTCAAAGTAGTGGAAAATACACGAAGGAGGTTACTCTACTTTACCACCCTGTGGACCAACTAAATATTTTTACCTAAATTTTCATTTAAATAGGTATTTCTGCTGCCACAGATAATTTCATGCATGTCTAATGTTTGTAATCCGGTGTAAAGAGCGAAGTAATTAATTAAACATTACATTTGGAACCTGAGAAACATATTTGTAGCTTTATCATCAGCCGCAATACGTCCACGGTTGAACATAAGCCTCCCCAATATAATGCCACTTGGTCCATTGGGGGATTTGCCATAATCCTCTCGCTTGGCAAGCGAATTGGTCATCGCGGTATGATGTTAAGATACGCTGCAACGCTGTTGCCCATCCCTGGTGTAATCTCTTAGTAGCCTTGACGACACCCAGCCACGGGAAGATTGGGGGTGACCCTATTTTAAGCCGGGAACCACCGCCTACTTTGCAGCTTTTACTGTCTAGTATCGTAAAGATACACAAAATTAAATGCAAAATTCAACATATTGTTTAAAAATCACATTTTCAAAAAATGTTGTTTGTCAAGAAACATTATCAAACGTTGTCGATACTTTCGACCATCTAAGCCGGTCCAAAGCAAGTTATTGATCGCCTAATTGACCCCACTATGGTTTCACCTGTAATTTGACAGATGACGTAACGCTTCTGCTGCCGAATGTACCGCGAGGTGAAACAGGTTCTTTACCGTTACAATGCCGTAAGTCACTGGTCTCTGGCCCACCTTTAACAAACGATTGATTTTGTTAATAAATCAAAAGTAATAGCCTTTACATACCAAACGAATGAATAGGTTACTTGATTAAAGACTTGTCATCGTGGCTTTGAAGGTAATGTCAGTTATTAAGAAGAAAACTGTATTATTGTAGATAGGTTAGTAATTTGTGTAGATAGAATTCGTTCCGGACATGAGTAGGGTTGCCATCTCTAAAATCTGCCAACCAGGACAAGAAGCATGAAACCCGCATATTCTGGAGCTCGCAACCCGGACATTATCAACAGATATTTTTTTTATAATTACTCAGTATATTAAAAAATAGTTTTAATTGTTATAAATAATTTTTTTATTTTCATACAATTTTAGACTTAATATGTATTGTAAAGAAACAAAACAGAATCTTATTTAAGTTTAAAGAAACTAGCGAACGGTAACATAAAAACTTTAAAACCCGGACTACAATTGAAACCCCGCCTCCCCGCTCCCCGGACGCCCCGTAAACTAGGTCAAATCCAGAGAAACCCAGACGGATGGCAACCCTAGATATGAGAAACGTAACGTTAATTAATTATGAAGAAATCGGTGACCCAATTTTAAGAAAAGCTTGTTTTTAATTCGATAATTACAATTAGGTTTATGTTTCATACTTCGCACAAACAGCAAGACCATAGAAAATCGATAAGCAAAATTCCTTTCCATAATTTAATTTCAAAGAATTTCACATCATAGCACTTAGAATTAAACATATTAAACGATTCAATTTAGCACTTAAGAAAATTTAATATTTGCAATTGCAAATAAAACATTTTCTATAAAATAAAGTAACCTTAGAAACCGTTCACTTTGTAATGTCTTGGACTGGATACTCGTTTATTGTACAAAATGTTTTCTACATAAATCTTGAAATAATTTTCCTAAATTTTCCAAATGCCTCAGGCAGTAAAAGATCTTAAAATAATTTCCCTAAACGTCAAATTCTCATACAAATTCGTTTAACTTTCCGAACCCATGAAAGTTGGTGCACATAAATTCATTAGGTAACTAATACTTAAATCTCGTCACAAATGACTTGGTAATTTGAGTGGTAGTCCAGAATGCCAAAATAAACATTATGAAATTGCTCTAAAATTAGCGCCGGCGAAATTAATTTTATCGAAAAAAAAAATTATTCAACCCGTTAGCGATCACCTTCTAGAATCGGGGTCAAACGGTAATCAATTTTTAGTATCGCAACCCTATTTAATCGACTTTTGATGACGAGTTTTCATTATAATCGCGAGTCGTAGCCCAATTAGAAGTGTATTTATTAGCTTACGTTTGCGGAGTCAAAGGTTCTAACCCGACCTAGATTTATCAAGAGCTTTTAGAAACAGAAAAAATCCTAAGATGTACATAGTACAGGGAGGAATCGAGTTAAAATGCTTGAGATGGTGTGAAGTAGGAGGGAACGTCAAACTTACGTATCGCACAGTACTACCCAACTAGCACCCAAGTAGCAATCAGGAATAATGTTTAAATCTTACATATCTATACTTTATCTTAAGTTGGATTTTGCTAAATCAAAAAGGTTTTCGTTAAGTAATTTTATTCTTTAAGACTAAATAGTTTTATACTACCGCTACTTTAGCAAGTTCAGAATATCCAAAACCAAGTTAAGTATTCTCAAAATTATTTTGTATTAAGTATGCCTACAGTCATATCTAAAAATCTTTTTTTACTGTACTCAGGTTATTTGAAGGCTCATTTAAAACTAAATTAAATAATTTGTGAATTTGTTTAGTCACGCAAAGTAAAATTTGTTTTTGTAGATAAACTTAAGATAATTGTGACACCGCAAGTTCTGGAACTGTCTTTCTGAAGAATTTGTTATTCCTGTATTACTAAAATTAATAAGTTTAGAGTAAAAATATACTTAACGGGACGTTTTCATCAAAATAGAACCAAGTAATTGAAAAATCAAAATGATCTGGTGGTTTATATTGGCAAGTTGTAAACTATAGAAAATTAACTTCAAACAGTGTGCGGTCAAGTGCTGCAAATGTGACATCTTCGACTCAGACCTCAGTGTCGTTAATGGAGCTAGAGATCACGACAAAGAAGATACACCATTTTAATTTTAGATACTAAGAAACTGGTATATTGATCGCAATATAATGCAATCAATGGCTTATTGCACATATAAATAAGCATGATCCAGGTATTGTGCCAAAAGACACTGGAACAGGGTTAAAGTGAAAATTATTTATTGTATATGAGTACACTTGGTACATTTTATACAAGTAATTTTTTCCCGACTACCGCTTCCTGGGTGTTAGCGCTGTGAAGAAGAAACAGCGCAACAAACTTTAAGCAACACATCTTTCAAAATCAAATTTGTAACAGTATTATAAAGATTGTGCGAAGCTGAAGCAACATTAGTACCAGGCATTTTTGTCATTCAAATTATCGTCTTGTTTATATTGGGTTTTTTTTACAAAGTGCGATTCGTAGTAGCGTACCTATACAATGCTCTGTGAACACTTCTGAATACAGTAAAATCTGTAGGAATCAAAGCTTGTGGCAGTGGAGAATACGATAAAAAAATTATATTATTATATAAATTGATATGTTTATCTATTTATTTGTTGGTCTAAAGTCAACCTACAAGATATCTTGAAATCCGTGTTTAGGGCTCTGCACAACCACTCTCTTAAGTAGGGTTAAAGTTTGTCTAAACAGTAGTCTTAACTCTGTCTTAAAATTGTCCTAAATTCTGTGCCCATTTTTACTTAATTGATTCTTGAGGGATATCTTGAGGGACGTAATAGTTTTAACCAAAACAAGAGCTGGAATACGTCTACTTGTCTTCAAGATATCTACAATACCTTTTAAAGACATTCGTTTGCTACTAGTGCACTGGCGAAATATACAGCCTTTTTACAGCTTAATAGCTCCATAGCAGGGATATATAGGTGTCAGGTGCACTAACACCGATATACCGATATAGCTATTTTGCCGATTATGGCTGTATATGTTGTTAGTGTACTAGTTGGGTACTATATTAGATAACTGGCACATTCATCCGACTGTCCATTAATTTCGTCCCTCACTGTACCCTAATTGCACGTTTAAAGAGAACCAACACATTTTTCCCGCTGCGTAAATGCGGCTTCCTTTACGTTTTTAACTGCAAAAGCTAAGGGCAGTTTACATGTTGTTACGACAATCTCGTGAAATTAATTTAAAATCTGCTGTAGTAATGTAGCTGGTTGGTTGTGCACTCGCCTCACTTTCATGAGGTCGTGGGTTCAAACCCCGCCCGTACCAATGAGTTTTACGAAACTTAAGTACGGTTTATTTACAATACCACAGGCTTTTCGGTGAAGGAAAACATCGTAAGGAAACCTGCATATGCCGAAGAAGAAATTCTGAGGCGTATGTGAAGTCCACCAAATCGGCTTGGGGCACCGTTGGTGGACAGGGGTTTGGCACAAAAGATTTTGAAGGGTCGTGTCGCCAGGTCTTCCTGGCCCTCTAAGATAAGATAAGATAGGTATATAAGTTAGTATTGTTATTTGTTTTGGTATATTTTTTTTCAGACCCTTGACTGTCTCCACCCGGTATCTCTGGAAGGGACAGTCCGGTCTGGTGGCGATCGTTTTCAGAATGCTGCTGTCACTACCTTGCAGGCGCTGTAGTAAAGAGGTCGTTTCTTTCGCATGATGGTAAAAGCAATCAATCATCAGACCGAAAGGACTAATAAATGACATTCCAATTGAAGAGTCAACCCCACAATTTGCGAGTCTACCTGTGATTGATTGGGCTCCCCTTTTTTTCCAAATAGGACTGTCTGTGATAAACAGGATTGATCTGTCTATCCGTCGATCTATCTTGATTATGTGTTCGGATATTGAAGTGAATATGTTCTACAGTTTTAGTGTTAGATACATTTGTATGTAAGTAATGGGCCCGATTCTGAAGGCACACATTTAAAATTTGACAGCGCTAAAATTAGTTTCGTCTTTATCTTCATAATACTGTGTGACAAGGATAGCAACTGTTTTAGTGCTGTCAAATGTTAACGTTGTGCCTTCAGAATCGGGACTATTGTCTAGCTTAAAAGTAGCTTAATTTAATAAAAGGAGAAAAAAGAGGGTACCTATAATATGATTTGTCGGGTGAGCCACTTCAGTTTACACGTGAAAGGACCCCATCCTCTGAGGAGGGAAAGGGGGAGAGGTGGATACTAAAATTTAATACTTTTATTCTTGCTTTCATATAAATGTACTATAAGAAATTCTAGTAATTTCGCAACGAATTGACAAGGAACGAAAGCTGACATTCATAGAGTTCTACAATAGATTAGATCGGATAATAAGTTCAGTTGCTTTGGTAATAGATGATAAAGTAGTCTCTACACTCAAATTCTACGACAATCATAAACACCTACACGTTTCGAATTATACACCTATTTCTATCTCCTCTAACACACAATTCTACACTTTGACATTTATAAATAATCTAATGTCGATTTGATTACTAATTACTACCCCATGTCGTAATTAGATTTCAGGATGTTTCTTAAATGTAAGATGCAATATTAATTACAGAGATATGATACTTTTGATTGACTCTATTGATTACTGCCATAAATATACCTACAGAGTGCTATTTTCGTATTTGTGTCGGTTCTATTCCCAGCTAAGGCAAGCGACTTTTAAGAAATGTATGAATGCAGTCTAACTTACTTTTAAAAATAAAGGAATGTTTCCTTTGAGTAAAATTTCTTATCTTTAATATTTAGGGTGACCGATATAGCCGAAAGGATTAGCAAGCTGAAGTGGCAGTGGGCGGGCCACATATGCCGCATAATCGACGGCCAGTAGCGGCTGAATGCAGAGGGCAGAGGACCGGGTGTGGAGGCGTTAATTGGGGAAGGCCTATGTCCAGCAGTGGACTTCTAGGGGCTGATATGATGATGATGAATATTTAGGGTACTTTTCTTCCAGGTCCCGTTTATTCTTTCCATCCTGTAGTTATCAGTATGCACGTAACTAATCCAACATTAAGATTTGGTTCTACTATGAGAATTGACAAGGGTATGACAATTTACATATACAACACCAAAGTTGGTACTACTTTTATAAATTTGCCTGTCCCCAGAAATGAACCGACGACCTCTGGCACTCCAATCCAAAAATTAAGCCACTAAGACAACGGACTACAAGATGACCATATCTATACCGAAAATTGCAATTAGTGTAAGGAACAAAATGTTAAAAGCGAGTTATAATATTGCTGAATTAAGAATGGGCTTCCATATCGTTAAAGATCTAGAAAATCTAACCTTGCTCTGAGTGTCATTCAAAAGCATCAACACTTTTGTTTTGATGCTTTTTTTTAGTTATTCAATAAACAAACAAAAAAACTATTGAGGCTATCCTGAACAGTTGTCCTTTAATCGTCCCTTACGCTAGTTAATATTTCCGGTATCGATCGATACCTATAAGATATGTCATACGAGTGGATAGGCGAAGACAGTATTCTTCGCGAAAACTTTCTTCCTGCTTGCTAACATATTTTTCCTCACGATCTCTGCAAGAAGTTTTTTCATTAATTTAATTAAGGAACACATTATCTAAGATGCTTTCAGCAATTTCGTATTAGTCAAGTCAAACAAATTAACAAAATCAGCTAAGTTCAAATCAAGCTGAAAGTTATAATTGAACTTATTATTAAGGTTTAAGCATCAGCTTCAATTATTTGACTTACATTAATTAAATTGACTTGTAATATACACGTTTCACATTTATGGAATGTTTATTTTAAAACTAATTATAAAATCTGCTATCTAAACAGGGCTGGTATTTGGGATCAAGTGCAGGGCTGGGCAGTATTTAAAATAATGTGGTTGCTATTGGTTATTAAAATGCAAATACTCATTTTGTTTAGCCAGTGAAAATGTGTTTTGTACTTCAGATATCCAATGAAAATATATTTTGTAATTTATTCTTCAAGTACTTCTTATTCAATACGTTTAAAACGCATAACGGGCTGTGGCCAAAATCGGAACAAGCCTTTAAAGTTTGACAGGTCTGCATAGGCAGTGACGCCGTGACGAATATGACTTACGACAGACTGGTCTGAATGTATTTACTACCTTAGTCCATTCCCTTGAAACATAAAAATATTATACTCTTAGTCTATGGCGGTGGCCCATTTTTGACTTTTTCGCGGCATTTTCTGTTGCGATTTTATTAATTTGTAAATGAATTTATGTTTCTGCAGTGAGTGTCGTAGCGTCATCGATTTGGACAATATTATTGTTCGTACAATGTTGCACACGATATTACAGTCTTTAATAAAATACCAATCACTCAAAAGTTGTTTGTAATAAATCGCTGAAAGCGATAAGACTATCATTGAATGGAATATCACAATAAGTAACTTGTGCAGTAGTAATTATAAAAGTGGACAGCTGGGATTTTCATAAGAAAAAAGAAATTAAGAAGAATTACATAATTTGTATTTTTAATAAATGTGTCCAAGTACCGTACACCTGTAACAGTATTTTGTATTAGCTGTGCCCGCGGCTCCGCTTGTGTTGACTACAGAATTATTCCCCGCTATCGCTCCCACTCCCGTCCCAACTACCACTGCCACCGCCACCTCTTACTTTCGCTCTAAACGTAGTCCTAACTCACTGCAATCTACACCTACATGTGTAATATCTAACACGAACCTAATGTGAGTTTTAAAAAACTATAAATTCGCATAACTTTTGATTGAGTGAGCCAGTTGCGATGAAATAAAGACTTAAATGTTACTCCGAATTAAGACCTATTTTTTCTGAAACCTGCATCAGATTTGGTTCGGTAGTTTTTACGTGATGCGTGCACAAACTAACAGATAAACAGGCAAAAATTCCAAATATGATCTTAACATATCTCTATTACATATCCTTAGACACCCAACATTTATTTTGAAATATAATTCAATGTACAGACACGCGTAGGTACTTTACGTTTTTATTTATAAGATTTCGTATTCTAAATACATTTCAGAATGTATTTTGTAATTTCCATGTTGAATTACAGCTAAGAATGTATTTTGCCCAACCCTGCTAGTGAGTGATATACAAAACAATTCTGTGAACTGTAATGCTCATAATGTAGCTGGAAACACCGCGTGCACACGAGGCATTTGTAGCAATGGAGATGTTTGTGAAATATGTAACGCATCAATTATGTGCTTAATGCCCTTATATTTAGGAACGTCCAATTCACCTGTGGACCTCAGACAATGATTCAGATATGTACTTCTGTTACAGCATACACATATTTAGATAAGAATTTTGTATTACGACGTATCTTTATATTTACTACTCCATGCTGTCCCACTGTTGGACAAAGACCTCACCAGCCTCTTGTTACTGGCTTTAAAGCAGGGTTGGCATGATTTAATCATTTTGATTTAAATCAAAACTTTTCAATAACAATCAATGATTTAATCAAGTATCTTTAACTTACGTCGTAGATAGAATTAAACTTAAAAAATACGGGTATTAGAATAAATAAATCGCCTACCCAAATGTCTAAATCTGCATTTATCAATATCATTATTATAATATTTAAACAAAAAAAACTAATTTTCCAGCTTTTGTTCCGAATTTATCCCGTAATTTAGTGCGAATAATGCCAAATGTGGAAAAAACTCTTTCAACTGAAGCTAAGAGGTTTTCGCCTCAAAATAGTTTCCTCACTATAGTAACAATAAAACAAAATATACCATAAAATAAAAAAAATAGTTTCCTCACTATAGCGTAACAATAGAACAAAATATACCATAAAATTAAAAAAATCATGATTTTTTCCAACCCTGCTTTAAAGTGATTAAAGATTGATCATCCTATTCAACTCATTTGCAAGGCAGATAACCTAACAGCTACAGTTTGCTCATTTCAATCTCATCCATCATGCAAGAATCGCCGAATCGATTTGGCGTCAAGTTTAGCAATTCGCTAGGTTAACGATAAATTAGAATATAATTTATAGACGTAGCTATTGCCCGTCACTGAGCCATTTAATAGAATTAGGCAGGCACTAATGCCGTGTATTTCCGGTAGAGTAGAATAGTACCACTCCAACTCTTCCCGGGGATGTCGTACAAGGCGACTAAGGGAAAACATTATAAAACATCAATCAGGCCTCCCCAACCCGTCTGTAGTAGCGGGGAGTGTAGGCCAAATCCTCCGTCTGTCTCCAGCAGATGAAAAAGAGTTGTGCTCCTGCAGTGGAGACGAAAATAACCTGATGATGATGAGGCAGGCACTGTTACCAACCTCCGTCACTCCTTACAAGCGAACACATTTAATCACCTACTACTACTAGAGGAGCACCAGCTTATCCGTACACGTGCGGGTGTCTACATGTGTTCGGCAGCTCAGTAGTGTGTACTGCCAGCCGGGGGAGGTCAGTGTCATATTTAATACATACATACATACATAATGCTCACGCCTTGGTCCCAGAGGGGTAGGTAGAGACGATTTATCGCCACTTTGCATAATCTAATGTCGCAAAGTGGCTTTCCTTCGCCTGCTTTTCGCCCCGTGATACCCCTTGACGTGATGTGTTGCGAACAACATCGCCGCCTTTTAATATTCTCTGCTATTACGGTACTTAACAAAAACAAAATAAAAAAGCAGGCACCTACAGAGATTTAATTAAAACAAAAGCGCTATAGTTGCACCGGTTAGGCTTGCTGCTCTTCACCTGTTTTTATCATTTCTTAGGGAGCGTATTCATCATCAGCCTAAATACGTCCACTGCTGGACATAGGCATCCCCAATTGAATACCACTTTTGGTAAGTTGTCCATTGGGGGATTTGCCATAATGGCCACGCTTGGCAGGCGGATTGGTGATCGCAGGAGAACGCTGCTGCCCCTCCTTGGTGCAATCCCTTAGTCGCCTTGACGACACCCACGGGAAAGACAGGGGTAGCCCTATTCTAAGCCGGGAAACACACGGCAACGGTATATTAATTACGTGAGGTCAAAATGGGGAAGGGGCTCCGGCCATGGTCCTCCGCCTGCCCCCAGGCTACTGGGGGCAGGCGGAGGACCATCACTGAAAAGATCACGTCAAATTTGTAATTCAGAGAATCAATGAATGTGCTTCGGCTTCTCATTATCTAAAATTAACTTCAGGATGGTTATATCAATTTAATGTTTAAAATTTATGGAGGAAACCTCATGTGAGGGGATCATCCATATCTTACCAAATCTCACCAAGGGGTGGGTGTTCGGGGTCCAAATAAAATAAAACCACCTCACGTAACTAATAGACTCTTAGCTAGATTGCTATTTTACCCCAATTTTAAAACAAGTGCCATAGGTATGTTCTTACTTATATATAAACAATGTTTTGTTTTGTCCGATTTTTTCCCTATAATTCTTTGACCTCTATCACTTCTGTAAAGATTTTGCGCGTTGTCATATATTTTTACTTCAGACCATTCTAAAAATTACATTCTGTCTTTTTGCAATTACACAAAGTTTTTCTCAAAGGATTGTTCGTCTGAAACATCTTGAAGGTCTATAATCTTTGTTTCGTTTGTCCACTTAATTAAGGTTGTAACGGTTGAGTATAATTATAATTTACGTTTTTACTTAGACGCGGTTGGTGGTTTAAGGCTACTGTCAGACTGACGTGTGTAGCGGCAAGTAATACGGAAGCTCATTCGACGCGGCAGCAATGTTGCGCGTATAATGGAGTGTTTACGCAAGGAACGATTGATGTTGGATTTGTTACTTAGCTTTAATGATAATACATAATATTCTGTGTGATTATTAAATTCTGTTGAACATGAGCTGTGTGGCAGTTACAGTAGTCAAGGACTCATCACGGCTATGTGTAGTTGTTCCAATTTAGTATTCGCATCTTATGCTAAGTTTACAATGTAGGTATGGATTTATTGCTGAGGCAAATCACCTAGGAACATGATTATTTTCGATTTAGAAGTCAAAATTCCATACGCACTGCTCATTGTGAGAAATCGTATCACTTTTATATTTTTTATTTATACAGTCTGGCCGGCAAACGGGCAGTCAACTCATCTGATGATAAGCGACTTCTATCGGCCATTATTATTATTATTATTAGAGCAGCCTCGATGTTGCGGCGGACGAGGGGCGGCGGCAACGGGCTCCTGTCCGTGGTCGCGGACCGCATGGACGGCCCTTTTGTGGGACACTGGCTGGCATTGCATGCTCCAGTGCCCCACAACAGAGCTAGAATATACTGATTGAATTTTATTGTATAATGTAATTTAATTGAATTTATTTAATATTTTGACATGCTAATTTATTTGAATGTTACTAACACCTAGTCATATAAGTATTATTGTATTACGTTATTAACAATAATGGATCATTGACATCTGAATAAACAAATTTAATAATAATAATAATTATCGTCTGAAACCTTTGGATTATAAAATAAGTTAATTTTAATTATTGGTATACTTAGTTAAACCAGTGCCGCGTTGCTCTCACGCCGCATTCAAGAATTTCACATCCTTGTGATGAATCCTTATAGAGGTTCTCAACATCCGTTTTTAAATTGGCTAATTAATTTAAGATGAATTTATTACTAGGTTGAGAGCAGCTTGCTCAAATTGGGAAAGGTAAATTGTCTTTGAGACCCTAAACTCTCAGAGTCGCATGAATAAGGCAGATTAAATTTAAGGGATAAAATTCTTAGGATAAAATACCTAAAAGTAGGTATCTAAGACTTGTCATCTAAGTAAATAGATGTCAAAATTTAAATATATTTTATTAAATTTAAATCTACAACGAATAAAATAAAGCTCCCGACTTAGAATAAGGGCCTCCCCCAATCTTCACGTGGGTGTCGTCAAGGAAACTAAGGGATTGATTGCACCAGGGACGGGCAGCAGCGTTCTCCTGTGTGTGTGTGTTAAGATCATTACTGCGATAATCAATACGCCTGCCAAACGTGGTGATTATGGAAAATCTCCCAGTGTATACAGCCTACCAAAAGTGGCAGTCTCTGGGGAAGCTTATGTTCAGCAGTGGACGTATTTTGACTGACGATGAAATAATTACCGAATTACTCGTATTAACGTTCTATATAAACGCGAGCCAAGACGCGGTTAAATGCTAGGGTAACATGTCTATACTTACATAATAGAATCATGATGAAATTTACAAGAAAATACGAATAAACAACTTACAGATTCCAAGCGAGTAGCATAAAGTCCGAATTTAATTTCGGCAGTTGCACGTGCGCGGCCCGGCCTTCGATCGAACCCGGAACCGCGGGGGACAGTTGAGACATTGTTACAACACAGTCTGGTGTGTATGCAAATCCTTTTGTAATCTGATGGTGCTGTGAATCTCGATTGAGAAGCAGTAGACAGAGATTTATAGTTGAAATTTGGTACGTTTGCATATTTGCACATTATAATAATTTCGTGCTTTGTACGGATATAACGTCTATTCGGATCCAATAAAACTTGGCCCAAGAACCTAGTTTACACCCCAAAACTATTTATAATAGTAGATTTATAATACCACAGGTTTCTCGGTGAAGGAAAACATTGTAAGTAAATAAATGTGCCAAAGGAGAAATTCTAATGCGTATGTGAAGTCCAACAAATCATTGGGGCACAGGGGTTTGGCACAAAAGATCCCGAATAGTCGAAGTTTCGCCAGGTCTTCCTGGTCCCCAAATAGATAAGATACAGTAGACAGAGATTAATAGTTGAAATTGAGGTATTCTATGCATATTTTAATACTTTCGTGCTTTGTTCGGGTATAACGCATCTCAGAAATCAATTTGTAGTGATCCCTTCGGCTTAAACAATATGTCATAGTCTTTTTTTAATTACATGTACGAGTATGTATCGTTCGTCTCGCTCGGGCCGAATCAACTACTACAAAATAAACGCTTTTGAAGAGTCAACTTGGTCTCTGGGCCAAGTTTAATTCGGGCCGAATCGACATCATACCTCTTCATGGGGTGCATATATCGTAGCATAAATTAATTTTCTTGTGTTTATAGTTTTCCTTTCATATCTCAACTGATTAGTATAAAATGTTCTGTACATAGACAACTTTATACCAAGGGAAAATAACTCCGAGAACAGAAGAAAATGAGTCAAAGGACATCACCAGATACTTTTCGCCATTCAACGAGACAATAACTATATTTCATTCCAGATTAATAGTCCTATGAAAACAAACGCATTTGCGTCTCGAAAACAAAATACACAATAGATGGTGTTCCTAAGTGGACCGCAAAGTTTACTTGGTAATACAAACCTATTTTTGCTGCTGGTGACCCTTTCATGTATATGTTACCGAGACGTAAATAGCGTTGGTTTTCATAGGACTATTAATCTGGAATGAAATATACAGTTGTATTTCAGGAGTCGGAAAATATCCGAAAACCAATTTGTACTTTTAAGTTTGTCTGTTTGGGAGCCCAGGACACCAACAACCAGGACGCTTATGTCTTAAGCATTTCGTATAATATTCGTCGATTTAAAAAGATATTTTGTACTCTGACGGGTTCTGATAAGCGTATGGCAGCTAACTACGGTAATTAGACCGCAAACACTTATCAAAATATGTTATATGAACCGTTAGAAAGTACAAATTGGCTTTCGGATATTTTCCGAAGTGCTTACGAAGTAAGCCACCAGTCTTTTAAATTGAACAAAGTTTCCAGCGAAGCGTGCCGGAATCCATTAGAATGACGATATAACTATTAAGTCTAATATTACGTACACTTTTGATAATTAAATTAGGTACATATATTCCATTTTCATAACCATCAAATCGCACATGAAATCATAAACCGTCATAAAAGCAAAAAAGTATGTTTTGAGAAAACACGATTTGAAAGTTTAAAAAATCATATAAACAAAACGGCTAAAGACAAGTACGCAATTTTGACTTATTTACTAAGACTATGATTATATGTTTACCTTTACATAATGAAAAACAAAGATAGAGGAAATCGAATACGTTTTTTTGGTATTAATAACTCAACACTGCATTTTCTGAGTTATGACGGTCTATAGTTTCAAGTGCGAAATATAAACTGTCTATATTTCGATACTTAGGTCACACTGTAACAATTCAAAAATACAATACATATATCACTACTCAAGACACAAATTGGCACCTTTCCTACACCATGCCAATAGTGAACACTTTCGACAAAACAATAGCCAATAAAAAGAGAAAGAAATACTCTCGGTAGAACAATATCGCCGTGACCATTGTCTGTCACGGTCACTCGATTCTCGGTCAATATAAAGTTTGTGCTCCACAAAAGGATTGATGCGTAAAGACGGCATTGCGGACTAGACACTAAACAAAGGTCAGACAGAGACAGAATACATACGCAGCATTGGATTCATCAGCCCTTAGACGTCCACTGCTGGACATAACCCTTCCCCAATGAACGTCACCGCACCCGATCCTTCGCCCTCCGCATCCAGCTGTTTCCGGCCACTTTTTTCAGGTCGTCGGTCCATCTGGTGGCGGAGCGTCTCACTCTGCTCGTGCTAATCCGCGGTCTCCACTCCAGAACTACCCCAACGAGGGTCAGTTCTGCGACAGATGTGGCCCGCCCACTGCCACTTCAGTCTGATGATAAATTGCACTTCGTATTAATTGACCTAGTTACCTGATGGTAAGCTAGCTGCAGCCACTTTGGGCAATGCTCCTGTATAAGGAAAGACATTGACAGTCGAGAGACATCGAGAGGGACAACCTTAAAAACCTAAGTGCTTCTGTTTGTAACTTATGACGTCATCGGTAAGGAAATCGAAAAAAATATCTGATCTTATTGTTTTCTAAGCATTCGTACGCAGCACAATAACAAACCACACCTATTGATCAATGATATCTTCAGTGTCAATATACTTACCTCAAGTTAAAACAATAACAGATGGACAAATCGAATAAAAATACCGCTGCGAACGGCGAAAGCCCAGTAATGTGTACTCCCAGCCGTACTTCTACTATGCGGGCTACGTGAACTGGCACAGGGAGGCGAGTGTCACTTCTCTACGCAGTAATAGATTTTATTCTTTGGTACTGGGCCACAAGAATCCTACTAATATTGTAAATGCGAAAGTTTGGATATTTGGATGTTTGTTACTCAATCACGCTTCAACCACTGGACGGATCGTGATGAAACTTGGCACACATATAGATTAGGTCCTGGAATAAGACATAGGATAGTTTTTATACCGAAAAGCATCCCATTCCTACGGGAAATACATAATAATTTGTGATGTTAAGTTGTCCACGCGGACGTAGTCGCGGGCAACAGCTAGTAAAATATAACTGGACGAAAGTAAAAGCGTTGCTTCGTCTGTCAGCGAGTGGGTTGCGTGGTGCATGCAATAGCGAATGAAGATCATCAATATCGATAACAAATTAATCTTTAATTTCATTGCGGAACCGAAAACTTTGCGGTGACAAAACTGTCTATTGATTATGATAAACTAATGATTTCTAATCATTTCAACCTACAAAATTGTCATTATTATGACTTATCAATGCAAATATGTAGCTGTAATATTGTTGTAAACGTTGTACTATCTTACCTCAGTTATAAATTAGCCAATTCAATAGGTATTTAATCGTAAGACTTATCGGTCGCGTATTATTTCTTCGCAAGAAGTTTTTTAATTAAAAAGAAGGTAAAAATAAACCAAATTGAATTAAAAGTAACCTGCCAGTACTATAAATTGATTTAAAAAACCATACGTTTTTATTATATTGTATTATTTCTATAACTACTGAACTGGACTGGATTAAAGTACACAACCTTTTATGTAGATAATAAATAGTGCTTTCGATTGGGGTTAAAAAAATACCACTTATGGGGAAAGAAAACACTTTTGATTCGGGACCGTTTTATAAGACTTTTTTATTTTTAGTTACATCCATTTTAGCATCAGTAGCTATATCAGTTTGAATTTTTCGGGTATCTTTATTAGTTACGAAATAATCGGCCGGTGATACTTTTCTGTTCCTCCCTGTATAGCAACAATGCAATTCTACAACAAAAAAATTATAATTAAAACTTTAGTATAAAGGGCTCGTTCCGAAGGCCGTAAAAACTATAATAATAAAAAAGTTTGACATTAGGTATTCTATGGTTTGATTTCCTCCTCCCACCTCACCGCATTTCATTCCCGAAGCCCTTTTACTCGATCCTCCACTGTAGAACCTATCTATACGGAATTTAATTACGTTATTCAATGACGAAATACAATCCTGTATGGAATTTGTTATCCAATCAACTTATTCGGGAAGACTCGAGCCATCAAGGAAGCCAAGCCAAAATAAATTGAATATGGATGGATCACAGCAGACAGATGGTGAATTTACTCCTAATAAGAAGAAATACGATTTTTGAAGTATTCTTCAGAAAGTAAGGCTTTGTAAATTAAGTATTGCCCGTGACATTGCTCGTGATCTGCCATTTCATCAGAAATACGTCCACTGCTGAACACAAGCTTCCCCAATAGAATGTCACTTTTGGTCGGCTTTCCATTAGGGGACTTGCCATAATCATCATGCTTGGCAGGCGGATTGATGATTGCAGTAATGATTTTAATATACACAGGAGAACGCTGCTGCCGGTGACTGGTGCCTTGATGACGCGACGATTTTTAGAAGTGGTCATGAAACTATAGTAAGCGGTCACTGTCGCCCACAAACCAAAGGACACAAGCGCGTTGCGACCTTAAGGGCTATAGTAGGTCAGAGGTTTTATTATTGTTATATAGACGACCTCCGTGGCGGAACGGGGTAGCTCTCGGCCTGCCACGCCGGAGGTTGCGGGTTCGAATCCCGCTAGGAGCAAATGTCCGTATGATGAATATGAATGTTTGCATCCAAGTCTTGGATGTTTATATTTATATTTAAGTATGTCTATCCGTTATCTAGTAACCATAGTACATGTTCTGCCTACTTTGGGACTAGATAATTGGTGTGAATGTCCGAAATTTTTTTTTAAATAGAGATTGCAGTTTTTTTTTATAAATATCTCATTATTTATTATTTAGGTATGTACTTATATTTTTATTGCACATATAAAAAAATACATAAAGACATACATGAAATAAAGTGTACAAAGGTGGACTTATCTCTAAAAAAATTCTCTTCCAATCTTCACTGCGGAAGATAATAAAAATAGCCGGAAAAAAAATGTGCATAATATTGAAATTTTATGATAAAGTACTGTATACTATACATACTTCTGAAAATTTCAAAAGTGGTCAAGCAATTTGTTTGGCTCTAGTACTAGGCAGGAGACTAAACTTACGACCACATTTTATCTTATATCGATTAGGGCTGCGATTCAATAAGCCCAACCGCAATAAGAATTGTGCGAAGGCTCTAAAATACCACTATTTTAGCGTTCCAGGTAACATGGTGGCTAACTAACAACATTACTCAACCGAAGGCCGGGTGTCGTCCAAACGAGTAGCGTGGGACAATCTCGTGTGATCACCCGCGACAATGAGCGATAAAATGCTGCTGTAATAAACTGGCCTCAATACTACATGACATTAGGTACTATTGTTTTGTATGACAGCTTCTGTCAGTGTGTGGTGTTTTTATGAATAGTGAATTAAAGTTGATTTTGGCTTAAAATAATTATACGCCTGTATAATATGTATAATATACGCCTGATACCGTGTCACGTAAAGGGTGGTTGTGGGCGATACGTTCCCATGGAGGGTGTTATATAAACATCGTGATTCCGAAGTTATCTATCTCAGATGTGTTTATCCCTTCAGCTACACGATGTAATCTGAGGGCCGTGCTGAAAATAATAAATGTACGTGACTTTATTCAGTGAGGTTATGAAGCTATATAAGAAAAGGTTTCCACACGATAACTTTGGAATTTTGGGAATAAACCTGGCAAAATAGAGCACGTGAGCACAAAATAGGTAAAGGGCAATAATTGATTTTTTTAGAACGGAATATTTTTGTTTTACTAGGTATACAGTAAACTTAAAGACATATTAATTAGCAGACTCGCACTCTGTACACGTCGTGCACTTTGCTAACTAAAAGAACGGAGTCTTTTGAATTGAAAAAAATATTTGCAGAATTTTGCACTACACGGTTTTCCAGCGTCATTTTAAGGGCCTCTTTTCAATTAATTCATCTCAACGGCGCACGGTGTGGGAAACTACTACAATGGCGCTTAATTAACGAGAACGAAACTGTACGGAACCTTTTTGGGATTTGAATCAGATGCCATAAGCTCCGGTTAGGGTTGCGTAATCTTACAACTAAGTTGCCAATCGTTGTCAGTTTCAACATGTGTTTTAATTCAAATTTAGAACATGTTGATCGCTGTTTTCCACGAACCACGAAAGATGGCGCTGTACGCTAAGTATGCGACGAGATTTCACAGAGAGTTGTAGCGATAGCTCAGTTGATAATTATTACCCGGAATAGGTACTTACAGGATATTCATTTTTTTTAAAGCTTGAGAAGTTATTTATCGCTAACTCATTAAAATAAACTCGGGTGCGTCTAGTGATCTTACTTGGTTTTAGAAATTATACAAATTAAAAACCTATTCATTTAAGCGTATTTAATCTTGTTTTATTCGTTTTACTACATGGCTGAAATAAAGTTCTTCTTAAAAAAGTTTTTTTTTATTTATTTTATTTTGTACTTCTTAGTTAGTACATACTATATGTACCTACTACATAGTAGTAACTACAGTAATTACAAGTTTGATTATACTGTGTTGTATTGTCAACAAAACCAACATTTACTACATCTACAACATCATACTACGCAGAACATTTAATTATTACTAAATATTTATGCTACGCGTAAATAGCGTCAATATTTAGTTAATAATTAAATGTACTGCTTAGTAACTGCAAAAGCTTCAAAATGAATGTGAACGAGTTGCGGCTCCCGGAGCGCTCCATCTAGTAAGTACATAGATATCGTTGGTTGCGGAAAACTGATTTAAAATCCAGTTGCAATATTTGACCCAAAAAACTCTGGCAGTTCTTCATTTAGACACTACCACCGTCGCTAATGAGAAAATATGTATCGTATTTTGTATTTAATTATAGCTAAGATAATATTTGCTGCTGTTGAATTTCCCATGAAAATGCGACACTAGGGTGGTTTACATAGTTAAGAAGCCGGGATGGTTTCTATTTGAGAGCTATATATTATTTTATGTAGGTACCTACTCAGTGTTGTCAAGTTGTCAACCCTAGATGTTGAATGAATTTCGCGTGTTTAATGGAATTTCGTAACCTTTGTTCATAATGTTATTCTCATGCTACAATTACTTGATTTGAGAACCATTATTATTATTATGAAAATCATACAATACAGTGTGAAATTTCTAATAAAACTAACTTAAATCGTGGTTTCTGTTCCGTCTTACTAATTTAACATTTACTTACTTAACTACTTTGTTCAATACAAATTTAAATGCCTGTTTTTTTAACATAACGGGCCAATATTTTTGCGACCGTTACGTACAATGTATAGAAGAACCTATTAATCGACGTCAAACTGACCGATTAATCGTTAATCGGTTAATCGGCCTGAAGTATGATCAGTACATCTCTATATTTATGTGTAATTTAATACCTAATATATTATTTATGTATGAAATACAAAACGGGGAACTGAACTATGTTCACTACAAATATAAAACTTGTAGTAAGGACCAGCTCGTCCGCGCCAGCAGAGTGAAGGAAGGGTATCGCCTCGCTGGATTGTGAGGCTTACGCGCTGGGTGAAGTAGTCGCCCGCTCTGGGGCCTCAGGTATTCTCCACCAATCTTTTTGAGATGACCTTGAAAAGGCGGTGAGCAATGAAACCCAAGTGCGCTGGGTCTCGACCCTAAACGCCTCAAAGATGACGTGCCCACTGAGGCACTCATATTTGCGACGCGTTGGAAGCAGCCTCGCCAGCTCTCGCGGAAGTACTGGAAGTTGGGACGAATTTATGTATGTATTAAACATATTTATTTATATTTGCTATTCGACTAAGTAAAATCATCATCATCAGGTTATTTTTGTCTCCACTGCAGGAACACAACCCTTTCTCATCTGCCGGAGACAGACGGAGGGTTTGGCCTACACTCCCCGCGCTGGCCAGACGGGTTAGGGAGGCCTGATTGATGTTTTATAATGTATTCCCTTAGTCGCCTTGTACGACAACCACGTGAAGAGTTGGAGTTGTCCTATTCTACTCTACCGGAAACCACACGGCTTATTACAATAAAATACAATTTAAAGTAAAATGTATTTTAATAAAACTTAGGATGGTTACAACCAACAAATATCGCCTGTCCGTATCATTTTCACCCAAGTTAATAAAACTTGCACTATGTCCAGCAGTGGACGGTTAAGGGCTGACACGATGATGATGATGAATAAAACTGATAAGTGATATATATACCGACTCTTTGCAACTAAGTAAATAGTTAGTAGCCTTTGTTTCAGCCTGTGCGGGTGAAAGTTAAGGTAAAATAGCCTATTGTGTTGTCACCTCACTTTCTACCCGATCTAGACTAGGGCTGCCAGCGCAGATCGGAAACAGCTGTCTAGATTTTTGCTTAGAATACTGGCAGATACATAAGCGACAGATCACAATAATTAAAATAAATTACTTCAGTAAAAATATATGTTAGTTCCAGGTTCATAAATTTTACGAATACAGAATTTTATACGGAGCCATTGAGTAGGTAAGGTGTAAAACAGAAACAAACATACAAACAAATTTTCAACGTCGTACTTATTAATGAACAGATAAACTATTGTACTGATTTGAAATTATAAAATTCTTCCACAATTGGATCATCATCAAATGACCAAGTTCATTCTAATTTTAACTGTATCATCATTGGATAAGGTGCTAGGGCTGGTCGTTTAATCTAATAAATAAAAACGTCTGTACATACGTCGCGTATCTGTACATTAAAGATGTTTGCAAAAAAAATTGGTGGGTCTAAGGATAAGTAATAGAACACATTTCGATCATTTTTGGAATTTTTGTCTGTTAGTTCTCGCACGCATCACTTAAAAACTACTGAACCAATTTTGATGGACTTTTCACATCAACATAGGGCTTAACTCAGAATAACATATGGGCTTTATTTCATCTCAATCGGTTTGCTCAGTCGAAAGTTATGGACATTTTTAGTTTTCAAATACAATTAGTAGGTAAGGTTAGTATGCAATATAACAAGGAAGTATAATTTTAATGTTTGGTACTATTTAGATTGTAATGTGGGGTGTGGGGAGGGGTTTTGTGGGTTGGGAGCGAGAGCGGGCATTTACAGTCCTTGACAAATTATAATCACACAAAGGTTACCTGGAAGAAATCAATGAAAGCGATAAGGCCGCCATATAGTTTCGTACCATTTGGTTACCAATTTTCGTAACTGGCTACGTAATGGGATATTAATTCCCATTCCGTAACCGGTCACTTAATTGGAATTGCGTCGTCCCATTTGCTAGCAAATTTCGTAACTGGCTATGAAATGGGAAATCGGTTCCCGACAGCCCTGTGCCCAGACCCGTTTGTCAGCCTGTCTGAAGGATTATCTGCATCGAATCTGAGCCGCTATGGTATTCATAATCGGCTGGTTTCTACTCAATGAGCCGTCCGACGCGATTATAGGTATCCGAGTGAAAATAATCCGCCTACAGTTACATAGGCTTGATGTAGGATAGTTTGGATGTTATGTATCTTGTAAATAATACTAAATAAATAAAATAAACTTGGGTTAGTTACACCACTTATAACTCAAGAACTGCTGGACAGATTTTAATGATCTCTGATTTGTTGTATTCGTCTCCTTCTCTCCTCCTCCTCTCTCTAGCAAAATATCTGAAAAATTCTTGGAAATTATACATACTGAAAATTTAACAGAAATTTAATTTTTAAATACATTAAGTTTGGAACTCCGCCATCTTCCGCAATTGACAGTTCACGTCACGCACGTTTATAGCTAAATATTTATTAAGTTCAATAGTTTATTAGGATAATTATTATATAAAGAAAATAAATATGTCGTATTTATTTTATTACGTCAAGCGATTTCTTTCATACAATCTTTGGCTATAAAACATAATGCCAGAGAAAAAGGTAGGTTGCGCTGATTAGGAAATTTAAATGATAAATGTATACTTATAAACATTCATCATCAGCCTATATACGTCCACTGCTGAGCATAAGCCTCCTTAATAGAATGCCTCTTTTTGTGGGCTTTCCATTGGGAATAAACCATAATCACCACGTATGGCAGACGGATTGGTGATCGCAGTAATGACCTTAATATACACAGGAGAACGCTGCTGCCCATCTCTAGTGCAATCCCTTAGTCGCCTTGACGACACCCTTGGGAAGATTTGGAGTGGCCCTATTCTAAGCCGGGAAATACACGGCTTATAAACATTAACTTTATGTAATATTAACTATAACATTAACAAATATAATAAACAATGTTGTTCTTGTAAGTAAAGTCTATACGAACTCACCCTAACAGAGCGCGACAATTCACGAACACTGAGTTTCGGCTCGGCCGAAGTTTCGGCTGATTTTTGGCCGAAACCGAAACTATGGCCGAAACTGGCCGAAACCGAAACTTCGGTCGGACACTACTAGTAAGTAATAATAACATAAATGTATATTAACATAACATAAGTAATAACATAAATGTATAATATGTTTTAAGACAGATGAACTTCATTATCTATTTGTGTTATTTACCGATTAATACAAAGAAAAACAAACAGATTAACAAAAATAAAACATGAATTTATTCACTGTATTTTTTTAACATTCTAAATGTCTCGCAACAATCTTCAGATTTTGCTTCAGGAATCTTAGCGAATATAACGAGCCACCGCAAATAAATAAACGCGATGAGAATAAATTAAAGAAGTTTGTACATATTTTAACGTAATTAAAGATGTAGGTACCTACTTACCTATTGAAGAGTAATCTTATATACATCATCATCATCAGGTTATTTTTGTCTCCACTGCAGGAGCACAACCCTCTCTCATCTGCCGGAGACAGACGGAGGATTTGGCCTACACTCCCCGTGATGGCCAGACGGGTTGGGGAGGCCTGATTGATGTTTTATAATGTATTCCCTCAGTCGCCTTGTACGACATCCACGAGAAGAGTTGGAGTGGTCCTATTCTAATCTACCGGAAACCACACGGCAACATATATACATCGATACATTTTAATAAGTTTTCGCTAATTGAATTACTTCCAATTTTTTATTCCTGTTACCGCAAATCTGGTCTTTGGTAAAATCAGATAGAAGATATAATCACTTGAAACTCAAAATCCTTACAATTTAAGCACTCGGTGACGTAACAAACATTACGAAGAACAAAATTTCCGAAACTGTAGTAGGCTTAAATTGCTTACAATAGATCACATTTCGTACAATAACACTTTCTTTTACTTCACACGCACTCGAAACATTATTTCTATGACGCTCGCAATCGTTTCGGTCGCTATGGTCACTTACACTTCCCCCCACCCTGCCCCTCTTCACACTGTTTGAAGCCAGCGTGATATGAATTTTAAAACACTTTCCTTAACCTCAGGTACATAGTTCGTAAAAGAAACTCCACTTTTCCATTTCTGTTACATCGCTACGAAAACATAGATTTACTCACAGCGAACCATCGGTTTCGATGGCGGCCGAAGGGATATGAAGTTGTGGTAAAATGAGACAGAACATTTCTAGGCACACTTCATAATAAGTAAGTGTTTATAATTTTTATCTTAAGTTATAATACTCAGTTTATAATGTCTAGAACAGATTGACATGATTTTTTGAAATTGTTTTTGATATAGTATAAACAAACATTGAAATTAAAAATTTAATAACTGAATTTTTTATTACTTTTCTTCTGCTGCATAAATAGCGTATCCAAAATCGTTTCCGAAATTACCTTTTCATTTAGTTAATTTTGAAAACTTTTACCACAAAGACACAATATACCGAACACAGTATTAATAATTATTATAACAATCACTTACATAACAACATTTAAAGATTATAAACAGCAAATTACGCAACTGGTTTTTGGGATTGCAGAAACAGACTTCAGCAAGACAATTAATTATATCAGTCTAGATTAATGCCGTATTCTTTAAGGTTAATTGCTCTTTCTCTTCTGTTATCGGACAGACACACATACGGACAGGTTTTGTCGTTGTTCTATATACGTAATCGTTCCAATTTATGCATGTACAAATAAAGAATGACACATAAATGTGCTGATTTCTGATCATTTGCATTAAATACAATCAAACAATAGATCGAAATCAATACGACCGGCCATAGAACTTGCGTACTTTGATTGACAGCCTCGTTGACCCAATAGCTTGGTCGTGGGTTCCCGCACGTACAGAAAACTTTGTACAATTGCACAAGTTGGTCCCGGTTTGGATGTCATATATGTCCTACTTTGGGAGTCAGGGCTTCGTAAATAATGTATTTTAAACTGAATAATCTTTATGTTATGTTTATATTGTGAATGGTTCTATTTTTGTCCAATTCCCATCAGGCAAGAGAAAATCCTAGTTTGGGAATAAACATATTTATTTATTTTCCTGTAGTCGATTTATCCCGAGGGACCGAATCGACACCATACCATACTTCTTCGATATCAACAAGTTTTATAATAAATATTGTTATTTCTATAATTATTATACTGAACTTAAGTAGTCATACTAAAAATAAGTATACAAATGGCCTACATACTTAACTTCGTAAATATACATTATATGTTTGTCAGGATCGCGCAAAATGGCGATATACCGTCTCTGTCTACCCCTCTGGGACCAAGGCGTGAGCATTATGTAGGTATGTATGTTGTTGTTTTAAAAAGATTTCGTTTTTCGTAACGTAATTATCGGTCCTAAACAAAAAGGTAACTTTTTAATCTGTTGTCAGTAAATCTCGGACGATAAGTTGCGCCTAGTGTTTGTAGCAGGAAATCTTATACCTGTACCTGTTACACAACTTGTACTAAATCTTATCTCTCTCTTCTCTGTCGTTCCCTCACTGCTGAGGATCGCGACCGTATAAAATGCGCCTCCACGCAGAGCGGTCATTGGCCAGCCGCACTGCTTCATATAAGGATCCGCCAGCCACCCTCCTCACCGGGTCCGACCACCTCGTCGGAGCTCGTCCTCAGGCACGCCTGCCCTCCACTTGTCCCAGAATGATGAGCTTCTCCAGGTCGTGCTTGGGAGATCGCACAATGTGACCGAAGAAGCTTAGAGTCCTTTCATTGCAGATAGTGCAGAGTTGTTTTGTTATATTGAGCTCTTTAAGAATGGAGTCATTTGTTCTCATGGCTGTCCATGGTATACCAAGTAGTCTTCTCCAGCACCACATCTCAAAATCTTATACCTGTGACTAAACTACTATGGACGCTGACTGTGCCTTATGTGTGAGACCAAACGATCTAATGTTTACCATTTTGACAGGCTACAACAAGGTCTAAGGTCAAAATGTTCAACCGTGTCGGGAGGTCATCGTAACGGTCATTTGGAAATAACTTTAAACCGTAATAGGTAAGCTTTTTGCAACAAAAATATTTATTTTGCAGTAAATAAAACAAAACATTTCCAACGATAAGTCCTCTGTCCTGGTAGTGGTATAGCCATTACGACAGCGCAGTGCTGGGTTATTTGGCATCTACTTATTAATATTTGTGAATAGAACTAGTTAATAAAAAATAATTCAAATAACTTGCAATATCCTTTGCACTTCTGCAGGGGTAGGGCTTCTCTACGGGAATCCATGTAGGAGATCAAAGTTTATGGTTCCTTTGAACTGAGGGACACCAGGTCTCCACTCCAAAAATGCAACGGCAGTCAATTCTGCGACAGACGAAACCCTCCCACTGTCACTTTAGTTTGCTAATCCTTTCAACTATGTCTGTGAACTTAGTTCTTCGTCAGATCTCCTCATTGCGATGAGTGATTCTATAAACTACAATTGCTTCGGAAAACTTCATTTAAGGGAAAAGTGGTATGAAACCGAGAAACAGACATTCTAAGTGGGATAAGTCCGCCTTTGTACACAACTTTTTCTTTTATTTATTTTTGTTGTTGTTAATTTTGGAACAATAAAGCGTTTACATACATACATGCACACATACATTCCGGCAGGTTTGTCACAATAAAAGGATCTGTGTATATAAATAGAGCTTCTTTATTTAACTTTATCCGCAATTTCGCGCGTGACTTTTGTTCAATCTCTCAACTTAGCTGATGATTTTCAGATTTGACTCTAGGTAAGCAATCGATTTATTTTTATATCTGTCACTGTTTTTATTATCCTGACTCTTTATTTAGGCTTGTGGCTCGAGAAAGTCAATGCCAGCCTCGTAAAAAAACATTAATTTGTCATGTCAGACCTCAGTGATAGAATACGACCAGTCTGAGAGATCTCTTAATGAATGTATTTTAAATATTCTGCCTGATCAGTTATGGGGCTGCTCAATATGAAGTCAAAGTCAAAATCCCATATTGGTACATTATATACTATACTGCTTCAGAATAGAGTACCCACAGTTTAGAGTTTTAACAGTGCCAATTTAAGACCAAATAAATGATTTTTTTCTTTCTTTCTTTCTTTCTTCCTAAGTAAAATCGACAATGAAATCCCTGAATGAATATAGGTAAAGGTAAATTTTGTAAGTTTGCTAAAGATAATATTTACAACTGAACCAAACCCTTTACTATTATAATGTTGACCTATATGTGCTATATTAGAGGAAAATACTGACTTCCCTCGGGAATTTTGACTAAGTAGGAAGTCTAATACAATTTTAGTTGGCAATCAGGCTATAGGGCTGGCTACATAAGCATGTAGCGAACCCTATATAGCCTGATTGCCAACTATAAGCTAGAAATCATTCTTATTTGACAAACGGCCCAGCCCAGTTAGGTGGTAAGCGATCACTGTCGCTATTAACCTACAACATTTGGACCTGCTGCTTTCAACATTAAAAGCTACAAGCGATAGGTAATCTACCCTTAGAACTGGCTAGACTTCCCTTCAAACCAGAACACATAATATCTTTGCTGTTTGGCGGCAGAAAATAAGATAATGGTGGCCATTCGAACAGATCTAGATCTAGAACTAGGTAGAATCCTCCCACCGGTAACATCTTTGTTGTTTGTATTTTGTTACGTGCGGTTTGTTAGTACTTCATTTCGAAATACCCTATTTCCAAAACGACAAAATCATTAAAATACTTTTTCCAAAAATGTAACAATTCCGAAATGATATTGTTTTCAAAAGGGGGCACTATAAAAAGCCGCAATTTTAATTTTTTTTAGTTTATAATAAGCAGTAGAAAAATGCAGAATTTTTTTTTTACTTGATAGAAAAGTGGTTGATAATGACTGCTTCTGTCCAACACCACCTATAAAGTAAAGTGTTATCATGACATCTCTGGACCAAAAATCCAAGTAAAAATATATATTTTTTCTCCCGCTTTTCCATAAACTCCTCGAAAATAAAAAATGAAAATTTTATTGTTCATAGCCATTTGATCACTATCATTTCGAATTTTAGGCATTTTGGGAAGTTTTTTTGAGATTTAGTCGTTTGGGGAATACGGTATTTCGAGACGCATGCGGTTTTTTACAGAATAGAGTACTGACAGTTTAGAGTTACTGACAGACCATACCATTTGTCAAAACGTATTATGATGTCTTATGTAAACGTCGTCGCCTACACGGATGGAGCCGTCAAAAATAGAAAATGACAGGTTTGACGAGTTATTTTACAAAAACTAAGACAGCAAAATTAATGGGTGTTGTAAGTATGCAACAGATACTAAAAAGTCAGCAAAGGGTATCTACGTCGTAAACACTACTCGGGTTCCGTAATTTTTATCGATCTCATGAAATTTCTCGTTAATAAATTAAAAAAAAAATTGTAAAAAAGTATATGATATAAAAACTAGGTATTCCATAGTTTTTATATCAATGCTGACTAATTTTACATGTTTGTTTTCCAAAACAGCTCAGTGTCTTAATTGAGCTGATTTGTGATAGCGAAGTTTTTTTTCTTCGTAACTCAAGTTATGAACAAAAAAACTTCGCTGTATTGGGTAATAAACACAGGCGAACTTAGTATCTTTAAAAAGTCATATTTTTTTAAAATATTATTTGCTATAAACCTAATTCTGTCCTGATATAATATATGATGATCGTTGAGTACTTATATGAATTTAAGAAAATGACATACTGTGTTTTCTTGAATAGTTTCCTCACCAACGTAGTATTTTCATAGAATTCTACAAAACAAGTTATTTTTAAGGTAAACAAGAAAAATACATACAAGAAATCACTTTTAAAGATAAGCTCGCCTGCGTATATTACCTGTCTCAGTTGATTGGTTTTTATGTTTCATGTATTAGTTACAATAAAGTGATTAATAAGGATATGTCATGTTTAGTTTTATTTGAGAAACCGCAGACCAGCTTACAATAAAATGCAACCATTGTGAATTTACAACCTGACAACTTCTGACACATATCATCCAGTTCACAAAATA
Source organism: Esperia sulphurella (assembly GCA_947086405.1). NCBI lineage: Eukaryota > Metazoa > Arthropoda > Insecta > Lepidoptera > Oecophoridae > Esperia > Esperia sulphurella. Next base: position 15,817,814 of record OX352260.1, read on the forward strand.
ATTAATCAATGCCCCTTACGGTATGACATTTAATACTTAGAAACTTGCTACACAGTATTTCATAACATTACCTATTAAGAAAGTCGCTTAAGCTTTAGTAGAGTTATACAATTCATATTTTAAGCAATTAAAAGTTGAATCTAGGCCAATCGAGATTTAGAACCGGCGCGACGCTCCGCTTCGGTCAGATTCGTATATATTTCGATATAAAGGTCAGCCAGTTTAAGGTTGCAGTATTCTTATAATTAAATCAATAACTCGACGAAATTTTACATTAATGGTTTAAAGGATCCGTAACCACTAGTTAGGAAAATATGATTTCAATAAAAATTAAAACGTGATATGCAAAAGTCAGTTCAAAACTGAATGTTTCAATTTTCATGGCTGTTTTTTTTACTATTTAAGTCAGGCATTATCAAAGTCCGAAACATTATTGGTAAAACTTGACTCGATTAAAAAAAATTGCGAGGTAACCTTTTTGATTTTCCTTTATTTCTTGTTTTTTGTAAGCTGGGGGGTTTTGCACACCGATATTTAGTGTAACCATAGGTATTCGTAGTTGCAATATCTTACCTGATCTAAAATGTGATGAAATATTTATATGTACATTTCATTTCCGAATCAAATTTATCCCTACCAGCTTCGGCATTTCCGTACAAATACAACATGGATCTTTTTAAAAGAAGAGTGAATATGCATCTTCTGGGTAAAAGCGCTCAATCTTAGGACTTATCGTCGTTTACAATATGAGATTGAGGTCAAGCGTAAACCCAACACAAATAAAAAACATAGTATTTAATATAAACAGAGTTCAAATTCTTTTCATGATAGTGAAACGTCCACAAGTACCTATATAAATTGATACCTAATAGTTCTCTTTATGACGTCAATAGAGTAAGTGGTCGGTGGACTTGCTATTGATCGTAAAAAGTGTTGAACCATGGCGTTTAAACGACAATTTTGATTATTTAATGTAAAATGTAGACATTTAGTTAGACTGTGACTATATAGAATATATTATGTTTGTAGACCTGAAAATGATAGATAGTGAAAACGGAAGCGGGAATTAGGAAAAGTGTTAGTGCAGTGCAGCAGGAAGTCATATAGACAAATGTATCAAACATATTTTTTGTTAACAATTAAAATTAATAAATTATAAAACCCAACTCTGAAGTTTCGCATTTAAATTTTGACAGAGCACTAAAATTTTTTTTTTTTTTATAATACTGAATGACCAAAATAGCAACAATTTTAGTTCTGTCAAAATTTAACTTTGTGCCTTTAGAATCGGGCCCATAAGCTGTCTAAAAATATTTGACTTGCCTTTAATTAAAAAGGAAACAAGTATTAGGGCGTCGTGTAACCTAAAAAAAGTTAGAAAATTGCGGGAAAACTATGCCACGAGGACACCGAGGTCACTAGATTTATAAATGGCAACACTCTGCCAGCAATTATCCGAAGATAATAAAACGATTGCGTGCCACTGCGGGCAGTTAAAAAATAAAAACGCGCGCAAATCGCAGCCATAAACACAGAACATGTTACGTTACGTAAACTGCGTAAACATAACCCGAACGTGCTAGCTAGGGCTGTGCGGATATCGATTGTTTTATAAAATATTAAGTAGCAACGGGCAGACAGACCACTTAACAAATTAATTGAGCAAAGTCCTAGTAATTTATACAGGATATGAGCAGCAAACGAGCACACAGAACACCTGATGGTTAGTGGCCACTATCGCCTGTGAACACTTGTAATATCCGATGTATCCGGTTTACTGAGTGCAACAATCCACAGTTGCCTTTTATGTGTGCCTGTAATTATTTCGTTGACCTAGGGTTTTTAAACTAGATAATGAATTCTGCAAAGGTCCTAAGTTCCGCACGTGTGAATATAAAAGAAATCATATTCACTATATTAATAATGTCTTTTTCTGTTAAATTTCTAATTGCTTAGCTCATTTGGAAGAATACTTTGGCATTTTGAAGGTGTTGCACGCCCGACAGTGGTCTCCCGTCTGATCGCAAATGATTTCATCTCTAGTATTTCGAGTTCATTTGCGTTGTCGTTTTTTCATTGCAGATTTTATAATCTGCTTATTAAACTTAATTGAATTACCTACACTAGATATACGCAGTTTTATTCCTCAAATAAATATTGCTTTTTGTCAAAAATTATTAAGAGGGTGATACTATGGTCTACTATATACCTACCTGCTCAGACGGAATCAGCACCAGAGTCCTACCGTAAATCTGCAAATAAGTTTGATTTCTTGTCATTTTGTTTCTTTAACTACTTTTTCTGTATGCGATAGTTTCGAAGTAGATTAAACTTTACATTTATCAGTTAGTCATTTTCTCGCGAGCAATCGATTTACCAGCTATCGATTGTTGGACATCACTGCCTCTAATTCGCACCATTAAGCTCTATATACTGTTACCTTATGCAGTTGTAATAGTGGCTATATTGGGATTATTTATGCCCGTGGATCATCCAGCCGGCGAAATTTTTTATATACTTCTAACACGTGAGTGAGTTATAGAACAGAAAGTGGACTGAGAATTTTTACTAGAAGGCAATTTCGCTAATTAGAATGTTAAGTCATCGTAGCATATGGGACTGCTTTGAAAAAACTTTAAGAACTAGTTCGATCCGAGGAGAACGCGGCTTTACTATCTATACTTTGTAATATCAATTAAATTCAATAAAATTTATTGCACATAAAAATATAAAAAAGATACAATAATAAAGTAACTTACATATGTACATCTAGGCGGTCTTATCGCTAAAAGCGATTTCCTCCAGACAGTTACTACGCAGAACATTTAATTATTACCAAATATTGATGCTACGGTTAAATAATGTCAATATTTAGTAAATAATTAAATGTTCTGAGTAGTAACTGCACAAGTTTCAAAGTGAATGTGAAAGAGTTGTGGCTACTTGCGTGGAACAGAGCGATTGTTTGGAACGCTCCATCGAGTAGTAAATAGAGATCGTTGTATTTAGGTCATATTATCAATACTTGAGTAATATATTCTATTGAATATAACCAGGTTGATAGGCCTACACTTACGCTTGATGTCTCAAAACTTAATGATGGGTGGGATCGTTTTTGCATATCTGGGTCAAATTATACTGACAGGTGGCGACTTTACAAACCACAATAAGATAGTGGTGGTGCCTGTTTAAATAAACTCAGACCCAAGAATAAAAATCGTATCCAGCGCAAAGCAGCTAGAAGAAATCTAGCGTAAGTACTCCAGCAGTCCATTGTACCGACAAGCATCATCCAAAATCCAATTGATCACTTATATGACCTTGAACTCAACTTAAATACCTAAACACTGACAACAAATGTATTCCAAGATTGCCAAATGAGTTCCCATTTGTAAACACCCACGAGTCCTCTAGATAGGAAGTGAATTCAATACATTTGTCTGTAATGTGTGCTGAACCCCACAATCAACGCTGCATTAGATACAATCACGAACACAAGTTGTCTCGTACCTTCACATCTTGTATGGTATTAGATCCAGAGTAGTGTGGAGTGTTGTCGGCACTATACCAATTGACATTGTAAATTAGTCCTTACAACCTACGCAATGGACTACAGTTTAAAACAGTGATTTATATCATTACATTGTTGAGATATCAATGGGCTATAAGTGCCACTTAGCATATTACCTGTCACAGATTCCAAATACAGCAGACATTAAGAAAAACATCTAAACAAGAGTATTGTTGCAATAATGTAAATGTCCGGCTCGAAGGACCAAACTTTTCGAAGAGTTGCATACATATATTTCATTCCAGATTAATAGTCCTATGAAAACCAACGCTATTTACGTCTCGGTAACATATACATGAAAGGGTCACCAGCAGCAAAAATAGGTTTGTATTACCAAGTAAACTTTGCGGTCCACTTAGGAACACCATCTATTGTGTATTTTGTTTTCGAGACGCAAATGCGTTTGTTTTCATAGGACTATTAATCTGGAATGAAATATACATACATACATACATACATACATACATACATACATACATACATACATACATACATACATACATACATACATACATACATACATACATACATACATACATACATACATACATACATACATACATACATACATACATACATACATACATACATACATACATAATGCTCACGCCTTGGTCCCAGAGAGGTAGGCAGAGACGATGGATCACCACTTTGTGCGATTCTTATACACCTCACTAGCCACATTCACATTGATCAACCTTTTCATGCACCTCCTTTTATTCTTCTCACCGCGGACCCCAGCCTTTTCATAGAGAGTTAACATAACATATTAAAGGTCAATCGGTATTTAGACACCTTTACTAAGGAAAACACAAACACTATACAAAATATTGCATATAGGGAGTGACGAAAAATTTCTGTTGTCAAAGACACCAAGCTGTTTTAAAAAGATTATAGTTCTCATATTGTTCTCAAAGTATAGACCATAATGATGACATTCAGCGCATATCCGCAACGTAACGAGTCCGAAGCAGACGAATCTAACGTTTTTACAAATAACTGACATTACCCGAATGGCCGCGCCGTCAACTTTCACTCGGTTAAGCTAAAAAACTATAATTACGGCGGCTTAGTATCATCACTCCACTGTATTGTAGTATATAGTATAGTAGTAATCGCGTATTTACTTAAAGTACTTTGGTGCGTACTTTCATCATCAGGTTATTTTTGTCTCCACTGCAGGAGCACAACCCTCTCTCATCTGCCGGAGACAGACGGAGGATTTGGCCTACACTCCCCGCGCTGGCCAGACGGGTTGGGGAGGCCTGATTGACGTTTTATAATGTTATTCCCTTAGTCTACTTTATTCCTATAAAATTCGAAAAATTTATCATATTCTAAGGCCATACCAAAAAATCCTATCCTACTTCCTACTAATATTATAAGTTTCGATATTTGGAGGTTGGGATGTTTGTTACTCAATCACGCTTCAACTACTAGACGGATCGGGATGAAACTTGGCACACATATCGGTTAGGTCCTGGAATAGGACATAGAATAATTTTTATCTCGAAAAAACATCCCATTCCTAAGGGAAACACATAATAATTTGTAATGTTAAGTTGTCCACGCGGACGCAGTCGCGGGCAACAGCTAGTACAAAATATTACAACGAAAAGATTCACCTGCCCCGCCATTTTAACGTCACCCACAAAACAGAGCACGGCTGGCAATACTAAATTACTACCAGCTTGCTATCGACCGACGCTTGAGTTAGAAAGATAAGCACTTATTTGTGTGCAATAAAGTATATTCATTCATTCACTTATGTCTTATTTGTGATAGACATATCACGTTGTCCCTCTCTCGATCGACTATGTTCGCGCGCTGGCTGCAGCAGCCCTACAGTAATTTACGCACACATACGTAATGTACACAGATTCGTCCTCCTGTGGAGTGTCAGGGGTGTGGGTGTGGCTATACTCTAGCTAGACTAACTTTATTACTATTGTTTGTATTCGTACTCTCCATACAGATAGTTTTATGTAGATTGAGCCGAAATCGGAGCTAGAGACTCGTGTATTTCAGGCCTTCGACTGGTGCGACAGTGGTGCAGTTCACGACGGCACTCCCCGCTATTTCTCTGAATTTAACATATGTTATACACCCATTAATCCATCTTAAAATACTCGTTTCTTTTCTTATCTTATCTTCTCAGGGGGGCAAGAAGACCTGGCGACACTTCGACCCTTCAGGATCTTTTGTGCCAAACCCCTGACCACCAACGGTGCCCCAAGCCGATTTGGTGGACTTCACATACGCCTAGAAATTTTTGGCATATATGCAGGTTTCCTTACGATGTTTTCCTTCACCGAAAGCCTGTGGTATTATAAATAAACGGTATTTAAGTTTTAAAAAAACATTGGTACGGGCGGGGTTTGAACCCACGACCTAATGAATATGAGGCGAGTGCACAACCAACCCGGCTACCACGGCTCTCGTTAAAACACTCGTTACATCAGAAACCTATTTCTAAATCTAATTTCTACATAGAACTAGGTTGGTACCAAACTATTTACTGTTCTAAATTGATCTTTACCCCGAAACGATGAAGATTTCTCAGGGGAATGTCTTATTTACGTAGCAAATAGCTTGCAAAAACCTACTTTAAAAGACAAAAACATCAGCATCTCGACATTTCCAGTGATCATAACAGTAAATGAACAATTGTGGAACAAATTGAAAGATTGATGATAAGCTGTGACTATGGAGTCACGACCTAGCGAAGGGCTGCGAATGACAGCCATTCGTTTATCGATGTCGAGGAGAAGGGATTTCGTGAACCGATAATAATAGCTACCAGTGGGCGACATTAGATCGGTTTTTTACTGATTAAATCTGTCATAAGTCTGAATACACTAGCCGTTTGTTAGCGAATCCTACTAATCCTATCCTACTAATATTATAAATGCGAAAGTTTGGATATCTGGATATTTGGATGTTTGTTACTCAATCACGCTTCAACCACTGGACGAATCGTAATGAAATTTGGCACACTTATAAGTTAGGTCCTGGAATAGCACATATGATAGTTTTTATTCCTAAAAAAATATCCCATTCCTACGGGATATACATAATAATTCGTGATGTTAAGTCGCGGGCAACAGCTAGTTGTATTATAAGTAAGTGGAATTTTAAATCCTTAGATAAGCACTCAATAAAATGTGGACTAGGCTGTCCTTTATACAGCCCCTTTTTCTCTCCTCTCCCTCTCAACTTCCCCACTCTTTCTCACTCTCCCCTCTCCTTCCATCCCTCCCTCCATCAAAAACCTTCCTTGGTGATTTACTACGGCATTTGAGGAACCTCTACAATAATGTTATATAAGTAACTAGCTATTTTCCCGCGACTTCGTCCGTGTGGACCGCGTACCATTACAAATTATTATGTATAATATATAAGCCTATGACACTCGTAATTTAAACTTGGTTTTCTATTGGTAAAAGAATTTTCAAAATCGGTTCAGTGGATCCAGAGATTACCCGCTACAACCTCACAAACTTTATCTCTTCATAATATTATATTAAAGTAAAGATGAAATGATTGTTATATAGTTCAATTAAACGGTAGGTCAATAACCTCTATAATTTAGTTTCTAAAGCGAGAGGTTTCTGCGTTAAAAGATCAGTCAGTCAGTTTACCCAACTGACTCACTGATCTATTTATCCTTTTATAGATTTTCGCCGTTGAAAATGTCGTCCCTGACTGTCGCCTACAGGCTGTAGTGCCCGCTACAGACATGACAATCGCTCATCACTTACAACGTGTTACAACCACACACCAAGCCCGCATTGTAAAGGTCATTGCGTCACTCACGAGCATAGACTTGTGAATTTGACATTAAACAGAAAATCTCGCAAAGGTTAGGCCATTTGATCACCTAATGTTAAACCAAGGCCTACTTTGTTTATTATAGCCAATTATACACAAAGATTGTTAGTCTTTTTATCCGAGTACTTAGAAAATTTAGGGTTTTCGCCCGTACAGCACAGCGTACCCAAATTTTTTTGTCGTATGTCTATATATGTCAATAAAATACATCTACAGGACAATAAAAAAAAATCAGATACATTTTAAATAAAATGATAAAAAAAAACTTTAAACCATGTACTAAAACTAACTTCATCTGTTAGTATATATATCGCATATGAAATCATAACCGTCATAACTCAAAAGAGCATGTTTTGAGAAAACCTGACTTATATATATAGAAATAAATCGTGTTTTCTCTAAACATGCTTTTTTGAGTTACGACGGTTAATCTTTGCATGTGCGATATGTTTGACCCAAACGTACCAACAGGTGAAATTAAATAAAAGTTTATAAAAACATGTAGAATTGCCGGGTGATAATGATAAATATGGGAAAGAGATTTCCGAGATATTTGAGGAAATGGCTCAGCTTGTAGATACAACGTGCATTTTACTTAATATTGTTGTTACGATGACGCAAAATCTTTTTGACTACGCTGAAGTCAAGCATCCAAGTACAAGGCCCCTTAGTACACATGCGATTTGTGAGGAATACAGACGCTATTATAAGAAAGTCGCGGGAAGCCCAGAGCAAGACATATAGTATAAGCAATTTGCTTCCGGCATGTTTACCCCACATCGCAGCCGTTACTAAAGACGTATGACGGCAATAATTCACTCCCAGTATATATCAATTTACCCTGCTCAAAGATTGTTAGGAAAAATAGAGCAGGACTGAACAGTAACCTGTACTGAAAAAAAAAATATATATGTTAATCGTGAACAGTCACTTGTTCCCTTAAACTAACTCTTGTTCTCTAACACTGAACTTATGAACTTAATGGTGATCTAGTTTCACACAATCATGGAAATTTATTTAGCTAATATACAGCAAAATGCCTCTTAGTTGACCAAAACTTTTTTGAGTGTATCTATAAAATTGAATCACAATGACAGGCGTCAACGGTTACTTTTGAAAATAGACCGTCCGACCGTGTGTCCGTATATAATCCACTCTCCTACCTGATCCATCCAGGCAAAATTGAATACTTAACTTTTATTCTACGTTTCACCCAAAGCAATTCTCATCTGAAATTTATGGATATTATCTTTCACACTGGTGCCTTAATGGGGGTAACGGAAAAATATTTTCTATTTCCAATTTCCCGAAGCCTTACAATAAAAGTTTTTTCTTTCATTTGTACAATTCTTTAGTCAATTTTGCTATGCTGCCAATCTTACACTTCTACACTGATTGTATAAAAGTTTGTAGGTTCAATTGAGATAATTTACTTTAATGAACGCTATGTAAAACGGACACAATCGGCGGGAGTCGACAAAAATGTAGTTTTTATTGTTTACTATATAGCTTTTGCCTGCGATTTCGGCCACGTAGGTTTCGATATTTACACATCTTGAATTTCAAAATATTCCATTCGACTATAGGAATAAAATGTTTTTTCGAGATAAAAACTATTCTATGTCCTATTCCAGGACCTAATCTATATGTGTGCCAAGTTTCATTCCGATCCGTTTAGTGGTTGAAGCGTGATTAAGTAAAAAACATCCACACATCCAAATTTTCGCATTTATAATATTAGTGGGATCGGATGTATAAGTTTTGACAGATCCCTAAAAATAGTGGGAAATTATCTGGGGGACAGAGAGTAAGTTCACATACTTAGTGTAAAACCAAAACCAGACTAGTTTGATGTGGAATTATATTCATCTAACACTCACCCACTTCTTGTCTTTCAATTTCAAAATCTAATGTCGATTTAATTACTAATTTCTACCACATTTTACAATCTTCCTTTATTTTAAAATGCAATGTTCAAGAAATATTTGATCATTATGATTGAGTCTATCGATTGGTGTTTTTTTTGCATTTTTGTGGATCGATTCCTGGAATCCGGAAAGCAATTTTACTTACTTTTAAAAATAAAGGAATGTGTCCTTTGAGTAAAATTTGCTACCTTTTATATTTAGGGTACTTTCCCCCTACCCTTTCCCAGGTAGCGTTTGGTATTTCCATCTACACAAATATTATAAATAAACTCAAATACTACTGGACCGATTTCAAAAATTCTTTTACCATTAGAATGCTACATTATCCCTGAGTAATACAGGTTATATTTATTACTATAAAAAATTAGGGATCCCTACTAAAACTTCAACAATGTAACCCAAGGTGTAGGAAAATTTTTGCAAAATATCTTACATTGCATGCGCTGCGGAAACTATTGATGATAGAACCTTCGCGTGTCTGTACATTGAAAATATTCACAGGAGTCGGAGCTGGAGCTGAAGCGGGAAAGGAAAGGGGACGGGAATTAACTCTTAATAAGTTGAAATTTTATTTAATTGTGTAATCCACGCGAGCAGAGCCGCGGGCAAAGCTAGTCCTCTATATTCTTATACTCATATAGATACGTTATACTTTTTTAAATATTATCCATTTAATTAGTAAGTCGTCAAGTCAGCACGTTAAATTAATAATGAGTAAACAAAGGAACGACGAAATTGGTGAAGTAGCCCAAGGGAGCATACCCATCTCAACATCTATTAGGTACATTTTAATGTTTTATACTTAATAAAGGTACATCATGCAGGTAAAGTTGCTGTCTGGCTGTTTGATATCAAAGCTCGAGAACATCTGTACACATTTTGATGCGGTTCTCACTGTTACTTAAGGATATATTGAAGAAATTTACTATCTTGAGAATGTTAGTTACATTTGTGTATTGCGCCTGCTAGTTTAATCATCACCCATAGGACATTTCAGGAAATCATAGTTTACAACAAGACAAGTGCCTACGTTACGTAGTGTCAGACCGGGGACGTTTGAAACAGGGTACGATTGAAATAAAGCTAATAATTCAAAAACTGTTAGCGATAGTGCAAGGGAAGAGGAACGCAGCTTTAGTGTCAAAACCGCTCCGTCGTTGTATCGTTTCGAGAGAATTTATACTCGTACATGTATGAGAGATATTTGTTGTGTTTTTGCTAGCAAAAGTGGCTAATTTTGTTGTAAAAAAACAACTTTGTAAGAAAGCCTATTATAAAATAAACGATTATTTGAATGACTAAGATGCCTGGTATTAATGTTGATTCAGCTTCGCACAATCTTTATTAATTGTATGCAAACTTGATTTTTAAAAGATGTGTTGCGTGAAGTTTGTTGCGCCGTTTCTTCTACGGCTAGGAAGCGGTAGTCGATAAAAAAATTACGTGTATAAATGTACCAAGTGTACTCATATGCAATAAATGATTTTGGCGTTGACTTTGTTGCAATTCTTTTTTTTATTGATAGTGGACCTATCAGGGCCGCCTCAGTCCTGAGTAAGTTAGTGCAGGGTCAGCAGTTCCGTGATATTTAAGAAACTTCTTAAAATAAACCTTATGCCATTACATCAGGAACTAAATTAGCATGTTTTCATATTTTCCTTTGGCATGTCTAAGAAACACTGAGACGGATCGAATCCGATACCGTGGCTGCGAATTAACCTTAAGTGGATTTATTCCTCTCGTCCCACTGGTTGGTAACCAAATTTAGTAACTGGCTACAAAATGTGAAATTAACTCCCATTACGTAATCGATTAGGGAATGGGATTTCGTCGTCCTATTTGGTAACCAAATTTCATAACATAACATATTTATAAAATTTTACAAACAATTCAACTAAATAACATCTATTACCGAATCCAGTAATTATTAATTAATTAAGCATGCTTAATCCTAAGGAAATAGGTGAAGCCACGTCATCGTGGCTGATTCGCTAGTGAGAAACGAAGGTGCCTTTGCAAATAAGTTTATTAAGTTAGTTGACCCTCGGACCCCAATCAGTCTCGAGCTAGGGGCCATAAAGTGGACATAAATAAAGAGAGTCCACATTCTGAAGCTCGCGTGATTAAAGCAGTACAGAATAGTCGTTGACATGCGAGTTACTTTTATTTGTACTATTTATATAGAATAAAAGGTCTTCAACCAGTGCGTCGAAACGTGGACGCTGACAGTGGGACTGGTCCGAGAACTCAAGGTCGCTCAGCGGGCTATGGAAAGAGCTATGCTCGGAGTTTCTCTAAGGGACAAGATCCGAAATGAGCTGATCGGAGAGAGAACTAAATCCTTCGACTTAGCTCAAAAAGTTAGTGAAGAGGCAGTGGGCTGGTCACATCTCTCGGAGAACCTATTACCGCTTGGGTAAACGGGTTTCCTGCTTTAGAGGGCCACCGCCAATGTTCAAGACGACTAAGGGATTGCACCAGGCACGGGTAGTAGCGTTCTCCTGTGTATATTAAGATCATTACTGCGATCACCACTCCGCCTGCTAAGCGTGGTGATTATGGCGAATCCCGCAATGGACAGCCCACCAAAAGTGGCATTCTATTGGGGAGGCTTATGTTCAGCAGTGGACGTATTTTTTCTGACGATGGTGAATGGAAGTAGAAACAAAATGTTACAATATTTGACGAAAGCTTTGACATTTAACGATTTTACGAGCCTTGATCACGATAACGAGGCGTCGTTGGCTAATGGCTTGGTCATTGGACTTGAGACCAGAGGTCGTGGGTTAGATTTCCAAAAACAGAGCCTTATTTATATACTATTTTATTTACCGGGGACAGAAAACCGTACAAGTTGGTATCGGTCTGGATTTATATATGTGAATTGTCCCATCCTTGTAGCACTCACCTTTTTCGGCTTTTGAAAGAAGTAAAGGATAAAGGTGGCGGGAATGGCGGAGGACCGAGGAAGTAGTGATCCTCATTTGGGAACAAAGAAATGTTTCCAGCAGTAGTAGGCGAAAGACTGGTGATGATGAAGGAAGATTGTCTTATTTACCTGCAACAGAAGAAAACAAATTTATTTATTTTTTCTCAAGTTAAAATCTCTAAAGATAATTACGGCGTCTCATTTTCAGTAGACAACATTTTGAATATTTTATTTGTATATCCTGTAAACATCGATTCAAAATAAAGGGTCTATCCAGAAGCTCTGGCAAGGCATACCACCACATGATCCAAGGAAATATGCAAACCTGGTGTAAAACAATAAAAGGAAATAAAATGAACATATATTGCATAAGAACCCGGATTGCGGGTTCTTTCAATCCTTTAAATTTGCATGCTGTAGTACAACCATCAATTAGGTAAAATCCCAGACAGACGCGACACTATTAAGGTTCGATGGGTCTGGACCCATTATATTCTATGCCAAAACCGGAACTCATCATAGTTATACTGTAAAATATTTTAATACAATTTAGGCCTGTTTACTTTTTCGTAAAGACATTATACATTTTATCCAAAAAAAAATCTTTGTATATTCATTTTGACTAGTTGGCGATAAAAATTTAACACCACCTCATTTGCTGTGAAATAATGTAATTAAAATTAATATGTACTTAGTTTCGGCTTTCTGTGAAAATGTACGTTAAAAGCAGAATTATCGCTTCTGGCTAAAAAAAACATATTTTCGGTGGAACTCCACACTAGCTTTATTTTTATTTAACTCCACTAAGTCTAAAATAGTAATGTTTTTAACAACACGACTACACTCGCGGGTACACAGCGTTTTGGAATTGAAATCACGACTCGGTGCTACACGAAAACATGACCCATACCATCGGTGCCGTTTGGAAATAGCACGAGATGAGATCTACGTCGTTGTTTTCAGCTGACGCTGTAAGCTGTGAACAAATAGAGATGATCCGAAATGAATGGATCAGTAAACTGAGTGTGATTGCGCACGTCACATCTGTTACAGAACCGATGATCATTGAGACGAACTATTTCTACCGTGGACACAGCGCAACAGAAAGCACAGCGTGGGGCGCTGTAACAACTGCAGTCAGTAACTACTGGATGAACAGAGCATTTTTGTCGCAAGTTTTAACTCAAAACATCGGAAACTGATTAGAAGAAAGCGATTCGAGAACTGTCTATCTGAGGGATAGACAGTTCTCGAATCGCTTTCTTCCTTTCTACAATTTTCGATAGGGTTAAAGGCATTAACAGTAATCTCAAGTCCTTTTCAGAAGTCTAGAGTGAGCAGCAAATACCCTGCAGCCGAAAACTTTGTTGCCGTGTGGTTTCCGGTAGAGTAGAATAGGACTACTCCAACTGTTCCCGTGGATGTCGTACAAGGCGACTAAGGGAACACATTATAAAACATCAATCAGGTCTCCCCAACCTGTCTGGCCAGCACGGGGAGTGTAGGCCAAATCCTCCGTCTGTCTCTGGCAGATGAGAGAGGGTTGTGCTCCTGCAGTGGACACAAAAATAACCTGATGATGATGATGAAAACTTTGTTATTGAGACGCTGTACAAGTGATAGTTCTCATACCGTCACATACCAAAGACAATTTAACACACAGTATGAGGCGGTGCACCGGGTCCGTAGGCACCTTAAACCTATCAAAGACTTGAAGCTACATTTTAGGAACGACCCAGATCACCATAAGCCGACGCAGACTACGGCAGTAACCCAGTAGATCGACATTACATGAACGTGTTCCTTTACATGATACGTGTTTGTCATATTAAGCTGAGCACTTGTATCCTGGGCAGTGTGCAAACAGGAAACTGTTGCACTTTCACAATAGAGGCTCGGTACATGGCGGTAGAAGAAGCCTGCAAAGACACCATCTATCTAAAATTGTTCATCAAGGAATCTCTTTAACATGATCTTAATACCAATATTGATAACAATAAATCATCGTTCTTTAAAGTTACCCCGCAACAACACTTTCCATACCCGGAACAACCACCTCAAATCAGTCATCACTTCTTAAAAATCGTTTCATCTCAGAAAACATATGCTTCATTGCTTCTAATTATATAATCATATTGCACCAGGGATGGGCAGCAGCGTTCTCCTGAGTATATTAAGATCATTACTGCGATCACCAATCCGTGTGCCAAGAGTGGTGGTTATGGCAAATCCCCCAATGGAAAGCCCACCAAAAGTGTCATTCTATTGGGGAGGCTTATGTTCAGCAGTGGACGTATATAGGCTGATGATGATGCTGACCTTAGTTCAATTATTCTGTGAAAAGATACGCCATTTCCACTCATGAAACCCCAACGGCCGTCGGTTCTGCGACCACAACTCTAATAATTTATAAGTAACTTCTACATGACGTGACCATTTTAAAATTAAAACCAACGGCAATGTTTAGTGCAAATCCCCCAATGGCCAACTTACCAAAAGTGGTATTCTATTGGGGAGGCCTATGTCCAGCAGTGGACGTATTTAGGCTGATGATGATGATATAACCATATAATTAGAATCAATGAAGCATATTTTCTGAGATTATAACAGAACCATTGCCTAAAGAGAAACACATTAGGCACGTTAAACCATTAGGTTTAAGTTAAAATCATCGCGGTCTCTTTATTGCAAGTTTTTATAATCAGAACGTTGTATTGTTTGTGCATGCTCTATGTGGATGTTTATTACGGGGCATTAAACTTGTTAAATGGTCTTCTTGATAGAAATCTGTGACACTTTGTTATTTGAATTGATCTGCGAATTGATGTTCTCATGTGTACTATACTGTCTACAAGTTCAAATCAACGATCTCTATGTACTACTAGATGGAGCGTTCCAAACAATCGCTCTGTTCCACGCAAGTAGCCACAACTCTTTCACATTCACAATGAAACTTGTGCAGTTACTACTCAAAACATTTATTACTAAATATTGACGCTACGGTTAAATAATGTCAATATTTAGTAAATAGTTAAATGTTCTGAGTAGTAACTGCACAAGTTTCAAAGTGAATGTGAAAAGAGTTGTGGCTACTTGCGTGGAACAGAGCGATTGTTTGGAACGCTCCATATGGTAGTACATAGAGATCGTTGGTTCAAATACAATATTTTATACGCTTACTTCTTTCTCACTTGCAAATATTTTATTCTTGATGAACTCGCACGCTTACACAATAAATAAAATTTCTTAGTAGGAGACGGCCATGTTATCTCCAAGAGCGATCTCGAACCGTCGGGACCTGTTGCCGAACGGAACGCCGAGCAGTAAAGCCTGCGAATGGCCCCTGTAAAATAACTATAAGCCGCTATACCGCTCCAGGGTTGACAACTTTTATTTGGTGCTAGCATTGTCCACGACTTCGCCAGCGTAATGATAAGACAGATCTTTCTTTATATTCTTTATTGCACATTTTAAAATAAAATACAGTTATAAAGATTTGTGTACACAGGTGAGATCTCTTCCAGCCAACCTTACAGGGTGTGAGACAAGGCAATAAGAGCGATGGGGCAAAATAATCAAAATTATCTCGGTGGTTTGTGCCAACCCTGTTAGTTGTTGTTTGTATTAGTTTGCTAAGGGTAGGTCATTGTTGCGAACGAAGAGTACGTCAGTTATTGTTGCTATTTACTTCGTTCGCTTCAAGGTTTTCATTAGTCTCGGTGTTCTTTTACTAGTTGGCCTCTTTTAGCGTTTTTCTGGAACGCCAGAGGTAGGTTTGGTAGAAACTGCGGACATACAAACTTTGTACAATATGTGCTTTTAACTTTGGCGTTCAAAGTGATTTTTTTTCAGTTCATTTCAGTTATCAGGGTCAGAAATTAAAAATTCCCTTTATTTTACTGTAGAAGTTAGTGCATGATAAGTTATTTAACCAACTAATTTGTACTGCTGTGTCAAATAGCTCAGTTGAAATAACTGTCGCGGTCAGCCGCATGCGAAATGTTACTCAATTCATTATTCATGTACAGTTAATGCATTTCAGCTGTTAAATTGAGGCTGTACAAATTGACTAGCTGGATTAATGGGTAAATGTATATTGAAATATAATGCTCACAATATAAGCACAAAAATCAGGGTATAAAAATAAAAAAATAACAGAGACACTTTTATTTAAATTAGTGTTAATTAATTTTTATTCAAAAACAGTTATATTTACACAAACCTTTCTTTATAACATGCTAACACTTATTTTTTTCTGTGATACAAGCAACTGGTATTTATTTCTTGCATATTATCGATCACTCACTAACATTTAGTCCATCTGAGTATATCATTATCAGCACATATCTGTTCTAAGCCTGGACATTTTTCGCTTTTCAAACTCGATCCATACCCCTTTTGACTTTTATCCAATCCGCCTCCATGCCATCTTATAGCATCCTGGCTGGATAGTTTTGAATTGTTCTACTTTGGAGGTGCTAGCTGGAAATTAGTACCTATATAGAGAACAAATATTGCTTAGTATTTTTTTCTTCTTAATAGAGAGACAACTTGTTCACTGGAACAAATATAATTTGTTACTCAGTGTATAAAAAGAGTCAATGTAGCACGTCCTCAAACAGGATTCGATAATGATGTCATTATTTGGCAAATCAGTCAAAACTCGCATCACATCCGTCATTATCGAGTATTTGTTTGTGTATTTACATCATCCTTTCAAATAAAACGATTCCTCCATCTTATATTAAGAAAAGAAGTATAAACATTCCTCATGTGGATTGGGCGCCCGGCATTAAACCATCCAGCAGCTTCGTGGTCTATCTGGAAAAAATCGGTTAGTTGGGACCGGCCTCAGTTCAAGCCACGGATTTTTGTTGGCAGTCGTAAACGGGGCTTTCGATTTCGACCCACAACTAGTATTAGTAAATTCCCGAGAACATTCTCCTGGCCGAGAATTTATGAGAAGCAACTTTTCTCCACGATTACCAATGCTACTAAATAGGTATTTATGTATATAAATCTAATATGCTGACTGATTATATTACAATTATATACATAAACACCTATTTAGTTGTTCTCATAAATTCTCGGCCAGGAGAATGTTCTCGGGAATTTACCAACAGTACCTACACCGAACGTAGAGTTAACAAAAATGTGTTTGCTCCCTTACATTTCAATTGTAACAATTGGTGAGATGGGGTGATCCGAAACGACTCTAAAAATGCTATTTTCAGGTATTTTGAATGTCATCTTGTTGACCCGGTCAGACCTGTCTCGCTCCGCACTTGGGTATTAAAATATACCAAAGCGGTGAGGCTACGACAGTCAATGTTGTATGATTTAACAGTTCAGCGTAACACTGACTTTCTTCCACGCGCATAGGATTCAATTAGGCTTGCTTTTAATTTTTTAGCCATGTTTATGAGAAATTGAACAAGCTTTATTAGGGGGTGTGCCTTCTGTACTATAACTTAGTGACCAGCTGTCATGTCTTAAGGACGCTATTATACCTACTTGTATGATTTGACAGTTGCTTGACAGCCGATCAAGTAGACACTCCGCCTCGCTCAACTTTTCTTTAATCTGACTCGAATAACTAAATTAATAATACTAATAATAAAAGAACCAAATATAAACAAGAGATTTAAAAATAAAAAAATCCGTCGAGGTGGTCACACTGAGGCCAATAACGAAATTCTTTTGCCTAATTCCCATATCTCAGCTTCGCGTTTTTTGACACTAGGCCTTACTGGCGGGCAAGAAATTTGATCCAAGTGCGGGCTCAGGATGTTGATCAGATCAGTTCCAAATCTTCATCTTCATAAAGACAGATAATCTGTATTTTTCTCGAGTCAGATTCAAACGTTTTTTCCAACGTCGGTTACTGGTTGTACAAAGATTGGATCGATTAAATTACCTGATTTCAATCCAGTGGACGAAAAGCACGTCCGTCCGTTGTTACGTAACGTGCTCAATAAAATGAGTTGCTATTATCTACATCTATGGCATTAATAAAGTAGAAAAACCTTTTTGTTATTTTTTTTCTTCGGAATAGATTTTATTGTTGTTGCAAAAATAGATCTATTGGTGGTAGGACGCGTGTATACTACCATGTTACTTGTAACTCTATATTGATGTATGTCTGCCAGATTGAGGAAAAATTCAATATTATTAAAGGCACGCAAGGCGTTCCATCAGAATTAATCCGAGTACTTAGTCTAGCAACACACATCATCCTTTGTATTATTGCACCTAGCCACCCAAAGGGAGGTTTAAAGGGCGCCGACACGGTGGCTGCCCACCGTCAAGTGTGCTGTATGACTGGGCGCAGTCAAGATCATAATAATTACCGTCGTTGCTTAGAACTTGTCATTTGTAACCACGTATCTATACATATAACAGAACCATTGCGGATCTGTTCATTCAAAAAATCATCGGGAGAATGATGGATAAGTGATGCACTAAATAACTGTCGGAATTTGTGTATGTGTGCTTGTTTGACCACGCATCACATAGAAATTACTGACTCAATTCAGATGGGGTTTTCCGAGATTTTCAGGGCTTAACTTGGATTAGCATTTAATCTTCATTTTTCACTTTGTTTTGAGCTTTTTCACGACTGGTCTGCGCGTACGAAGTCGCAGGCACAGCTAGTAAGCAAATAAATTGAGCCGTGTTCTTCAGTTAAGTGGATCGCTAATCGAAATCGGATTGTAAGTAATTTATTTTTTCTTTGTTTAAATTGTACTTTATATAAGTACACTACACTGGCTTTATCTCTCGGTTCTGCCTATCGATTTTTCTAACTTGAACTTGTCTCGTCTTCTCATAATTTTATGGGTGCTTCAAAATGTGTCTAGCCATTCTCGAGTTAGAAACGGTAATCAGACAGACAACAATCGATGCGTGAACACCCGATTATCAGGCCTGTTATACAAAAAAAAAGTTACAACTTAGCTCCCATTTATCTTAGCTAGATGGTTGGCAAAACAGTAAAACCTGTCTCTCGAATTCCTCCTTAAATTCAAAACTGTATCAAATTTTGCTCAGCATTTCCATACTTTATTTATTTTTATTCGTGATGGGGTAAACTTGACCCCACCTAAATTCACTCACTCACTTTATTCACTCTTCCTTTAAAAAAATCCAAGTTGTAAATACTTGTCACGAAATAACGACGCTGGCAGGGAGTTCCATTCCTTAGCAGTTCGTATTATTAAAGAGGAAGCAAAACGCAAAGAGCGTGGTACCTATGTCTACTGCATAAGGATGAGGTCCCTCCCCAAGCCTGGTAATCCGGTTACCGAAGGGGGATGGAGGAATTAAAGTAACAAGCGAAGAAACAAACACACATTGCATTTAATAAATATTAGTACGAAGGTTTGTTAACCTTGAAAGCCGCGTTGAAAGGCAATACAATTGTATTTTTTTGTATCTAGAACCCAAACTTTTTATTTCACAATCGGTAACAAGACATTAGTTACTTAATAGCGATAACTACTGTAGCGGTAAAGATAGTACTTCCTGTCAGTAAGGTAATTGGATGTCGATGGTAATAGCAGATGTTTTGACACGTAATAGGGCATCGACTCACATATGGACGTGACCCCGAAGAGGCTCGGTTGTATGGAACAGGCTTTGGTGGAACTTTTACTCACGTTTCATCATCAATATTAAAATAAACAGCCGAGTGGTCAGGAGACGATAAATAAATCCGAGTATCGTAATTTTCTATAGAAATAACGAGTTTTCTAAAAAAGTTGGCATATTCTCTGCTGTACATAAGCCTCTCCAATAGAAGGCCAACTTTGAAGATTTGCCATAACCATGCTTGGCAGACGGATTGGTGATCGCAGTAATGATTTTAATATACACAGGAGAACACTGCCCGTCCCTGGTGCAATCCCTTAGTAATGGGTGCAATCTGTTGACACCCACGGGAAGATTAGGGTTGGCTTTACTCTGACTGACTGGGTGACATGATTTTACAGACAATATACCTATCTTCCGCCAAGAACAAGTACCTAGTATTCTAGTTGTCGGAGTTTTATATTAAGACCTTCTTATGGTTTACTTCGACTGTCACAATTAAGTCAACTAAAATATTTTTTGTTCTAAGAACAACATACTCATGGAATATTTCCACTACTGAACATAAGCCTCCCCAATAGGATGCCACTTGTTGTGGGCTGTCCATCGAGGGATTTACCATAATCACCACGCTTGAGGCAGATTGGTGATCGCAGTAATGATCTTAATATACGCTGGAGAACACTGCCCGTCGCTGGTGCAATCCCTCACCGCTCGGCCACGACTTTTGGCTTAGCGGGTCGCGGTGCGGTGACCGGCGCGGTTTCGGCAGGCGGAGGGTTGGCCGTTGATTGAGGCGCCTCGTGGCGTGCTGATAATATATTTGTACATTTGTTCTCGCCGCTCGCCGCCCCGCTCCTAGCTGCCGCTGGCAGCGGCAAGGTCGTGGCCGAGCGGTTAGTCGCCTTGACGACACCCACGGGAAGATGTGGCCCTGTTCTAAGCCGGAGACCAAACGGCGTAAATATTGCTTATACAAAAAGACTCTTAAACTACGTTTGAGTACAGTTATGTACGAATTTCCCCGCATATACTAAATCACATCTCACTGCGAAATTAGAGTACCAGATCGTAAAATATTAAGCAAACAAGTTGAAGTTGAAACTATAATGTGCAATCAGTTTTCATGCCATTTTGCAATTCGGTTATCGCGCTATTTTTACGAAAGTTGCTATTTACAAGTGGGTTTACATCTCCCACACGACTCGACAAGACTTAGCCGATATCATCTAGCTGAAGGATGCCTTAGAATTTGCGATCGTGAGAATATATCTGCGATCATTAATACGGTTGGGCTAGATCGTGACGCGGCAAGCTTAAGATATGTCATGTGAAACCTAATTGATTACAGCTTTTGCAATGGTTAAAGTAATGGATTATGGATATCTAGTACTTATCTGATACATGGTGCTTACGATAAATAGTCTCAGTTGCTCCAGGCTGGCTGGAAGGGATACCTAGGTTGGATTAGTCCGCCTTACGTAAAAACCACTGAACCAATTTCTGATGGAGTTTTCAGAAAAACTTTGGGCTTAATTCGGAGTAAAATACAGGCTTTATTTCCATCGCAATCGGCTTGCTAATAAAAAGTTATGCGAATTTATAGTTTACAAAAACTCACATACATTACAATGGTATGCAACAACGTAATGCATGGCGGAATTTGGACTCGGAAAATTTGTGGAGTAAATAAAGAAATTTGAATTTGATTGAGATGGATGAGTTAGGACTACATTTGGACGAGGGTAAGAGAGAAAGAGGTTTGAGGGGAGGGTTGAGGGAAGGGTTGAGGGGCACTTAATACTTTTAGGGCAGGGGTGAGAGCAGAGTTCAGGGCAGGGTCAAATGGAGCTGCGGTAGTAGATGCGGGAGCGGGAGCGGCGGAAAGGGGGAACGGGAGTGGGGGCGGAAGCGGGAGGGGAAGGGGAAGGGGATACCAAATAATGTTCAACTTTATTTATTAAAATACGAGTTCTGGAGTGGAGAACGCGGTTCGGCACGCGCATGGTGGGACGCCCCGCCCAAGGTGGACAGACGACTTGAAGAAGGTAGCCGGAAGCGACAGGATGCGGAGTACCGGGTGTGTTGGCGTTCATTGGAGAAGGCCTATGAATGTCCAGCAGTGGACGTCTAAGGGCTGATAATCATATCAGATCATCATCATCAGATGATGATGATTTATTTCTGTGGACCACACGAGCGGAGACGCGGGAACAGCTAGGTTTATAATAATATACAACTCCATTTGAAAACAAAATTAAACATCAAAAAGGTCTTAATTAAAGTAAATTTGATTCGTAATCAAATAATAAAGTTTACCTTGCTCAAGAGTGTAATTTAACTTAGCTAATATACGCCCTCTCCAATTTACTTGAACGTAACTAAATTCAGTTAATTCAGTGTTAGAAATTTCCCGTGGGAAAACGCGGAACAGCAGAAATAGAGGTAGGTAAATGTTGAAACGTGAGAACGCTACCCACAGCGGCGTCAGTTAAATGCAAATTTGCAGTCTTAACTTAATCAGCAGATTAAATACGGTGGAAACTAATCTTGCGTCTTGCGCTAAGAAGTTGGCCAATCCGAGAAATGGAAAGATAAACATGGCGTGATGAGTTAGATTTAGAATGTTTTGAAGGACAGACCGATATCACAATAATAATTTTGATTAAAGTTGTTTGTATGTTGTTCGCATGAAATAAAAATGAAAAAGTAAATGTATTATAAATTTAAAATTATAATACCTACACTGAGAAAAAAATAAGTAGCCCTCCTACTTACATAAGGATAAAAATATACCACTATTACATAAGTAGCCGCCCCCATTATAAATGGTGTCGCCTACAACTGATTCAGTAGCCGGCCACATTACTATATTACCACACTACGTAATAATGTGGCCGGCTACTGAATCAGTTGTAGGCGACTCCATTTATAATGGGGGCGGCTACTTATTTTTTTCTCAGAGTACGATTACGAGTTTGCGGCGCTTGCGTTGGAGAGAATGGTCGTCCGACTCCAACAAATATTTCATGATATTTCGAAGCGACTGGTCCTCGCCTCCGGAGACCCCAGGGCTGGCGCATACCTCGCACAAACGATTCAGCGAGGTAACGCCGCCAGTGTCCTGGGAACCATGCCGTTTATACACAGGCAAGCTGGACGACGTGTTCTTACTGTGACGCGTTTTTATATTAGTTTATAATACTGTTAACAAACAAAATTATACCTACAACTTACATACACAAAATATATAGAAAGTATAAAATTGCGTTACCCGATATACCGGCTTGAAAAATCGATTTTCAAATGAGTTAAAGTTCAAAATCCCGAAAGTTAAAACGTCGATACATACTTACTTCATTATTATAACACGTACCTACCCATTTTAGTGCCTAGCCTAAGCAGATTGACACTAGCAGCTAAAAAAGTTTAGCTTGCTAATTAGGGTTCCATACCAAAATAGTTTAAATGGCACGCTTATGGTGCCACTCCATCCATCTGACCGTCTGTCACAGCACAGCTACTTATCTTCAGCAACTACTAATGACATCGACTTAAAATTGAAAAAAATATGTTCTTTATAAAAGAAGCTGAAATGGGAGCAAATATTTAAAGTGTGGTTACTAGGGCAAGTGGGGTATTGTATGAAAGACCATCATTTGTACATTCTAAAACTGATTTTGGTTTCCTTTTATGTTACTTAGTTTTCGAGTTATGATGAAAAATGTTTTGTTGTTGCAAAGCGAAAAATCTATCGACAGAGGTATATTAAAGGAAAAATAAAACGATATTTTACCTACTTAAATATCTTTTTACGTTTTCTTTCAACGTACGGAACCCTAAGTGCGCGAGTCCGGCTCGCACATGACCGGTTTTTTTAGGACTAGATCGGGGACTTAGTTTTACTCTTTTTCTCATTGAACCCCGCTATATCAGTCTACAGCTCTAAAATGGGTAAACTAAGATAGCTTCAGCATCAGTGCCAAGTCAGTACAGTGACCTTTATAATTTTCATAGAAGACCTAGACTATATAAACATTTAATTAAGAGCTGAATTTCGAAATTAATCTCCTTAATTAAATAGTTAAATGTCGAATTTGAACATTAAATCATCCTTCAAAATAATTACTAACTTAAAGAAGCGAAGCTACTATTATTATTTACGCGAACACACAAACGTGTAGGCGGGTGCGCCTGTGATAGTGGTATAGGTGAGTAAATCAGATCGCTTGTGTGGAGTGTCAGGGGTGTGCTTATGACTCAGACAAACGTATCATTTAATACTCCTCTGTTCCTCTGTACATACCTAACTTTTATTCTAAGACAGGTAATTCCCTTAAATATATGTGACAATTTCATTCTTAATTATCTTTATATATTTTTTTTGTTTTGATTTATTTTTATTTCATTTGATTATGGTTTTTTTTTGTTGTAACAATGGTAACGTTGACCTGTAACAAAAGTTAGGAATAAAAATATGTCTATGTCTAATATTATCGCCAGACCTCACATTGGTGCCAGTTTATGTATCGTATTTGTTTGAATTTATTTTTGTTCTGCGAGTGTACAGTAAACTTACTTTGCAATCCTTTCTGTAGCTAACTGTAACACCAAATGACTCACTGGGGACAACTTTTAATTAATACAATCTATAAACATGCCGAGTAATAATGGTACAACTGCCAAACCGTCCATAAAGATTGTTGTCTTATTGTCCAAGTGTACAAAAGGTTTGATTATTACACGTGTCAAAACGTTTATACGAAAGCTGAAAAGTAGGTACAAGTGACAAAACGCAAGTGTCCGATGAAAATGTCGATACATTAGGATATATCGACATTTTACTATACTACTAATATTAAACAGGATGGCGCCTTGTTTCAAAACTGTGTTGCCCGGAGCTCCACACTAAACTTACTGACAAGTTTCAGCCCCGGCAGCTAGGTTTCGGGGTTACGGGAGGCTGCAGCGGCAGTACACGCAGCCCGAACTTTTTTTGTTTCACTAAAATAGGGCTCACATTAAATTTCAATAAATGTGAGATTTTTATCCCTGACACCATTTCCGCCGCTACAAGATCGGATATCATAGCAAAATTCCATTCACTGACACCGAATATCACCTAACTCACAAAAGAGTCTCTAACTCTACTCGGAGCCCCCATTTTTGAGGATGCCATACCTCCCCTAGTGAAATCAAAACTTGAAAATTTTACACTCACGTCCAGACGCCTTTTCGAAATCAAACCACATATGGCCATGTTTAGGGATCCGCAAAAAGTATCGATACCTGAGTAGTATCGATACTTTCTTTACGATACCAAGTATTTTCGTACTCGATACTTTTAATACGATACTTTACTAGGTATCGATACTTCGTCACATACTCGATACTTTTTGGTGTACCGATACCAGACTTGCTTTGTTATGCGAATCGCCCAGCGCCAACGATAAGAATACGCCAGCGCTAGCTCCGTACGCGTGTGTAAATGCGGCAAAACGCATTGTATACTCATAGAGTGTCATCTCATTACCGTTCTCTTCTTTATTGCTTTGCTGATGCATAACGACCCTCTCAGTAGATAGATTTGGGGGAAACCCCTATCTTATTAAAATATGATATTATATGGAGACAAATTACTTTATAAGTCTGATTTTGGTCTGATTGTAGTTATAAAGATTAGTGGTTTAAAAAATAACCATATTTACATCTACCATTAGGTCAATGTTTGTTGTAATAAATGAATAGAGACGGAATATTATTATTAATATTATATATATTCTTTATTGCACATCTTAAAATTAAATACAGTAATAAATTGTGTGTACAAAGGTGAGCTTATCTCTAAAAGAGATCTCTTCCAGCCAACCTTACAGGTACTTTTTATTATTAATTTTGAGACACGGTTCATATTCATATCATTTATTTATTGGTTTCTAAGGTGATGAAAAAAGTACTCGATACTGAGTAGTAATGATACTTTTGATTCGATACTATCGCCGGCATCGATACTATTGATGCGATACTGGTATCGAGTAAAGTATCGATACTTTTATTTTTTTGCGTATCCCTAGCCATGTTTATCGTTAGACTGTGCCTTTCTACACCAAAATTTATATATTTATTACGTTCCTGCCCCCTTTGGAAATTCCCTTCGATTACATCATCCATAGACTCAACTCTGAGAACCACAGTGGGCCAAATCCTAAATTTACAGTTCGACGATCGCGCATGGAAACAAGCCACTCTTCCTATTGTTTTTGGCGGGCTGGGACAACGAGATTGGCACTCGATGCTTTCCTGTCCTCCGCTCATAGCACGCTTGCTCTCATCAGTAGGATCTTAAACTCTCCAAGTCCTACTGATGTCGATGTGACAGGCTGATTATCGGAGGCTAGGTCATTTTGGAGCTCCAAAAATCCGGGAGAAGGCGTTGACTGAATTTGACAACACTAAAATAGATTCTATACCTATCACACAGTGCTATGAAGATAAAGACAAAACTAATTATATTGTTGTCAAATTTTAAATGTATGCCTTCACAATAACCACGCAAGCAAAGCCACGGCTAAAACTTAGTTATATATAAGACAGATAGTTCACGTGCACCACTTCCCATTTGTACATTTTGCCCATTGTGCATTTTGTCTACAGAAGTTTGTATATTTTGACAATTAGACCAACAACCACGTGGACATTTTGAGAATTGTACCTTATTACCCGGGCGTCTCATTGTATGAAACTGACACCGAGACGTGCCCCAAGTTGCTATTCATTGAAGAGATAATTGAAACATCTACTTGTAAGTTTTGAGACACCAAGATCTCTGGAATTAATTAATGTGTCAGATCTTATGACACGGTGTCTGTTATTCATTACGTTTTACCCGATCTATAAATAACAGGATTCAATTCCAATACTCAAAGTTATGTAATATCATTGGAAGTCCTTTATTGTACTTGAGTACACTTCGCACATTTATGCAGGTAATTTTTTTGATAGACTACCGCTTCCTAGCTGTTAGCGCTGTGAAGAAAAAACGTATAAACTTCCAGCAGACACATCTTTTAAAATGAAGTTTATATATACAATATTAAGAAGATTGTGCGAAGCTGAAGCAACATTAACACCAAGCATCTTTGTCATTCAAATAATCGTCTGGTCTATTATAGGTACAATATATGGATATCAATACCAAAATTTGTGACTTAAAAGTTTTCACCAAAAATTCAATGAACCCTAGGTAAACGTTTTTGACGCCCTACAAATTTAACAAAACTTCAAATCGTTCCGAATAAAAAAATACTTGAAGAAGGATAAAGATCTAGATGGTAGATTAACAAGAACACAACTTATATTTTAATTTAAGAAAAGGTTTTTTTAATAATAAAGTTAATAACACTTTGTTATCATCATCACATTCAGCTAGTCCTTTGATATTGAACAACAAGTGCCAATTTTTGCTTTTATATCATGCTGGCAGTGACTATGTTTCTCTGAGCTGTTATTATAACTGACATACAAACAGACATCGTAAAATATAGTGCATTCCTTAGTGCATTGAATAACGGTGCTACCGGAACTATACAGTGCGACGACTGCAACTGCACAAAGCATGTCACACTAAATTGCTGTTTGCTACAGTGCATGGGAACTCAGTGACAATTATTGTAAGGATTACTTAATGTTGTCCGCGACTTCCTAGGCAACGGCTCTGTTGATCACGGCTAGTCATCATGGCTAGTAATCAACGCTAAAAACCGCGATTTTTCGTCATTGTTACTTTTAAAATGCAGTATGCAGACACACTTTAAAGACAGTTTTTTTTAAATATATTCAAGCTAATGTAATGAATAATTATTGAAAACACGATAATAAGTTGAGTTCCTAGTAAATAAAAAATAAAAATGTCGACCAGGTCTAATTTTTACTCAAAGCTGAAAAGGAACGAACCAAGAGCCATATAATTCATACAAAAGTTAAAACTTTAAGTTGTAACTTACGCTCTTGCATGAATAAGTGAGTACCTGTCGTATAGTCATTAAACTGACAAACTTCTAGCCAACTTCGCAATTTAATTGAATGAGTGAGAATGAATGGAAGATACGTGTAACGTTCGTTTAATGTACCTAAACTACTAACTAAGACTTAACTACATAGTGAGTGAGTGAGTGAATGAATAGAAGTTACATCAGTCAATAAAGGTCGGGCGGGACGTTACCCGCGTAATTAGTTAAGTTATTTAATCTATTGAATGAAAACATCATCAATATTGTTGAAAGTTATATAAAACAAGGCCGCAACATGAAATATGTCGCTCGTTGTTTCTCGTGGTCGTTGTGACTTAGCCATTTAAATAATTTCTGAACTTCAGTTAGGTTTAGTCAAGCCAGTACCACTTTTTGACCTCTCGACACAGTTGTTGATCATAATATATACCTGCAAATACGATATTTCTAAGCAGATCTACTTTCCATTCTTTTTAGGGAAAGTCAAGCTGTAAACTGATGGTAGACAGCTTCGTGGGTAGAATTAAAGGTAAAAACACCTTAAAATCGATTTAATCCATTCTTCCCTAACAGCGCATCCCCAGTAACGGGTCATATGGGAAAAAAGTGCCATCCTCTCCGGTGCTTTCAATTCTGTTCCGTAAATTATGGAACTGCCCCTTTCTGGAAGGTACTTTCAGCGCTGAGTATATATATCCTCTATGAGAAATTACGTAGTTCAGAATTAGAACCCGGAACTTTCCCCTCCTTCAAACCACGAACAGTGGAAGAAGTGCTAATAAGGAGTCACCACTTAAGAACATCACTTTATATACATTTTCAGTCGAATGTACAAATCTTTCATAGTTAGTTACCCTACCAGTGACTGGGATTAAATTACGGTTCGTCCGTTAAGGCGACTAAGAGGGGTCATCGGGGTAGAGGACTGTTGAAGTGAGTGCTTCAACCGTTCTTAACTATCTACGCGACACCAGGGGGGTCAGCGGTACGACGTAGTCTCGCGCAGACGTGTCGAGCAATGACGAGACCCCTGAGGCAGAATCATGCCCCAGCCTCGGGGGTAGGAACTTCCGAGGATCCAGAGCCCAGAGCCACATAATCCCCCCCCCCCCGGACCTTCTGAGGTCAAGTAAGTAATGTATTCGTACTCTTTAAACACCAAGCAACTATACCTCAATATTATGTCTCCCTTGAAGTACGTACTGAAATAGGTTTTCCATATACGCCTCCGTCCTGATGATGGGCAGTACAAGCCGTTTGCGAGCAGCCTGCCAGCTGCAAGGTAATAAGAGAATTTAAACGAGAAAGGCTGATCTAGCAGTGAACTTATATTTTTGTCTGTTGATAATGACATCACGAAGCCATCCATGAACTGAAACAATATTATGACTGCAGATTTATGAGGATATTTAAAATGAAAATTTAAAAACGTACTTCAAGCGAGAATAAATTTTGTTAGGATTACGGACTTAAACTTCTTGAAAGTTTGGACAGTTGTTCTCTAAGGAGAGGCTTTGCTTGTTTTCAGTTCCTTTCGTTTATTTAATCTAAAGTTACCTTTGTATAACTTAAACGGTTTTAGATTTAAAAGCTTACTTTAATCCAGTCTATAAAGATTGGCTTTGTCTGCGACTCCATATGCTTATTAGATTTGTTTCGCTTGCTATTTTTGATTGAAGTTCATTGACCTTACTATTTAAACTAGACAATGAATTCTGAACAAAATCTTTCTTAGGAAATATCCAAAGTTATGAATGTAGTCGTAAATATAAAATAATCATATTCACGCACATTAATATGTCTTTCCAGTTTAATTTCGTCATTTGGAAGAATAATTTGACATTTTGCGTTCCGCGCCCGGCAGTGGGCTCCCGACTAAACAACACAAATGAGCTCACATCTAGTATTGCGAGCTCTCATTTCATCATCATCATCCTGAAAGAGTCCGCTGCTGGACATAGGCCTCTCCCAAGGTGCGCCACTGAACCCGATCCACGGCTCCTCTCATTCAGTCACTACCAAAGCCGCCTCTCTCATATCTCGAACACATTTGAGTTGTCTGAGTAGCCGTTTTTCTGCAGATTAGAAATCTAGTGACTTATAGAACATCATTGTTGAAGTTTAATTAGATTTAAGCGTTTGAGATTTAAAGGCTTGTTTTAATCTGGTCTATAATGATTAGTAGATGTACCTATTTAATGAAATTCGTTTTATTTGCCATCTTTGCTTCATCATTAATACATTAAAATCTCGCTCGTGAAACCTTCTTAGTGAAAATAATATATTTTTAGTATAAACAGACTTTTCTTAATATGGCTATTGGTTCTGCTAACTTCTCATAGATGTTGATCCCTATAATTAAAACTAACTCCAAAGTTAATAGTTTTAGTGAGTATTAAGTAAGAAACAGTAATGGAGTTAAAATAATAACAGCTTAAATTGTTTTAACTTACTGAATAATTAATTACCTAAAACGGATAGACAATAGAAACGAGCTGGGGGAAACTAAGTTTGTTATAGCGAAGTTGTGGGTAGTTTGGTTAATTTGAAAGGAAAATACGGAACAATTAACAGACTTCGTAGTTCACTGTTTCTGGTGTCAACTGTCCAGTTGATGCAAATTACTCTTACTCCGGCACTAGAAGTACTCTTACGAAGAGAAAGTATCAAATTCCATAATCAGTATCTGCATTATCCCAAATGAATATGTCGCGGGATAACAATTTTATTTTATTTATTTACACAATACTTAACAACACAAAACACTTAGATACAAAACAAACATCACAATAAAATAAGGCCAATAACTAAGTAAAACAGATCACAAGATAGATAGAATAAAATAGAGGAAAAAAGAATAAACTAAGAAAGTGAATAATAATTCAAAAATTAAAGATATACCAAAAGTAATTAAGTATATAAAAATAATAATTTGCGCAAATGAAATGTGTACGAGTGTTTGTGTGTATGTAGGGTGTATATGTATATGTGTATGGGGTGGGGGTGGGGGTATAATGCGTGTCTAAGAATTTATATCTTTCATTGTTATAGACAGAAATGCTCCTCGTCCCATAAAGAAGATGTCCGCAAATATTACATATTTACATACATTTGTCAAACAAGGATTTTCTCCTGTGCTATGGGAATTAAACAAGGATAGGACAATTGGACTGGGACAAGTGGAGGGCAGGCGTGCCAGAGGACGAGCTCCGACGAGGTGGTCAGACCCGATGAGAAGGGTGGCTGACGGATCCTTATATGAAGCAGTGCGGCTGGCCAATGACCGCTATGCGTGGAGGCAAATTTTATACGGTCGCGATACTCAGCAGTGAGGGAACGACAGAGAAGAAGAGAAGAAGGACCATTCACAAATATAACATCCAGACCTCAAGTCCAATGACCAAGCTACTAGGCCAACGAAGCTGTCGATTTTAGATAAGATTCATCTTATTTTTCCTGGAATGGTTCCGGTAAATAGCTAATAGGTATTATAAGCCTGATAGTGTAAGGAGCAAAGGAAAATTGATTTATACAAATATACCGTTTTTGCCGCTATGTTTACATTTACCAGTTGAAAAATATGAGCGACGATCAGTTTTAGTAATATAGAAACTATAAACCTGGTTGGTATAACAGATACATTTAAAGTTATCTAAGTATATAATATATGTATACACATTTTTAAACAGTCTATAGCTAGACAATAATCAAGCCTCGCTCTTTCATCAACCTCTTCTGTCTTTAGAGAGATTTAAGATTGATCAGTTTCTATTCAACTCGCAAAACCTCATTTTCATTTGCAAAATGAAAATTCGCACACAAGTAGCCCTACACTTTCCAAAGTCTTGCTAGGATCTACGCTTTTAAAGACAAGTTTACCTTACCTAATTTTATCTACTCTATTTATCTTTACAATTAGATCTCGAATTACTGGCACGTTTTTTCCATAAATTTCTGACAAAAACTGGTCCCTTGACCTATACGAGTTCACCTTTAATTCACACTTGAGCCAGTCGAACAAAAACTCTTAAAGAAGTCATGTCTATACCGGTCATTGTCCTACCTCAAACCTCATCTCAAACTCACAAGTCAGAGCTTCTACTACGCATAGGAAAGGTTTTATCGTAATTCACATTTGATACTTTTTGGGAGAGTTTGGCAGGTTTGGAAAAAATGGCTATGTAAGTTAGTAGTAGGTACTTGTCGACAGACTGGGTAGTTTTTCTACAGTTTTTTATATGTGCACCAACTTTCAGCAGTGAAACTTTTAGCATTTAGAAAGTTGGTGCACATTTCA
This sequence comes from Esperia sulphurella, assembly GCA_947086405.1. Lineage (NCBI taxonomy): Eukaryota > Metazoa > Arthropoda > Insecta > Lepidoptera > Oecophoridae > Esperia > Esperia sulphurella. The sequence goes on from OX352260.1 coordinate 15,849,969, forward strand.
TTAACTAAATATCAAATCTTGTCACAAATATTTGGATACTTTAAGTGGTGCCCGGCTAAATTGATTTTTATAGAAAATTGTTGCGTCATAAATTCAAAAAAAATTAAACTATTTTTTCGCCTATTAGCGCCATCTAGTGTTACTCTACACGTAAGTGACCATCTTGATACTAATTTTCTATAACAGTTGCAGTGGGAATACAAATTAAAGTTAGAGGAGAATGGAAAATTATATTAGAATTTTATCATCAAGTCTCACAAATCGAAAAAGGATGAAGTAGAGAAACGTTAATAATGATTTAAATTGAATCTAATAGAGTAGCAAATAGTAGTGTCAAACCTGGAAATGCTTTGTATGTACAGAAATAACTAAGTATTGGCATAAAAAAAAGATTTGTATAAAAAATTGTGACCGAATTGATCTAAGTAGTTACATCATATTCATGTCATAGAACTGTTTAATATTAAACACTAATTTTATATATAAGTTTAAATATGTAATTTTTTGTATCTTTTTTTATTATGATTTTTTCCCTAAATTATATCCAGATTTTGTCGTGCTTATACGATATACATAACCCCTTAACACAGGTATAAATAATTATTGGGACATTCTATATAATTAGGTAGGTACTCGTACTTATTGATAGCGAAAGTGCCTTTTCGTGGACATTCTTGGTAGGTCCAGTGGCGCAATGGCACACTTCATCCATATTTGTCGACAGCTGTCATTTTACAAAATGATTTTATGATTTCGTTTCGTCAACGCTTTTGCGGATACAACAATAGCTTGGGTTTGTTTACTTTCGAGAGTTGGGGTGGAAGAATCCATCGGGGCCGTTGGTTTTAATTTTAAAATGGTCATGTCATGTAGAAGTATAATTGTGGTCGCAGAACCGACGGCCGTTGGGGTTTCATGAGTGAAAATGGCGTATCTTTTCACAGAATAATTGAACTAAGGTCATCATCATCATCAGCCTATATACGTCCACTGCTGAACATAAGCCTCCCCAATAGAATGACACTTGCTGGGATTTCCATTAGGGAATTTGCCATAACACCACGTTTGGCAGACGGATTGGTGATCGCAGTAATGATCTTAACATACACACACAGGACAACGCTGCTGCCCGACGACACCCACGGGAAGATTTGGGAAGGCCCTATTCTAAGCCGGGAACCACACGGCTTGAACTAAGGTACTGACGAATAATTGGGAATAAAAATTTGGTTCCACTGTAGTCCGGATAATGGCTACTAATTTTGCATTTCCAAGTCGCTACTAAATATTTAAACAAAGTAAATTCTACTATGTTAATTTTTGATATGTTTGAATCCAAATATGTAAATGTAAGTGATTTGTATATAAATATGTTTGAAAATATATCCTAAACATACCTGTAATTCATGTGTTTTATATTATGCAAGTAATTATAGGTATCACAGGCTGGAAGAGGCCTTTTGCCCGTAAATGAATGTCCCAATAAATACAAATTTTTAATAACTACGAGTATGTATCGATTGCTGTAAAGGATTATAATTCGATGGATAAGGATTTCTTGCTAAAGGTGTACGCAAATTCGCATTAATGTGTTTGATATTTATGTTCATTATTGTACCTTGTATTGTACCAGTGTTAGATTAAAGCATGGATTATATTTTTTGCTTAATTCCAAACATGCATCTCATGAACGTCTTAACGTATTGGTTAATACGTTTATGTTGCATCTACTTAAGAATTGTCAGCCCTAGCGACACCTACAAGACATTGGCCCTTGTTATGATTTAAACTGCCGTGTGGTTTCCGGTAGAGTAGAATAGGACCACTCCAACTCTTCCTGTGGATGTCGTGCAAGGCGACTAAGGGAATACATTATAAAACATCAATCAGGCCTCCCCAACGCGTCTGGCCAGCGCGGGGAGTGTAGGCCAAATCCTGCGTCTGTCTCCGGCAGATGAGAGAGGGTTGTGCTCCTGCAGTGGAGACAAAAATAACCTGATGATGATGATTTAAACTATTAAGAATTTTATTATTTAATCAATTTTTAGTGTGTTCAGTGATTTATCATTAACAAGGTAATTGTAGTAATAGGTAGTCTGAGAAAATGTCACGTGCTGCGCCGCGTCTAGACCTTACTTGGTCTAGGCATATGCTGAGTCGTTTGCCCTTTTGCTGACACGGCACACGCATACTATTTTAACTATGTTAAAAAATTATAAATTGTTTTCCTTTTTCTTGCTTTGTTGGTTTTTCTCGTGTGTGCCAATTATGGTAGTAAATAAATCTTTTTTCTTTCTTTCAATAAAGCATTCAGTCTACATGGTAGGTATCTCGGCGTTTGATTGTCCAATCATAACACTGGCGACTCGGGTGTCAGTTTTAATTCGTTATTCCGGACTAACTGTGGAGCTGGTGAAGACAACGCTCTATGATAAATATAAAAAGACCGATGATTACCTTCGTTGATTGCAATCGGATTGACAACATTCTCTTTGTAAGGCTTCGAAAGAATAATCCCCTACAGTAGTTTGTCGTATATTGGTGACGATTGGAGCTACATGCATTTTGCAATCTTTTATATAAACCTTAAAATAAAGTTAAATAAATGTCTTGTTCTTTATATTATTACAACAGTCGACTCATTTTAAATTTATGAGGTTTGTTTTTCATTGCTCGATTTATTTTTAGCGCGAAGTATAAAAGTTGCAGAGCCTGTTAAAAGCAGGTCAGTGCAATATCTTTAAAAACGGTGTACAAGTGGGTTTAGCCGACTTTAAAAAGGAGGATAAATTGGAAGAACAAATACATTTTACGTAATTGTCCATGCATTTTTACGTAAGCCCTTCGCGAGGCTTATTTTCCATAGTCAAGTTAAATTTTACAACCTATTAATTCAGTTGTAAAGGAGCACACCACATCAGTCAATGTTCTGGTAACATTGTGTAATCATTGAGACTAGCTACAGGAAAGAAATTCAAGAAATAGGTATAAAACTATAAAACTTATATCTTAATAATTTACTGTCGGTTTAAAATTTTACAGTTCAAGCTGTCTACACACATACAGTATTAAAGTCATTCACTACAAGACATGACACGAGACATGTAAATAATTTGATTAACCATAACTCGATGCAGTCTTTAGAGTATTGACAGTTGACACCAATTTGCCAGACGGTTACATATTGAATTTTTGGACCTTCTGATCTCTGCGTCACTCCCCATGATAGACGACAGACTTGACATTAAATAGAGATATGATTAGAAATAAATCGTATTTAAAAGAATGTAACGATTTTCATGATTGCGTATTGTGATTATTTTTAAATTGTTGTCTAATAGCTATTAGAAATTAGATTTTTTTATACGAATAAATAAATGAAGTTTGTGAGTTTTCACACTCAAGACTAATTTAGTCCATAACTACCCAATCGTTTTTAAAATTATTCCTTTTTAAGAAAGCTGGTTTGTTATTGATTAACTTTGACGATATTTTACCCCAGGAAGACACTGAATTCCCACAGAGATCTCCACTAATCGTGGAGGAAAAAGTTACCATTAAACATTAGTAGAGTATTTTATATAATAAACGCATCATGCATATGTTAGTAGACTGCTATTAATATTATATAGATCTTTCTCCATTCCCTTTCGTCAAGATTATATCTGATTGCATAACTTGCATCCGGCCGGGTTATAACTAGATAATTTGCATGTAGGATAGCTTACGGTCCCTGACACGTATGATATCGGTTAACACCCGCATGCGATAGCTTGCATGCATAACGGACTGTGTCGCATGCGCCGAGCATGCGGCATAGTTTGTCGTGTTCTGATATGCAACAAGATTTTTTTTTATTTTTATGACATGGCATGAGACTTGCTCGTTGTTATGGTGACTATGGCCCTTAGGCCATTTTTTGTTTTATATTTTAGAATTGATTATTATTGGTTATAAAGCATACAGGTATAGGTCTATTTTACAGGTAGGTATATAGGTAATGTAACAAATTAGGTATCATAGATATCTATATCTATATAAAGGCATCACTTGGTTGAAAATCGACACCTATATCGTAAAATAGAAGGCGGTATTTGTTTTAATAGTGTAATGTAATAGACATATTCTAACGGGTTTTTCGAGTTGAAAATATTCCTCAAATAAAATAAAATATTAATATTTTATATTTTTTTAGAAATAAGCACACGCGACTACTGCCTCTCTTTAACTCTTAACCTTCTGTATAATTTTCTATTTTTTGGGTGTACAATAAACTATTAAAATAAATAATTAGGTACTGTAAAGTTGACAACATGGCGCTTTAACGGTTTTACCTTTCAACTATCGATCGATATAAAGATTGACACCTTAAATATAACGTTAACACTTGCAAAAACGTTTAGAAAATATTCTAGGATTTAAATTTGATACAAACTAATTAGTACACTATCTAGTAAAGACACACACTTTTATTAAAATAAAATAAAAACTTTCATCCCATAGTATTATTAGTAGGATAAATGCTCCTACCGTTGACTTCGTAATTTAAAATCACTAAGACTTAGAAATAATAAAGAATTATTAAAAATAAGTGTAGGTAGAAATGGTTCAAACCTTATAAACTCCTCGCAAAAGATCGAAACTGCGACTGGAGCTCCAAAAAAACCAGTCCAATGTAGAGTTACAATCCCATTCTACACAAAGTACAACACTATTTTCAACACTAAATAAACCAGGTTTCCAAGCGATTCGTTGAACAATAAAGAAACTTTTTGATCAACTGACAAAATTCCGCAACACGAATCCTAACTTCTAAATCCAATTAACGTTATTTATTTTTTTAAATCACTTTTTACTGTTTTAGGCCATAGACTAAAAGAGATCATTTTTTATGTACATAATGTTTTTGAACACGATCTTTGTGACGGCGGCGGGCATCGTGGCGCGTGCACAGAGAAACGCGGGTGTAACAGGACTGAGGAATAGGTAAAAATGGCGGCTGGTTGGCGGCGTTGCGGCAAAGATCATGCGTGAATGCACAGGTGGGTGGGCAGAAAGGTCAGACAAGTGAAGATTTATGCCTAGGCACCCTAGTTTGATACTGAATTAGGAATAAGAACATTTTGCTCTACATAGTTGAAACGAAATATATATATCAAATGTAAAACACTCTTCGATTTGCAAAAAATAGCCGTTAAATACCTCATTAATTACAGTTAAATCTGACCGCATATTACAAAAAATTCAGGTCCTATATAGGCTAAAGAATAAAGTTTTTGTTGTTAAAGTGGCAGTTGGGGTGGAAGAGTTCCCAAGACGAGACCATGGTTAGGCTATACAAATGTAGTGTAGGACACCCTCCTATTAGATGGAGCGACAATTTGAGATTGGGTTCAATGGAGGACCTTAAGAGCGTCCGAAATCCAGTAGTTGACTAAAATACTTAGTCTGATGGTTGGCTAACGGGTAAAGTTAAAATATTTCTTTAAGCTAATCATAATGTTGTTAAAATATTATCTGCCATCCGCTTAGTCTATGGTGCAAAGCAACAGTGCAGTGCTACCGCGGCGCGGAAAAACCGGTTTCAAAACGTCCAATAAAAAATTGATAAGGCCGCCAAATGTGATCAATAAAGTAAGAATTCGCTAGTAAATTCTATAACCCATTCGACCTAAATGGTACCTTAAAAATTAAGCTGTTTTACTCATTTATAGCAGGCAAATGCTGTGGTTTAGCAAGTAGGTTTACGTTACGTAAGTTTCATATAAATTATAAATATCTAAGATATATTTAATGCCCAATGTTCTATAATGAAGAATTAAGTAGTGCAACTGATAATTTTAAATTAAAATGTAACGCAGATAGTGCACGCCTTGATTTAAGGAGTATAGAGGTGTAGTTGACGGTTATATTCAATAAGCGACCGTAAATGATCATTTTCGTCACGTGGTCCTTATCAGTCAGGTGTAGGAGTTTTGCACCATGAACTTGTAAAGTTTCAAACGTAAGTCCAAACCTGAAGCTCCTAGGTATTTCCATTCTTAAGATCCAGTTCATGTTCACCTGGTCTTTATTAGACCCTCAAGATTGCGAGAGAAGAGAGTCCAAGATAGGACTATTAGATTTACGTGATAAATTGATAAATGAATGTCATCTATGATCTACCCTACTCAAAATAGTACACTTTTAAAATTAAAAGCATGTTAAAAGCATTAAATTTAAGGACAGTTTTTTTCCACTAAATAAATGTGCCACCCTCGTGGAACTCATGGAATTATTAATGCTTACTGTCTACGTCTAATGGCAGCTAAAACCATTTTGTAAAGTGTCCTCGCTTTCCCGAATATTCCCGATGTGGGAGAAGCCAAGGCACTGTTAAAGATACCAATGTCCATACTCCAGCAAATCATCATCATAAACTGTTTTCTCTCTGCCTCGTTACGGATACACTCTTGGACCTAGGATACACTCCATCAGCACATGATATACACCTTCAACTACATCGCATTCATTGCAGTTTGGAGATATATTTTGCGACATTAGATCAACGATATTCCATACCTTGTATGTCGAAGCATTAGATAGCCAAAACTGTTTACTGGCATGTGTCCAGATGAAGCCTGAGGACTTTAAAGGTTATCACGCTGATAACCAGCTTCCAGTTCCTAGCCTTTTCTTTCCTCAACGACTAAATGATGTAGCGGTACAAACTAAAATTCGCTCTGTGCTCGGGTTGAAAATCGATTACATACAGTCCGCCTCGTTAAAATTTTGAACTTGAACTTTGCAAAAGCTTAGCTGTCCTGGCCAACTTTAATTAGATACCTACTTGGTGGAATTGAAACTCGGACCAATACCATTTATTTTTTAACTCAAGTATCTATATTTAATTTAACCGCCTGTTGCAGAGAAAAATAGTTTTAGAATGTTTATCATCACATCACCAGTCTGCTAGGCCACTGTTTGATGTATACATATATAGTCCGCTCCGAGTTTGTAGGTTGTCGATCGCAGAGCCCGGGAACTTGCTCCGGTGAAGCTACGCGGCCTGTGGTTTTTGGACCTGGTCACATTTTGTAACGGTTATACGAGTAGGTACCACCATGGTATATTATGCTGTAAGGCATGCCCTAAAACTAAAACGGCCGTGGGCAGAACATGTAGCGCGTGTTCAAGATAACAGATGGACCACAAGGATAACATTGTGGCCCACAGGGGAAGACCCCACACGAGATAGGAAGACGACTGGCCTCCGCTGGCTACAAGTAGCCCAAGATAGGGATATGTAAATAGAGTTCTTTGGAGGCCTTCATCTGCGGAGAAGTTCTTGCATATTGTATTGTATTGTATTGTACCTCATTTATGTTATAAAAGAAATAAAAGGCTTTTAATATTATATATACCACCATCAGTCAGTTACATGTTACCACCTCTACACCCGCGGTCTACCGTCTTTCTCGCTCAGCCACTTCCAGCCATAGCTACATTTTATTAGTAGATTTTGATTTATAATGCGGGTAATCGAAATCACAACGCTCGCGGTATGCAAACGTTTGCCTACTAAGTTACTAGGTTCCATAAAGGATTACATTAGTTGTGCAGAATTCATGGACGATTTCATCCTCTTCTTTTACCAAGTATGTGTTCTAAAAACGATTATGTGCTCGTATGTATCTACCTATATCTCACTCGTCTTATATCTCATGGTTTGACAGTAAAAAACCATTATTACAGTCAATATTTACTTGAAATCTGTAAATATTTCTTTTGCGGGGAGAGCGTGAAGAGTCGACTCGAATGCGCGAAGGAAGGAACCAACTTTGAAAGTAGGTTTATGTAAATAAGTGTGCCGTTCTCGAGTCGTATCTTGTTTTTATACAGACAGACCGAAGGATTCCTTGCAGACTTGCAGTTACTTTTTGTTTGTCTAAGCTGGGAGTTTTGCGAGATTTTCTCTTTGCGAAGTTTTAGAGCGCTCCGTTCCAAGACGTCCAATTAACGGAATGCCTAGTCTGTATACATATAACAACGTCCAATTCTCTGAAAGTGTATTTCCCTAAACACTGAATAATTCTTAGGAACCCAGTATTTTGCCGGGACTCTATAACTCATGTATTCAACGCTAGCAATCAAACTACCTAGGAAAGTACGGCCATTAGACAGTATGACTTATTCTGGCATCACGAACTGCAATTCTGAAGAGATATCCAACATGATCTGTTTCGCAAAATGTTCGCAAATGATCGGCTCATACTTCGATATATAAAGCCTCCTTGAACCATTCAAACTGTAAAATATTTAATGGTTCTCTAGTTCCGGAGAGTGACGCACACGATTACTTCTTAGGAAATCTGCAAACTAGACTTAATTATATTTATGCAATGAGAAACGTGATAGATAATCACTATTTCATTCCCTAACTAGCTTTGCCTAAGTGACTTGATTTCCTAAACAAATAAATGCCGACTACGTTTTATTGTAAGCTTGATGATTCCTTAAGAACAAGGTCTTTCTCAATAACAGCCTTTCCAGTTTCGGTATGGACATGTTTTATGTGTTTTCTATGACAAGTCGCGTCTATAAACCATTCCTGTGGGTAACTATAGTCCTCACGTATAGTCTGTTAAATAAAACAAACATATTTTTGAACATCTATATTTGTGGTTACAAGTATTTGCGATATTTATTGCACAATACTTTATATTACAGAATACATTGAACACAATTCAATATAACATTTCAGCTGATAATGTAGAATAACAATGTACAGTTTTGCCCCTAATAGAATATGTAAGTTGTTCTATATACAATACCATCTTGAAACTCAGTAGCATGAAATTAACATTTATCCTAAGATTTGTTTTAATGACATGAAAAAAATATTTCACATGCATAAAGATAATTTACAAACTTGTATACAGACATTATGAACATAGCAATTGTAATCTGGCTGGTGCAAGAGGGATTACCACAGAAAGTATATCATCTGTGGGGACAACAAATGCTAAACTGACCTGTTACTTCAATGGGTAACATTTTAGCCAAGTGAAGACATTATAGACATTATAAGACATTATTATTCTCTGCATGTTCAATAAAAACAGAACATTCCTCTGTAAGTTACTTTACAATGTAAATCAGTTGATACATGAACATACTGAATAAATAGGTTTATATATTGCCAGTGTAAATGAGCAATTAATCATGGTAGTAAATAAATATTTTTTCCTTCTTTCTTTCTTTCTTTCTAATCAAATTATTGATGTGCAGCATTCACACAGAGCAGGGAATTGACTGTAGACTGTGATGTTAGTCTGCATGTGATTTGCACCTTATAGGGAATCAGTCATAGATCATACAATTCACGATGGTATCGTCCACTACTTTTAGTGTGAAGTGAGCTCGGGATGTGGGGAGTTAATCCGAACCTATCTGAAGTCAGTATCTTAGTGTATGTATGCATACATTGCTGATAAGTAACGATGAACTAACACAGTAACAATATAACACATACTTATATACGATATGTGCCGTAGTATGAACTGTACAATCTATAATTGAAAATTTCCCACCTTCACTACTAAACTTCCTTGTTAGTCCACTAAATAATAAAGTTGGTGCATTCTAACCAGCATTTTGAGGTGACAGTTCGATTTCTATAACATCTTCATAGTTGCTGGCGACCACTGGACATTCTTCCTTAACATTTAAACTAGGTCTTTGATTGATCACCATCGTACATTTATGCTTTGCACGTATGTGTTTACCGACCGAATCCCTCCTGAAGAATTTCATTTCACAATGCGGACATGGGTATCTTTTCTCCTCAAAATGTCTACGTTGGTGTAAAACCATCTTCTGTGCACTTTCAAAAAACATTCCACACACAGTACAAGGTATGTTTGTGTCAGTGTGTCTGATTTTGTGCTTTTTAATAGATTCACTTCTAATTGACTTATATTCACAAAGATCACATTTGTACCAATATTTTCCTTTATTATGGACTGTTCGCTTGTGATTGGCGAGCTCAGCAGAAGTGTAGAATGTATGAGCACATTTCTCACAAGTGAATGACTTTACTCCAGAATGCCTTTGCATGTGAACACGTAGACTATTTTTATTTTTCAACATTCTCTCGCATACTGGACACTGCCGTCTGTTGTCTTTATGAGTTTTGAGATGACGATAGATCCGGTTGCGGCCTTTTACCATTTTACCACATACATGACAAGCGATTTCAACTTTGTAATCATGGTGTGCAGATTCCTTGTGGGCTATAAGTGAGCTCTGTTGTGTGCAGGTCTTTGGACATAGATCGCATTTGAACGGCCGGTCCCCAGTATGTACTACCCAGTGTGTGATCATATCTTTCATACGAATACTCTTGTATTCGCATTCCTTACAATAGAACCTTCTCAATTTCCCTTCACCTTCAATTCGGAAGTTACTAGCATCGATACAACTCTTTCGCTTGTATTTCTGATGATGATTGTACGCTCTATAGCTTTTGAATCTCCGTTTGCAGTTTAGACAAATCAAGGACTCGGATAAGTGAGTTTTTTTCCAATGAACACGTAGTTTGCACTTACTCTTGAAAAAACTATCGCATTCGTTGCACTGAAGCTGTAGATCTATGGCCCTACTTTTACGGATGCCTAGGTCTACTTTATTCAACAATGTCTCGCCAGGTTTTCTGTCTTCATCCCCATCATCATATAAATCAGTATCATAGTACTCTGCGTCTGCGTCCATGAACTGTATATCATCAAGGGGCTCTTCTTTCTTCACTATAACTTCCTTCAAGTCAACTTCAATAGCATTTTCAGAGACATTCGATGTAGTTTGCAAGATAATGTTCGAACTTTCACATTTCTGTTTAAAGTGTATCACCGTTTCGAGTTCTAACAGACAATTGGTACATATTTTGTCGGGTAAGCCATCGTTTTCGCTAATTCTTACGTTTGCAATTGCGTTGATGTGGTTGTAAATCAGGTAGTTTTTGTACGTCTCGAATAGCGACACGCTTTTTTTTTTGACGGAGGCTAAACAACAGCGGCAAATACCACCTTTCTTTTCTTCGTTCATTTTAGAATGCGCTTAGCACATTAATTAGAAAAACATATGAAATTCCAATTACAAATCCAATCCAATACACAACTTTTTTCTCTTGCGTCAGTTTAAATTACAGATAAAATATATATATTTTTAATTTAGTAAACAAGTGTAAACAAGATGCAAGAAAAGGACACAGCTATGAAATGTGGAGATCTTCTATTTCGCTCTTTTAAATCAGTGAGTGCCCATAGAGCCCGGTAATAAGCATCTATTATAATGTCTTTGCTAATAAAGAATAGAGACGCGTTCGGATACACGCTAGATATATCATCAAAAATAAGCTTTCTTGTATTAATTTTACAATTCGTAGTTAAAAATGCCACGTCTGAAAGTTAAGTTGCCACAAGAATGATATAATGTTACACAGTGTTATATTCGTATCGTCTACGAATACGATCCCTATTTACTCTAGCGTTCGTTTCTTCTCTAGGAGTTTCTCTATTTTGCCGCTAGGGGCGCGGGCGAATCTTTGTTTGGGTTTGTGTCGATAAGCCAATATAAATCCAAGAAAAACCAATAAGCCTTGATATGAACATAATCAGTTGCACAACTGCCTACTTAGGAACAATAATAATATTTTATACCTACCTATTATTAATTTAAATTTCCAAATGACAAGTTCTGAATTGGTAGGTACCTACTTTTGCGTCGAAAGGATGTAAACGCGAAATAAGTTTAAATAAAACACAGATTTTAAATAAATATTTTGCATTTCTTCAATATTTTACTAAAAAAATACATATCACGTGTCGTTTTACAGCTAAACAATTTTTAACATTTTTTCTGCATTATTTTTTAAAATTAAACATGATTTGTTATTAAAAAAACTATGAAGACTAGTCAAATTTTAAAAACGAAGTAACATTATTGATTACCTAGGTTTTTTTTTTTCAATCATCTCATTCTTTTTTCGTGATTTAAACCTAAACATCATTGCTATTCATTCTAACTTGTGATTTGCTGTAAGAGAGAGGTAGATAGACGATAATAACATTTACCTTTATTCGTGATATCTTGGCGACTTCATTTCCCTTCTCCAATAATCAAACTATATGACCATTTAACATTTCATTCATTGTCATAGTTTATGAGGTCAATCACACATTGCTTGATTAATAAAATAACATTAACCGTAAGTCAATAGGTGCGCTAGTAAAGAAATTTTAAGTGTATATCTAGGCAATGTATGTTATTCTATTGTCCACGTAGGACACATTCGTGGACACTGCGTCAATAGACGTCATACCGTTCGCTCCTAACGTGACGTCTATGGACATTGTATTTCGTATTGTTTCGTCGTCTCTCTTGCGTTAGTGGTCTATGTCCACGAAATGTCAGTACTCGTTCGGCATTAATGTAAAATACCTACATTCCAGTTTAAATTAAAAGACTTACAGCACAAATTATGAGGTATACTTAGTTAGCAGTTACATTTCATCAAACCACGCTTAATCTATTGAAATTATATACTGATAAAGATGTGATGCATGAATTTACAGTTGTGGCGGATTTTTGTCTCAGCAAGGTAATATAATAACAAGCTGGCGCGTGCGCAGCTTTCAAAACAAGGGCCCGGAAGTATATTAGCATGTTTCGAAAGAGGGGGTCCCCTTCCCCCACCCTCGGGCACGCGCTTGATAACAAGTTGAGAGTAAAAGAATCAGAGAAATAGTACTGCGTACAATCAGTCTTTCGTACCAAATATCTTCCGTATACAAATGAGTCTGGAAGAGAACAGAATCCCGCCACTAAGTGTGACCTATAATCCTTAATTTTATTTATTTGAACCTGTCTTGAAACTATGCACATGCAGGGGACGATCTAGGAGGCCTCCTCCCCAACTAGCACACTAGCGAAATATATAGCTATTTTATAGCTTATTAGGCAACGATCTCTATGTACTACTAGATGGAGCGTTCCAAACAATCGCTCTGTTCCACGCAAGTAGCCACAACTCTTTTACATTCACTTTGAAACTTGTGCAGTTACTACTCAGAACATTTAATTATTACTAAATATCGGCGCTACGGTTAAATAATGTCAATATTTAGTAAATAATTAAATGTTCTGAGTAGTAACTGCACAAGTTTCAAAGTGAATGTGAAAGAGTTGTGGCTACTTGCGTGGAATAGAGCGATTGTTTGGAACGCTCCATCTAGTAGTACATAGAGATCGTTGTTATTAGGTAGGTGTTAGTGTGCTTAACACCGGTATACCCCCACTATGACCAACCACGCACACTACACCGTGTAATATGCACGGTTGTTCGGTATCCGGTCGGCCAGATTTCACTCGGACGTCCGAGCACTCAAGGTACACTGTGCACACTATCTGACGTAAGCCGCGGACGCGACCTTGAGCGCTCGGACGTCCGAGTGAAATCTGGCCGACCGGATACCGAAATACCGTGCACATTAGTCAGACGCGTCAGTTTTACCGTAAAATGTCGCTATCAAGAGATCGTCCCCTGCAAAGTCCATAATAATTAGTAACATCCTAGTATTTACTAATATAGGTAAGATTCAAAATGCTGAACACATTTGACAAAGGGTGGAAACATTCAGTTGAGAACCAAATATCACTGACTTGTAGAAACTTTCAAATACTAAATTCATCTTCCCATTTCAAGGTAATGTACTGAGTAAAGTCTAGAGAGACACGACCGTGATTTTTAACGTGAATACTGTGTTGTAAATAGCATATGAAATAAATAAACATTGTCATATCGTGATCTTTATATATCGTCGACGGAATTGAAACTGGCGTGAAGGACAAAATGCCAAAATCAGTTTTTTTAGCTTCTCAAACTCAGTTTTCAATTATCTATCGAGAGACAAAAAAAGTTTGAAATTCAGTGACTGTATCCTTTGACATGATCTATAAGATAAGGTACTCAAACAAAATAGTTACAGTCACAAAGAAAAACAAAACTAGTTTTTTTGCGTCTCCTGAAATGTGACGAAAAATAGACAAACTCCACGGAAAATTATTTTATTTAAGACATTATTTTCTTTGAAGGTGAAATCGGGAAAATTCGCGGCCTAACCCATTAACTATGTTTGGGAAAACACCGATTTTGGCATGTTGTCCCTTACGCCAATTTTAATTTTTGTCGACGATATTTTAGAATTCGTCTTTTCGTATGCATGAACTCTAATTCATTGAACATTTTATAAAACTTCATTCTTAAAAAATACTTTTATTCACGCAATAAGCGGTTATCTACCCCTATAGACAAAGTCTAGTTTTAAGTATTTCAAAGTTTCTACTCCTGATAATCTACATTATTTGAAACGTCCAACTTGAACAGAAAAATAAAAAATAAACAAATCTTTATATTTCTGATCAATTCTTATAATCTTGCAACTATTATAAGTTCTAAGGCACAATATCCAATATCATAAAGTAGGTACTAAAATTATAAATTGCACTTATTGACACCTACGTAATTATTTTGGTCCCAGAACATTGTTTTCATAAGGAACATAAAACAAATATTAGGTACTGTGGCAGCATTGTACTTAAAAATTCATTGTCCAAAGTTGATCCATTATTTTACGTCATAATACAGTACACCTTGAAACAATTTTGCAGTGAGATTGCAATAAATCACTTGTGGGGAGGAATGTGAGAAGACGAGCTACTTAGGTCCCCCTCCCCCCCCCCCCCCCCCCCGACCCTCTATACAAGCGAAGAGATTTAATCTTGCCTACTACTATTATAGGCACACCAACCTGTTGGTACACGTGCGTCTGAGCGTGTAAATAACAGTAGGTAGTCTCCTGTAGTGCTATTCTCTAAAATGCAAACTCACGCGCGAGTGTCACTCAAGTGACTTCACTCACTTCGAAACCTAATCCATTGGCATAAGCACTATTGCCGTGAGGTTTCCGGTAGAGTAGAATAGGACCACTCCAACTCTTCCCGTGAATGTCGTACACGGCGACTAAGGGAATACGTTATAAAACATCAATCGGGCCTCCCCAACCCGTCTGGCCAGCGCGGGGAGTGTAGGCCAAATCCTCCGTCTGTCTTCGGCAGATGAGAGAGGGTTGTGCTTCTGCAGTGGAGACAAAAATAACCTGATGATGAAGCACTATCGAAGTGAAGTGAGTTCTTTGTTCACTTCACGTCGATAGTGCTCTGGAATGTTTACAGTATTACCAATGGATTAGGTTACGAAGTGAGTGAAGTCACTTGAGTGAGACTCGCGCGTGAGTTTGTATTTTAGAGAATAACACTACTGTACTCAGCACAGTCGAGAGAGGGACAACGTTGTCCGTCAACAACATAAGTACTTCTCTTTCTAACTGAAAGGTGGGCGGCGGCAGCCCCGTAGTGTATGTTAGTACCCCATACTACCAATGCACATTATTTTCTATTCAGCTCAGGGGAACCTACCAGGTTAACTACAGAACCCCGAGACATCCCTTGTAATAATGATTCAAAACCATCATGCATGCCCACCATGCTTGGATACATGATAATCATATTTAGTGGTAAAAATATTAACAAGTCAAAAGGATATTAATCAATTAATTTGTACATGTCACGTAAAATAATTGTCATAAAATTTTTATACAAAAAGTGAAACAGCAGTCATCATAAGTCAAAAGTTAGTCGGTATGATGTATGCTTATATGCTCCCTTATTATCATTATCCTTTCACTGAACAGCACTACAAGTCTTCCCTCCCCTTGTCTGTCTTTTCCAGCCTAATTTAGCAGTCTTTGGAAAATGACATTCCTATATCTCACTGTAAAATTAGATAAAAGGTATATTTTAGAAGTGAAACTAGTTCACATGTAAAATTTTAAAACTTTTTGAACAAATTGGACCTTTGTAAGCCTATTTCAATCAACGGTGTCAACTTTAAAGTTTCTATTTGGGTAGAGCCACATATGATGCTACCCTCTGCATAATTTAAAAAAAAACCTATCTAATGACAATACACACACGTTTCATCTTCAATCAGGAGGCTGTTCGTGGGAGCAGTGTGGTACAGGCGTCGGGGAAGACTTGAAGGCACGAGGGAATAGCGAGGAGTAGGTCGGGGGAGGTTCATACTCCGGCGGGGAGGGGAGGGGTGTGAACAGCTGCTGGGAGGTTGCTGTCACCGTGACAGTTGGTGACAGGTCGATGCAGGACGGCGGTATGTTCATAGACGAGTCGGACGGCTTTGCGCTCTTGCAGCAACATTCTGGAAATTTAAAAGGTCAAGATTAGAGAGCTTACAAGCAAAACTGTACTTAACAGTTCCGGACGAATTTGATTAATCTAGCACCGAGACTGGACAAGCTTAGTGTGGGACGCCCCCTGGCTAGATGAAACGACGATCTGCGTAGGGCAGTTGGAAGTAACGTGACTGCCTAGTAATATATTATCATTGCAGTTACTCAATGAGAAGAGCATAGGATCCGGCTCAGTGGCGCACCTTGGGAGATGCCTATGTCCAGCAGCGGACCCTTTCAAGGTGATGATGATGATTAATCTAGAATTCTGAGAACAAGAACATGAAAACTTGCAAACATAACACCCAGATGAGAACCAACTTTTTGAAGAAATTAATTACACACTGGAAATGAGACCCATGCTCAATCATTAGGCCAAAAGAGGTCAAATCGAATTGCTATCAAAGGAAAAACTGAGAACTAAAACTCACCCCACGCTAAGCAGAACATGAGGATAGTAGCGCAGACCAGCATGCCCACCACCAGGTAACTCCAAGGTCCATACGGCTTCAGGGCTGCAGCGAACTCCATGAATGCGTTGGACTTCTGCTCTCCCTCTGAGATCTTCACTGCAAGTGTCAAATCACCTGATTTCAGTTATGTCTGCTGTTGGGATCAAGGGTTCGGGTCACTCGTCATTTTCTGGTGTAAAACGACGTCACCAGATGACGTCTCTTTTAATAAATACGAAGAAATTACGTATTTAGGAAGTATTATAACAAATATTTTATGTTGTTGATCTCGAAAGATTTGAGTTAAATTATTATTATTTATTTAAACATCTAATTAATTACACTGCATCAGAAACCGGATTTGGGTCTAGAATTTTTTTTTTAATTATTACCCATTCAAGAAGTTATAACCGACATACGAACAGATCCAGTCTGCTTATGGATTCCACGATTCTAGAATTTTGAGCCAACAACGGAGAAAGTTTAAAATCTTTACCAGAAACTTAAAGCAAAGTACACTATGGCCATTCATGTTCTTTATAATGGGCACGAATTACGACTGACTTCAAACAGATAATTTCCGTATGAGTGGATCATGATAGTAAAAATCGTGACACATAATTGAATAATGCCAACCATTTGCGGTCAGCATGCACGATATTAATTTGTTAGTCGTGCTAACCACAATAACATCAAAGTGCTCTAAATGCCGATCTCAGCTGCACAAGCCTGCCCCAGTGACGAGTAGCGGGGTTATTCGATGCAAGGTTAAACCACTCCAAGGGCCTGGGTCCTCCAGCCCAGTCTGAAAGTGTCTTAATAACTACCCTTTGTAACACTGCCCATTGAAAGTATGCTCAGTCACACATAGCTTAACTAAATACGTGCCCGTTACCAATGAGCTTATCTGAACTTAAATATATGAGTACCGTCAGTACCCCAAGCTTTTCTTAAAGTAAATTATCGATGCGAACCTAACTTCATACGCTGAAGACTCTCGAGGCCTCTCGGGATAAAGACCGCTGATGATTGGTGTCAAACAGAGCTTGTCGGTACTTACTTATCACAGAAGGCTTCGTCATCCCATCGGGCTGGTCCAAGCCCAGCAACTCCTGGTTCCTTGCCGCGAACCTTCTCAGCAACTCCAGCAAAGGGGGATCCCGCCGGTGGGAGCAGGCGCTGGAGTCCTCGTCCTCACCACCAGTGCAGTGGCGGACGCCATCGCAGACAAGGTACGAAGATATGCAGAGGCTGGTCACTCCGCAAATGAATTGAGAATCGTTATTGCACATTGCACCTGGAATGTTATAGAAGCTTTTTAAGTACTGTCTAACGCTAGAAAATTTAAGGAATTAAGACGCCGGTTCACAATCGGGCTTGTACCAATTGAGGTGCATGTGAAGTCCACCAGGGTTTCGCAACCCTTAGACTATGGCCTACCGTCTCAACGGCCTATGCCCCAACATATTAAAAGGCTGTGTTTTTGTTTTAATAATGTCAGTACTCAGACTTACCACTATTCACAGCTGTGACCACCAGCCTTAGTTTCTCAGTGTGGTGGTAGGGTGAAGTAGGGGGGTTCCACACTATCCTGATCTTGGGCGGCAGGAGCTTGGTGCCGGCCCTGGCTGCTACTGCCGCTGCGTTACCGCCGCATAGCGACAGCCGCCATATTGGACTTTTTGCGTCGCCGATGTACTGTGGAGTGGGGAAATTTATAATAATGTGATTGAGGACACAGAATAGCCGTTTGAGGCGAAGTGGCGTGTACGCGACAAACGGCAGGCCTTGAGTGATATACGGCTTACGATAATAGAAGGGCGCGGTCAGACACTGTGTCTAACGCCTAAGGGAACATAACAACACCAAGTGTCACCACGTGTACGTAGTGAAACCTAGCCGAGAGCTGAGCTCTGGCGACGGAATGGCGGTGTAACCGTTTAACCTAAAAGAAACTTTATAAATAGCTGTTAAAACCTTGCTCGGCTGCATCTAACACTTTTAGATAAGGCGAAGTAAGACTATTAACCATTTAACTCCAATTAACCTGTATTCATAAACCAACAATGGTCATATGTACTTTGTAACAATTAGCAATTCAATCCGTCACGAATTACAGAGTTCCCGTCTCTCCTTGACGAAAGTTATGGGAGGACCCCGCAGAGTAAAAAGGTCAACAAACCACCGTTAATTTCGCCAGGTGAGGAATTATCTTATAGTATAAATCTAGGGTGATCTAGGTGAGATTTATCCATTACTCTCTTCATCCGGACCACAGGAATACTAGGAGTAGTATTCAGTTCCAGATACCAAATGAACCTACGATAACAATCTTTCTCTGCGAAATGTCTGCTTACGGCAAGGAAAACCATTCCCAGTAAAACAGAAACAAAGTTATGGAAACTCACTATGTTCAACTTGCAAGCCTCAGTGCTATTGGTAACAGGTGCGGACTGGTCCGTGGCTGTGTCCTGCGCAGGCGCAGCGGGCCTAGCGCTCCACTTGCGGCCCGGGGCTCCGGCGACCGGCGCCGGCGCCTGCACGTCGCTGTAACTTCGGTCCCAGTCCACTAGAGATTCCTGAAAAGATGGAGAAGACATTGTATTACGGTACGACTTCACAAGAATGACAAGGTTTACAAACAGAAAACAACCTATATTTCATTCCAGATTCATAGTCCTATGAAAACCAACGCTATTTACGTCTCGGTAACATATACATGAAAGGGTCACCAGCAGCAAAAACAGGTTTGTATTACCATGTAAACTTTGCAGTCCACTTAGGAACACCATCTATTGTGTATTTTGTTTTCGAGACGCAAATGCGTTTGTTTTCATAGGACTATTAATCTGGAATGAAATATATATTCAATAACTAGGAAGCAATGAAAACGTGCAAAACAAGCCTTTCTACGTAATCGAGGTCATTTTGAAGTCTTAGTTCCTCGTCAACAAGCGATTTGGGTGAGATCTGATGGTGGTGGACTTTCGAAAGTCTGCCAGTACATCGGTCCATTAGACACACTTGCTCTAGCTAGAGGCGATGAGTGTCGCCGTATAAGTAGGTTTGAGTCTCTTCGGAGCGAGTTGTTTACTACAAATATACTATAATTTTTCCCAGTCATTGCCTAATTTAAGGCAAGCAGTAAAAATATGTAAGAAAATTATGCAACTAATAAACAGCACAGAAACTTGGCTTCCTCGATTTTAATGACAATACAAGTAGAAAAAAGCAAGTCTTTGTAAACGATACTCATTTTAAAATGTAAGCCTAACTGTTATCTTGCACGAGAAAACTTGAAAAACGTTTCTTTTATTATCTTCATTCTTCGTAGCACGTCATCGTCAGGTATTGTGACTGTATTTGGTGCCGCAATACCAATTGTCCTAATAAGACAAGTAAACTGGTGGCCAAATGTAGGGAAAAGTTGGCTAACTGTCAACGAATTGTTAGCATTGTCTGCGATTTTGGGATTTAGTCCTTCGAGAGTTTGTACACAGCCTTTAATAACCCAACACTACACTGTTTTGTCAGCTACAACGATCTCTATGTACTACTAGATGGAGTGTTCCAAACAATCGCTCTGTTCCACGCAAGTAGCCACAACTCTTTCACATTCACTTTGAAACTTGTGCAGTTACTACGCAGAACATTTAATTATTTATTAAATATTGACATTATTTAACCGTAGCGTTAATATTTACATAGAGATCGTTGGTCAGCTATATCAATCCGCTGTGAGCCCGCTTGGTAGACTATGATATGCACCCATTAGTTGTGGATACGTCGTTGGTAGGCTTTTAGCTCATGCATTATCGTTGTATCATGTGACAGAGTTTTGCTTAATGACTACATAACTGTGTTACCCATTTGTTGCCTATTCTTATATCACAGTTTTGTGAAAACTACATCTGTCTTATTGTTTAGGATTCTTTACAGTATTTAATAAATACTTGGAAACTATTGTATGTCTCATAGACGTGACAGATTTAAAAGTTTCTTAGAATCATGTTCAAATGATTCTAAGAATAATGTGCAAGCAATATATTTTCAACAATTATTAGGAACAACAGTTGACGTCGACAGTTTTTCAAGAGTTTTCTCACGTTTTCTGGATAAAAAGTATATATATATATATATGTGTGTGTATGTGTTTATCCAGAATACATGTTATCTTATCACTGTGTTTAATAAGTTGTTTGAGCCGTTATAGCGTGATTGAGAAAACATACCCACAGCAAGCAAACATGTAAAAATTCGCATAGTGTTAGTTTGACTATTATCTACGTCGGCTTACTGCAAGAAGTCACTGCTCGGGAGCAACATAGCAACTAATGACTTCTTTCAATATACCTTAAGGACTTGCTACGGCTATTCCTAAACTGTTATTGATTTCTTGCAGATGTTATTTTGACTGTTGGTCGGATTTTATGATGTGTAATGTACGTAGACGATATTTGTTTTGAAGGAAAAATGTATTATTCGATTTGTACTGCTTTTAGATTTGATTCAATACGTCTTATAATCCTACTAATATTATAAACGCGAAAGTTTGTAGGTATGGATGGATGTTTGTTACTCTTTCACGTAAAAACCACAGAATGGATTTTAATGAAACTTTACAATAATATAGCTTATACATCAGAATAACACATAGGCTACAATTTATAAAGATATTGTGTGAACTGTCCAAAATATCAAGTGAGTAGGAAAAAATCTACCATCTGCGAGCTATTCTGGCGTACGCCATAACATTATAATTTTAATGTCATAATGTTAGTTCTTTTCTGAGCCAAGCTACTCGAAATACTAATCCCGCGCAGACGAAGTCGCGGGCACCAGCTAGTAATTCTTATAAAAGCATTGTGCTAATCCGGCCAATGCAGGACGAATCTATACCTTGAATCAAGACAAAGATACTTTATAAGGCGACCCTTATGTTGAGATTACAGGCATGCCCCGTGCCCAACTATGCCGATCACTGAATATGTATATCTGTACGTCTGCTGCATTACAATAAAAATGTATTGTCTTGTCTGTCTTTTGTACTTTAGTGTTTAAAGCAGTAAAACAAATTGCAAATCTTTTTTTTTGCCACTGCTATCAAATACAACTACTTGGTATACCATGGAAACCCGAATGATAACAAAATGACTCCATTCTTAAAGAGCTCAATATAACGAAACGGCTCTCCACTATCTGCAATGAAAAGACTCTAAGCTTCTTCGGTCACATTGTGCGGTCTCCAATGCACGACCTGGAGAAGCTCATCATCCTGGGACAAGTAGAGGGCAGGCGTGCCAGAGGACGAGCTCCGACGTGGTGGTCAGACCCGGTAAGGAGGGTGGCTGGCTGATCCTTATATGAAGCGGGTTGGGGAGACCTGATTGATGTTTTATAATGTTTTCCCTTAGTCGCCTTGTACGACATCCACGGGAAGAGTTGGAGTGGTCCTATTCTACTCTACCGGAAACAACACGGCATTCCACAGGATGATTAGGGGTGGCCCTATTCCAAGCCGGAAACCACACTGCGCCTACACCTACCTAATTGAATACCTTGGTAAAAAAATTGGTAACCTATTTGAAAACCGAAAACAATAGCAATTAAGAAAAGCCCGCATAATGAGATCTCTTACCTAACTTCTCTGGTAGGTGAAACAATGCAGTGTGGAGAAAAATTGCGTAACCACATTGCATAGTGCATTCAGTGTTTAAATCACGCGAACAACGTGTTGCATTGTAAGATTTTTGCACCATATTCAACTGTGAACAGTCAGCAACGGAAGAGGGCCACAGACGTTGTTCAGTATTTTATACATAGGGGTGACCACGCATGGTCTATGGAAGGTACAAGTCAATCGGATACAAAGACGCAAAATATATGAGGTAGACTATCAGTCAAAACGGGCCAAATTTAATATAAGTATTATAGAATTCTCATCAGCCGAAATACATTCACTGCTGAACATATAAGGCTCCAAATAGATGTTTTGGTGGGCAGTTCATTAGGGGATTTGCCATAATCACCACGTTTGGCAGGCGGATTGGTGATCGCAGTAATGATCTTAATATAAACAAGAGAACATTGCTGCACGTCCCTGGTGGGTCCATCACAATCCCCTGAGATTAATACTTTCCTAAATAATCGAAACATTTTTCTTTATCTATCTGTTCGCTGGATAACTCGAAATCTAATTGAGCTGAAATGTTGAACATACGAGTAGGTACGTGTAACATTTCCCCGCAATAAAAAGAACATTTCGTTAAAAAATGTCCCTTCCGAGATATTCCAGGAAAACTGAAATTACGGAATTAGCACTTTGCTATTTGATTTAATCTGCTTTTATTTCACAATTTCCCACGCCGCCCACTTAAAGGCACTTTCCTAACCTTGTAACATCGACAGGTATACATCCGGTCACGCTGTAGGAAATTTACAGCAGCCTTTTATTTCCTATTCGTTTCCTAATAGTCCACAATCGTTATACCTATGTATGAGATACATTTATCATATGTCATAATAATTTACTCTAACTGAGTTGTGCTTGCCTTCCTGATGCCCTCGTTTAAACTGGATTCAGAATAAATTGTTTCAGGTTGTTAGTGTATACCCAAGGATTTGGGCATACTTACTGAATTTACAATCTTCGTCCGTCTCACCTTGCACTGTAAAAAATGCTGGTCGACTAAGTGGAATTTTCTCTTGTTTGCTGATGATAGCTAAAGTAATCATTTTTATGATTCTTTGATTACCATGATCAAGTTAACAAGTTGACTAAATGCAAGAGGACAAGAGGTAATTCAAGAGAACGAGATTTTAGTGCGCTCATATGGAATTAAGATGGCTGTTCACAGTAAACAAGACCTTGTTCAAATCCACAATTGTTGATTTCAGTGTGTGTTCGTCCACTGTTATCTTTTCATGTTTCATTTACCTGAGTTGGTTTTGGTTGTAGCTGGCCTCTTAGCCACCAAAAGTTTGCCTATACTTCTACGTTCCATACAGTCTCATCTCGGTCCATGAAATAAAGAAAAGCATATTCTATGCTGGCTGGATGAATGGCCGGGGACCATAACAAGGACTAAGAAGAAGGTGATTAAAAAGAACAGTCGCGTAAAGACAGTGCCGCGTAGGGGAGCGCGAATCTTGTGAGCGAGCTTGCAAACTTGCGTACCTAGATAAATAATCTAAGAGAACGACGATAGACAGATAATGAATGATGATGCATGTTCTAAAAATTGCAAAAAAAAAATACTATACTAGATTTCAAAGTCTAAATCGCTTATCGGTACATTTATAGACGTGATTTTTTTGTTATCGACTGCCACTTCAAATTCAGACCATAAAATATAATCATCATCATCAGGTTATTTTTGTCTCCACTGCAGGAGCACAACCCGCTCTCATCTGCCGGAGACAGACGGAGGATTCGGCCTACACTCCCCGCGCTGGCCAGACGGGTTGGGGAGGCCTGATTGATGTTTTATAATGTATTCCCTTAGTCGCCTTGTACGACATCCACGGGAAGAGTTGGAGTGGTCCTATTCTACTCTACCGGAAACCACACGGCAAAATATATAATATAATAACGCATCCTATTTTTGTTATTGTCTTTATGTGCATTATTATTTATTATATTACACACGGACTTAGGTAATAGCTTATGCCTAAGACCTAAGTCCAAGGCAAGGTCTCGAATAATCTCAGTGCGCAATGACAAACCTTGAGTGATCGTAACACTATGTACGTGTACTTACTTTTAACTTACAATGTAGTTACCAACAAAAACCTTACTTTGTGTGGTTAGGTCACAATGAAAAATGCGTGAAGTCAATTTCCTTGATGATTTTAGTTTTGTAACAGTGACTGACGTAATGTGTGTTAGTTATATTTACGAGCAGATATAACAACACTGTAAAGAATTGAGTAGCTGCGTCTTGGGTTACGGAGACGATGTTCTGAAAAATACCATCGGAAAGCAGAAGGGTACATTTACAAAAACAACACTTAGGAATTTCATTTTAGAATGCTGTCTACTGGACTTAAAAATCACCTACAATATCTAACATAGTTTCTATTAAATTATAATAATTGCACATTACTGTACATACAATATACATACATAATGCTCACGACTTAGTCCTAGAAGGGTAGTCAGAGATGATGTATCGCTACTTTGCGCGATCCTGACAAACGTCGCAAAGCGACTTTCCTTCGCCCGCTTTTCGCCCCGTGATACCACTTGGCGTGATGTGTGGTGAACAACATCGCCACCTCCGAGTTGAGACACAATGTGGTACCACGATTAGCTAAGGAAATAATTGTCCACCTCATTAATTGTGGACAATAATAGGTATAATATTACGATAACACAGGTTTTTTGATAGGGTTTCAATAAGAACGACGATTAAACAAACATAAGAAAACCCTGCAAATGGTTGTGTCATCCAATTGTAACGTCTGATGTTTGTCGGTCAAATGTACTTCGAACTTGGTTTGTCGGAAAACCGTGGTGGAATTATAGACAGTGTTCTAAGAAATGTTCCACACTTGTTGGATACCTAAGCATTACTAAGTTAAGTTACACTTGCGTCAAAACGGCCTACGTGTAAACTTATTGGTGTTCGACGTAGACGACAAGCTGTAGCGGAGTACCAGATTTTTTCTTTGTTATGAAATCGCAAACTGGTACGGTACACCGCAACGACCAAAATAGTCGAGTAAGCATGGCCTTTTAAGCTAAGAATTAAATAGAAGTTGTATAAACATTACATTAATGATAACATGCTGAATAAATGTTTACTCTACGTTTGTATAGCACGTTCATTCAATAATCGTATAATAGAATTAATACCGCATTTATAGAGCATTTTAGTTCTATAAGAGCAGTTTAATTCGCTAATTCTGTGTATATGGTTTTTACATAACATTGCATTTTAACAGCATATTTATAAAAAAAGAGGTCTACAATAACTTGCAGCATCTCTCAGTTACCATTACAGCATGCTTAAATAATTGGTTGAGTATATAAAATGCATCAAAAACACATGAAGCATTCCAAATGCCACCAAAAAAATGTATAAAGCAATGAATGATTTTTAAAATAAGTATGGCATTAAAGTTTCAATATTACTGTCAAATGGTTCTAAAAATACACAATATTTTTTTCGATCGTGTGTAGGTTTAATGTGACATACCTAATAGCTTCCTGGTTACCTAAAATGTTGTACTTAATAGGTATCGTAAAATCAATAAAATTAAAATTATTTATTAAATGTGCATAATTAAGTAACTACATTTATAGAGAACTTGTCAGATTTTCAACAACGATTCTCGACATTGTTTTAATAATGGAAGCGTGACGACTTTAACTCCAAAATCATCTTTATTTACGTAGTATTTTTACATATGGCAGTCACTACTTTTACAGCAGTTTTAGCTGAATAATGTTTACCAAAATCGTAAAAAAATTTATAGTTAAGCATCCTCCAGTTTACATCGGTACATAGTATGCATGCGTTAGTATGTGGCGTCCCAAACCAAGGATGAAGCATTAAAAACCCCAAACTGTGACCAGCGTATTAATACGCAGTGAAGTAACAATGATTGGTTGTAGGTTGCACAATGGGGTAGTAACAAGGATTGGTTGCAATGGGGTGATCTACCATAGACATCAACAAAAAGTGTTAGTCTTTTTTTTACTCGAATGTGACTGGTACTTTGGGTTTAATTCTCATTCACAGAAACAGATTAAAGAATTGTACAAAACTAGGCGAATCTTACGCAAGGGTCCTTCCAACAGTACCCAAAATCTTAACGTAGGTCCTGAACTCCTGACCCAAATACGTCATCTAAAGTTAAATTGCCTATCGCTGTCACTCAAGCCTTGCACGTGGGTATATAATTGCAATTAATGACCTGGTTAGGTACAATGTGCACTGTCTTTAACCATGCGTAGGTACGCTGGACTCAAGTCACGAATAGATAGTTAGTTAGATTATTGTAACCTTACTCGACTTGGCAGTTAATAACAATATAAGACTAGAACGATAAGAAAATTATGCATAAATTGTCGACGCAAAGATTAAACACGCTCCCCTGAGCAAATTTTCGATTCTGTCAAAGTATCTGGCCTCTCTAATGAAAGATTTTTAATTAATGAATTATTAGATTTCCTAAATTATCGCAAGTAAGATATTTTTCCTGCCAATTCCACAGTTTTTCCATCTGTGTCGGGCAATTTTACGTACCTAAGTTATATGTTCAAAATGTAAGCTCGATTTTTAATTTTAAGTATCTGGCAGACATATCGCCATACAGACAGACAAAAAACCTTCGCTATCCGTTTTGACGGAAACCTAAAAAAATTCAATAGCATTTATTGATAACAATACGAACTACGGAGTGCATTAAAAAATTACAGTACATACAATGATGTAAATAGTACTCGTAAATTATATTGAATACTATAGCAAATTATCATCTACGTGAGTGCGATGAAGCGAAGGGTTATATAAAAAAAATAAACAATTTTTTTATTAGACGACCTCTAGTAGGTAAGCGACAAACCAAAGCGACCGATCGTTGCTGGTAACAATATAAAATCCAGCACGAGTCGCAGTCGTATCTGTGGTTTAGGTGTGTATGTTTTTCTTTTGTAGCTGGAAACTACATAATAACTGATATTTCAGCTATCCACGAAACACTAGTAAACTGTGGATCAATAACTTTTCTTTGGCGACAGAAAGAGATAAGGAAGGAAAGGTAAGACAATAATTTGCTCCGATTTAAATCTTATTAACTAGACCATTAGTTACTATAGCGGCTAATGTCATTTGCTGTATGGCGTTATGGTCTTTTTTAATACTTTTTTGTAATTGGTTGCATAGTGGTACTAAAATGTCCATAATGTTTAAAGTACAGCAACTGAGACTAGCCGCCATAGTAACTATTATTCTACTTAGTACGATCTTTTCATTGGTGTATGGTTATTGATGGCTGGGCCCAAAACGCCCATGATCCTTTGGAACACATATGAAAATCAGGAAAGTTTTTCATCTGCAGGACATCCCTGGAAATCTAAAAACAATTTATGAAACCCGCACATTGTGGACGACGACTTCTAATGACTTAAAAGATCTAATGTCACGTTTTCTATGCTATGATATGACTTTAACATATTATATGTATTCTTCGCATGTCATGTCCATTAAAATGACCTGTCCATCACGTGAACCGTCAGCCGTCAAGCTGGCTGTATAGGCTATTTATAGATTTGAGGCTAACAGCCTGCTATTTAAACGGGCAAGAGAAAACTGCCTAACCGGTATTGGCAGTAAAACCTACCATAAAACTGAAAGGTTCTATGTTTGACTGCGAATGAGTTACTCTGGCACTAATGTCCTGTTTTTACTATCTTTAGCATCCGCATATTTATTCAAAGAAGATTTACGTGGCAAGTTGACAGACACCGTTAAATAATGTTTAAGTTAAACAAAAGAATTACATATTGTTTCCCGTTCTAACGCAAATTCCATTGTTTTTAACCAAGGAAACAGCTGTTCAAACTGTAAAAGTTATTGGAACAAAGATTCTTGTGAAACACTTAAAGATGATTTAAAAATTTGTGCTGTTAAAAATGAAGTAACAAAAGGGTAGACCTGATGGTAAGTGGCTACTGTCGCCCTAAGGCCACAAGTTCGTTGCCACCCTTAGTGGTGAGTAGTTGGAATACCTCCCATCGGCCGAAATACGTCCACTGCTGAACATGAGCCTCCCGGAGGACTCGGCGGCTCGGACAAGCAGGCGGATTGATGATGGCAGTATGAATCGCATGTGATTTTAATATACACAGGAGAACGCTGCTCCTGCCTGGTGCAATCCCTTAGTCGGTTTGACGACACCCACCACTGGAAGATTAGGGGTGGCCCTATTCTAAGACGGGAACCACACGGTTATTTAAAG
The DNA here is from genome assembly GCA_947086405.1 of Esperia sulphurella. Lineage (NCBI taxonomy): Eukaryota > Metazoa > Arthropoda > Insecta > Lepidoptera > Oecophoridae > Esperia > Esperia sulphurella. The sequence continues at coordinate 15,878,734 of OX352260.1, forward strand.
GCATACATTTGGAATGCCCCGTGTGCCTGTAATTACACTGGCTCAGTTACATACATACATTACATATGCATTCATTGCTACTCGTATATCACAGCAGAAGGTAAGATAGTAGATTGAAGGTTCCTCCTATTTGAAATCATAGGTACTTACAAGTAGTGCTTGGTACTTATTTCTACTACTTTATTCTAAAGACGATTATTAATTGCTAGCGTAAAATGCATCGAAAATGCAAACGACAGATCGTTTCGGTATTTTTTTTTACGAATTATGTATCTATAAATTAATCTATTATATTATTACTGGTCTAACTAGGGTCGCCCCTCGTAATGATAAGTCCAAAGTCATATAAAATCCTTGACAAAATCAAAACTACTGTTCAACAAAAATCAGACGACAAGGATTATGTCCGTTCAGGTAGCCAATGGGCATAAAGCCAAGCGAGCCAAACGTATCTGTTGTTTGTAACTACGCACAATCTATGACGTGCCCGACACACCCACATCAAACCTTGAAGGTGAATAAGCTTGCTGAGAGCAACTGATACCTATTTGTTGTGATACATAAACAATAGTAAACCGATCTGTGAAAGTTATCCAGGACTTTCAGGAGTGGTGGACGCATAAACAAATTTCTCTCCTCTCCATGTTCAAAGATAAATGCTTATTAGTTACATATACATACACTTGCTTAGTCCCAATCTAGGATTTTCTTCTGTGCTATAGGATGTAAACAAGGATAGGACAATTCACCAAGAAACCCTTCAGACTACCCAACTTGAACAAATTGTACTAAGTTGTCTGTGCAGTTGCCTTACGTTTGCATGATGTACCCGATGACGATAAAAAAGTAAAGTGAACGGCGGGGTCTGTCAATTAATTTTTATTACTTTTCGTGAAATAAGTATCTGTAAAATTATTTTTTTAATCGGTTTGAACGGATTCCTAAAACACTCGTGGAGTTAGTGCAGGGACTGCCACCACTTCGATTCGTGGAGTTGTGTCCAGAAATATTTTGAATTTTAAAATTATAATGTTTAAAATGTCTACGTGTAATTTAGTAAAGTAGATGATACTCGTACCATAACAAGGAAATAAAACCATTTCGTCAAAATACACTTCAAAGCATATTATATCCAAAAAAACTTAACAAACTAAATTAACAGCAAACCATTAACACAATTTTTTTAAACAAAAAAGAAACCAACTATGCAGACGACTTTATAACTCAATCCTTTGTATCACTGAGTCAACACGTAGAACTGGTTTTTATGTACGTAACCAAGCTTACGCATTGGACGGTCAATATACGCAACCCAGCCGATTTCCATAGGCTGTTATGTCTTGGGAAAGGCTTGGACAATCCGCCCTTCTTCACCAGTAGGCTAGATGGAGGTACTGGACCTGGACAGGAATGCGATCACGCCACAGCGGTTAAACCAGTATTTTGCATATTTAATGTATTATATCTTTACGAGATCTACAATAATGTAGTAAATGTAATATTTATTACTTTTATTTTTACAAGTAATTAAATAGATACTTAACTACAATAATTAGGTTGTAAGGTTTAAGGTGAATACGTTGTACCTACAAATTGCTGCCGTATGGATGAGCCCTTGCTCCATTTAAGGGATCTATTGGGGGGCTTCTATAAGTTTTTTTTTTTTTATTTATTATTCGTTACAACAATAGTTGTGTAGAAATATAATAGGTATAACTTAGGATATACAATAGTCAATGTACATTTCAAATATAAAATTTGTCAAAACGAATTTAAAACTAATTATTTAAACAATGTCAACACTTATTTTCTAAGAACTCCCGTAAATTATAGGGGCACATTTCAATAAGATATTTTTTTAACATTATTTTCAATTTCTTATCTGGCAGTTCCCTCAACTCCATTGGCAGCTTGTTGTATACTTTAACCGCATTATACATCGCGGTGCGCTGAAAGAATGCAGTGTTTGAGGTAGGGAGACGCAGTTGCATATGGGGCTCATGTATTGCGTTTAACCTAGATTGATTCAACTGGCTTCATTTCAAAATTATTTCACTCTAAATAACAGATACCTATACTGTGAACCGTAATCTAGTCAATTTATCATGTTGCTTTTTATTTGATTTTTTTTTCTTGAATAGTTTTGACTGGAAAAATCTATTCAATTTGATAATTTTGAAATACCACGCAGACCACGGAAATGCGTGGCTTCCCACGCCTTTCATATCTATGTATCGGATATCACCATAACCTTTTATCAGCCCACGTGGATAAGCCCTACAGCTACAGAAGTGCAAAGGATATTGCAATTTTACGAAGTAATTTGATATATCGATAAATTAGTTATAAACACAAACATTATTAGTACTGTGGTGATCACTACATACTAAATATAGCTAGAGCTGAATAAACCCAAACCACGGGATTTTTTAAATCCATATCTTACATACATAATGTAATAATAACAGTAGCGAAACCCTTTTCATACGGATCTGCATCAAGTGCTAAATTAAACATGAAATCAGGCAGTTGTTTAATTCACAATTATCATATCAGCCCTTATACGTCCTCTGCAAGACATAGGCCTTCTGCGATGTACGCCACCACACCCGGTCCTCCGCCCGCCGCTTCCAGCCGCTTCCGGCCACCTTCTTCAGGTCGTCGTTCACCTGGCGGCGCTGCGCGATTTATTTAGTTAATGCCAAAACTTCCATCGGTTGTATTACATTTTGCTTTGTTAGGTTTTACCGAGTCATGTAAGAAACCTTGACATTTACACAATGTGTTGGTGCGATCAATGCAAAAACGTAGTAATAAGTGAAACTTTGTTTTCATCTATTCAACTTTCTCTGCGCCATTGTTCGCGAAATGTTATTTGTCACATAACCTTACCTACCTCCTTTCATAATAGGAACAACTTTCCTAATACGAAATAGGTAATCCTTTTTATTACTTAAAAAAAATTGGACTTTAAGGTTAATTAAATAATCATTATTGGCATTTACACAATGTAACACAATTTATTGCACAAACAAATATATACCTATATTTCATTCCAAATTAATAGTAATATGAAAACAGAGGCATTTGCGTCTCGAAAATCAAATAATTAATAGTTGGTATTAATAAGTTGACCGCAAAGTTTACATGGTAATATAAACTGTTTTTGCTGCGAGTGACCCTTTCATGTACATATTACTAAGACGCAAATAGCGTTGGTTTTCGTATGATTTGGTTTGGAAGGAAATATACAGTGACGATTTTAGAAGATAAAATAGTAAGGTTGACTGGAAGAGATCCCTAAGTGGGATAAGTCCGCCTTTGTACACAGTTTAATTCCTATTTTACTATTGTTGTTGTTGTTATTTTTGGTACTATAAAGCGTTTACATACATACATACAGTTTAGACGGTATTATTGCTTTACGCGGTTTCTTCCAGAAAAAAATTAATTTAATTCACATTTGCAATTGTTTTTACCAGCTGTTTAGAAAAATATTGACGATCACATCAAGGTACCTAAACAGTGGCATAAAGTTGACGTAATATGCCTAATGTTACCATTTATTTATCTTCATGTATTGTATATGTAAGAAATAAATAAACAATTGCATTTAATGATCCACAATAGTCTTTGAATTTGAATTTAGATTGTATGAGAACCCCACACGAGTGGCGGGCAGTATAAACGCCCGCGATCGCCACCGTTACCGTGTTCAAGTTTAGCTGAAGTCTAAATAATTTTCATTAAATTTTGTGACAGTTCAAAAAGTGCAAATATCCAGTTATACCTCTCATCTTCTCGCCTGTCAAGTTCTTGTTTTTGCCCAAGGTCACAACTAAGCCAATATCTGTACTTCTAGATTTTATAGAGCCGTTTGAATAATAAATACCTTCCAAAACTTGATATTGGCTACGTGACTCGCATGGCGTGTCGAGATATTCGCAAATCTGCGTAATTTATGCAAAATTTGTGATAATTGCCCATCATTGGTTCGTGTATTATAAGGAGGCCCTTGTCTAACAGTGGACTGATGTTTAGACCAATACAAGATTTGCCGAAATATCACCTTAACAAACTTGATTTCGGGATAGAATATCACACGCAGATCTGGGATATGAATTCACTTGTATAATCATTTTATATAACATTTATTACTATGTTATGTTATAGATTTTAAAATTGTATGACCTGTAATTGCCGATTATCAATAATAAATGTCTATCTATGTCTACTAGTATGTCTTTTACTTGAGAACCACAGGACAGATTTTCATAAATTTTTCATTTCACTTTTATATGCTGTTTTTACGTATATAAGAATGGTTTTAGTGTATTCTACGTTACGGTCTAGTTAACAAAAATGTACTTCAAACATTTATTGACAAGAATGGGTGAGGTCACTGCGGTAATAGTTGGATACATTCAAAATTCTGTGCACGTCCCAGATTGACTGAATTTGGACCTGTCTGAATCCTCAGAATGCCGTGTGGTTTCCGGTAGAGTAGAATAGGACCACTCCAACTCTTCCCGTGGATGTCGTACAAGGCGACTGAGGGAATACATTATAAAACATCAATCAGGCCTCCCCAACCCGTCTGGCCAGCGCGGGGAGTGTAGGCCAAATCCTCCGTCTGTCTCCGGCAGATGAGAGAGGGTTGTGCTCCTGCAGTGGAGACAAAAATAACCTGATGATGAACCGTCAGGGCGCGAGCCCTACTCGCACTTGCTTTTTACCAAATCGTTACCGCTCATCATCAGCCGAAATGCATCCACTAGTGAACACAAGCCTCACCAATAGAATGCCACTTTTGGGATTGGCCATAATCACCACACTCGGTAGGCGGATTTGTGATCACAGGTTCACATGGAGAACGCTGCTGCCCTTCTTTGGTGCAGTCCGCATTCCGGCCCATTTTTGACGTGGCTTGATGGTTTATACACAAATGGAAGATCATCTGAAGCTCTAAGTGGCAGTAAAAATGACTCCGGGTAAAAATGGTACAATTGCCAAAACTTCCAATATCGTTGTTGGCATAATTTTGTCAAATTGACCAGAATCATCGAAATCCGTTTAGCGTTTTCGAGTTGAATATAGGTACTTATATTTTGTCATTTAGAAAGGTACAAAACTAAAGTCATACCCACATAACTGTATGTTATTAAAATTAACTTTACGATTGCCTAATAATTTGAAAACAAGTTTTTAGTTTACTTTTTAACCGGTTTAAATGTCGACATGACGAATCAAGCTGCGCAGGAGTAGGGGATGTGGTGAGTTTTTTGGTTTGTGCACTTCTAATGGTATCGACTGTATGGAACATATTGATAAATGATACCAGTGTATTGGTAAACCATGCAAACTATGCCTTAATTATAAAAAAATCAACAAATAAACGAAACAAAAACGTAAAACAAATCCGGAGCCGGATCAGATCAATACTTGTTTCAAAAAATTGCAAGACATAAAAGGGAAAAGCTATTATTGCGATTCGCATTTAAGAAATTCAAGACTGAACCTGATTGTTCTAGCTCCAAGGTCTCAGAACAAAAAGTTACTATTTCCGATTCCAATTAAAAAATTAAAGACGAAAAGCTTTAACCTTTGAACAATGACGCGGGTTTCGCCCTATAAACTGGTTTAAAATTTAAACATGCTCAGTCAGTCCAAGGTTCATTCAATTTGCAAGTTGCCAAGCGTGTGAAGCCCCAGCGATTCACACCCTCATTGGGTAAAATAAAACCAATGAAATGTAGCCTCAAATACATGTTTATTGCTATGTCGGTCAAGTATAGAGAGTAATTGCTTTCAAGAAGACGCCATTTTTAGGTATATGCTGAGATACAGTAAACTGAATACAAATCTCAAAAAGACAATATAAATGTTACATTACGAGTAAATGCACTTCTTTATTTCAATAAATGAGTGTTATATTCTATTTCAAGGTTTATACTTCAAGAAACACATTTAACAATCAATTCGGTAACTACACTTTTTGAATTCATGATGTTGCTTAAGCAAGTTCGACATTGTTGATAATTTTTTAATAAGTACTATTTTCTTCCAAAGTGGACCAGATTGCTAATCTGCAGGAAATAATTAGTATTGGAGTTCAGATCCAAAATGCAGTAGTACCCAATCACCTAATCTCTACAAGGAGATGCAGTACATAAAAGATGGTCGAATACACATGCTTATTTTTATTCGTCATAATACATTTAACATATTTACTGCACAATGTGAACAGTCACGCAAAAACTTTAACGGGTGCTCTCCAAACGAGGTGGGCATACGTCACCCGATTTCACCGTCAAAATGCGCCTCAGGCGGCGCAGGCGCCACTTTCTCGACATAACAAATGATCTTATTGGCGTTTGAACTGCAATATTTATTATATGTTTAAATTTCGGCTTGGAACTTTCACAGCTCTAATAAATCTTCAGCCATTTTTTAACTGTATTGTCGTTCGTCTTTTCAAAAGGAGTTTATGTATGGATCATATCTGACACTACAAATGGTTTTCTACCGGTGTTTTGAACATCATATTTAAGTCTGATGTTTTTCTTTTCTGTGTGCCAATTATAGCTGTAAATAAATGTTTTTTCTTTCTTTCTTTCTGATATTTTTTCAGTCTGTAACATAATATTATATGCATTATTTACAAAATGTTCCACAATATCATCATCTGTACAAACCCAAAGGATGTCAATATTGTAAACGTTACCTTCGGTAAACCATAACAGTTTAACACATGTTACAACAGGTGTGCGATGGAAACTAGGACGTGTTTTATCCCACCTGTTTCACACGTTTCTACGTAAAAATGTACTTTAAAGTTATGCTAATAAAGAGTTTATGGTATTTCCAGCTAATTTGTGATGGTATTGAACTATTGTTTACAAGACAGCATAGGCTTGAAACATTCAGAGTGAATCGGAACGAGGCTGTTTCCTATTGACTGTGTCAAATCATAAATTCTTATTTCATTTTCAATGTATTTGTTTCATCATATCTTTTTCCATGCCTTTAAATGTTGCAACATATTTACTTGTTTAAGTTTTACGTTTTTTTGTGTTTATTTAAGTGTTGTTTTATTTATATTTATAATTATTTGACATTGTAATCATATTTTTTATCTAACTAGTCTCTATATCGTCTGTCGAATCGCGACGCAGCGTATATCTATTTTTTTACCGCAGATCGACATCCTTAGTGCTTAAAGACTTGAAAGTGTTTATAAAATCTTTTGGTATTAAGTTAGTATTAAAAAGGATTCAAATACTAATCAAGACTTTACAGTTGTAAAAAAGCAGACACGGTCATCGTGATTTGCCTGACTATATGGCTACTGAACACGTAAATAGAATTTCTTCGCAGACTATCACTGGACTAGGTCTGTTTGTCTGCTGCTTCTTTCAGCTTTTGTGTCATCTTAACTGATAGAATTACTTTTGATGAAGGTTTTAGTGAATGACCCACCAATTTACAAGATAGCTGAATATCATCTGTTTTTACAAGGTTTTTCGGTGAAGAAAGCCCTCGTAGTTAAGTAATAAGGCCTGTACCATACATAATGGGTATAGCCAGTCATATGAAAATTAGAATACGAGCTTCTGCAGTTTAAATTTTTTTTATACATGATCGAACATGCAATTTATCCGGGTACCTACAGAAAGTGTGTCATGATCACAAGTTCCATAATGTAAAATCTTAATTGTACTATTACATTTGATGACGGATCATGCAACTGACGATTTACTGCGTAGATGTGCAAGTCTGTCATTGTTATGTTATTATTTATAATTGATCAGGTGACTATTTGAAATTCACAAACTATATAAAATATCAAGTTCCAGTCTGAACATAAATTAAGTATCTATACACTGGCTGGTTACTTAATAAATATATAGAAAAGTATTCAATGACTTAGTATAATAACGCTAAGGGTAGATTGTGTACATATTTTAATCAATTCGTTGCTCCACTGCGAAATAACCGTTTCTAATAATGCTGTAAGTTGTTTCATGAGCTTCATGTTCATGCATGTACTTACCTCTTCACTCAAAACGAATACCCAAAACCATCAATTGTTTAGTGAAGTATATACTTGAAAGCAATAATCAATTGATTAAACCCGTATCACAGTGTTGAAAATTTAGTGTGTTTCCGATATTTAAAGCGACATTGAAGTAATTGTCTCCGCCATGGTCACGCGATGACTCGATGCGGGTCTGTTATTGTGCATTAACTCTGCTATGTTTCTCTTAATTAGTTTAATTTTCTTCAATACCGTCTCGTTCAAAAAGTCGTCAACACGGAAGCACCTTGTCATCTCAGACCATCATCATCCATATACATTTGTGAGCTAACCAATCACCGCATGTCATAGGATATCTTTATGTATGGCCATAACCGCTGAAGGTCTTACAATGTGACATAATAGTCGAGGTCCACAGTTATGCAACCATGTAACTGGACACGGACTGAATACATACATAACCGTGCTAGACCGGAGGCATGATCAGAATGAAGAAAATTCGCATCTTGACATCGTTCTACAGCCTATTTCGTAAGATTCGAGATGCGTAACTAATGACTACTTGGAGGAATTTTGGATTCTAAATATATACACATCAGAATTTCACAACAAAAATAAAAACAAATTAGAAGTACTCGTAGAAGTAGAAGTAGAATACGAGAAGGGAGAGATATAGAGGCAGACGCTGTTCTTCTTTTCAAGCATAAGAATTTTTCTTCGTTGATTTCCTTACTGATCGTCGTGAGCGCATCTCATACCGCAGGCATGCACCTGCTATTCTAATAAATAAAATCGTAAACTTGGCGTGTCTGTACATTGAAGATATTTGCAAAAAAAAAAATTGGGAATTGGGAATAAGCAACAGAACACATTTCGATCATTTTTGAAATTTTTGTCTGTTTGTCTGTGAGTTTGTGCACGCATCACTTAAAAACTAATGATCGGACTTTTGATGGACTTTTCACAGAAACATGGGGCTTAATTTGGTGTAACATATAGGCTTTATTTCATTACAATCAGTGCAGTCAATCAAAAGTTATGCCAATTTATAGTTTCCGAAAACTCGCATACACTGCGACGAGTGTAGGGTGTAAATGCTCGATTGAATTCGTGAGCGGTAGCGGGAGCGGGTATTTTGAAAACGATAAATTCGCATAACTTTTGATTGAGTTAGTCGATTACGATGAAAAATCTGGAGCTGGAGCTGGATCTGGAGCTGGAGCTGGATCTGGATCTGGATCTAGATCTGGAGCCGGACCTTTAGCAAGACCTGGATCTGGAGCTGAAACTGGACCTGGATCTGGACCTGGACCTGGATCGGGACCTGTACCTGGACCCTGGACCTGGACCCTGGACCCTGGACCCTGGACCTGGACCTGGACCTGGACCTGGAGCAGGATTGAGAGTGAGATTGAGAGTCTGAGTGGAAGTGAGATAGGGAGCAGAAGTGGGAATGGGAGCGGATCCTGTAGTCCAGAGCCGCGGGCACAGCTAGTCATTTAATATTTGTGATTTTAGTTCTGCTTTGTCTTTATAACAACTTAGCCGAAATTCGTACAACTTTTCTATTTTTTGTTCAGTGATATCATACGGTCTATTGCTAGTCAGTTTTATTGTGAGACGATAACAGGTTCTAAACGAAGCGACTAGCAAAGCTATGGACCTTGAACTCTGAGTCAGTATCACATACCGAAGACCTTTTTGGACAGTATTGCACAGCTAGTGATTTTCTCACAGTTAAATTATTTAATTACACATTTTAGCCAACAGGTTAATTGTTTTACAGTTATTCTTCGCACAGTCTAACTGCAATTTTTTCCGGTGACTGGTAAATTATTTCTCCATGAAATGTAGATTGCACGTTACGATGATTCTGTGGGAACTGGTTCTAGGTGGTTGCAACTCACAAGCGTGTTTAGCAAATATATTTTTTTCACACAAAAGCATAATTTGGGCTATATTTTTAAAAAACTGATCATGTTTTCTATGCAATACGAATATGACACAGTTCCATTATAATATAAACACTTACCTAGCGATCAATGTCTATAATCAATCTGCAGGCCTTTTACAGTCTTCATGACAATATCCTTATCGTATCGTTTGTCCAGAAAAAGACGGGCCGGCAGTTTTCGTAATGATTAGTATCTATTATGTCATCGCAATTATCTGAACCCCTTGCCACTGACCAACATTTTTTCATAATTACGCAACTCTTTTACTGATACATATTCTTCAAAGAATGTCTAAGCAGCTTACCTGCCTACTTAGCTTTGTTAATAGAGTGGAAAGTCCTAGCTTCTGGAAGTGTTGACTAATAAGGTCAATTAACAATGTCTATGTGTGTGACTGTGGGTGTGTGGAACCATAACAGTCTGAACACAGAATCAAGATGTTGATATTCACGCCAAAAAATCATGAATATCTAATACAAAATACAATTTGAGGATTTGGCCAAAATCCGACTTACTTTTTCTTGAACTTGTTTCTGTCTAAGTTTGATATTATTATTGCTTAATTTTTGAAAATATTGATGTCACTGATTTCCCTTCGACAATGTATATTAGTAAACTGTCTTAGTAAACTGTAAACATATTTGTCAAATTATCCTTATAAACAGATTTTGGTGATTCCCCATAGCAGATTCTTATAAGCGCTGCGCGCCCATCAATTCAGCGAAATGTTACGTAATCGCAGGCCACGTCCTCTTTTTTATCATTATCATCTTTGCTCAGTTGTTTATGATCGATTTGGTTCTCAAAATCTTTTCATACATTCCGATATTCAAGTTAGCATCCTGCAATGAGACTATTTCTAAATAGGCTCTTTTATTACATAAATCTTTTTTTTAAATTATATCTTTAATTTAAGTTTTGGTCTACTCTTACTTTATCTATTGATCAACTGAAAACTATGCGTGTATTACGATCGCCAGTTTCCAGTAATACTACAATAATTTTCATTGTGTTAACTTTCATTATGTACACTGTTTTAAGTGTGAACCTCTAGAGTTCCCATTTTAAAACCAAAATCAGAATTAGTTACCTCAATGTTACACTCAGATTCTTTTGAAACTTGTTTTACTGAACTTTTTACACGCGGTTTTAATTTTTAAGTTTATCATAAGCATTCGACAGTTTTGCTCTCTTAAGAGTTATATTGCTATACTGACGTGTCAATCTACATATTCCTTGTGATTTATCATTCGTTTCATTCAAAACTTCATCCTCTGTAATATTATTTTCACCCCTCTGTTCAATTGCAATATTTAAATAGCCCCCAGCTAAGGTACAAATTACGTTGTCAGTGAAAGGAGAAATGCGTACGTGCATTCATGCGCCTGCGCACCGTTACCGCGGAGCCGCGAGCTATTTTTGGACCTCGGAACCTGCGCGGCCAGTTTGCTTAGAAGACGTCAAGTTTTGCAGGCTTCGACGGAGATGTCCAATTATAGCCATGTATTATGTGGCTTTTAAATTTTTATGATTTGTCGTCTTTTAACATCTTCGCGGTCGTAACTAAGGCTTGTAAACTTTCTGATATTATAGAAATTCTTTGTGTTTGTTGCTGATTCAATTCCTACTGACACTATCTCTTCAGAAATCTCTTGTTTACCAACCTGATCACAGACTGAGATGCCTAGTTAAAATATGAAATGTGTCAGTAAATATTTACCAATATGAAAGTGACTAATAACTTTCTTTTTAACAAGTAAGATATTTTTTGCTGAATCATACGAGGTTAACTGCTGCATCAGAGATCATATTATAAGTGAAATTGACATTATGTGCCTATTCTTACTTAAATACATTTCAAACGAAGTACATTTGAAGTTAACATTTCACTTAGTCAAATACCTACTTTTCCGTGTATTCGAAACAGAATAGTATCACTCCCAGACTTCCTTATCACAATGTATTTATTTTAGAAAAAAAAACATAAAAAAAATAAAAAAATAATATTCACGTGATGGGCAACAGCATCCTCTGTATATTAAATATACTACGTCTGCTGATTTTTTGACGAGACTGGTGAATTTTTGACATTCGTGGCCCGGCAGTGCTCTTATTATAGGGCGTTAATGTTGAATGCATAGCCGAAAGGATTAGCAAGCTGAAGTGGCAGTGGGCGCGACACATCTGTCGAAGAAACGACGGCCGTTGGGGCAGATGAGTTCTGGAGTGGAGACCGCGGATCGGCACGCGCAGGGTGGGACGCCCCGCCGCCAGATGGACCGACGACATGAAGAAGGTGGCCGGAAGCAGCTGGATGCGGAGGGCGGAGGACCGGGTGTGGTGGCGTTCATTGGGGAAGGTCTATGTCCAACAGTGGACGTCTAAGGGCTGATGTGATGAATGTTGAATGCCTATAACAAAATGGGATGACAGTGGCTAGATACCGCAAAAACATCAACTTCTTCGAATGATAGACTCAGCCGCACGCGATTAATGGCGCGTCTCTTGCGCGTGGTATGTCTACCTACTACATAAGGATGAAGTCCCTCATTATCCTGGTTGTCCGATGATGAAACTGGAAATGAGAAATCCTTCTCAAATAAAGCTCTCAACAACCGCGTGAGAAACATTTTCCATAAGCCACGGAAAACAAAAAGACGAGACGAGAGAGAAAAGAAAGAGAATGTGTATACCACGCCCCATGTTTCGATGTTTTTGAGTAATGTTTCGATAAAACACGCGCATGAGACGCCCCTTAAGGCTCTGCAGTGCGTACCATACATTTTCTCGCACGCATTGTATAAAAAGTATGACACGTAATGCGAATATCTAAACACTCTAAGATAAAAAGGCTAATAATTTTAAAATACACAAAAATATATCATCTGGAACGGTATAAAAAATTACTAAGCTATATTTTCATTTAACAAACATACAGCAGTACTAGTTTCTACTGCACGCAAAATAAATTGGCACTTATCCAGTACCATTCGCTAAAAATATTTAAGTGTTGTTAAACTGGAGAAGACACATTAATGAAACGTAAGTAATATTGTTATTGAGTCTTCGAATTTTTTAGATTTTATCTACTATTGTTCCTTTTTTTTTTAAACAATAGGTTTACGTTGGCATCACTTTCACGTGGAACAAAATAAGTGGTTTTTTACGAGAAATCAAATTGTCGCATAGTCGCTGCAGTTGGTCGAAGAAGTAGAATTAAGTACCAACCACCTCGAAAAAAATTTCAACACGATTTAAAATTAATTGTTAAGCAGTTTAATAGAAATACAAAAATTATTGTTTTTTCCTAGTTTCCAAAATACGTCATTACTACATTATGTATTTGGTTACGTACATTTTGTAAGATGCATCTCATTAATTTAAATGATATTATTCGCTTGCTATAGTTTATTTATTCTCGCATATAAATGTGATACAAGCTTTGACCTTGCTTTGTCTGGGATGCTATTCTTAGATCTATTATAAACCTTAATACCTCATAATAGAGGTGCCATAAAACCGTTCCAGTTGAGAGGTTCACATTGTTTGGTCATCGCCGTATCTATGGCAACCCACGTTATCGTTAAATTGACCGTAAAACCGGACAAGTGGGAGATTAATTAAATAGGTGGAGGTTCCGTAGCTAGAAATGTATCCAAGCAAACTTAATGCGGATAGCATTCTGTATAAGTTGATCTTACTTAATGAAGAGCCTTTTTACGGTAAGAAGTTGCAAAGTCTGATGGTAAGCGGTAATTCTGCCAATAAACCTGCAGCCTAATTTTCAGAAGGGCGTTAGCACGTTCAAGAATATGTTACGTAGAATGCCTCATATGCCTGTAATTAAATACCTGATGGGAAATCACAAAGTCCGAAAATTCACTGCGTTAACCCAGAAAATGAATTTCTCTATGTTGAACTTATATGCGAGTAATGTACCTTATATAAATTATAGCTAGATATATTATGATATATTTTCTGTATTAATCTTCGAGGCCCTCTGGCACAGATATTTTTATGTTTTTATGGGCCCCAACTATCCGCTGTAACCGTTATGTTTCTGAAAATAAACATTTTTTTGTATTTGATTCAGAGCAGCTTTAACATTTATTTCTATTACGTCACCAACCTATACTCTAATATATGTATATCACAGCAAATTATAGCTTTACTCAAATTCCCGAAATAACGACTCTGAGGGGATGTACCCCCTAAACGATGTTAGTGTAACGATAAATATAGATAAAACCAACGATCTCTATGTACTACTATATTGAGCGTTCCAAACAATCGCTCTGTTCCACGCAAGTAGCCACTACTCTTTCACATTCACAATGAAACTTATGCAGAACACGCACGCACGCACGCACACGTACTTACGCAGAACACTTAATTATTACTAAATATTGACGCTAAGGTTAAATAATATAAATATTTAGTAAATAATTAAAAGTTCTGAGTAGTAACTGCACAAGTTTCAAAGTGAATGTGAAAGAGTTGTGGCTACTTGCGTAGAACAGCGCGATTGTTTCGAACGCTCCATCTAGTAGTACATAGATATCGTTGGATAAAACAGATATTCTTTTAAATCAGATAAATCTCCTGCCAGGGAAAGTCCCTCATCAGTTTTTTATTCGATTCCAGTCTCTTAGATTTGGTGCTTTGCGACGTTGGATCCCGCAAAGTGGCGATGCATCATCTCTGCCTACCCCTCTGGGACCAGCGCATCTGGGACCAGTGAGCATTAGTATGCAGATCTGATTAGTCCAGTTGTTTCAGTTTGTATCAATTTATCATCCTATTTAATACTAATGTAAAAATCTATTTATTAACACTATACCGATCGATGCTAATAGACATGGATGCAAGGAACTCTAAATTTACGGTAGTTTTCCGGATTACATTCTGTATGCCTAAAATAGTACATATCCAGTATTTAAATAAATGCTACGAGAATATGATTCAGTGTTTCCAGACTAAGTAGGTGTATTTTTTTTAAAATGCGGAACCTAGTCAAAACACAATTTGGTGATATTGGTACAACAAAGAAGTTATGTTATCCCATCCCACTAATATTATAAATGCGAAAGTTTGGATGTTTGTTAGTCAATCACGCATCAACCACTGGACGGATCGGGATGAAACTTGGCACACATATAGGTTAGGTCCTGGAATAGGACATATGATCATTCCTACGGGAAATACATAGTAATTTGTGATGTTAAGTTGTCCACGCTGACGAAGTCACGGGCAACAGCTAGTCATCCATAAGGCTGTTAACAGAGCTCAACTCTGCGGGTCCTCGGTGCATCGCTAATTTTATCTTACGAGCGGGCCAAAAAATTTTACGGTACGTACTGCGGGTCTGCAAAGTTCCCAATAAGTTTGGTATTCGCTTGTTTAAAATAGCGACGCTATGAAAAACTTGTACTCGAAACACGGTCATCATCAGCCGAAATACGTCCACTGCTGAACATATGCCTCCCCAATAGAATAGAATAGAATAGAAAGACTTTATTTGGCGAACACAAATACAACACAGTTGAACACAAATTGACGACATAAATATGAAAAAAAAGAAGCAAACAAATTACATAACCGTTAAAACAAAACAGAAAAAATGACACAGTGTTGTAGTGTGACGCCAAAAGGGTCCCCAGCTCAGCTTATGCTGTAGCAAGAGCTGCAGCGCTGATTTTCAGTGAATGCCACTTTTGGTGGGCGGTCCATTGAGGGATCTATACTCACCTCGAGTGGCAGGCGGATTGGTATATCTTGATATACACAGGAGAACGCTGCCCGTCCCTGGTGTATTGGTATGAAGTATACCGCTACCGCCACGCCTCCGCGATTTAGCGCGAAACCGAATGCTTGGCGAAGATGTGCTCCGGTATTTATATTGTTCGATTTAGTATGAGACATACAGAGTACCGCCGAGGGAAGTAGGAATCTGTATGAAGTGTACCGCTACCGTCCCGGACCGCTCCAGCTCCGGTTTCTCTGTGGTTGCGATTTATAGTTGACTAGCTGGTGCCCGCGACTTCGTCTGCGTACGATTAGTATTTCGAGTAGCTTTTTTGTAGGACTATTTAAGATAAACATTTCCATCATACATTACATATGTGTAACTCTAGCGGTTTTGGCAGCGCACGCCAGAATAGCTCGCAGATGGTAGATTTTTTCCTACTTACTTGATATTTTGGACAATTCACACAATATCTTTATGAATTGTAGCCTATGTGTTATTCTAATGTATAAGCTATATTATTGTTAAGTTTCATTAAAATCCATACAGTAGTTTTTACGTGAAAGAGTAACAAACATCCATCCATACTTACAAACTTTCGCGTTTATAATATTAGTAGGCTTATAAGACGTATTGAATCAAATCTAAAAGCAGTAAAAATCGAATACATTTTTCCTTCAAAACAAATATCGTCTACGTACATTACACATCATAAAATCCGACCAACAGTCAAAATAACATTCTAAATCCTTGCGATGTTTTTATGACTAGGTACAAAATCAGGCAAACTTGTTTTGCGACATTTTGGCGCCGTTGAAGGTCACTTTGTTTGCAAGTACCTAACATGTCTATCAGGTTAGTTGAAATCTAGGTGCTTATATCATGTGAGTTTGATTGAAAACGAGAAAACAATATGAGCGTCATGACTCGTCGTTAGAAACTCTACTGACAAATAAGGAAAAGGACTTTGTACCAAAAAACTGTCGAGCCTTCGACCAGAATAAAATTCGACCTATTGTCAATCTGACGATCCTTACGAAAATCAGTTTTATCGTAATCGATTCTTCAAGAGTTTTCCTGAATTACAGAGACATACATCATGATCGCTTGAAAGAAATCGCTTTAAGCGATAAGGCCTTTGTACACTTTCCAAAAATCTGTACCTATTTTATTGTTATCCTTAATTTGTGTGCAATAAAGAGTTTATCTATCTATCTATAATGACCACAACAAAACGAATGTACGAGTAGGTACAACAGAAGTGTAGACTCAGACTGGGCCGAATTTTATTGGACGAAATTCATATCACCCTTGAGAGAAGGGGTGGTCTGATTACACAGAGTGATTTACGATAAACGATCGAGTTCAGTTAACTTGACACCTTATCAGGAGGACTGTACGTACCTCTTTAATTCTGTGACCTTACCTAATGGAGAATCAGTCTGATTAGCGTTAATCATCAGCCAAATTGCGTCCACTGCTGAACATAAGCCTCTATTATAATGCCACTTTTGGTGGCATTGGCGGATTTGCTATAATCACCACGCTTGGCAGGCGGATTGGTGATTGCAGTAATAATGATCTGAATGTACACAGACTGACTCTCACGGGAAGATTAGGGGTGGCCCTATTCTAAGGCGAAAATCACAAGGGGTTCGTTTTTATTTATTTATTTATTTAATAGTTTATTGTACACACAAATATACAAAGAACAACACAAAGAAAAGAAAATAATACATAAGGATAAGCTTATTTCTAAAGAAATTTTTTCAAGCTAACCTAACTTTAACTTTCTTTTTCGTTACAAGTACCCTCAAATTGTATGTTATTGTTGATATCGTTACATTAGAGAAAATATCGTCAAATTTCAAAGCAAGGAATACCTACTCGTACAACACACATAGCAAAGATGATACCAAACTAATTCAAATCCCGAAAGGGTTCGAATCCCGCTAGGGGCAAATGTTCGTATGATGAATATGAATGTTGTACCCAAGTCTTGGATGTTTATATATTTATTTAAGTATGTGTATCCGTTATCTAGTAACCATAACACAGGCTCTGCCTAGTTTGGGACTGGAAAATTGGTGTGAATGTCTGACATATTTATAATATTTATAATCTATACATATAATAAAAGAGTAGAAAAAACAAAAGAAAAGCGAATCTGTACATTGAAGTTAAAAAAAAAATTTCACTGCCCGGACGTTACTGAAGACCAGTAGAGTCCAAAAATATAATTAAAAAATTTCTTATCTGTCTGTATGTATGTATGTATGTACGGGCTAATCTTGGAAACTGCTGAACAGAATTTGACGGTGTTTTCACTGTTTAATAGCTTTGAGTTCGGGCCTCATACTGGTATAAGTCATATCTCAATAAAATGTCAGGATGCTGATATACAAGTTGACCTCTCATTTCATATCATTTGTATGAAAGTGTAGTTCAACATTACGTGGTCGTTGCAAGAACTTGACAGAAAGTGACAGAGATGTTTTAAAGCTCATTTATAGATTTATTTTAGCTGATGTATTTCAGGTATTTCCACAAGTCTCGATACAAAAAGTTCGCTATTCGATAATTAGTGGCCGTATTAGACCGGTGATCGTCGACAATGTCAATATCGAAGCTGTTCAGGAGTACGTCTGCCTAGCACAGACAATATAGTTGGGTAGGATCAATTTCAAAAGCTGACAGAAGAATCCAGTTACGGTGGGCAGTATTCGGAAAACTGCGTCAAGTCTTTACGTCACCTATTCCACAATGTTTAAAGACAAAAATCTTTAATCAGTGCGTCCTGCCTGTCATGATTACAGCGCGGAGACGTGGACACTGATGGTGGGCCTGATCCACAAGATTCAAGTGGCTCTGCGAGCTATAGAGAGGGCAATGCTCGGGGTCTCTATGAGGGATATGATATGATGAGGAGATCCTATGAATAACGAAGGTGACCGACATAGCCGAAAGAATTAGTAAGCTGACATGGCAGGTCACATCTGTCGTAGTACCGAACGGCCGTTGGGGCAGACGGGTTCTAGAGTGGGACGCGACGTCCCACGCGCAGGGTAGGACGTCCTGCCGCCAGGTGTATGGACGACCTGAAGATGGTGGCCGGAAGTGGCTGGATCTGTAGGGCGTTGTGGCATTCATTGGGGAAGGCATGTCCAGCAGTTTGACAGACATTTTGTTGTACAGTTAATTGGATATGCAACATAGGAAGGGAATAGGAGGGGAAGGAAGTCGGATGGAAAAGAATAGAGGGATTAGGGTAAGAGAGGAAAGATGAGGGGGCAGTGGTAAATAAAGGGTGGGTTAAGGGAAGGGGGAGAGGTAGGAGTAGGGAGAGGGAAGGGGTGGGGGAAAGGGTTTTCAACGTTGTGGGAAGGGGATGGAGAAGGAAAGAAAGAAAGGGTATGGAAGGGACAAAATGGATGGGGGGGGAAGGAAATATCACCTAATTTGCACAATATTAAAATATTTTTTTTTTATTGATAATCTTTTAATTCATGATAAATATAAATGTCAACTTTATTTAAAAAAAGCGGCCAAGTGCGAGTCGGACTCGCCCATGAAGGGTTCCGTAGCAGCAAGTAACATAATATAAAAGTTATTGTAGTTCATTGTAACTTTGATCGATGTTTTAATAATAGTATTGTGGTTTACGATTTATGACGTATTAAAAAAAACTACTTACTAGATCTCTTTCAAACCAATTTTCGGTGGAAGTTTGCATGACAATGTACATCATATATTTTTTTTAGTTTTATCATTCTCTTACGGGGGGGACACACATTTTACCACTTTGGGAGTGTCTCTCGCGCAAACTATTCAGTTTAGAAAAAAATGATATTAGAAACCTCAATATCATTTTTGAAGACCTATCCACACGTATGGGTTTAATAAAAAAAAATTGAGTTTCAGTTCTAAGTATGGGGAACCCCCAAAATTTGATGTTTTTTTTTCTATTTTTGTGTGAAAATCTTAATGCGGTTCACAGAATACATCCACTTACAAAGTTTCAATAGTAAGTTCTTATAGTTTCGGAATAAAGTGGCTGTGACATACGGACGGACAGACAGACAGACAGACATGACGAATCCATAAGGGTTCCGTTTTTAGCAATTTGGCTACGGAAACCTTAAAAACTGTGGTCCAACGGGCGAAACCGCCGCCGGAACGCTAATTTTTACCCGACTTCAAAAAAGGAGGTTCTCAATTGGATAGTATGTTTTTTATGTATATTAATATTTTTAATGCATAACCAGATTAATAGATATCTTTTAGGATTTAGTAACACGTAATACATAAGAATGTGTAATGTTAAGTTGTCCACGCGGACGAAGTCGCGGGCAACAGCTAGTTTATAATAAAACTGTATAATAAGTCAATGTAGGTAGAACATCAAAAATATTTGATAAATACAATTTCTGTAGAAAGTTGAAAGAATGCCTTATAAAACCGCCTTATACAATCTTCTTTTAGATTTAATATTGTAGGTATATTATTTTTACATAAGTAGGTACCTACGTAATTGATACAATTTTGACGTGTATACCTAATACATGTATATTTTTATGAATAAGTATATATGAGATTTACCGAAGAAGCTTTGCCCATCTAGAAGAGTTGATGTTATTTATACAATATCCCACCTAGCTCAAACAATAAATCACTGGCAAAGGCGCTAGCAAACGCGACAACCCTGGCCTTGAACATCACAGGGTGAATAGCCTTGGGCTTTGAGTTGAACTATAGCCTATAGCCTCCTATAGGTAGACTTTAAAGCTATCGCTCTTGAGCTAGTTAAGCTACAGTTTGGTAATAAGTGGGCTTTTGGTATTTCGTTCTGACCGTCGTCAGTTTCACAGAATTATACTTTGCTCACTTGTGTTGTATACGGTTAGTCGATTTTCCTGAAAGAAACCAATATTTTTCAATGGTGGAAAGCTTTCTAGGTACCTAGATCTAAGATAGAATTGCAAGATCAAGAAAGTTTTAAAATAGTGGAGACGTATGTAATACATAGTTCCAGAACAGAAACATCAAACTCTTTATGTATTTATTAGATCAGTGCAGTGCGGATGTGTATTTTAGACTTTAATTCTAAGTAGGTATATTATTTAGATTGGACATATTTATTCGACTATAAAATAAATATTTATACTTGCATTGACTACACCATAAATATTTTATGACACTAGTTTTTTTTATGAAGTAGGTAATGCACTTTTATGACTCATTGAATACAAAATTAATGAAAGTTATACAACAGAAGGCCGCACCAGTGTCATTGTCAAGTCTGTTAACACGGTCCTTAATAATACAGCAGTATCTTGGCTTCTTTCGCATGTAAATATACCTACCCAGTAGGTAAGTTAAGTGGGAATTATTCTTTTGTGTGCATTTTGTGTGTAAGGGGACAGAAAAGAATACCACCATCCAAGCCCAACTGAACGTACTTACATTGTTAGCAGGCCAGACGCTATGAGTACAGAGTACAGCTTATAACATTGCCATTCCTCTCTATTTTATTCATGAAGTTTTTTTTTTTCTTATCAGTATCGATACTTTAGGCACACGCGTTTTGCAATAGAAAAGAGACCGTCATCTTTTTCTAACTCCAATAAATTTTGTATTAGCTAGAAGAGTGACCAGATACTTCTGCTCCTGCTTCGTCTTTCCGCACCTTCCTTTCAGTATCGGAAAAACATTGCAGTCACTAAATGCATATCGCCATACTCGTAGCTATATAAAACTACAATTATTTTCGAGTTACATTCGATAGCGCTTCTGTAGACTTTGCTTTGTGACATGAAGCATGCCATCGAAGGTTTTAAAAGTTTTTCATCGAAGGTAGTCTAAAAGTTTGCAGTTGAGTTTTCAGCGCGTCGCATCAAAAGACCAAACAAATTCGTGCTAATTCGTTCAGCTGAAACGAAATGTGTTGAACCAACTTTGCTTATCATTACCATAACACATTGTTGAACAGTAAGTGCTTGCCCATTGTATATACGACTCGTTTCTGTCTATATGTGACTTTAATGGCTTTTCCTGGTCGTGATAAGTGTGCTAGGTTATGCAAATATAACCTCTTGCAAATATATTGGTTTTCATACTAGTTTATATTGCAACTAACTCTTTTGCCATCGTCTCTTAATGTTTTATAATGAAATCCAGTCTAGCATTATTTTGTTACATAAACAAGTATATGCAAACATTTTTGTGAAGAAAGAATTAGTTTTCGATATGTTTTGTATGCATAAAAGTTGACTTTTCGTTTATTTCCTTATAGATTACGTCTCTCTAAAAGGTTAGTGCCAAGCCAAGTGATACCAATACTAAAATCTAATAAGAAATCGTTCATAAACGTCCACGTGGTTTTAATTTGATCTCTGACCACACCCCCTTCCCTGGCCTTTGCCGTGTCTACCCTTATATGGGCACGTGGTTCATCGAAACTCCCTACAACGTCCAAAAAAGTGTTCACGTAAATTTGTCACAAGCCTTTACCACACCACCTGCTGTAAATAAACCTCACTCAACAATCTTAGGTGCTTCGTTTCCACCACCGTAACTGACTCCATCGAGCTCTCATGTCATGATTCCTTTGTCTGCTGCTCTTCATTCATTACTGAATTTTATACAATATCATATTTATTGAACTCCACATACGCAAATAGTAAATTAAATAAATAATACAATACTTATAATTATCAGATGTTTAAGATCTATTGTGTAGACTTCAAATTGTAAACAATCGTTTTACGAGTATAAGTAGGTATAGGTTTTATGTTTAACCATTAATATCTGCAATAATCTTTTGTATATAAAATTGATTGGATACGGTTCCTAGTTCGAATAATTCATCGATTGTGCGCGTTTAGCGAGTTAATCGATTATTTAAGGGCGTTGTAGTTAGGTTGTAATCCATTGTAATAATACTTCAAGAATAATAAAGAATTTAATTGAACAGTCGAATAGTATATTGTCCGTTTTTATAATATTTTTTGTGACCGCATCGTTGATTCCGTTGTTTGGATCCAATTTCCACCATTTGTACCTTTGTCCTGGTATTATATTTGCGAAAATTTACCTATCATAGATTCCATAGAGCCGTAGTATCGAAAATATATATTATAATTATCATTATTGTATGGTTAGTAACAACCTTGTTTTTCTTTGAGAGGCATTTTTAAATAGCGATTATTGAGGTCGATAGTAGATTCTTAGCATATTAATGATTTCCTCCGTTTACGTTATGTGTGTCAAGATATAATATGACGGTGAGACGTAAGCGCGGCGACTGCCAGTCGTAAGTGCGGTGACTGCGAGAGGTAAGCGCGGTGACTGGAAGACGTAAGCGCGGTGACTGCGAGACGCAAGTGCGGTGACTGCGAGAGGTAAGCGCGGTGACTGGAAGACGTAAGCGCGGTGACTGCGAGTCGTAAGTGCGGTGACTGCGAGAGGTAAGCGCGGTGACTGGAAGACGTAAGCGCGGTGACTGCGAGTCGTAAGTGCGGTGACTGCGAGAGGTAAGCGCGGTGACTGGAAGACGTAAGCGCGGTGACTGCGAGTCGTAAGCGCGGTGACTGCGAGAGGTAAGCGCGGTGACTGGAAGACGTAAGCGCGGTGACTGCGAGACGCAAGCGCGGTGACTGCGAGTCGTAAAATGCGTGGTGAATGCGAGTGGACAAGTGGATAACGAACTGCATGCCGTTCACTAGCTTGTCCCGAGCTGGAACGGCGACGTCCCGGTGCTGATTTGTATGGAGTTTCATACAAATAAATCTGAACGCCACGAGTTCAGCCGATTCCGTGTTATGTGTCATATCGGGTCAGATCTCCTTTAACCAGGTTATCACACAAAGTAATTGTTTTTACTTTTCCGGTTTAATTAATTTTTCCACAAAAAGAAATACTAAAAATACCTCTATATAGTGTTTTAGAGGAAAATGCCAAGTCTGTATCACGATCCAACGCCATCTATTTCGAGCGTTCCCACGGACATTAGCATTTCGAGGAAAACCGTAGCGGTCATGGTTAAGTAGACGATACGAATACTAGAGCAGACATATTTTGTCTCCAGATAATTTGTATGTATTCGTTTGAAGATCGGGTTATTTAACTTGGGAAAGGGCTATTAACACTCACCATTCAAAACATACACAAAAGTAATAAAAGCAAAAATGCTGTTGTTTAGTATAATTGCAACTGCGGCACACGCAAATATGCGAAGTGAGTCCAAAAATATGACTTTATCTTGTTCACTCTAAAATAATCGTGTATTATTCATTCCAAAGTTCTCTGTAGAGAATATTCTCTCTACAGAGTTCAATTACAAGTAAGAATGATTAAATTGCAGAAAACTTTTCAACATTTTGTCACAAGACATGATTTAAGATTCTTATTGCGTAAGAGACAAGTATTAGGTAAGTGAGTGAGCATCAGTAATGTACCTACCAAAATACTATAACTATATATTGTTTTGTTTTGAACAAAGATGTGTTTAGCTAATTTCAAGTTTGTAAGTAGTACAGACCACTTAGCAAGTTGTTAGCGAAAATGGAAATATACTAGTTTACCGAGCATGTTAACAAAACATCGACATCGACAAAATATTTGTAAGATTTAACGACGTTTTATACAAGATCTGAAATATTATTTTCCGGCATACACAGATAGGTACTAATTAGAGTTGGAAATGTTACCTACATCATCAATATAGGTACTCCTCTTTGGTAGAACTCCTAAACTCTTGTATGATGTGATCCATATGTGATCCATGTCCCAGCACGCTCTTACCCCAAGAACCAAGTTTATTATAAGCCCATATTATTCCAATCCAAGAAACTAGTTTGTTTTAGCTACAGAACACTACTTATCTAAAAACACTAAAAAAAACTCAACTGAAGTAGAAACTTACGAAACTAACAGTCATTTGTCTGATGCATCTATTGGCGATACAAAGATTCTCACTACCGCTCCTTAAGACGCAAAATCGAAACTTTCTGAGTACTAATTTGACAGTTTGAAGTTACCGCAAGAACGTCATAGTACTTGGTAATTATGAAATGTCTTCAGAACAGAGAGAGAGAAAAAGAAATTAAACCACTGACATAGCCAAAAGGCTTTGCAAGCTAAAATGGAGTGGGCAGGTCATCTGTCATAGAACAGACAGCCGTTGCAGCAGACTACTTCTAGAGTGAGCGTGGGACGCCCCGTCAAATGTATTGATGACCTAAAGAATGTGGGCGAAAAGGGCTAGATACGAGACGGAGAAGGGTAGGTACTGTTCATTATGGTAAACCTATGTCGATAGGCTGACATGATATCATTGTCTCTCCTTCGTAGACAGCTTCCAAATTTTTTAATTAACCTACTCGTATATATTGATCCAAGTAGGACTTACCTTAACATCAATAAGTCTAACAGTGAAGGCGGCGGCGTCGGGCGCCGTCAGCCGCAGCTGGCAGGGGGTGCGCGCGGGGGTGGCGGGGGGCCGCACCAGCGCCAGCGCGAGCGCTGCGCCCGCGCCGCTGCTTCCCCCCACCTCCACCTCTTTGGTGCGTCCGCATAGTAGACTAGAGCATAACCCTGAAAAGAAAGATAACTGAGTTTATTATAAAACAAAATGGTCCAACTAAGAACAGTGATGATTTTAACACAACAGTAATGATTTTCATGAAAAAAAATCTTGATAAATTGGGTAATAGTAACGATTTTAATAAGATAATTTCTAGATCTATTGCATGTGTCTAGGCACTTTTCACTCCTTTTTTACGAAAACAAATAGCGATTGAGGTCGACGCATGACTCAACTGAAATTAATGTAGGCATAGTAATTTAAAAAATGACGTATAGCATTTTTGGTTTATATATACTTAATTCATCAGTTCCACTTCAAATTCAGACCATAAAATATAATAATCATCATCATCAGGTTATTTTTGTCTCCACTGCAGGAGCACAATCCTCTCTCATCTGCCGGAGACAGACGGAGGATTTGGCCTACACTCCCCGCGCTGGCCAGACGGGTGGGGAGGCCTGATTGATGTTTTATGATGTATTCCCTTAGTCGCCTTGTACGACATCCACGGGAAAAGTTGAAGTGGTCCTATTCTAATCTACCGGAAACCACACGGCAAATATTTATTTAACTTTTTTTAATATGGAATATTTGAAAGCGTGATATAATGTACTGTTTGTTTCCTTTATTTCATTCTGACTTTTACAATAAAACATACCTACTTTAGGTATTGCACAAATAAGTGCAGTTACAACTAAATATACAATTTAATCGGTCTTCGCTAAAAGAAGCAATTTTTTTAATAAATTATGACTTCATCGAACGGACTCGATAGTACTCAGAAAATAACAGAAAATGATTACAGTAAATAAGAAGGATATGAAGCCATCAAAACACATTACGTAAACCACCTGAGCAAATTATAGTGAAGAGTCGTGAACTTCGTCATGGAAGCTCTATGTACTTATATGTATGTATGAACAAACTGTTTACATAGGTATACTATACAAGGATATATTATATTAACACTTCGTCATATATAGTAATAATATTAAATACTGGCCAAATTGTATCCAATATGCCTAATATTTTAATCGAAAATTGAGTAGAACTAGTTGAACTAACCCAGCGCTATTAGGCGTTAATATACCATAATGCTCACATCTTGGTCACAGAGGGGTAGGCAGAGACGATGTATCGCCACTTTGTGCACATCGTCTCTGCCAAAGTGACTTCCCTACGCCCGCTTTTCGCTCCGTGATACCCCTTGACGTGATGTATTACGGACAACATCGCCGCAGAAAATATCACATCATAATCATCGGCCTAAATCATTCCACTGCTTAACATAGGCGTCTCTCAAGCTATAGCATGGAACCCGATCTTCGGTTCTCGGCATCCAATACCAGCCGCTTTCCCAGCTGCCGCCAGCTGACCGTTACCTCATCTGACTAGAGACTAAAACGCAGACTTTAGGCTACGTCTGCCTAATCGTGATTGCCAGACCACTGATATGTGCAGCTTGGAAACTGGTTAAACTTCCAAACCCTGATTCGTTAATATATGAACCGAAATTAATTTCGGTTTACTGTTTTGTTTCGTACAATTAACCGGTTAACAACACAATCAGATCTTATGTCTATTCCGTAATTCGTTTAGTGATGGTAAATTAAACACTTAGGCTTGACAAATTAAACATAGGCGCTAGACGCGAACTCATGCAAGCAGACGAAAACACAACAACACGATTAATACATGAAAATATGAATAAACTATTTAATGTACTAGAAAGAGATGGAACACGGTGGACAGCGGCTGTCCACGGTTCGGCTCCCCGACCTGCGATGGCGACTTAAACCTATTTATTTAGGTTACTGCAAGTTTTAAAATTCCGTTCGTCTTAAAAACCGGTAACCGAAATTATTTCAGATGACCTGTTCACCAATTGAAACTGTTCACCAATTAATTGGTGAAACTGTTCACCAATTAACCGGTTAATTAATCGATGACATTTTACCGGTTTGAACAATATTAACCGCTATTTCGAAACCGGTACGAAGCCCTGGATAAATTACAATAAACGACCCTGAGAGACAAGCAAATCTAACGATGCTGATGCTCATGAGAATAAGGTACTCCACTCCTTTTTTTCTAATTAGCTTCTTGAGGTTAGCAACTTGCACTCTGGTTGCTGATGCACAGACGAGAGAGCGTTTTTATTTTACCAAAACATTGGTCCCTTCTACCGGAACGTGAAGTATACAAATAATAACAAAAAGTCAAAACATCGTCAGAAGGCTAACATATCAATGACAAGTGTTTAAAAATTAACTTCTTTAAATGGACAGAACGAGCAAGTTAATAGCCTTCCACACGTCCGCGAAGCCAGTTTGTTAATTGCGCCGTAATGAGTTTGTTATGAAGTTGACTAGACTGATGAATTTATAAGTGTTTTTGTGTTATTTAATGTGAGTTTATCAAAAACTGTTAAATGAAAATAAATTGTTTTGAAGAAGTCTAAAGTATTGACTATAAACTTAGAGCAACACGGGGCCGCCGGCTCGACCCGGAAGGGGAGACGCCAGTGCTTCCGATGCGACACATCGAGTCATTTTCTACGCACACATACATACTTGTACGCTCCCGCTACCAAATATATACGTAATAAATCAAACAACACATTCATTACCTCTGCCGTGTGGCTACTGGCTTAGAATAGGACTACTCCCAATCTTCCCGTGCGTGGGAGTCATCAAGGCGACTCATTATTGCGATCACCAATTCACCTACCAAACGTAATGTTTATGGCAAATCCCCCAAGCCTAACAAAAGTGGCACTGTATTAGGGAGGTTAATTTAGCATTGATGTATTTCGGGTGATGATGATTCATAACCTCTCGTACCGCGCATGACCGGTGGTCTTGTGCCTTCGACTCCCTTCCAGTGTTGCTTTATATGCACACCGATAACGTATCTTCCCAGCCGAGATTGTTACTATAACAGACTAACCGGAACTAAACTGAAAGTATTTGACTTAAGTAAACAATAAATTTACTTACGATAAAAGCTAGTATAAATAAGTATACTTTTGATTAAGCAATATACACTCGTGGACATAAATATCGGAAGATTCGCTAAATAGCGGAAGATGTTTTTTTCATATATTTGGTGTAATTCTGAGCCATTGGATCTTCGCCGGGGATCGATTTGCGTGAGATCTGATGTTGGCAGTCCGAACTATGTATCCAGTCCTATGGATGGAGCAGGTCCAAAACAAACATACATACCTAAATATTTATATTACCTAAATAAATATTGACAGATCATCAGCGGCGCTGCATCAACTAATAAAGTTTTGGGTCTGCATAGGAGGCCGGAAGCGGCTGGATGCGGAGGGCGGAGGACCGCGGGTGGTGATATTCATTAGGGAAGGCCTTTGTCCAGCAGCGAACGTCTAAGGGTTGATATGATGCTGTAGGAGAAATATTGGAAGACGACGGCAAAGTCATGGCTAAGAAATACCCGCCTTGTATATCGCTAGATCTAGGTAAAAACCCTAAAAGGGACAGCACATTGCATTCTAACAAGCTTAAAAAGGATATCAAGACCCACCCATGATGACGTGAAAATGCTTCTACTGCGACAACGGGGGCATTGCCTCGATTGACTGCAGCTAAAGCCTCCCACATTATCTGTTGCGTTCTATTCTATTTTTAGCACTGCCTTGCGTAAGGCAAGAGCTGTGTGTAGAGTTGCCATGCTTTACGGTTTTTACACTAACTGCCATACCACAAAGGGGCTAACATGCTGATGGTTTACTTAATGGTGACAAGCAAATAGACATACTGTCCACTTGCCATAAGGTCATAAATACAACGAAGAGAAAGGTCAAACGTTAAGCTACATTGTGATCAAAAATGTTTATCGCTGGGTATTCTATTATAATGTCCTCCTCACGTCACGTTTCGTGCCAATGAGCTAAACGTATCACATATGATTTATCACGTGAACCGTCCCCATACAAAATGATCTGTTAGTCTAACAAGTCCAACTTAGCACCCAGTGTGTACTGGTGAGCTCATAGTGGGAGCATGGATTCCTGGCAAGCAGTTGCCTGACTCACCATGTGTGCACCTGGACTGTGAAAATGTTTAAAGGGTAAAAAGAGCCAGTAAATAACAGGCATGAGGCATTGCAACAGAGTCTTTGAGGGTGGCAACACAAATTTAGTCTTAGCTGTATGCCGATGCGTATTTTCATTCTTAAAAACAAATAATTCATCGGGTAAGTTGACAAATGTTTTTCTAAAGTTAAAACCGATGTCCTGGTCTGTCCCTTGGCTAGTGTGGAGGTCCTAGTAAATATCGTTAGTTTCTTATTGCAAACACGTCTTGGGACGAGGTCTGCATTGTTAACATGTGTTTTCATTTGCCCCTGCGCGTACGCATCGATGGAAAACTGATTCATTACCTCGTGTTGTGTTAGGCTTGGTAATGTATTCATTGTGATACTGCTAGATAGACTTTTTAAAGTTTCCACGAGAATTTACGAGGCATTAATATTCATATCATTTATTGCTTCATGTGGCTACAAAAGGTGTAAAATTATAATAGTCCACAACATGACCCCAGTAAGGGCACTCCAATATTTCATTGTAGTAAACAAATTACTAGTAATATCTATTAAAACTAAATATATTCTAGCAGGAAGTGTTCACAGGAACTTAAAAAGGTTTGGGATGTTCTTACAGACAGGCTACTTGTCGCAGACATAATGATGATTATGATGATGATGTTTAGCTTGAGAGTATAGGTTCTTTCCATCCGAGTCCTCAAGGTGGCAACGCATTTGTTGCCCATTTGTGTCGCTGCACCGAGAAATCTAAGGTTACATGTGTTTATGGGCAATAACGACCGCTTTCTAACGGACCATCCGTTAGGAAGCGGTAGTTATTTGTCGTTATATTTTGTTACTCCATATGAAGTCCATCATGGGAATTACTCCCACATGGGGAACAGCCTGTGCCTATGTCCAACAGTGGATCATATACTGAAGATGTATATAGTAGTAGTGTTCATTTTGGAGAAACCGTAATTAGAAAGTATTCTACTTCGTAATTATTTTATGAACGAACTATTTTCAGATTATTTACACATTCATGCATGATACAAGATACATAATGTACACTGAATTAATTATGGTTTAATGTAAATTGTATGATGGACACGTCATAATGAGATCTCATTCATCCATCTTGTGGTTTTTTTTATGTGACATACATTGTTACAATGCATCCTCGATGGCACATGCTCATTATTGTTATTTCTCATCTGTGCTTAATAGATGATACATAATTCATAAGTATAATTATTTTATTATGGATGTAAGTGGGTATGTTGGTCAGATTCTGTAGATGTTATTTACTAATAACTGTTATAGTATAGTCCATTGTTTTGAGTAGATTTTTGATAAAGTAAATATTTATTAAGTCTAGTTCGTTTTTCAATGAGTAGTACAAAGCCGTAATCAAAGAAAGTCTTATCTGAAACACATTTCTTGATTTTCAAATAAATAATCGAATATAAAATTAATTAGAAACAAAACCAGAGTTTAACCCATCCCGAACTGAGGCATATCAAACCCCGCTAAAACATTTTTCATAAAATAACCAGTATCTCAAAAAAATTGAATCGAATTGAGTTTTGATGAAACGAGAGATTTTTTATTTTAGCCTTCTGGGTCCCGGCTTAGAATAGGGAAACTTCCGATCTTCCCGTGGGTGTCGTCAAGGCGACTAAAGAACTGCACAAGGGACGAGCAGCGTTCTCCTGTGCATATTAAGATCATTACTGCGATCACCGATTCGCCTACCAAGCGTCATGATTATGGCAAATTCCCCAAGTAGGCTGTCCCCACTAAAAGTGGCATTCTATTGGGCTTATGATCAGCAGTGGACGTACATATTTCCCTATCTCTCTCTCTTCTATGCATATTTCGGTTTTTATAGTAGATATGTTTTAGAGGAGTTTACAACGCAAGTTTAATTTTGCAAGCAAGCTAACATGTACCGTCATTTTGAGATAAATACACAAAATTATTGCGGAAGCGTTTTAGCAGAGTTTGAAAGTATTGCCTCAATTCTGTGTACGGACGCCCTAACGCTGGTGAAACTTTCATTGTTTCTGAACCATAACTAATTAACTTATCTGTGACGTTTATCGTAGAGTCGAGCGAGCTATTGCGCCCGCACATACATGTTAGACTACGTTGACGCTGAAATATCACGTTAAAGCAAGAGCTAAAGATATTCACAGTAAACTCACAAATTTTACATTCAGTGTAAATGTAAAAATCTACTCATAGCGGTTTTTTTTTGGAAAGGCGGTTCTATGTTTAGTGCCAAATATTTGCGAAACCCATCACGTATAAAAAGGCAAGTATGATCATATTGATCATCCAGACATGATGAGTTGCCAAATGTTTGGCAAATAAAGCGATGTGTACTGCCGGCTAGTCTAGTAGAGTTGGTATAGTAGATATATAATTCTGCCACAGATCTAGGTAATTAATCTATCTATTCTTAGGTAAATGGGAAGGTATTTTTCTACTTTACGAGTTCAGTCTGTTGAAGTCGAAGGCTGGAAGCCTTTTATAGGAATATTGAAGGAAGATTTCCTCCACTAAACATGAATTTGGGCAGATTATAAAATAAATTACGGTATTGTTCTGTTTTATGTTTTTGTTTTCGGCCAATTCTAACTGGCGATATAACTTTGTTATTTTCATGGGGTGGAGACCTGGCGTCCTGCAATACAGGGTTTCCCTAAGCCTAGTCTCCACAAAAATCTACCTTGCTATACGCCTTACATTAGTTAAAGCTTAACAACAACTTAAGCCTTTAGTTTTGTAAAAATTACTTGGAGAAATAAATAGATACACAACATATCTTAAAACGTATCACGTCGGCATATTCTTCTCGTTTCGAGTCATATCCTTCAAAGAAACTTTGAGCTGTCCAAGAAAGTCCTCTCCATGGCTGGCGACCTCACATGTGAGTAGTTACAACTAGAGATGGGTAACCCACTGCTGGAATAAATCCAGTTATCATCGCTCATGAAACGTTTTGTACGGTTAGAAACCAATATCGTTCCCGCACAAACCAATCAATGAGAGAAATTAAATGGGTAATAACTGGGTTTTAACCCGATAAATAAGTGTTAATAGATAGCAGCACCTCTGACGATGTCATATTACTTCTAGGTAAATTGCCCGGTGGCTTCCAAAAATCGTCATTGCGATGACGCTCTCACTAACACGTACAAAATCGATAGTCTAGATTGTGACGATATTTTAACACTGTCCCAGGTTAATTTATAGTAGCGTCTGAACTCCCCTTGTCAGATATGTGTGTAGATGTAGTTACACCCGTGGGTTTTAACCCGGGCGGTTACTCATCTATAGTTACGACGCTTACAACTAATCGAACTAAGTACGAGTCGCATCCGCATCCAATGCCAAGTGTGCCGCCAAACGGTGTTGCGCCCCGCAACATCTGAGAACCGTCTCATGGGAACGCACTCGTCCCGTTAACCCAGTTACTCGGAAAAGAGGTTTTTTTCGAGACTATCAAATATCCGTTAAGAAAACTGGTATAATTTCAGTAATAGATCATTTTGAATAAGGCATCAAATATTTCCATTTTTTTGCTTATGAAAAGATGAAGTTTGATATCTGGAACTACGGCACCGATTTTAAAATTCTTATTGGTACGTTTGGATAATGATTTGTTCTAGAGGGAAGTAGGTGATTTTTTTGCCCAGGAAAATACCCTGGGTTCACATGAACAACAGATAAGAAAGGTTTATGCAAAATGTTAAAACCACTTCACTGTAAACTTAGTTGAAATAAACTTAGAATCTTACCTACCTATCTGTCCTATTCAGTCCTGATCCAGTTCTCCTAGTCTGCCTAGATTTAAAAAGAGGCTGTGCGCCTGGCTTGTCAAGAAGTCATTTTATAGCTATGAAGAGTTTTTCCAGAACTCATTGACATAATTAATTTGATTTAAATGTATGCATTAGGTATATTCTGATTATTATTACCAAATATAATAATATTATTTTTATTTATATAGGATACGAAATACTCGTCTACAAGTCCAGTTGCTAGCAACTGCATAGATTATAAGCGACATTTCTAGAATGCTGGCAATGACCTTGGAAGGCCATGATCACAGCGTAGCATGGAGAATTGACCTGTCCGATTAGAGATGTCAATTGATTTAGAAACTGCACAATGGAAATACTTTAAAGGTCAATTGTCAAATACCCATTTGGATACTGATATGATGACGAATATCTTACATTAGCAAGGTGTAACTATGTACCTACGTGGAAATCCTTTGCCTACCTAATGAAAGAATGTAGTTCAAAATTAAGTAGGTATTTATTCCTTACTTATTCATAAAATAGTATTTAATACTTGTGAATTTAAAATTCGTTTAGTTTGAGATATTCCGTCTTAGGGGGTGATCTTGGACATTATCTACTGTAATTCTTTATTTTTGAATACTGATAAAGATTATACATACACTGATAAAGACTATACATTACATTATTTACAAAATAATTATTTTTGCTGGAAAATAGATGGAATTCTTGTGATTCATTTGCCTGCCATAAAAAAATTAAACATTTGTGAATTTTGACCGCACATTATGGGTCGGACGTAAAACGCCAACGCCATGCCAACGCATTTACGCACGCGCACAGCGTTCATTCAATGCGACAACTTCACACTGTGCTTACAAACAAGCGTCATGTAAACAAAATCATAAATAGAACACAACACCTAGACAACTGTTTTGGCACTACGTCACAGCAACAGAGTTAATTCGGTAGTGCTAGAGAGAAATGATTTAAACATTTGAACTTCAAATGCTTTCTGCCAAGAAGACGAGATAAGACTCCGTGCAGACTAGCGTGTCTGCGATTTTCCAATAATTATGGACCTCATAACATCATCATCGCACAACGAAAGATTTATTAAGTCGATTTAAACCCTACCTATTTATTATCTTCTCACTCTAAAGCTATTAGCGTAGAGAAACTTTTTAAAAATCGCATCGCAGCATGGCATAGTTTAGTACCCCCAAGGTAACAGGAAATGGCAGGATGAGAAACGGGAAGGACAGGCTGCATGTCGAATAATAAATGAGATAAAGTAATGGTAACAATATTTTATACGTACCACATCCACAAGTTTCAAGTCGCTCAGCGAGCTATGGAGAGGGCTATGCTCGGCGTATCTTTGAAGGATATGATTCGTAATGAAGAAATCCGACGAAGAACGAAGGTGACCGACAAAGCCGAAAGGATTAGCAGGCTGAAGTGGCAGTGGGCGGGTCACATCTGTCGTAGAACCGACGGCCGTTGGGGCAGACGAGTTCTGGAGTGGAGACCACGGATTGGCACGCGCAGGGTGGGACGCCCCGTCGCCAGATGGACCGACGACGGGGCGTCCCATGCGGATGGGGAGGGCGGAGGACCGGGTGTGGTGGCGTTCATTGGGGAAGGCCTATGTCCAGCAGTAGACGTCTAAAGGCTGACATGATGAATAACAGTGAAACCTCATCATATTAGAATGTTAAAGTCCACTGCTGAACATAGGCCTTCACAATGAACGCCTTCAAACCCGGTCCTACACATACCCACCGCTTTTAGCCACTTTCTTTAGGCAGTCGGTCAGTAGGTTAGAATTGGGGATTCTGGATCAAATCGAAAGTTCGCTGGCGCTCAAGTTCGATTGATTCAGTCTCCCCAATTCCAAGTGCGATCGATTCAGTCTCCCCAATTCATAATTGGTAAGTTATGACATTAAGAACTGTTAAACTTTCTGTTGTCTTCATTTCAACAATAATATTGCTGAATATTTCAATCTCTCTACTGCTTAGATCATAATCGATGTTTGTGCATACTAATTTAAAACGAAAATAGATAGATCCTATCAGCAAATTGTATTCGCTGCATGTTTCTGCTACTCAAGTTTAGAATGTTTATAGTAATTAATCGTAAGCAATTTTCTTTTCTGAACCACTTCTCTTGCAAATACTTTCTCGAATTCGAATATACGCAATTTGAATCGAAGAGCATCTGATGTCCAGGTCCCTGTTCTAACTTCATCTCGGGCAGGTACGATAAAATATGTAACCTCTTCGGTAAAAGTAACAGACTTATGTTGATTCATTATTGAGGTTATACCTACCATGCTATCACATGCTCTTTTTTAATGGACTGGATTATTTGTATAGTTTGTATATGTGAAAATGAAGAATGGAATGATTGTAAAAATGAAAGAACTTATATAATCTATAAAAGTTTATTCTTTAAACACCATTTCTTTAAACAAGTTACATTTCTAAGAGCACATATTGTAGGATGATAAATACAATTATATATATCAGTTGATAATCGATATTCTTCATACAAACTTAGTAAACTAGGACAAGACTTAGTTTCTAAATTATAAACATCATTGTAATCTAATATTTGTTTAATCCATATCATTTTTTCAAGACCTTTACAGTAAATCGTTTTATCGATTAAGAATTCTTCTATATACGCCAAGTAATTTGAATATGGTATAAACCCATCATTCCAATATATTTTTCGATTTCTTTGTATCCAATTAACTTGCTTCCTTTCTTCCGCTGATAAGTTGTGAATTGGAAAAGGGGGCTTAATTAAAAGTACTTGTATTTGGTCCTTGTATGCGATCGCTATTTCTTTTAATATAAATTTATTATCAGCTATCTTGAATCCTTGCAAATCGACTATTGCTGCTGCTTTCATGTTAGTTTGCGTACTATATGGCTTAAAGGTTTATATTCTATAAGGCGATCGTTAATAATAAGACAGTAAGCAGACGTATGATCGGGAATATCTTGCGAACATTCGATTTCCAAACGCACATCTACAGGTCCTGTTTTTAAATTTTCGTTTTGTCTTGAGCAATCGATTACAAATAATGGAGCCTTTTCTTTGAAAGTGTTCAGATCAAGCAAGGGATCCGCGGGAAGGTTGTAGTAAGACTGGCGGAATTTAGCATACATTTCGTATAATATACCATGTTTGTTTTCATCAAATTTTAAATTCATAGAGTCGTAAGGATAATATTGAGAATTTAAATACAATTTCACATTTGTCACGTTACAATGATCAAACATGGAGCAATCTTTTGTTTTGCTATTTTTTCTGTTAGTCTGAAAACCTAGGATAACATAACGAGGTTTTTCTAATTGAGAAGATGTTTTAACTGACCAAGAATGTTTAGTCGTTTTTGGTAGTAACGGATATTCGTATAAATCCCAATTTCTGAATGGTACTTGTATGGTCTTATCTTTTTCTAAATGTTTTAGTAGCAACAACCTTTCCCGATCTGACACTTTGACATGTGGCATGCGCCATTGTATTCTCTCTATCTTTACATTAACATTGGTTGTTTCAGCCGGTATTAAAGCACTATTTAAATTATGGTTGTTTCGATTCAAAATAAGTTCATGTTTACTATTTACGATGATTTTATTATAGTCTTCAGCAAATCCTAATATTTTATTTAATGGGATGACAATGCTAAAATAACTTCTGTTTTTAAATCCGTTTTGGCCCCAACCCCATAAGGCTGCTATTTTACTTTCACCCTCATTCATGGATACGTATGATTTCATTGTTGTTGTAATTCCCGAATTTTTTATACGATCTATTTCTACTCCATTCATTTCATACCTAATATCTTGAAAGAGAAACATAAAGGGATTATTAGTAAAATCCACATTTAAGTAAGTTTCCTTTCCAGCGGCATCTCTTTTAACCACTTGGGCATGTCCTTCGATGAATATAGAGCTAGCTGAGGGTAATATATACACATCTTGTTGATGTATAGGTATTCGAATTTCATCGTTTTCTTTAAAACTATTATTATATGGGTTGTAAGTATGAATTTCATAGCTTTCGATAGCATTATCAAATTGAGGTAACTCGGTAATCTGCAGCATACTCATTATAGTACTTTAAA
Source organism: Esperia sulphurella (assembly GCA_947086405.1). Taxonomy (NCBI): domain Eukaryota; kingdom Metazoa; phylum Arthropoda; class Insecta; order Lepidoptera; family Oecophoridae; genus Esperia; species Esperia sulphurella. The sequence goes on from OX352260.1 coordinate 15,916,071, forward strand.
TCCCAGAGCTCTTAGAAAATCTTTATTACTCTTTGTTATCTTTTTTATAGTATTCACACGTCTGCGTTCTCGAACACTGCGTGAAGAATTAAGGCGTTTGACTTGATGATTGGAGGTTTTATTAAATATTATCATTTTATTTTTCTTAAATGTATACGCAATTGAATTTCTTCTTTTCTGAAATTAATGTAGTTACCGTCTTCGTCAGCAACTTTAATTGTAATAGATGAAATGTTTTTTTTATTTATCGGAAAGTAAATAACGTTTCTAGGTACTTCAATATATCTATATCCTGGTGGCACGCTAGGAACAAACTCGTGTATTGTATGGGTCGGTAAACCGTTAGTGAATGATCCTTGTATGAGATCGCATTCAACTCTTATAATAGACACTGGTTGAATATTGACCGGATTAACTGAGTCATGCCATTTACTTGCATCTAATTTCGACTTTGAGAATCCTAACATACCTCCAATACTATTCTCTACATCAAAATTGACAATTTTATTACAAAATAAAGAACACTTTAAAGTATTATTGTTTGGTCTTATTTTTATTTCACAATCTGTTAAATTACTCTCAAGGTAATCGCATATATCATAAAAATCATATGAGCCAAGGGGGAGTTTTAATTGTTTGCCCTCATTTCCGTAAGAAAAAGTATTGTTTTCGCAATCAACATTTGGTATAGAATTGTATGCAGAGAAATAAAGCAACCCGCACTCATATTTGCCCTCTAGACTTAAAGGGGGGTGAAAATATGTTTCTAACACTGATTTAACGCCTGAAAGCGTTACCGTGACAGACATTGTTCTGTTATCGACTGAGTTTAAACTGTATTTTGCAAACTATTTATTCTATCATACCAGAATTTTTTTAAATAATTTAAACATAAGTGTCCGCAGTTATAAGGATGATCGCGCTGAATATTTTCATAATTATAGTTTATCATCTTTGATCCTATATATTTAATAAACTCTTTAGGCGGCTTTAAATCTCCATAGCTATCAAAATATTCCACATAATTGTTAAATTTGACATATGCTACCCAATGAGAACCAGAATTATTTGAAGTGTCTAAGTTAATTACACCGCATTCTTTACGATAAGGACATTTTGGCAATTCATCTCTCATGAAAATACCGCGAAAATAAGGTATATCACCCGCATAATTCATAATGTCTATATTAGTCAGAGCTCTCTTGGGTAGCTTATAATTTAGTTTTTTGGCTTGGTTACAAAAATACCCAATCCATCCTTGTGCGTCTTTAGATGTAATCCTCTTCCAATACCAATTGTTTCCATTTTTCCGTTACGTGATTTTAATTCTGCTAATCGTTTTCTAGCTCCTTCAAACTCTTTCATAACCTGAGCGATTCCATCTGCCCCGCCAGGTAAACTGCCAACAGCAGATAATCCCGCAAAAACCGGTATCATTGGTAAAACACCACCGGTTTTAGGAACAGGTATAATGCGAGGCGGTTTGACATCCTGGTCCGATGATAATTCTTTAGCGGCTGCTATTGCTAGCTGTATTGCCATTTTCTTACAGTTTGGTTTTAGTTTTTTTAAACATTTTTTTGTGCGTGATAATATATTTTTAAATAAGCCTTTACCACATTTTATTTTGGGTACAGCTCTTTTTGTTTTCTTGCTTAAGCCGGCACCAATACTTATTTTTGCCAGCATAGCTTTATTCACCAAATTTGCAGCTAATTTCTCTGCAACACTAGCATCTGGAGCAGAAGCTCGTTTTTTAGCCATTTTCATTAAGATTATGTCAGCTTTATGTCGATCACTCAAGATGGATGACTTATTGTATGCGATATCGTGTTGTTTGCAATATTCGTCTAATTGGTTTATCCCCTTAACGCCTTGAGCAAGTCTACGTTGAAGCTTAGTTCCAGGTCCGCAATAATTATAGCCAGGCAGATGTAATTCGAAGGGCAGACAGTTAATAAAGGAATTTAGAAGACTTCCTTCTGCCATGTCCAGTAAAAGACTAATAAAATATAGCGAGTGCTCTCGTTTAAATTATGTTTTAGTAATTATAATAATACACTTGTTTTATCAATCCAGCTATTTTCTTCTATCGGCAATCCTAACCATTTTACAAATAATTTAGTTCCTTTTCTTTTTAAAACCTTTTCTACTAAATAAACGTGAGGATATTTTGTTTTCTGCAATTCTTCTCTATAAAATGCTCCTAGAATAGGTCTCTGTTTCACATCATTAACTAAATAAGTGATAGGATTAGTATTTTGTATTCTACTTATCTTGAAAATTTCCGTAGACCAATTAGGGGTATATCCTTTCTCAAATGTTCCTTTGTACTTACTAATTCTAACACAATCTCCTAATTTAAGTTTGTAACGTTTGGGTTTTATCTGAAATAAAGCGATGTTTTGATATCTATCCAAAATATCGTTTTTTACTTTTTCATTTACTTCAGATGGACATCGACCAATAGTTCTATGATATGAATTATTATAATCATAAACTACTTTATGTAAGGTACCATCCAACCATTTGTAATTTCCTTTCAAACTAAATTCTTTGTACAACTTGGACTTTAGAGTTCTAATTAACCTTTCTACAATTGAAGCTTTCTTTGTAGAGTATGTAGAATAGTGGTTTATATTGTAAGTGTTCATTAATTTGCTAAACTGATCATTATAGAATTCTTTCCCAAAATCGGTTTGCAAGTTTTGAGGTACACGACCTTTTTTCAATATTATTTCAAACGCACTACACACCAAATTTTTTGTTTTTTGATAAAGGGGTAACGTCCAAGCATACTTAGAAAATGTGTCGATTACCACTAAAATATACTTGTTTTGTCTATTATCTTTTGATACTGCTTGCATATCAATCAAATCCGCTTGCCATAAATCATCAATGTCTTTCATAACTACTCGTCTTCGAAAAAAGTTTTTTCTAGCATTTTTGTGTATTTCATTTACTACGTCTGCCTTGCTCATTTTTTGCTTGTCTATATGATTCAGAAAATTTCTCTAGTTTCATTACACGATCGGTTAATTCCATCAACAACTCTTTTAATGTTTTAATTATTTTAAGACTGTTGTCTAAAGCGTTGTCCACATATTGTTTTGTAGCACTATCATTATCATCTGCGGGAATACCAATATTTTTCAACGTTTTATTTTGAGCACTTAAATTTCCATTATCAGTTCTTTTGAACATACATTCCGTTTGAAAATTATCATTAAGTTTTCGCCGTTTATTTATATGATGACCGAACTTGTCAACGTTCATGATTGAGAGCTATTGAGATACTGTGTATTAATTGAGCAAATTCATTCTTTTATGATACCAGCTTCCTTTAGCTCTTCAATGATAGATATTATTTCATTGTCGTGGCTGTTATTTCCAGCATCTCTTGATGCAACTAAAAGTTTGAGTCTCTCAATCAACTCATTAGGGTTATCCCAATAAATGAAATCAGTATTTTTTCTATATTTTTTTAAAGTAGGTAGTGTACCACCAGTTTTTTGATATGCATTTATGCCTTCGTTATCTGCGTTAGTAAAAAGAGGCTTTATGAGTTGATTATATTTCATTCCTCTATCCCCTCTTATTTGACCATTTGGATTATAATCTCTTTTATGAGCGTTTGTAGTAATGAGGATATCTTTGTAAACGAGTTTATCTTTCTCAGTTACAAGATGAAGGTTTGGCTTATTTTTAAGCAAAACTTCTTTTAGACCAGCAGTTATTTCATACTTTTTGCCATCAATAACAGCCATGGAGATTTCATCATCTAGAGGACCAATTTTACAAAATTGCACCTCGGAATTGCCCACCATAAGTTTATCATTCTCATTGCGTAAACCAAATGGTACATGTAGAGCATTTTGATTTTCAGATAAATTTTCTGTATCAATCCATGATTTAACCGGGGTACTCAGTTCAGCCATTTTATTCTCAGTCTTAATAGGAGTAAAGAATTTAGAATCTTCTTTCGATGTAGAATTTTCACTGGAATCAGTCTCGTAAATATCATCAGCATTATCAGCACTATCTTGAATATCTTTGTATGAAGATGGTGTTTCTATTTTAGGACTCTGGCTGTTTTTTTGTTCAACATTATTTACTTTACTACTATTCAGTTTGTTAAATGTTGTATCTATAGCTTTTAAAGGCTCTATTATTGGTTTAAATATTTTATTATATTTTATTTCATTTTCCACTTCATCATTTTGCATTCGTTTTATTTTACTTTTAATAGCTTTTACAGATTTTATTAGCTGTTCTTTTACTGTTGTTTCCATAGTAAGTTTCGTATTTATTGTACAAACACCACGCTTGTTTCTTATAGAGTGAAAATTAAAATGATGAATTTGAGTTCGGAGTAACTTATTTATAGTAAGACTCAATCAAAGTTTATAAATGTGTCAAAACTGTATCTATACCGTCCCTTATTAAATTCACAATCTTTATTGATAAGTAAAAACCCGAATGGATCCTGCCAAATATCTGAACAGAGTTTTTTGAATTTATCCCATTTCATATCAGAATTTACATGCTCATTATAAATATGTTTTAAATTAATGCTGTCTTGTTTAAAAATTAATAAAAAGTTGACATTGTCACGTATCATTTGTTTGGGAATTTTTGAATATGTTTGTGATAAATAGAAGCAATCAATTTGCTTATGTCTACCCATAGCAAAATAATTGCGAATGTTAACTTGATTTTCACACGCAACATCATCAAAAATAAAAACAGAATTCGAAAAAGCCTCATTAGGCGAAACCACATCTTGACTATAATTGAATATGAAAAAATTTATTTCGGGTAATTTGCTTAAGACCGTATTTAGAAAACAATATTTAGGCTGAAAAGTAGTTTTTGAGTATAGGTATATATTTTTAAATTTTAAACCGTTTTTATGGAGTAATAAACTAATCATTACATTAGTTTTACCGCAGTTTGAAGGACCGCATATAATACAGCGAATCGTATTTGGTAATAGAGGGCTATGTCTTATTATGGTTGAGGGACAGTCTACACTTAATTTACAAACTTCCAATGTTATATGTTGTTTAACCAACTTCATTTTGCATTCTGGCTTTCGATTACACTATCATTGGTTATATAGACATGTCTAAACAGGCTCGTGCTAATCGTTGCATGCATATCAACACATCTCGCTCATATTCCTATAGAGCAAAAGATACATGACCTTTTTATATTAGAGCAAGCCTAATTGTTACAAATTCTTTTATTTAGTCATTGCGAGTGAATCAAGCAAGTCGCGTGCAATTTTCTTCTTTAAAAAACGCTTACGGTATGTATCTAGTATTGATTTGGTTTGTAAAAAAGCTGTCGTCTATTAATTAACTAGCATTTATGTATATATATTTCTTCTTGCAGAGATGAGCCAGTCTCTCCTTATTGATGATGATTACAACCCCATAACAAATCCTTTTTACTACGCTCAAGACATCATGGCCGACTCATGCTTCAATCAGGAAGAGGTTTTGGTTGCTGAAAACGAGGTCAAGCTCACGAGTAATAAGGCGATGAAAAAAAAGCCTAAAGCTAAGAAAAGGATAGATTCTAAACGAAAAGTTCAATCAGGCGCTCTTCAAACTTCAAGTTATATCATTAGAAAAGAACCCAGAAAAGGAATTCAGTTAATTAAAATAAACATTATAGACTTGGGTGGAAGTGAGCTTAATAGTTCAAGTGATAATGACAGTGCAGATGTCAGTGTGCAATATATAGTAACAGACAGATATGATGATGTAGCATACGCTGCTAAAAGTCTTATAAGTAAAATAGTAAAAAAAATAAATGAAGACGTTTAATCTGTTCCATTTATTAATTCATAATTATAAATGCTATAGTTTCAGCTTATGTCATTGGCGCTGTATTAAATGATTTGTAATAAAATAAAACAGTATTATGATTAGAAAATATTCTTTTATTTACAATAAAAAAATAAGAGTACATGGTTAAATATATCTTACAACTATGATTATTGGTGGTATTAAGCACACCATTATGTAAAATTGTTAATATATAGACATGCTCTAAAACATAGTATTATAGTGGCCCCATGGCAGAGTGCTTACATGCCTTCTTTTTACTTGCCTCTTATCATCTTCGTTATTCAAAACTAGTTTATTAATCATCGTATATAACTACAGGAATTCTTTGCTTTCTTTCATAATTATCAAAATGTAACTTTTCGCCTACTTCAGGCAAAACAGTTTTTACTCTCGCACAGGAGTGTTTATCTAGCTTGTCTTCCGAGTCAAAATAGACAAAACATTCATCACACAACAATATTTTAGATTTATGGCGTGTTATTTGTTTGCGTACTAATTTCTCAAAGCTTTTAATTAAACAAAAATGACTTTTCTCGTTTTCATTAATATATAACAGGTTAACATGGGTAAATTTTCGTTTTTGAGTTTTGTAAAGAGGGCCGTTAACATCATTATTTTTTCCCAAACCGTAGACGTTAATGCTAATGGCAAGATTATTCTCTTCAAATAACTTTATATCATGAAAAGAAGGTGGAAACGACATGTCTTTTATATTGAGTATTTGTGAATAATGAGGATAAGAAGACACTCGATTAGAATTACATTTTGATGGAAACATATGTGCAACTATGCTCCATAGGAAACAATGATCATCTCCATTCTTAATATTTAAACAAGATTTTGTATTTTGTATTTTCTTTGGTAAAGGGATGTAAGATCCAGCTCTAAGCGGATTATATTTAGCGATGTTTATTTCTAAATGGCTAATAGATTCAAGAGTCCAGCCTGACTCCGCAAGTTCAAATTCGGTAAGTTTTCCTGCTAAATTTTTGCAACTTTCTAAATACAAACTCATAATGTCTGTATTTACAAAAGTCGTAACATAACTGGTATTGAATGACTTCAGAGATTTTTCATCATTTTTTGGCAATAGATATGTAGCATAAAGTTCAAAATTAACCTTTAATGCTTTATGAATTTCAAGATCACGATTGATCAACTGTTTTACTAATGTCGATATGTTATTTAGAAAAAATTCAGGCTCCAATTTATTATCTTTACAATTAATTCGATAGCTAATGATTCTATTCTTAAATGCACAAGATATTACATGGACATCGTCAAATTCAGTGCTAAGTAAGCAATTAGCCTTGTGAATGTTACTACGTATGTGTGAGGAATATTTTATTATTTTGACGTTACAGACTTTACACATAGACATTTTAAGCAATCAGCTACTTATTTATACAAAGTAACAAGGGTTCAAAATAATAGGTATAAATATAATAATCAGTAATAATATACATTAATAGCAGTAATATAAAATACAAATACAGTTTTAATGAATAAATGAATATAAAAGATAAAATACAAATTAAAGGAAGCCCGCAAATATTTTATATCATTAATTTTCTTGAAGAGTGTCAGACGTGTTCATCATTTGTTTTAAAAAGTTGACGGAGTGCATTTCTAGTGAAATCAAAAATTTGTATTTACAAACTCATAATGTCTGTATTTACAAAAGTCGTAACATAACTGGTATTGAATGACTTCAGAGATTTTTCATCATTTTTTTGGCAATAGATATGTAGCATAAAGTTCAAAATTAGCCTTTAATGCTTTATGAATTTCAAGATCACGATTGATCAACTGTTTTACTAATGCCGATATGTTATTTAGAAAAAATTCAGGCTCCAATTTATTATCTTTACAATTAATTCGATAGCTAATGATTCTATTCTTAAATGCACAAGATATTACATGGACATCGTCAAATTCAGTGCTAAGTAAGCAATTAGCCTTTGTGAATGTTACTACGTATGTGCGAGGAATATTTTATTATTTTGACGTTACAGACTTTACACATAGACATTTTAAGCAATCAGCTACTTATTTATACAAAGTAACAAGGGTTCAAAATAATAGGTATAAATATATTAATCAGTAATAATATACATTAATAGCAGTAATATAAAATACAAATACAGTTTTAATGAATAAATGAATATAAAAGATAAAATACAAATTAAAGGAAGCCCGCAAATATTTTATATCATTAATTTTCTTGAGGGTAAAGGACTGGTTGTATATCTTTAAACTGTTTCTTAGCAGCCTTTACAACGTTAGTGACTGCTTTAAAAACCCCTGATTTTTCATCTACACAAGACTTATATGTTAACAGAGTATTTTTATATGCATCTTTAGCGAGCGCGTCTTTAGTACGAGAGATCTTTAACTCTATATAAAAGTCTCCCTTCTTAGAGAAGTCCCGCTGGCTGGTGTAACCCGTTGCTACTTGACGCCAAAGTAGTCCATGCAGTTTCTGGGCGACAATTGGCGTCGATTTTTCGTCCTGAAATTAAGAAAATATTTTATGTTAATGAATACCATCATCGCTCCTACCTTTTTAACATCTGAACCAACACATACATACGTACATCCTACACCCCCCCAACGTGCATACCTAGATAGGTATACGCGCCCATCCGTTGAAATTAATGGGGAAATGAAATGTAAACTTCTTTTATTGATAGTAGGTATAGCCGTTAAAGCTAACTATGAAACAACTGACCTCCGATTCCTCCAAAAACAATTTTCGCTGCTTTCGCACCACTTCCTCTCCTTCCGAATCAGATTCAGTCGATGAGAGCAAGGGCCGCGGGTCAGCAGGTTTCCTCCCTCGCTTAGCAGGCTGCCGTTTTACAATATTCTTCGTTTTTTTAGGTGTTGAGGTTTCTCCCGCGTTCCGCATAGCCTCCTCAGTCGAATCGAAGGGGTTGTTAATCGACGACCTAAAACAAAGTAAATATTAAATCAGACTGCCGTGATAACAATTTAACATGTGTGGGGGTTTTATTAAAAAAGTATTTTATTTACTTTAAAGAATTTAAATTGAGTTGCATGCTAGTCTGCTGTGTAGAGTAGCATAGTAATAATAATAAAATCATTTATTCTCCAAAATATATATCCAGTAACTCAGCCAAATTTTATAATACTGTTAGTTGGCAGAAATTGCTCTCTTACTTTATACATATATATGGCAGAGAATACTAAATATCACTACGCAATGGTGAATAGCAAGCAAATTACAAAGATTTTAATATTTATATTAGCACAAAAAGATTGAGGTCATGTTAATACAAATGTATGTTGCGTCCTCTATCTAAAATAAAGTAAAGAGAAATTAATAAATTGAAATAAATTAGGTAGGTACGTACATACTAGTAGTTTTGTTGATGATTGCTCCCAAATCACTTTATAGAGATACACACTTCGTCTTTCTTCTTCTTCACTGATTTCACTAGAAATGCACTCCGTCAACTTTTTAAAACAAATGATGAACACGTCTGACACTCTGTATTACTATAATTAAAATGAATTAATCAAATATAGAACTTTAGGATATGTTCACAGTACTAAAGCAGTATCGAAACCAATGCATACTTAATAGTTACAAACTAATTTCAACCTTAATTCATCACGTAATAAGTCTTGCAAATATATTTTTGCTATAGTCAGCAGTTGGTTACTGTAAACACTGCTTATGATTTATCAAATAAGGAAATCTATGAGATCTCATTCGAAACCTGAAACGCAAATCTAATAAGGAATCAAGATGTACCTCAGACTCTCATAGCTAAGTACTGGATGTAAGACATGAGTTGTATAGAAGGGTATGGGTTCAATTCTCGGGGGAAGGACAAACAACTTGCGCGATTTGTGTGAAGCCGAGGTGCATTATTTATGATTTCGTCTTATTCTTATCTAATTCACATAGTTTAAAAAAAATATCGTGTATATAAAATATATATATATATATATATATATATATATATATATATATATATATATATATATATATATATATATATATATATATATATATATATATATATATATATATATATATATATATATATGTATTGCTACGTATATACGTAATGTTTGCAAATCATATTTTTATCATGTGAATGATTCTTCAAAATTAAAAAAATCTTTTTAATTTTAATGTTTCTATTAACGCCGGGAAATAATATACAGTTGCCTATGTCCCGTGCTACATAGCGACGTCTAGGATACACCAGTGAAACTAAATCTATACAAGGCATTGGATGCATCGCTTGCGCCGTTTAAGCTTGTTGTTGCTATCAAAATAATCTAGATGGAGTCTCGACAACGTGAAGAAGCCATTATTTAGTATTTCTATTATGTAGTACTATTCTTTTTTAAATATATTGAAAGAATGTAGATCCTAATCAAGTATAAAAAATAAGAAAAATGACTGATTGGTTAAATAAATATGTTTTCAAGCTATATTCACCTATGTCCTAAAACCCGCTATTGAAATTTTCACGCCACTTCGTATATATACAAATGACACTTCATATAAATCGACAGGTCTCTGAGATGACGTTAGTTTATTACGATGCGCCCGGATCGGAACGACTAAAATAATCGCAGATGTACCTTGTCAATTCGGTGGTCATTATTAGTACGGAAGCGGGCGATCCTGAAAACAATTGATAACCGAAACCCTCAGACCCCAGATGAAGCCCAAAAGACGAAAATGTCGGGACTGGATGAGTCTAAAATTTGATTGGTCTCTGTATGATGAAAATGGTTTATTACGATTTACGCCCCGGAATCGGAACGACCATTAGTAATCGCAGGTACCAGTCAATCGTGCTTATCGTTCATTAGTAAGGAGTCGGGGCGATCCTGAAAACGAATGATAGCCGAACCCAGACCCCAGATGAAGCCCATAAGACGAAAATGTCGGGACTGGATGAGTCTTTTACAAAATTTTACCCGGCCCTGTGCTGTCGACAATAATATAAAAATAACAAACAATACGTCGACAGCACAGGGTTTGAGGGGTTTTTGCTTATTGTTTTCCTTAGATTAAGAAAACTTTATCTTAGAAAAAATAACATGAATGAATTGGGGAAACTGAATCAATCGAACTTGAGCGCCAGCGAAATTTCGATTTGATCCAGAATCCCCAATTCTAACCTACTTCGGTCCATGTCAGTGCGGCGGGGCGTTTTCTTACAGCAAAACGGCCGCCGCTTTTCGGCTTGACCCGGGAAGGAGACAGACATAACTTTTCCTTCCGATACGAAACATCACACTTGTACGCTGTCGCTGCGAAACTCACTCGTAACACATATACACATAGATACCGCGCATGACTAGTGGTCTTGTACCTTTGGCAGAAGAGGACGCCTGTCTGTCAACTTCGTATAGATGGGGCGTCCCTAGCTGCGCGTACGCAGCGACGTACGCAAGTGTGGTAAGCAAATGTGCAACTGAAACTGGATTAGAAATATCGATATCTATATCTCAACGATAAAATTTAACCAAAATAAACAGTCTAACCTAATAGTGTTTTGTTAAAGTACCAAACGCATTGATCGCTTACCTACATAGGTACACCGTACTCGTAGTCGGTCGTGTGCACAGGCCTTTAGCAGTTCATAACACCCGACCACGTGCAGACAGACAGTCTGATTCAGAGAGCTACGTACGTAGCTACTTGAATCGCACTCAACTTTCCATTGCCAGTCTCTAACAAATTAGAGGTGTTGTCATTATTTGGTATTTCCGCCATATTATTTTAACTAAAGGTGGCCTGGTTGGCAACTTTCAGTATTTTCCCACAGCAAAAATAAATTATTATCTACCTAGAACAGTTTTTTGATGATGTCAAATAAAAAAGTAATTGTATTTTTTTTTTAATTTCCTAATGAATTGAGTTTTTAATAACTATTGTTCAAATTAAGGTCAAATAATTCTATGATAACAGTTAGGTGATTAAGATATTCTGAATTACATATTTAGGCTTATTAAAATGCTCAAGAGACAGCGCTGACTAAACTATATTACATAGGTATCTGGCTATTGAGTGATCGTTGAATAATACCAAATATAATATTAATTATATTACTATTTTTAGGTAATCGTAAGATAAAACCGCTAAAGAGCCTTTTTCGAAAACTTTATAGCAATAAATTTGAAGCGTGTTTTATACAAAAAATATATATATTTCATTTTTATGGTATTTTTTATAAAACTCGAATAAATCGTTACAATATACCATCTTATTGTCTAGTATCACCCATTCCTTCTACTTTACAAGTACGTATAGGTTTTTACACAGTACACTATCGATAAATGAATTTGGTCGAATATATTTACACGTGGACGACGTCATGGGTAAAAGTTTTATGTAAAAACGGTCATGGTTTTCACGCCAAAGTAGGTTAACAAACTTAATCATACATAACGACCGCCCAATACATTTTTATCTAAAATTTTCATATTATGTGCTTGTGGAAAGCAATACATTTGTTTCTGAAACCATTCCGGCATTTCTTGGCACATGTTTTCTTAACAGTTTCCAAGACGGTTTTCTATGTAGGTGAAAAATAAATCTTGGTAAGTAATGTTCAAATAGCATGCAATGATAGAATTAGGTGACATATATTTATATAAAGTCAAAATTGAAGACCATTGACCTGTATTTGGCGACCTAATTTAAAAAAATTAACTGTTTCCATGAATTTGGGCTTTGGCATTGGCATTGGCTGAAGTAGCAGTGGGCGGGCAAAATCTGTCGCAGAAGCAGCTGTTGGGTAACGGGACCGGGTATAGTGGCTTCATTGGGGAAAGCCTATGTCCAACAGTGGACGTCTAATGGCTGATATGATGGTATGATGCTAATTGACATTTGTTTTATTTTTATTTAGCACAAGTATTTCGATCTGCGGCACCGCCTAAAAAGCTTTAGTAGTTTTTCTGTAGTAACTCAAATATCACTGCTGTAAAAATCTTCCTAAACAATCTATATAGCAGATCAGCATTCCAACTTGTTTCGGTACCTAGTTCCAAAGAATTCTTTGAGGAAATTACACCTCATATGCATCTCTTATGTAGATTTCTTCTCAGAAAAATGCTACGAATTTCTGTTTACGAAAAACCATAGTTGGGTGTCTATTATGTACCTACTCAGTAAATATTACATAACATTAAGTAAAAGAGAAAGTAAGACTATTTGCTTTGAGGTAGGTCTACCTATAACGGATTTATTTTCAAATCTCTTACACCATTGAACAGTTTATTTCGTCTACTGAATTTGGAGTTGGAAGTGCTATCCTAAAATCGAGATAAATTATACGTAAGATAATTATTTTCTTTGATAATTATCAGATCCATGCTTTAGAACTTTATCTCTTTATTTTTAAAAATAATTTCAAAAATTTTGTGTACTTAAAGAAAACCATTTATAATTACTATTTTATTATTTGAAATTAAAAAATAATCGACATTAAACATAATATATTTTAATTTTTAAACAAGTTTTTTTTAGTTATCACATTCACAAAACCTTTTCTTTTTCTTACCAATAGTTTGAATATGCACGGAAGCGGCAAATCGCATTCAAATACATGTAAAGCGACTTAATTAATTATGGTTTTATGGCTTTTATTATTATCAAGGTACATCAAGAAAATTATTAATGATAATTATCACTTCAAACCCTGTCAACTGGAGATTTGGTCACATCACTAAACCCTACTACGGCTTATACATAAAAAAATATACGAACAAACACGACTAGTTCGTGACTGGACAATGTTTTTCTCCTCTTTTAATCAATAACAATTACCTTCCCATCGCTAATGGCATTAACTACATTACCTCACATGCAAGTCCAATTATTTGTGGCGATTCCGTGATAAAAAAAAACTACACGAGGCTGACCGTGTGCTCGAGTTGTTTATAGTAATTTTGTAAAAAAATCCGATGAAGTGCGAGTCGGACTCGATGAGGGTTCAGTACCTTGAAAGGGATTACGTATAAAAAGTGATTTAAATAAGTATTATTAGTACGCAATAAACTTTTTTTAAGACCGCAATTTTTTTGTTGCTTTAACTTCGCACAATTTTTTTAATGTGTTTTAACTTTAAAGGATGTGTTGCAATCGTTTGATTTGCACCAAGTGCGAGTACACTTGGTGCAAATGTACACTTTGTTTTATCGACTATCCGCTATGAAGGTGTTAGTGCTGTGAAGACGAAATCACGAACGAAATCCTTTATTCCACGTGAGTACGTGGTATTTTGACTTTGGTAAATTAAAATAATTATGAAATGGGTCTTAAATGACTATAATAATATGTAGTAGTGGGAAATGGAAGTAGCCAGATTGGCCACACAAACAGTTTGATTAGCGTCGCGACTCCTCCGTCTTGACGTAACTGTACACATCTAGGTACTCGTACTACATATCTGTGACTCCAGGGAAAAAATATCTAACATAGAAAATAGTACTTTTCAGGAGAACGAATATGTAAATGATTTTTAATAATGTCCTTTTTAGTAATTTGACATTAATATGAAGGAACGTTGAACCGTTTTCAAGAAAATAAAATATATTTTTTTAAATCATCCCGAAACCGAGCATTTTCTTAGATCCTTTTTAACTGGAGGCACAGATAGATACTTAATTAAGACACACAACAATGTCACATGTCAGTTTTCAGGAGAAAAAAAAAACAGATAAATAAAATGCCATAAAAATGCATATAATCCAACGCATACATCTTGCAAAAAACGGGACAAAACACTTGAAAGGATTAGAAATTTATGTCGACGGTATTACCTATAACGCTAAAACACAATTTGCGACGTAAACCAAACAAATTACCAACTACATTACGTAACAACAATTTTAATTATCATGATTGATGATAAACCAGACTCGGTATACAACAATAAATCATTTTTTTAATACTAAAATGACCATAACTTGCTTTAGAAGTCCGCGATTTAATTTTATGCCTCGATTACCTAACAAACTGTTTGTTAGTTGCATAAATACGAAATTGATTTAACTAGAGCTATTGCCCGCGTCTTCATCCGCGTGGACAACTTAACATCACAAATTATTATGTAAGTATTTCCCGTGGGAATGAGATGTTTTTTTCGGGATATAATTATCCTATGTCCTATTCCAGGACCTAACCTATATGTGTGCCAAGCTTCATCTCGATTAGTCCAGTGGTTGAAGCGTGATTGAGTAACAAACATCCAAACTTTCGCATTTACAATATTATGTAGGTATGTATGTAAACGCTTTATTGTACCAATAATCACAACAACAACAATAATAAAATATTAGTGGGATATAGATTTACATTCGCTCTACATTTCTGTTGTAGAACTAACATAAATCTACAATACCTAATTAGTAATTAGTAATTACACACATAGATACAAAAGAGATTCCTTATTAATTCTGCGTTCAATTCAGCGTCCTGATTTTATGAGTAAAGAAAGGTTTTCCAACTTAGTTCCCACGGAAAGTTCTAAAACTTAAAATCGAAAATTATTGCTTCTGATAATTCGATATCAGTTTATGCATTGGAAACGGGACTTATTGCACAATAAAAATCTTTTAAATCGCACTTAATAAGTATCTATAGCAATGCAACGAAATAAAGAGTTTACCATCCTTCATTTAGTCTGTCTGTTAATGTGCGTATAACTCCAGAACCACTTATCCAATTTCCTTTTTTTTGAAATTCTTAGATGTTCTCTGGCTAGTTGGTTGAAATACTGAAACGAATAACATAATGCTGTAGTTCGGGCGAGCGAAGTCGCGGGCACATGGGCACATCTAGTTGTTGAAAAGTAGTTCATTACTTTGAAACTTTTTCGGTTGGGGTATGTACAAGAGACCCAAAACCGAATTTTAGCCTGTAGCGGGTAGGGGAAGGGGCGCAAAAAAAATTATTGGCAAAAGTTGTGTTGGTCATGATGCCCTCTATCAAACGCCTTCAAAAAAGTTAGGATGTCATTATGATATACTCGCGGCGAAAAAATTAAAAAAAAAATATGCCCCCCTTTTTACACTCGGACCACTTTTAGATAATGTTTACTGTGTAGTTTTTTTAGGTCAAATGCTTCGATTTCTAATAGTTATGTGATGAGTATGTAGGTGGGTACGTTGAAAATGGTTGATAAACTAAAATTTAACTTACCCGATGGGAGTATGTGTAAAACTAGAATATAAAACACTATGTATCCTGTCAGCATTTTAGCAATAGTACTAATTCGTACACACTACACATAGAATTAAAATTGAGAATCGTTTGCATCGTGCTTTAATTTTACAAAAATAATAACTTGTAGAATAACCACTACACAAGGTCACCTTGCACAGAACTAAAAGTTTTAGAACTTATTACTTTAATAATTTTAAAAAATAACAGTTGCGATTCGAAGTCATTCACTAGACACTATTTTATCATTCTACGAAAACATGCGACATTTTGCCGCGGATTCACGACGCGTATGCACACTTTGGCGCGCCAAAGCGGACTTCACTCAGTGCAGTGCTGCCAACTTTGCTTAGCGAAAACGCGCTTCCATGCCTCTGGAAAAGCGCTAGAACGCGCTAAATAAACGTAAGTCATAAAGCGCTAGATTAAGCGCTAAATAAATACACTTTTGAATAAATAACTTTTTTATGTAAAAATATATGATTAACATATCAATCAAACAATAACAATTTAAAATAAAATTTCAATCATTATGTCATAAATTAACTACATATCATAATTAATCGTCTCTATCATCTGATTATTGAAGATCTTGTCATGGATATATTCGTACATATAAAAACCATGTAATGTGTCAAATGAAGTGGATGGTTGTTCAATAACACCTATCGCTCTCATTGTTTCGTTAAATTAGATTTAAAACCCATAATTCAAATTAAAGATTCGATGAAACGCTTAAGTCGATTCTAGACACAAAAACAATTTTTTTTAATGCGCTAAATCTGACGCCCCTTGCGCTAAGTTCAGCATTCTTCGGCTCGGTCGGGTTGGCTTGATTTGAATCTTGTTTGGGCGGTTGCTTTTGCCATTAGCGAGCAGTGAGACGGCTGTTGCGACGCGGCAGTTGCCTCTTGTTCTGCTACACTACAAACGAGTTATCCATTCTTAAATGATCTCCCACTCATTTATACTTCACCAACTTTCTCGGATCATGGTATTCTGGCTATTATACTTCATTCAACTGCATCTAACACACAGTCGCACTGTCTATGACCTTCTGGGTACGGTACTTTAAAATCAGAGTAAACAAATCTAGATTTAACTTATTGATCTAAGGTATGTAGATACATATTTGATATACAAATCTGTTTCGTTTTTCCTTTTTTTTCGTCCATATTATCATTTCTTGTTTGATTTTCATATTAATAATATTGTATATTTTTAAAATTTACTGCATCTGGTTCATTCTATACTTTAAATCTCTGATGACTAGGTACTATTTTATTATGTAACTAGCTGTGCCCGCGGCTCCTCTCCCGTGAACTACAGAATCCGCTCCCGCTCCCATTTGCACCGCCTTCGCCTCCGTCTCCGCTCTTGCTCCCATTCCCCTTTTCCCACGCCCACGCCCACGCCTGCGCCCTAGTCCACGCCCGCTCCCACGCTCAAGCCCAGGCCCACGCCCTAGTCCATCTGTCTGTCTGTCTGTCCGTCCGTATGTCACTTTGTCCGTATGTCACTTTCTAATATCATTTTTTTCTAAACTGAATAGTTTGCGCGAGAGACACTTCCAAAGTGTTAAAATGTGTCCCCCCCCCTGTAACTTCTAAAATAAGAGAATGATAAAACTAAAAAATATATATGATGTACATTGCCATGCAAACTTCCACCGAAAATTGGTTTGAACGAGATCTAGTAAGTAGTTTTCTTTAATACGTCATAAATCGTAAACCACAATACATACTATTATTAAAACATCGATCAAAGTTACAACGAACTACAATAACTTTTATATTATGTTACTTGCTGCTACGGAAGCCTTCATGGGCGAGTCCGACTCGCACTTGGCCGCTTTTTTAATTTGTAATTTGTTCAGTAGTAAGTACATATATACTTTTCCACCAGATGTATGGAAATGTCCGACTAAAGGTGTACCAATACATTTTTATGCATAACACTGCTAACCTTCTACAACCATTCTTCTTCAGGTAAGTAGGTAGGTAGCAAATTCTTTATTGTAGTATTCCGTTCCGTGGTCGGATTGCAATAATTTATTTTGTGTCTAGTATATCTTTCAACTTTCAGTTTATGCTCGTCGAAGAAAATAAGTATCTATGGCGGACTTTTGACTGCCATGGGGTCTTCAGGTTTTCCTGTTTTGGCGATTTAGGAACGCACCTATGCTTTTTTTTTTAGATTTATAAGCTGGTAGGACGTGTGCATGGCAAATCTTAGTTTCATTCATTCTGCCGCGCTCTACGAAAAATTTAGTTTAGTCCTACCATATAACTTTGTAACAGTTTTTGTGTTTCAAAGTTTTTCACAGTAAAAGTTGTTTTACTCCTAACTTAATAACTCCAACCTTGATACTTTTTAATGCGATACCTACTTTTTCATTTATATGAGCCATATTTTGATGCCACTGGTCTCTTTCACCTTCATAAGTAGCTGCATGTCATGACCTACGCCTTCATTAGTGGCTGTACCAGTCCTTTCACCTTCATTTGATTAATTTATGTAATATTATGCCATTTCCCATCTTGGCTTTAAATATATTTCCCCTTTGCTTTGTTTTGCTCCCTTCTCAATAAATGTTACTTGACATCCCTTCTAAGTAACTTTCATTACCAGAGTGAGGTTTTCAAGTCCTGACACCAAAACAGAAACCATGGATATAAAAATAAATGCGGAATGATTAAGCATAATGATGCTGTATAACTTCATCATCATCATATCTGCCCTTAGATGTCTACTGGTGGACATACTCGTAGATCCTCCGCCCTCCGTATCCAGCCGCTGCGGGCCACCTTGCCATAATTAAGTAACTAGAAAACAGTAAATAGAAAACAAATGTTTTTTAAGGCAAAGATTTTAGTATCTATACAGCGTTTATTTACGACGTGTATCCGAACGGTATGAATTTTTTACGAGGTACTGAGCATAAACATTAAGAGTAAAAGAGATGCAAAACATAATTTTGCAAAGCGCTATTGCTACACACAATATAACTCGTCGCGGAAAACTAACAAAGTAATCACAATTTTGACAGTGACAGTGCGGTTGTTCCCGCGTTTTTTGGAGAACAGTTTGTTGTGTGTTTGTCTGGCTGTATAGCGTCTAGCGACTTTTGCCTGTCCGAAGGACAAATCAACCAAAAAAAAATTGTGTGTTTGTTTTTTCCAAAATAATGTATTCTTCTGGCTTTGGTGTTTCATAGTGATAGTATATTAAGCAACAAATGTCTGTGCGTGTCTACACTATGAAGGAAACATAAATAAACGCGACTAAGCTGATCTTAAAGCAGTGAACTTCCTAACCTCAAACCTTACTAAAGCTTACTATCAACGTTAGTAAGGGAAGTCTGTGACTATATTAGTACCAGCGTTAGTCTGAGGCACTCTGATACTAATAGTAAACAGAAAATAAAAAGATATCGTGGTTATACTGATGGCATTATTGCCAATGTCTTAAAACAAACAAAGCAGTGACAGCGCGCTGCCGTGGCATGAATAGGCAGACAGCGATAAAACAATTTAAAAAGTTTCTTGTTTTAAAGTTTCTTTGTACCTACTTGTTTATATTTTTCATTTAATTATATACTTGACGCTGTGTTTTGATATGAATACTAACAAAATATTTCGAATTCGTTATAGTTTGTTAAACGTGTAAAAATGTATTTAAATAAAACTATCGGACATGTATTCGTGGGTTGTTGTGCTAGTGCTTTTCTTATGGAACTTTTAATGGCAAGAGCCCCAAACAGTGCGAATCTTGTTACATTTCTTCAATTCTTCTTTATTTCCCTTCAAGGTTTTATATTTACTTCCAAGTTCGGTACAGTGAGTACAATTCTTATAATCAAATTTTGATCAGTCTATGTAAATGAACTTGGTAATTTGCATTTTATCACAGTGCACTGACTGTACGAAAGTGGACACTATTAAAGAAGTCTTTAATACAATTTGACTCTAGCGCTCGCCAGCCCCTGGAGCGCTCACTACAGTTTAATTCCTATTTTATTATTCTTGTTGTTGTGATTTTTGGTACAATAAAGCGTTTACATACAGTACCCTATCAAGCTTGTCACTTCGATACTCGCCTATTACATTATTGGTGAACATTTTCTATCTTTTTATAGTGCCTTAACCTTAACTGCAACTCCAGAGTGTCTGTAAAGGTAGTCATGTCATTTAAGGCTAATCTATTAATATAAAAGAATACACAGACTGCCTGATCTATCAACACACAGTGCAAAACTTCTTTTGCAGAGGTGCCTCAAGTGACCTAGGCATTCTAGCAGGAACTTAAACAGGATAGTTAACTTTTATGTGTACAAAGTCATCTACATCCACTAGTAAACTCATAATAGTGTTGTTATGGTGTTCTTATCATTAACAGGTTCACAGTTCAATGAGGCATACAGACACCTTAAGATTTTTTTTTACTTAAGTTCATGTGGCAGATGTGACTCATGGTAAGTGAAGTAGACAATGCAGTCGCAGCAGATAATATGCTAGGACAGTGACGTAAGTAAACACGAAACATGAGCGTTCAAATGTCTATATTATTACTATGAGGATGTTTTGGAGGGAGATTGCAAGTTTCTTTGGGACCGTGAACCTGTTAAGAATGTAACCACTTAGTGGCACTTGCACTGCACTAACAATGGGACTGTCTCCTTGGCCTGTGCCTCAAGCACCATTGGTTATGGAAGTGAGTCCTAGTTTGAAATAAGACAAGTTTATTATTTAATACTTTTTTTCTTCAGGTGAAACCTAAGGTGCCACTCAGCCAATATAGCCTACTTGTCACTCTGTTTTTCATAACAAGTGTGGCTAACAACTATGTATATTCTTTACATGTGCCTTCTACACTACATATGATAATAAGGTAAATAAAATATTCCATCCATTTTTGTCCTTTAGGTTAAAGGACAAGGATATTTATGATCTTAAATTCCGTTTGAATATAAGTTTAATTGCCTTTTTATGGTTAGGTATTTCTGCTGCTACATAGTAGTGTATCTATTTATTTATCATGAAAAAGCAGGAGTGATGTTTACCAGTATTACAATTCTGGTTCAAAGGGTAAGAGAGCCAGTACATGTAAGTGTAACAGGCAACAGTCCACTTACTGCAGGATTATGGGTGACAGTGGCCTCTCACCATGGGTTTTCTACCCATTTGAGACTTTAATATTTTCTTTACAAATGTTTAAACATAACATATAAACCATGAGGGTTAGGTGATATCTTTGGGAAGAAAATTCAAACTAAAGTGTTTTACAAACTATTGCAGATCTGCATCATCACCTGCCAGTATGCTAGTATCCTGGTATGCGAAGAAACAAGCACCTAAACTGACCAAATGCCTTGGCTCCATTCTTATTACCATCGGAGTAGCCCTGGCTATGTATGGTGGAGCCACCATAGCTGACCGAAACGAAGGAGAGTTTCTGTATTGGTGCATAGGAGTGGTTATACTGCTCTTGACACTGTTCCTTGGGGCTTTAACTGGTCTTCAACAAGAGAGCCTGTATGCTAAATATGGGAGGAATCCAAATGAGGTAGTATTATATCAGACCTCTAAACAAATTAAGCCTAATGGGCAAGCTCCTTTGACTTCATTTTCGAAGAGGCTTAAATAATTTTTCTGTAAGCCCATGACCTGCACCACACACGCTCGACCTTTTGATAGATGAAATTACTGGAATGAAAGACATCAAAGACTAAGATCTAAATATTTCTGTTCCTTCCCTGATGCCACCACAACACCTGGTCCTGGTCCTTCTTCCCTTTTATCCAAAGAGTTCTAGCCACCTTTTTTAGGTTGCCTCTCCATCTCGCAAGTGAGCACTATCTCCAGCTCTCTATAAAACTTGACCTCAATATCATCATCATCACATTCACTGCTGAACATTCCTCCCCAATAGAATGCTACTTTTGGTGGGCAGTTCAGTTGGGGATTTGCTATAATCACCACTCCTGGCAGGCAGATTGGTGATCACAGTAATGATCTTAATATACCCAGGAGAACACTGCTGCTTGCCCTGGTGTAATCCCTTAGTCGCCTTCACGATACCCATGTGAAGATTGGAGGACCTCTATAACCCAGTAATAATATTTTTCTTCCAGATGGTGTTTTATACCCATGGTCTTCCACTGCCATTATTCTTCGGAATCTACCCTCAACTGCGTGACACTGCATCAGATCTGTCCTTCGAACTGTGGTTCTTTATCACATTAAATATTATATTTCAATTTCACTGTTCTCATGCCGTCCATGCTTTAGCAACAAGGGATACTTTCGTGACTGTAACATTCATTTTGACTCTAAGGAAGTTTGTCTCTTTACTGATATCTTCAATAGTTTTTAAGAATAATCTGACTGTTTTCCATGTGATAGGAACAGTGTTTGTTGGTGTTGGAACTTATGTTTATTTTGATTACTTTAAGAGTAGGAAGCAGAGGCCTGTTAGTCTAAAAGGAACATGAATGTATTACTGAAAACCTTGTGTTGGTTTTTCTGCTTCTACATACTAAGAGTGAGATATTAAATATCTCACTTTTACATTTGCACGGGATCGGACCCCTTGCAATTTACAGAGAATGAATCTCATGTCATTGAAATACGTAATCTTGCCACTGCCTTTAATTATGTAGGGATTGTGTACATCGGCTATTTCGAAGACTATAACTGCATATTGAAGCCACTGTCACATCAATTTGTCACCAATAAAAACTGGAATGTATTATTAATTTCTACTCCCGGTTGTACTCCTACTAGACCAGGAGCGGAAATAAATCCTTCCTACAATTATTTATATACATTATTAATTTAATATCAAAAAGAATTCAATGTCAAACATAACCGTGAACTATATTACATTTTTATAATATACACCAAAACACAAACTATGTATAGTTGTTGTTGAATTGTTCGGACTATGTAGCTAGTATATTTTCGTGTTTCCCAGTGGTCAGACCACTAGCTGGTCAGAACAATTCATAGTTGGGTGTTTTGGGGTACAAAGTAGAAGTTACCCCACATAATCGAGAGATTTCTAATCCAAAGGAATGTAATTATTTTATGTGACTATTAATCTTTTTAGTACTCTTATGTCCTGCAATGTACCGTTACAGATAACAATACATCATTTTGTGTTTATTTTGATACCAAAAAGTTAAAATATATATTGAAAAAATATATATATATATATATTATACTAATTAATGGTATTTTTTATAGAACTATCAAATAAAACACCAAATATTATTACTACATATAATTTAGGTCATCTTAAAATATATTAACCTAATTTAAACATTTAAAATACGTATAAGTTTAATTATGACTTTTACAACTTAGGTAGTGTAGATCTATACTTCTATACAATTCCTAGGAGAAATGAAAGTAAAGTTGTATTGCTTTTATAAAATACCACTTAGTTTTGTCCGAAGAACGAAAATTGGTACTTATATATTACTTACAAAATTAATACACATCCACATGTATTCAACTTTCACTACATTTCAGTTACGATCAATTTGTCCCATTGTACATTTACGGTGCTGATTTTAATATCTGTAAATAAAAAAAATTATGTAGTATTCATCTACATGCTTTACTAACCATAGCTTTATAATATAGAAACTGGTCGCTCTTTGCCATGTGTTACCAAAAGACGCGTTAATGCCAGCCATGTCTAAATATAAAACAAGTTCGACTTAGAATGACAAATTACAAACTAGCATAATTATATTATTTACAATTACAAGGGTGTGAGATTTCTTGCAACACCAGTCAGATGCGCTTTATCGACTGAGCTAAATTGCAGCGGGGGACAGAGTTAAAAAGCTTCGGGGAATGAGGGCAGTGGTGAGGTAGGAGGGAATGTATACCATGAGGGAAACTAGAATACCAAACTTCCAATTCTATATGTAACTGTTCCATTCCTCCGACGGTCCACCACTTTAGTATAGTAGTTAAGGAATTAGGCCCAGACTACACGAATTTATACAGCTATTTATTCTATCCTAACTCAGCTTCTATATAGATCGATCAAACCAGAGCCAAAACGGGGTTCATGTAGTCAGTCTTAAGACTAGTAAAGATGATGTTATAAATATGTTACCTTTCCTTGCTGCCTGATCTGGTGCGTCGGTCGCGAGAGCGGGAGCGGCGAATTGAAGGCGAGCGACGGCGCACGGAGGGCGAACGACGCGGCGACAACGATCTACCGCGCGAAAATGAACGGCGCCTCGGGCTTCGGCTGCGAGACCTGACAAATATCTCATGTTAGATGACAGCTAATAATCAGTAGTTACAAGCATTAACAGGGGATTGAGTGATTCTATAACATTAAATCATTCATCACCACTTCGAAAGGTGTCAGAGAAGTGGCGCAAGAAACATGAAAGAATATTGATATCTATATTTTAAGGTCTCCCTTTTAAATCTATAGACTCCCGTAAGATTTTATGGGAAGCTACAGTTACTTCTTGTGTGGAATATTCTCAAATCTTGAATAGCAGTATATTATTTGCATAGTAGTTAAACCAACAATAGAGGTCCTTTCTGATACTTTAAATTTAACAACACTAAAACTGTTTCTATCTGAGAAAATTCTAGATAAGAGAACTCATTTTAAAGTCGCCAATATTTAAATGTATACCTTTACAATAGGACACCTCTCACAGTAATCTACATTTACTTATTTTAAACCCGAATTAACACCGAAAACGCCAACACACAAATTTCTCTAGTGCTAAATACAGGTAAGGTAAGGTAGTGCTAAGTATAGGATTTAAAAAGTACCGAGACTTGGTGAGCCTGCGAAGGTGGTCCTGGTGGGGCTGCAGTGAGGCCGAAGGGATTTTAACTTGAATATAGCTGAGGCTAGTTGCTAGTTTCAATTTTATCTTCCGTTGAGCGGTGGCTATCGGAAGATTTGAGAACTAATTGTGATGGCAGAGAGCAGACCGCTGGTTGTATTTCTAGCACGGTCCCTCGGTGGCGATGTGTGCAGTCGGTGGTGTTCAGGATACAGGATTCAATGGCATTCAGGAAATCAGGACAGTAGGTTCCTATACTGTGTGGCACTCATCATTAGCAATCGTGTCCAGGTCTAGGCATAATTAAGGACTAGGTGTTGGCAGTCAAGAGGGTTATAGGGACGCCGTAGTTGGAGATGGCTGCGCGTAGTTTGGAGAGCAGATCGCAGAGGTTGTTGATGCTAGCGGCGATCGCGGATGTCTTATCGGTAAAGCCGTAGTTGTGGTGAAGAGATGTGGTGAGATCGTTGGTGTGTTGGTGGTTGGTTGAAAAAATGGACCTGTAAACGTTCCAACACCCACCACATTTAGTATCTCCTTATGAAGTTATTAATTCTAATTACTTTAGAAGTTTTAAGGTGGATTATGGTTATGGTCAAACTCTCACATGCAAACATAGCTCAGAAATTATTTCAAAATGTAACATATAATTCCAACAAAGGATTTAAACTGTATTATTTAAATAACGTAACAAAATACTTTTAGTGAGCAGTTACAGACATTCGTAACTTACACATTTGTACAGTAACTTAGTTTTAATGTTTGGTAGTATTGATTATAAATTTACAAGTCATTGAAACAAAGTTGCGGCTTAACAGACACCGCGTGTCACTTCACATATTTTATTACAAAAAAATAACTAAATCTACAAACAATTTTCAAATAATTTCTGAACTTCATTTGAATGGAAGAATCGGCAAGGACATATTAATAAAATATTGAAACCTCAAAATCAAATAATATGTTTGCAATTAAAATGGATCTTAGACTAAATTCTGATGTTGATATTATAAATTCTGCACAAATCTTGATAATTTTCTAACCTTGAAACTTAATTATTGCACCAAAAATAAAATTCAGTTCACAAATTTACCAACATCAACAAAGTTTATTTGCTCCTTGTCAACAAAATATTCAATAGAAAATAATAGTGTAGATTCTGTAGATTACTGCAAACCCAATTTGGTATCACCACTTTAACTTTGCAGTAAACTCAGCTGCACCACTTTTGTGTATTTCATTTACAAAAGGCAAATAGCATTTGTTTTCATGGCCAAAGATTGGAACGATTTAAATTTTAAAGCCTCAAAATCCATAACAAAATAAAATAAAAAGATGACTATTAAAATAAATAGTATATACCTGGAGTACCTGCGCTCTCGTCTTGTGCGACCATTTGACATTTCAACACGAATGCGTGTTCCACAACATCGGCTGCATGAAAAAAAAAACAATATTATGTAACTAGAAATCTTATTACAGTGGAAGTCAGTGTTGAAATTCTTATGCCTCAAACAACTTTTGTATTTTCCTTTCTTACTTTTGTTTCAGAAACCAATACAAGAGATTTGTTAAAATTAAGATTTTTGTGAATTTCTAAAAGTGGAACCAAAGTTATTCAGTGTGATTCCACTGCCTGTGTACATAGTACCTACAGTAATACTTATTATTCTGTGCCTACAGGTCATTTTGATAACATGTGTCAGTCAGTCCGAAAAATAAAGTCTACATTTTGGCCAATGTTTGTTTTTGAGATAATAGGAACAGTTGTTTAAATTTATCTTTGTCAGCTAGCCAGACACAATACAAACATAATTGCTTCAATATTTTTTTTAGACATTTACATAATACATGCTTAATGAAGTACAGCTATCTTGCTATCAACAACCTGAATATTTCTACTAGAGCTTTGTTAAGCAGGTGCTTCACTAAATTGTTTAAAATGACCCAATAAAAAAAATTCTAATTATTATTTCTTAAAAAAATACATGCACAAGAGTATGATATTTGATATATCATATCACATATATAATTAAATCTCTCTATGTATGAAAGCAAACAATCTATTTAGATTAGTTTCCATGACCTGAAAATTGATTTTGTAAAACATCAGTAAGAAAAATGTTCCCCATACCAAGACAAGTGTCATCTATAGAGAAAAACACATTTCAGTCTCAGAATGGAGGTACTATACTCTAGCACACTTATGACTCAAGCGTTTCACATTGAAAATGAAACGGATCTAAGGAGCGTGCAACTGTCATACTGAAAAATCAAATTGATATGGGGCACATGCAGTATTCTCAGCATTAAACTCTTATACTGGTATCAACTGTCCTGTCCAGCATAGTTGAAGCGCATTTAATTCGTATACGAAGAAGTCGGGTTCAGCAGTGGAGGCTATTGCTGTTTGCTGCCCAGCTTAATCATAATAATTATGTATTAACATTTATCATTACATTTGCTGTCTAGTAGATAATCATTAACTATTCTATTAGAAATGGTACATTAGAAAACCACTGTCGTCTAGTTAATAAAAATTCGATCTGGTCATTTAAAATTACAAGGAAGGAATCATTTTGTTTTGGCCTTTAGATGTGGTATTTAGAGAAGCCCTAAAAATACTTCGTGTCCTGCTAAGATATGGGTCAAGTTGACTCCAAGATGGCGGCATTGCATATGGCGGCTCTCTACTTTCACCACAAAAAATCAATACAAATAGAATATGTTTATATGAGAGTACTTTCCCTACTTAGTTGAAAGTACCTGGTACTTACGTGCCGTCTAAGCCTCGCACCGAGTCCTCAGCGTCACGAGGATCCTCAAACTCGACGAAAGCGAAACCTGGTGGGTTTCTCGCCACCCACACATTCCTGATGTTCCCGTATTTAGAGAATATTTTCTCAATTTCATATTTTGATGCGTTTGTGCCGAGGTTCCCGACGTAAACCTTGCAGCACAGGTCCCATTCACGGTAACGCGACATCTAATAAAAATACGATGGATTCATTAGGTAGCACAATAAAATGAGACGCCATTTTGAACGCCAACGAAGAATTAGGGAACAACGTAATAACTATAATACAACAGTACCTTGTTTCTATATAAACGACTTTAAAGACTTCAGTTGACAAAAATTGAAAGCAATTTGTACTATTGACGCAAGAGGAAATTCAAGTAAAGCACAATACGTCCACCTCTCGGAAGTGTTTACAGAAGAATGAATGAAATGAAAGAAAAAAACTAATGAATGAAGGAGCATAAGAAATGAATGAGCAATCGATTAGTCATTCGTATGTGTTTTACGGCTCTGGAACAATTGATTAACGGACTTGAGTGTGGCAAACTTACATTCTGTGTGAGTGTGGCCTATTTAATACATTTATTTGCAAACAAGCTGTGCCCGCGGCTCCGCTCGCGTGAACTACAGAATCCGCCCCGTTCCCACTTCCGCTCCCGTTCTCTTCCCACTTCTACTTCCACTCTCACTCAGACTCGAGACTCTCAATATCCCAACCCCAACCTCAACCCCATCCCTATCCCCAAAAACCAAATTTCACTCAATCCCATACGCGCCGCGCCCTTCGCCGCGTGGCCGTTGACCTCGCCCATATGATGAACATACTCGTACGTTCGAGAAATATTGAATTTTTTTATCAAAATTTTCGTAAAAAAGAGATATTTTTTTCATGAATGATTTCTAAATGTGATACTGAGTTACTGAAAGAAATATTAACAGTCGTCTTATTATCATCCGATATAATGGCTTCTAGAAAAATTTACTTTATTAATATCTCAGGTTCTAAGTGGCGTTTCAAGAAGAAAAATGCACCAGATTTCAAGTACACCAGCAAGACAACTGTCAAAACTGCATAAAATTTTATTTATTATTTTTGTCGTGACGCGGTAACACATTTACATACAGTCGGACAGAGAGACAGACAGACAGACGGACAGAAAGACAGACAAAAATTCTAAAAAAAAATGTTTTAGTTCTATTGGCCCTATAAAGAGCCCTCATACAATTTTTTTTAAATATCTCTCATGTACAGACATAGACCAGTTACAGTTTTATTATAAGTAAGATTAGCGATTTCCCAGTAGTACCACGTTCGTGGACAGTACGTCAATAGACGTCATACCGGTGGCTCCTACCGCAACAGTACGTCTATGGACGTCGTATTCCGTTGGTTCGTCGTCTAATACCGCATGTTACGATCACTTCTTAACATGTTAAGAAGTGCTCAATAATTTTCTTCTGGCCTGTGAACACTATGTGTAGCTTACTATATAGTTTGTGAACACTATGCTAATGTTCACCATAGTATAATTTGGCTACAATTAAGTTTTAGGTATTTGGCTCGAATTTTTTTCCATTATTAGTGATCTTATTGCTTTTCTGATAGAATACGCAGCTCAGGCTTTTATTCATTTATTTTATTTTAAATGGAAAAGCAGTTTATAGCTGGTGCTTCCATATCAGTAGTCTACTTGATTATATTTTATATTCAATAATGTTTATTATTTAATTTTAAATTTCGCGCTGAAACAGCCGTGCGCCATGATAGTTATATTTATTTGAGCATAATCAACAAGCGACGCGACACCACGCAAAGCGTTTGATAAATGTATCTGTGCCTTAAATGTGAAAACAATGACCAATACGGTCAGTAGAGGCAGAAACACACTTGTCATGTCGCAACGCGTGTTCAGGCTAATCAAAACGTATTAAGTCCTATAATCAGAAAACTAGTCATAGGATTTCATTCGTTTTGATTTGACTTCACAAGCGTCACGTGGCGTCGTTGGTCGGATAGGACGTCGTCGCGTGTGAATAATGTATTTCGGTCTTAATTTGATAGTTAACAGAAAATAAAAGATTTCGTTATTATACTGATGGCGTTGTTGTCAAATTCTTAAAATAAAACATTTTTCGAGAAATAATCTCAACAAAAAAAGTGTTTTAATAGAAACAAACCGATCAATATTATCGCACTGTGTATTTTCCACTACGTGAAATTGGCAGAATTATTATGCCCTAAACACTGACTTCCTAAATTTATGCTAAACACGATACAAAAAGCCATAAAAAAAACATTTTTCGATTTTGCAATGTCAATGTCAATTGTCAAGCAGCACCAGCAGGGAATGAATGAGATGAGCAAATGAAGCTGATCAGCAGCTGAGTTGTGACTTTTGGCTGAAATGATGAGATTTTTCCAAAAATAAAGCTGTAAATGGTTCAAGATGGACGTAGTAGGTCTATTGAACAATATAAATGATAAATCTGATATGTTCGCAGTGAAAACTTGGACTTCTGAGTGGTCGAACAACTTCCAAGAGAACCAAGTGAGTATTGATTTTTTGATATATTCTAGTTTATGTCATTTACTGTATAATGTAACAAATAATAACAATATGCTGTTTGTTGTCATATCTGTTACTACACAAAGGGACTATTGTTAAATAACGCGTAGTTTATTATTAGAAATATCCTTGAGATCAATGAAATAGCTGATATGTGATATCTTTGTTACACAAAAGCTGTACTGCAATGGCTATTTTATTCTTAATTGAATAAAATGGTTAAATTATCAGATCAGTTATTTGATTTTATGAATATGGAGTGCAAAATGGTGGTTCATTGTGATCACTTTTTTGTCACTATTTCATGTGACAAGAGTTCTCTGTATTTTTTAGTCCTAGCATGCCATTTCCATGCCATGCATGCATGCCATTCATGTAGTTTTATGAGTTACACAAGCTTGGAACTCATGGTAGTGAGACAAAGTACTTACTATCACAAGATAATAAAGAGACTGGAATAAGGCTGTATTAAAACATGAATAATGATATATACAGCTGTAATGATAACAGCAAAACTTCTTTGTTATATCCTATATTGTATTGTTGTTGTGATGTAGTTACTCATAAAATAATAGAACCGGATGTGTCTGATAAAACAAATAGATTTAAATTCAAAGTACAGAGTAAAAACAAAAACAACTTATCAATTTTTCCTTCCTAAAGATAAGGACAAAACATGTGATTGTTGAGAAATATAACTCAGAATAACTTGTTTAATCTAAATAGATTAGAATACTATTTGAATACTACTTAGTTGGTCCTGGTCTAAATTATCTAGCAGGAAAAGCTGAAAAATAAAAATCCTACTAATATTATAAATGTTAAAGTTTGGATATTTGGATGTTTGTTACTCAATCACGCTTCAACCACTAGACGGATCGTGATGAAACTTGTCACACATATAGGTTAGGTTCTGAAATAGGACATAGGATAGTTTTTATCCTGAAAAATCATCCCATTCCTACGGGAAATACATAATAATTTATGATGTTAAGTTGTCCACACAGACGAAGTCGCAAGCAACAGCTAGTATGTTATATTTGTGAATTGGGTCTCACATTACCTTGTCTTATTCCAGTAGTACATATTATAATAATCAATCAGTCTTACACATCCACTGATGGACATAGGCCATATATAACATATAATTTTACATAATATAACATTTAACAAAGTACATTTATTAATACATATAATTTTATATGAATTGAAATTGTTTATTTCTTACATATAAGTACATGATGAACAATTTAAGTAAATATATATACATGGGACTTAGTTCTAGTGTTTTTCCATACATCTGAATTTCTTAATTTAATTTAAAAATATTCTCTTACTTACCACTCATCCCATAAACTCATTCAGAACATTATTCTACTTACTCTTTATGAACTAAGAAGAGCTTTTATATTATCTAGTCAGAAACTTACTAGAAAAATCAGCAAAAGAATCATAAAAAATAATGATGATTTTTTAAATATTGCAAATTTTTCCTGAAAACACCATAGTTTTCCTATCATTAACAGGCAATTTTATATATTGATAAATTGGTCCTGTAATTTTTATATTGTTCGATGTATAAACAGACAAATTAAAACCTTCACTCTAACTCATTCGTGGACCTTTTTGTAGTCCTGAGAACAAATGATATAAAAAAATAATAATAAGGGTATCAATTGACAGAACTCTAAAAAACATTTGTTTTTTATTTTGTTTTGCTAAACTTTTGTAGGACTGATTAAACATATTCATTAATTTATTACCTACCTATTACAAATAATTCATTTCATAACATTGTAAAAATGGTAATTAAAATAACGGCGTAAGGTAAAATAATGATGTTTACTGCTTAATGGTAGATAAATGTGTTTATCTTATTATTTTGCTTAATAATTATTAAACTTTGTGTTTACATATAATATTCCAGTGAAAAATTGCATAATGAGGCTTCATTATAAAATAATGTGATTCTTATATGGGGTGTTCAAACTGTCTGCATCTTCATCACACTTATGCATGATGTCATTCATGTCAGTAAAATATTACGTAATCGTTTTTCGCGTGTCGTTGCCCTTGATTAGTCTAATTTTCCACCAGGGATGAAATTAAGCATCTGCTGTCCAGAACAGTGGCGTTTCAATAGTGAAAGAATCGGTTCTTTTATTTCCGAGTTTAACTCGAGCAAACTTTCAATTTCTAAGGCTCTTACATATATAGCGGACTATCCGCAATGGAATCCGCTCTCTTTAAAGCGGCAGGGTGTACGCCGCTCAACTATTCACATAAACGGCAATAAAGCCGCGCAGCAGGCGCACTCGAAATAATAAAGGTTATAATAGCTGCCGCCGCAGACGATCTGCCGCCGCTCTAAGCGGACGACCTGCTGTTGCATGTATATCGATTTATACAAATCAGATAATCGATATACAGCGGTCAATCCGCTGCGGTTCGTCTGTGCAAGGAGTCAATTTCTAATTAGGTTGTAGGTCCATTCATATATCTGGCAGCCGTTGTTTTGATTGTTCATCCACCTAAGGGCTAACACGCACTGCGAATTTATTCGCCGCAATTTTTTTCGCAGAATTCTGTGACATATGGAAGTTGTATGAAGCTGCACGCACTGCGGAATAAATTCCGCAACCAAATCTGTGTTTTGCTGCCATCGAAGTAGTACATAGAGATCGTTGTTTGCTGCAGATTTCACCGCGCCGCGACGCGGATGTGGAAAAAAATCCGCGCGGAAAAATTCGCGGCGAATAAATTCGCAGTGCGTGTTACCCCTAAAAGATTTCTCCTTGAAGATCAGTTCTTTTCTTTCTTGCCTGTGATAAGTTTTCTGGAAGTACTAATTTAAGCCTAGGTGTACTAATTTAATCTGTGAGATTGGAACTTGTATTTACAATCCTACTTCCTACTAAATAAAATAAATGTGAAAGTTTGGATATTTGGATGATTGTTATTCAATCACGCTTCAACCACTGGACGGATCGTGATGAAACTTGGCACACATATACACAATATTTTTTTTCCATTTAAAGACCCAGTCAAAACGCTTCTATGCGACGATCTCTATGTACTACTAGATGGAGCATTCCAAACAATCGCTCTGTTCCACGCAACTGTGGCTCCGGGAGCCCAACTCTTTCACATTCACTGTGAAATTTCTGCAGTTACTACACAGAACATTTAATTATTTACTAAATATTGACGTCATTTATCCGTAGTGTTAATATTTAGTAATAATTAAATGTTCTGCGTAATAACTGCGCAAGTTTCATTGCGAATGCTCCCGGAGCCGCAGTTGAGTAGAACAGAGCGATTGTTTGGAACGCTCCATCTAGTAGTACATAGAGATTGTAGCTTCTATGCCCCGCTTTTAATGACCTCCAAGCTTTCACGAAAAGATTAACAACAATCATACAAAAATGTTTGCTCATCTAACAGACTAGCTGTCCTCATGTCCACACCTTGTATCAGATATGTATGGAGCCGTGCCGCGTTAGATTTTACGCAATTTTCCAGTTCCGCGCTCGCGTTTCGACAGCGCATTGGAAAAGGTGCACGCGCAAGGACTTTGCCAGTACAGCGTGCGCTATGAACTCAACCGGTCGCTTTTATGAAGTATTTATTGTTAAACCTAAACTAATGCTGCTTTTTGTGGTATGTTTATTAAAATTAGCAATTTTAGATATAGCTATTCCGCTCGTGTGACTTAAAGAACTCGTTTTCTTCTTTCTCAACTAGTAATATCTTTATGGCTCTTGTTACGTGAACACTTTCCTCGAGAGTTCCTCTAAGTAACGTGGAAGACTTTATTAAAATGTGTTTAGCAGGCCTTAAGATATGAGCGAACAGACCGACACACTAACTTGGTACAATTATTCTTCTGCTTCCTAAAATGGCCTTCCTTATGATTTGCCAATGTCAAGTGTATAGGACGAATACAAACATGGAGACCACGCTTATCGGATTAAAGTTGTGGGTTAGAGCACCCAGGGAGTGTCGTTCTTCAGTTCAAAGGATATCACCATTTCATATTTCATATATATATATATGCAAGATAACATACGTAAATTCGCGAAAGATTATAGGGAACACGTACTCGGCAACTGTGACTTGCCCTGAGCGAAATCAATTAGAAATATAAGAAGCTTTTGTTATATTATTTTTGATATGTATATACGTATACATACACTTGTCTATTCCCAAACTAGGATTTTCTCCTGTGGAAATTGATAAAGATGGGACAATACTGAAACTCATTTATTTCCACCGTTTAGGACATTGAGAACTCTTGGCTAAGTCGAAATTATTCTGTTTACATTTACAATTTGTATTTATTTTATACATTGGCTGGCGTTAAAGCGTATTTTGAAAATACATGGCAAAGAGCGACTAGTTTATACATTATAATATTAAGCTGCGGTAAAATTGTAAAAAAATATCTTTATTATAACTAACATTACTAATCATTATGAATCAATTCACAAATATAACACCCAGACCGGGACCAACTTGCACAAGTGCTAAGTTGTCTGTCCTTAATGGGAATCGAACCCACGCCCTTTTGGCGCTCGAGTCTTACGGCAAAGCCACTAGGCCAACGAGGCGGTCCATACACAACATTTGAGCCTTATAAATATTTTGACTATAACAAAAATATTACAAAGTTTGCAGTTTGACAAACCGTGTCAATCCATGGTCAGACGTGTGTAGCTGTTTATTGTTGTATTGTAAATTAAATAGCAGTAAATAAGGTGTAAACTAGGTAAATAATGCTAACAAATAAAGTGTAATAATTTTCATATTACTGCTAAAAAGCATTTTTCCCTCGGCCAATTATCAGCCTATTTAGTTAGTAGCAGCTGGCTCAGTTGTTCTGTACACATTTTGTCAACTCGCAGTTTGTTTGTACGCGTTTGTTATTAATACGTAGTTAGCTAAATTATCATGCTGTTCACTGTTGGACAACAACAACTGTTATTGAATAATATTATTTACTGTTTCATAGCGTTATCAGTCATGATTGCCGAATTATAAATATTTAAAAAAATATATATAAATATGTGGGACAATTCACACACGGCCACCTGATCCCAAACTAGGCAGAGCCTGTAATATGGGTATCAGACAGCTGATATACATACATAAATCTAATAAATAAAATCGTAAACTTGGCGTGTCTGTACATTGAAGATATTTGCAAAAAAAAAATTGGGGGGTCTAAGGATAAGCAACAGAACACATTTCAATCATTTTTGAAATTTTTGTCTGTTTGTCTGTTTGTCTGTTTATCTGTTTGTCTGTGAGTTTGTGCACGCATCACTTAAAAACTACTGATCGGACTTTAATGGACTTTTCACAGAAACATGGGGCTTAATTTGGTGTAACATATAGGCTTTATTTCATTGCAATCGGTGCAGTCAATCAAAAGTTATGCGAATTTATAGTTTCCGAATACTTGCATACGCTGCGATGAGTGTAGGGTGTAAATGCTCGATTGAATTCGTGAGCGGTAGCGGGAGCGGGTATCGTACCAATGTAATGTGAGATTTTGAAAACTATAAATTACGATGAAAAATCTGGAGCTGGAGCTGGATCTAGAACTGGATCTAGAGCTGGACCTGGACCTGGACCTGGATCTGGACCTGGACCTGGACCTGGACCTGGACCTGGACCTGGACCTGGACCTGGACCTGGACCTGGACCTGGACCTGGACCTGGACCTGGACCTGGACCTGGACCTGACCTGACATGGACCTGGACCTGGACCTGACCTGACCTGGACCTGGAACTGGACCTGGACCTGGACCTGGACCTGGACCTGGACCTGGACCTGGACCTGGACCTGGACCTGGACCTGGACCTGGACCTGGACCTGGACCTGGACCTGGACCTGGACCTGGACCTGGACCTGGACCTGGACCTGGACCTGGACCTGGACCTGGCCTTGACCTGGACCTGGACCTGGACCTGGACCTGGACCTGGACCTGGACCTGGACCTGGACCTGGACCTGGACCTGGACCTGGACCTGGACCTGGACCTGGACCTGGACCTGGACCTGGACCTGGACCTGAGTGGAAGTGGGATAGGGAGCGGAAGTGGGAATGGGAGCGGATCCTGTAGTCCACGCGAGCGGAGCCGCGGGCACAGCTAGTACATAATATAATATATAAATAACATCCAGTCACAAGGCAAACACAAGTGCTCATCAGACGAATGCTTGCCCTGGGCGGGATTCGAACCCGCGACCCCGGGCTTCGCAGGCAGGTGTACTACCGACTTGGCTACGGTGCCGACTTTGGCAATATGCTTCCCTTATTTTTGTGAAGTCACATATTTAAACGTACAAATTATATTTATTTTAATTTCTAATGCTGAATGGAATAGATCCCTAAGTGGGATTAGTCCGCCTTTGTACACATTTTTATTCCTATTTGTTATTGTTGGTACACTAAAGCGTTTACATATATACATATTTTCGGACCTATTCTTTCGAATTAATTCTTACTTAGACATCAAACTTAGACCATACTAATTAGTTTTTCGAATGTCTTGACCTTCCTGAAAATAAGGCAAATATATTCCCAATTCGACTACCACGACTACTGCTACGACGCTAGTATTCAATAATATCATGGCAATAGAGTATTAGTATAAAGTATTCGGGGAAGGAAAACTTCGCGAGGAAACCAGCATTCACCAGAGACGAAAAAGGACTAGGGTAAAAACATAGTATTCAATAATATCATGCCAATTGGGTATTCGGTGAAGGACAACGCCTGGAGGAAACCATCAGACGCCACAGAATTTAAGGCGTACGTAGGTTGTAGGTATGCTGTGTTCTACATTATCCATACTGGAGTCTTACTAAGTCTTACTTATAATCAGGGTTCGTTGATAAGTATCAACGGATATATATCAATTAATATTTATTGTCTCAGTAGCATCCACGGCCGGTCTTGAAAGAATTTTTTCTACCTTCGGCCTGGTGCAATAAAAAATTCGTAATTGTTTAGGAACCGAGAAAGCTCATAAGTTGGTTTATATGTTTAAAAATTTGAACAAGTCCAAAATAACTCCAACAATATGGACTGGGTTTTTGATCCCAATGCCGAAGAATTATTTAACGTTGAGATGGAATCTGAAAGTCAACTAGACTGGGAGCCAGATAATCCTGAAGTGGACTAAATAATATTACAATTTTAAACTGACGTTTTTAAATAAGAATTTAAACATTATAAATTTTAATTCGGTTAACTGTTAATTAAATAAGACTGATTATTAATTATTATTAAACTCGAAGACTGTTTTTTGTGTGTTAATTTTATAATAAATAAATATATATTAAATAAATCAAACTCAATCTTTATTTTACACTCTTCTTTTAAATCAATTAAAAGATCAAATATTAAATAAAGCCACTTGCAGCCTAAAAATTGCATGTTTTGCAAGATATATATCCGATTTTTGATATTTATTATAAACTAGCTGTGCCCGTGGCTCCGCTCGCGTGAACTACAGAATCCGCTCCCATTCCCGCTCCCGCTTCGGCTTCCGCTCCCGCTCCCATTCGCCTTTTCCCACGCCCACGCCCACTCTCATTCCCACTAAGTTTACGATTTTATTTATTAGATATCGAATTGTTGCGAACCCTGCTTATAATGTTTATTTGTTTTCAGGTGCTGTGGTCTTTCTGCGGGTGCCTACTGGTGTCTTTACTAGTCGTATTTTTCTATTACTACAGGAGATGGCGAACGAAAGGTAAGCCTTACCTGATACCTGGTCTCCGATATACGGACAATCCTAATTCAGATTCTTTGATAAGTAATACTGTCTGGCAGGTACAGGGATACTTGTTTGTGTTACTTGTTATGTTCATGTTGTTTTGTGTGAAATAAATTACTATCTTTTGTTATTCTGACATGTCAAGGACAAAAACTAACACACATCATTTAAAAAAATATTTGTTTTTGTCAACGATCTCTATGTACTACTAGATGGAGCGTTATGGAGAACTCTTTCATATTCACTTTGAAACTTGTGCAGTTACTACTCAGAACATTTAATTATTTACTAAATATTGACATTATTTAACCGTAGCGTCAATATTTGGTAATAATTAAATGTTCTGAATAGTAACTGCACAAGTTTCATTGTGAATGTGAAAGAGTTGTGGCTACTTGCTTGAACAGAACGATTGTGTGGAACGTTCCATCTAGTAGTACATAGAGAATAATAGAGATCGTTGGTTTTTGTGACTGTTTTTTATTACATTATAAGTATTTGAAAATATATTAGAAACATAATGTGTTTGTTTCGTTCATTATTGTACCAATTTAACATAAAAGCATGGTTTATGGTATATGATTCTTATATATATTTAAATTTAAACCATAAAGGTTTATTCGCAGTCAACAGTGCAGTTACAGTATCGGATTCGTTCAGTGTTTTTAGATGTGCTAAAGGAAAATATGAACAATAAATACATGCTAATTTAGTTCTTGATGCAATGTCATAAGGTATATTTTAAATAGTTTATGATTTACGGAACTGAACTGACAGTTCACTAAAGGACCACTGACGCATAACTATATCGTAATACGGATGCTTGACGGATTGATAGCCTTTACTGCATTTGAAATATGACACGTTATTCCGTAACCTTAAGCCAAGTGGACCGACGACCTAAAGAAGGTGGCTGGTAGCGCCTGGATGAGGAGAACAGAGGAACACGTGTATTGGCGTTCATCGGGGAACTCTTATGTCCAGCAGTGGACGTCTAAGGGGCTGATATGATGATTTCTTAACCTAACTTAAAAAGACAGACTCAGGGCTGAGGCGGCACTGATAGGTCCGAATCAACCTTAAGTATATTTGGTCTCCAGAGCTGTCAGGCATCATGGGCGCGGCGGGCGCCGCAGGAGAACCAGCGAAGCGTTTCCGCAAGCGCGACAAAATGCTGTTCTACGGGCGCCGCATGCTGAGGAAGGTGAAGTCCATCTCCAACTCCGGCCAGGGTCGGAAGAGACGCGCCGTCATGAGGTTCGCAAGGAAACTGCTGCAGTTGAAGAAGGAATCTGCGCCGGAGCAACTGAAGGTGGGTTTTCTTCACTGAATCTTTTTTTGTATTTCTTCTTTATGTCATTACTTGAGGTTGGCGCCTACTCCGAAAGCATTTCGGGTAATATCTGTCGATTTAAAAAGCCATTTTCTACCATCTAACGGGTCACGTGACATATTCTGATAAACGTTAGGCGTGTAATTAGTTATTATTCGAAATGAGGATCTCTGTTCTGAGAATATCTCCCGGTTTTTCAGACGCGAGTCTGGCAGGGAGTACAACACTCGCACGCAGCGTTTTGCTTCCTCTTTCATAATGCGAACTGCTAATGAATGGAACTCCCTGCCTGCTTGGGTATTTCCGGATAACTACAATTTGGATTTTTTTAAAGCAAGAATGAATATACATCTTCTGGGTAAGCGCGCTCCACCTTAGGCCTCATCATCACTTACTTAGGTGAGATTGAGGTCAAGCGCAAACCCATCAATAATATAAAAAAAAACATGTATATCGTGTGGTGGAGTAGATATTCTACACCTACAATTTGCAGGTCCTGGAACCTCCAGCAGAATACCTAGAAGAGGACCTCACGAGCGACGACCGAGTGCCCCCGGACGCCCTGTACATGCTGCACAGCATTCGCGTGTTCGGCCACTTCGAGAAACCAGTGTTCCTCATGCTGTGCAAGCACACTGAGATCCTCAACCTTCCAGCGGGCTCTTTTCTGTTTAAAGT
Organism: Esperia sulphurella; assembly: GCA_947086405.1. Classification (NCBI taxonomy): domain Eukaryota; kingdom Metazoa; phylum Arthropoda; class Insecta; order Lepidoptera; family Oecophoridae; genus Esperia; species Esperia sulphurella. The sequence continues at coordinate 15,956,155 of OX352260.1, forward strand.
TGGTAAGTCTTTTCGTCTTAACATCCTGGCTTTGATTTGTATATTCGATTCTTTGTTCTAGTTTCCTTCGTTTTCATTAATGTAAATAGATTTAATTTGTGGTATAACATATTTTCTTTAACTTTTTGTCTCTGAGGGTTATAAAATCCGACAATTTAAAGTGGGAACATCACATTACAAAGATTGCGACATCGGCGAATTTTTAATTTTTTATTATTATTATTATTTATTTAATTTATTAATCGTATAAAATAAAACATTTTCTTACAAAAATTGTCTCCCAAAACCGTCTAGACGGTTTGACTGGGGGATCATAGTCTCCTTATGTTTAATTGAAATTAATAATTAAATATGATGGAGTTAAATGCTTTCCAACAAATAATTTTTCAGCATTTTTTTTAATTTACGCTTGTTACGCTACAGTATTTTGCATAAGGAAAACATTTCAGTGTCTCACCCCTGCTCTATTCCTCAAAATCTATAAGACCTACATACAACCAATCCTAGAGTATGGGTTTCAAGTATGGAGCCCCTATATCGAGAAAGATATTACTATCCTAGAGAATGTGCAGAGGAGAGCTACAGAACTACCGCATGCTTTTAAAGGATTGGAATACGAAACTAGATTATCGCGCCTGAACCCTTACTACTCTTAAAGAAAACAGAGAAAGAGGAGATCTAATTGAGACCTTTAAGATTTTGAACAATCACTACAACACATCCAAGTTAAAGAATATATTTAACTCAAACCCCACTGAACGACTCCGAGGACATAATATGAGATAACAATGCTCACCTGAACCCTCAAAGAAACTTTTTAAGCAACAGGGTTGTAACCAGATGGAACAAATTGCCAGAATCTGTCGTAACTGCCACATCAATAAACCTGTTTAAGAACAGACTGGACAATTACTTAAAGGAAAGTAATCAAGTCGACTAATGATATGGAAGAACCAGCTATAAGCTGCATTTCCATTTAAAATAAAATAAATAAAACTTAGTGGAGATATCCCCCACAGATTTATTCATAGTCCTACAGATAAACAATAGAAATTAAACCAACCATATAAACTATTTAGCTTCATTGTTACATGTGATTATTATTGTAAAATGAATCGTCTTAACGTTAATACATCAACAATAAAAATTTAATATATTACAATAAAAAATATTAAAGTTATGTTAAATTACATAATGGGCCTAATTCTAAATGTATATATTAAAAACTTGATAGCACTAAAACTAGTTTCTTCTTTATCTTCATAATACTATGTGACAGGGATAGAAACAATTTTAACGCTGTCAAATTTTACTTTGTGCCTTTAGAATCGGACCCGGTACCAATGTTAATAAATAATACATTATTAGTAATTAAATAATCGAGTATGAGGGAACGTTCAATAAGAATTCATTCATCAGTGGAATAATGTTAAATTTTCCTGTGATGGATGGTTTTTCAGTCGTCGACTAAACGTTTCGTCATTGGTTTCCTACGTAGAGCAGCAACGGAAAGGTACTAGTATTTCGTCTCTCTTTGTAGAAAATACCTTATCAAATCGTTTATATTACCAGGTGACACAGACGAGAACGTGTACGTGGTACAGAACGGGCGCGTGAACGTGTACATCACTAACCAGGACGGCAGCAGCCTCTCGCTGAAGGTAGTGAGGGCGGGTGAGAGCGTCACCTCGCTGCTCAGCTTTACTGATGTGCTCACGGTAAGGATAAGTAGTACCACCACAAACAGTTGCTGTTTAGTGGTACTTGCAATGTAATAATTATTTCTTATGAATAAATAATATAATAATAATAATAATAAAACATACAGTGGGCGAATGCGTGGCGGAGGCGTGCTCCGGTTTTTTGTGTTGTTCGAATTAGCACGAAACCCTTTTACACATAGTACCTACCGCTGCGTGGAGCAGGATTTGGTATGGAGTGTATTAAAAGGCGGCATTTTACTTCTGTACCGCTTCTGGCGCAGTTTAAAAGTATGTACAGTTGAGGTCTCAAAAGGTTCGTCATCTTAATGTCTATATTTGTTTGTACCAGTGCAAGAAACAATATTGCCAACATTTGTATAAATCTTGCGTTTTGTGTACTGTTTTACCGACTCCATCCTGTCAATATTACAGATACGACACCTAAGTTTAAATTTTGTTATCAAACAAATAAACATTAATTTTCCATGCATCAGTCTGTTTTGTGGCATAGTGATAAGGTAACCTGTGGCGCGACGTGACAAAGGAATGAATTAAAAAACTGAAGAGACTTTCCTTATCGGATATGCATGAAACGTCGTACTTGATATTTAACCCAGTATTTGTAAACATTGACTCCAAAGAAAATATGAAGTAGGATTCATAATGGACATATACAAGAACTAAACCTGAAGGGTCACTGTTTAATCACAGCAAACTAGTCAAAGATATACATATAATCAAAGATAATGGCACGATATACAAGTATACTATATGTTGCCTGCGACTTTATTGGGAGTGACATTTCAAAAAATACTCTATCAGGGGTTTCCTGGTATATTTGAGGGACCTCTACAAAGTTTCAAGTTTCCAAAACAAGCGGTTTAAAGAGCTTTTAAAAAAATCGGCGTTACTAGAATTGAGGTTAAAATTGGTAAAAAATTATTTTTCATTTTAAAGTACAATGTCATTATAAGCCAGAGTTAATGATTTTTCTTGTCATAGTAGATCATAAAGAATAACAAATTGACAAACAATGTGCGTCATATATAACATTTGAGACGGTGCAAAGTCTAGTTTACGAATATCCTTAGTAGTGTATTGTATCTTTGGACTTTGCAACATATGCATCATCATCATCAGCCTAAATACGTCCACTGCTGGACATAGGCCTCCCCATTAGAATACCACTTTTGGTAAGTTGTCCATTTTGGAATTTGCCATATTCACCACGCTTGGCAGGCGGATTGGTGATCGCAGTAATGATCTTAACATACACACACAGCAGAACGCTGCTGCCCGTCTTTTGTGCAATCCCGTAGTCGCCTTGACGACACCCACGGGAAAGATGGGGGTGGCCCTATTCTAAGCCGGGAACCACACGGCAACATATGCATGGTAATTTTTAAATAAAATATGATATTGCTGTGCCCTATGGATTAGACTAAGCATAAGATAGATCAGCCTGTGGGTCTAGAAATTTAAAAATAATGAAAAGAGGTTCCACACAATTAGTGGCATAAGGGTTGAAGAGCCGTGGTAGCCTTAATGCTTCTGGACTGGCCTCACGTTCATGAGATCGTGCGTTTCAAACCCCGTCCGTACCAACGAGTTTTTCCAAACTTAAGTACGGATTTTTTATACCATAGGTTTTTCGGTAAAGGTATAAATCGTGAGGAAAACTTCCATATGTCAAAGAAAAACTTCTATGCGTTTGTGAAGTCCAGCAAATAGGCTTGGGGCACGGAGGTTTGGCACAAAGGATCCGGAAAGATCGGAAGTGTCGCCAGGTCTTCCTAAGAAGATACGATAAAGGGTTGAAATGGAAAGATAGTTCCGTGTAGGTCGCCATTTTAATTAATGTGTCTAAAATGAAACTGTGGAATCCGTTATAATGGTTTATCATAATTTCACCATATTTGCCAGATATTATTACATATATTTCAAGGTTCACCTCAGTTGGTCCAGTAGTGTTTAAATTATACGACGGGCAAACAAACAGACAAAAATAAGTACAATCTTGGCGGTAAGTCGCCTAAGCGACTTCTTCCTCACAAGCTTGTTACCAATTCATATTTAATGCAAGTAATAATTTTCAGGGCAACTCCCAACCGTACAAAACGGTGAACGCGAAGGCCTTAGAGGATTCCCAAGTGATCAAACTGCCAATGAGGGCCTTTCAGGAGGTCTTCAAGGAGTATCCTGATATATTCGTTAGAGTAATTCAGGTGTGTTAATTTTCTTTAAATAAAATTAGATGTTGACTTTTAACGTTATCGTCCTTTATTTATTTGCGCATTAATTCTAGATGTTCTGATACTGTGGTAGTTCTGATAGAGTGGGCGTTCTGATACTGTTGTCATTCTGATAGAGTGGGCGTTCTGATACTGTGGTCGTTCTGGTACTGTAGACGTTCTGATAAAGTTTACGTTCTGATTCAGTGGATGTTCTCATATAGTGGACGTTTTGTGACATTGCACGTTCTGATACAGTAGACGTTCTGATTTAGTGGACGTTTTGTTACAGTTTACGTTCTGATTCAGTGAAGTTCTGATACAGTGAATGTTCTCATATAGTGGACGTTTTGTAACATTGCACGTTCTGATAAAGTAGACGTTCTGATTAAGTGGACGTTTTGATACAGTTTACGTTCTGATTCAGTGAAGTTCTGATACAGTGGATGTTCTCATATAGTGGACGTTTTGATACAGTTTACGTTCTGATTCAGTGGACGTTTTGATACAGTTTACGTTCTGATTCAGTGAAGTTCTGATACAGTGGATGTTCTCATATAGTGGACGTTTTGATACAGTTTACGTTCTGATTCAGTGGAAGTCCTGATACAGTGATGGTTCTGATACAGTCGAAATTTGGACAGGTGGACATTACCATTGTAATAGTTAATTAATGATATTTTCTTGTGACAGATCATCATGGTGCGTCTACAAAGAGTCACTTTTACAGCTCTGCATCAGTATCTTGGGCTGAGCGCCGAGTTGGTCAATCCGGTAAGTTGGTTTTCAATCTAGCAATTTTTAATTAACTTCTCTCTTAACTTCTCGCCTCCGGCGTAGTTAAAATATTCAGAATGGTCAAGAGATGGTGCTATAAGCTTCATATCTCACTAATAAATAAATATTTCTTATATCATACACTTGACATTCCTAAACTAGCGTTATCTCCTATACTATAGGAATTAGAGAAGAATAGAACAATTCACAAACATACCATCCAAATCGGCCAATTCACAAACATACCATGCAAATTTTTTGAAGTTGTCTGTTCCTAGTGGGATCGAAACTACCACCTCTAGACTATACGTTTAACGACCAAGCCTAGGCCAACGAGACGGTTAGTAAATATTGAGTGGGCTCTGAGTAATATAGGTAGTGATATGTTACTATGTTAATATTAATCTTCGCCTATAAACAAGTTAAATTATAAAACATCAATCGGGCCTCCCCAACCCGTCTGGCCAGCGCGGGGAGTGTAGGCCAAATCCTCCGTCTGTCTCCGGCAGATGAGAGAGCGTTGTGCTCCTGCAGTGGAGACAAAAATAACCTGATGATGATGATAAACAAGTGGACAGTATTTCTATTTATTTCCACGGACGTGGGGTCAATGCGGGGAAGACCGCACGCTCGACTTTCTAGCGCTATTTTAATGGCGCCACCGTCGACAGTTCGGTCGGTAAAGCAGTACTGTAGTTATAGTTCCGATCTGACATAAGACTTGCAATTTTTTTTATTTTTTTTTTCACTTTAAACTCGGGAGTTGGTGCCGCCAAAAAAAGATTCGATCACTTTACTAAGTAATAGTAACAACTGTTTTGTTTGTAAACGTGCCACCATTTATAGGTAAACCTGCCATGTGGGGTATGTCCGTCTATCCGGAGTATTTAAAAAAAACCGACTATAACATTGTTATTATTAACATTTTGAGTAGGTTATCGTATACGCAAATGAATATTTTAATGTATATTTGCTTTCACGTCAATACCACGAAAATTATAGCCAATTTTGAAATTTTAAGTTTTAACTTTCAAAAACTCTTACCCGAAGTGACTTTATGCACTACTAGCTGGTGCCCGCGACTTTGTCTGCGCAGGATTAGTATTTCGAGTAGCTTATATTAGCGTGGCGTAGAAAATAACTAACATTATGACATTAAAATTATCACATAAATAATTTTTGGGTCGCATTTCACACAATATCTTTAAAAATTCTAGCCTATGTGTTATTCTGATGTATAAGCTATATTATTGTAAATTTTCATTAAAATCCATTCAGTAGTTTTTACGTGAAAGAGTGACAAACATCCATCCATACTTTCGCGTTTATAATATTAGTAGGATAAATGCTGCTAAAGATCAACAACGTCATCTTTTATAAATGTTATGGTAATGATACAGGGTCGCGAGAAACGGCGGCCGACCAACGTCGCGTCGTCCCCCGGCAAGACCAGCCGCGGGCCCGTGGTCGACAACAGCACCAGCACGCCCTCGCCGCACCACGCAGAGAAGTCGGTGCCGCTGCCGGAGCATGTGACAATGATATCGGTAATATTCACATGTGAAGCGTACACGGGAATAACGATCAGAGTCCTGAAGCAGTAAGGTCCATATTAAAATAACGGGTAGTTGGCTCCATCACAGAAAATCAAATTAAATTCATTCCCCCTGCAACTGAGTACGTGGCATTGGGCAGGTTGCAGTACAATGTTATTTTTTGTAAAATTTTAATGAGAGCTTAAGCTAGGCTGCCAGAAATAGTAGATTGTATCATAGGGGAGCAAAATAATATTTTTACTGCGAGGGCGCTTTTTGAATCCAGAGCGAAGTGAGGGATTCTAGAGTAGAAGCCTGAACGTAGCGAGAGATTCAAAGTACGTCGTCCGAGCCAAAAATATATTTTGCCCCCGAGTGATACACTCTACTTTTCATCACCCTCTATGAGAAAATAAAATCTTGCGTCAGTTCTAATACTTTCAGGAGTTAATTCTATACTTTCACTGTCACTTGAAGAACTCATTTTTCAAAACAAAATCATGAATTTCTAACAATCCGTGAAAATTGACGAAAACGCGGGCTGTAGTTCGCGCGTTTTTTGAATGGGATGAAAATGAATATTCATCTAATGGCATTTCAAAGTGAATAGAATGCATGGCCTTCAAAAAACAATTTAAGTGTCCGTTTGAACTCTAGCATCGGTAGTCTCGGTGGCATATAGTGGGAACTTATTGTACATTATTATTTTCGTGTGAATACCTTATTTCATCACTTTGTTCCTGGATGCACTAACTTTTAAGAATAAATAATAATACAACTTCAGAAGACGTACTCCCTAAGAAGGTTTGTTCAGTTTCTCATACCTACGAAATTCAATCCCACGCGCATGGAAGAAAGTCAGTGTTACGCTGAACCGCTAAATCACGCACACATTGATAGTATTACGCGATTCGTTTAGGTGCCCCGGCACTCGGGGCCGCGCCACGTACTCTGAGAAAAAAATAAGTAGCACTCCTATTCATATAAGGATAAAAATATATCACTGTTATGTAAGTAGCCGCCCCCATTATAAATAGTATTGCCTACAACTAAGTCAGTAGCCGGTCACATTACTAAATAGTGTGGTTACTTGATAATATGGCCTGCTTCTGAATCAGTTGTAAGCAACACCATTATAAAGGGGGGTGGGGACTCTACTTATTTTGGATTTGTGATATTCATCGTAATTCCCCTGTACCCTCCATGTTATGTGACATGATAACGATTTATTTTTACCGAATGAAACGGAACCCCATAAACGCTTACAAGCTTCTTTGACCAATAAGCGACTGGCAACACATGAGACACGTCACCTTAGTTCAGACCAATCATGACATCACGCGACCTTAACTTGACCAATCAGCGTGCAGTTTCCTCTGCCTGCACACCTCAGCACTTTGACAGATTGTTTGTTTATAGAATCGAAACTTAAAATCATTATGATTCTACTTGAAACAGCCTAAGTCTGGCCGCTATTAAAATTATATGTGACATTGTAATGACGCCATCGAATATATATTAGTTTTTTTTTTATAAAATGTATACATATATTTGTATGTATGCATTTTGCTATTCTAATCTTCTAAACACGTCAAAATTGAAGTCTTAATATTTTTTTATCAATAAATGTAGGCCATGAAGTATGAATCTATATTAAATCACTGTGCAATATAAAACTGGTTTTAAAACTCCCAGCTCACCCTCTCAATTCTACCCTAACTCCATAATGTAGTTAGATATATACATAAACCCACTAATAACTTTGTATGTCTGTAACCGCATGCAGCAGGAGGCCAACGTTGGTCTGCCGGCGTCCTCCCCCATACACATCCAGGGACGGAAGCCCAGACCGGACATGGTGCCTGATATCACATCTTCTAACACGCCACAGGTACCTTGTTTAACTGATGACTAACAGATATTAATGATGGCTCATTTAGAGAAGCAACACGTTTAAAATAAAAGAAAATTACTAGAATTTTCGATATATTTTCCTAAGTAAATCCCAAAGATATCATCAGCCGAAATATGTCCACTACTGAACACAAGCCTCCCCAATAGAATGTCACTTTTAGTGGGCTGTCCATTGGGAGATTTTCCAGAACCACCACGCTTGGCAGACGGATTGATTATCGCAATTTTTAATGTGCACAGGTGAACGCTGCTGTATTTCCCTGGTGCATGGGAAGATTGGGGGTGGCCCTATTCTAAGCCGGGAGCCACACGGCTAAGAAATTGCCCTTTCCAAATGCATACCAACAAACACGGTCTACCTGATAGAGGAGCTGAGGTCGTATAGAAATTTACGCGATCGTTTCCCTAGAACTCGTCTTCCAAAAGCCATCTAGTTTTGCGGCTGATATGACCTGGGGGCCTGTTACTCTGTAAGTATTTCGGCTAATATCCGTTATACGGTAATGTCACGTGACCATTTAGAGAGTACAAAATGGCTTTTTAATTCGACGGATATTCGCCGAAATACTTACGGCGTAGGCCCTGTTCAGTGTCAGATTACTCTGAAGCTATCGTCCGATCTCCACATTGTGGATCATATCCCTTAAAAATACTGATTAATGGCTTGTAGCTAAATTAATTTGTATTAATTTAAAATAACTGCCGTTTGGTTTCCATTAGAGTAGAATAGGACCACTCCAACTCTTCCCATGGATATCGTACAAGGCGACAAAGGGAATACATTATAAAACATCAATCAGGCCTCCCCAACCCGTCTGGCCAGCGCGGGGAGTGTAGGCCAAATCTTCCGTCTGTCTCCGGCAGATGAAAAAGGGTTGTGCTCATGCAGTGGAGACAAAAATAACCTGATGATGAAAATAACTAAATCCATACGAGCAAAGCGACTCGTGTTCTATGACCGAGTTTAAAAATAATTAATTTGGTTTTTTTTTCTTAGCAACAGCCTGACGTCCAGCCCACTACGTCGTCGCTTCAGAGGTCCAAAGAGGGCTCTTCGTTTAAGAAGAACAATGCAGACAATCTTGATGAACAGGTTAGTACATAACTTCTTTACTTTTTAACTCTATAGATGTCAGGCGAGTTAATAGACATTTGAAGTATTGTACAAGGATATAGAAATGAGAAGGTCACACCCTCTTACCTATTTCTGCCATCAAACAGCAGTACGTACACGTGCGTTTGTGCGCGTAAACTATCGAGAGAGGGACAACGTTATACCTCAACACATAAATGCTTCTCTATCTAACCGGCTGCGTACTACACGCCGTGCTTTATTTTGAGGGCGACATTAAACTGGCGGGGGAGGTGAGGGTCGCTTCTTTACGGTAGTAATATTTAGTATTCTCTGGTTATAATGAGGAGGGCATAAAGTCATATACATACATAATGCTCACGGTCCCAGAGGGGTAGGCAGAGAGCATGTGGTTGTGTTTATCGTAATTGAACTATATGTATAGAGCGGTTAATACCACCACATTTATTTTTATCACAATTCGCCATTTCAAATTAAATCTTTGAGTTGTTGTTTAACTTTTATAATTTAAAAAGTTTTAACTAGTATAAACTAGAGCAGTACAGTAATATTATGTTCGCGTCAATATACGAAGTCTACTCTTAGAGTCCCCGCAGACTGCAAACCTTATATCGGCCGATAATTTAGTCGGATTGAGCTGCTAGTACAAACACTGGGCCAACAAATCGTCATAGTGTGCGCACTTGCATACATCTTTATACTGTTTATGAGCCTGACTAAACTATCGGCCGATATAAAGTTTGCAGTCTGCGGGGACTCTTAGACTCGAATTGCATTCTAAGAGCTCACGGACTGTACCGACTTGTATTTGTCTTACAGGCTCTAATACAAATAGCCACAGACGCCTTTGTCAAGGAACTGGGGCTGGAAAGCGACCTAGTACTGAAAGGGAATGTGCAAGTGAGGGATTTGCCAGCAGGCACCTACATCATGAAGGAGGAGAGTCATAAGGTAGGAGAACAAATTTTATGGTTAAACGAGAGTGAGGATGTTTGTTACACAATTACGACAAAACAGCTTAACCAATTTTATTAAAACTTGGTATAGTGATAGCTTCTCCGTGTGGTTTCCGGTATAGTAGAATAGAACCACTCCAACTCTTCCCGTGGATTTCGTACAAGGCGAGTAAGGGAATACATTATAAAACATCAATCAGGCCACCCCAACCCGTCTGGCCAGCGCAGGGAGTGTAGGCCAAATCCTCCGTCTGTCTCCGACAGACGAGAGGGTTGTGCTTCTGCAGTGGAGACAAAAATAACCTGATGATGATAGTGATAGCTTACTCCTATATCTTCAATTAATACTTGACACCGTGGGGTATAAAACTACGACATAGACATCTTTCTACTTTTTTGTCTGATTTTATGTAATGGCAAGTTCGATAATTCATATATAGTGACTGTCTGAAATCAGCGCCAATGTGGGATGCTAAGTATTTAGTCCATTGCCATATATTTATGAGGTCAATAAAATTAACTACACAAACTTCTGAAAGGGTGGGGGGGAACAGTAATTCAGTAGTCCACGCAGCAGATGAGAGGGTTGTGCTCCTGCAGTGGAGACAAAAATAACCTGATGATGATAGTGATAGCTTACTCCTATATCTTCAATTAATACTTGACACCGTGGGGTATAAAACTACGACATAGACATCTTTCTACTTTTTTGTCTGATTTTATGTAATGGCAAGTTCGATAATTCATATATAGTGACTGTCTGAAATCAGCGCCAATGTGGGATGCTAAGTATTTAGTCCATTGCCATATATTTATGAGGTCAATAAAATTAACTACACAAACTTCTGAAAGGGTGTGGGGGAACAGTAATTCAGTAGTCCACGCGAGCGGAGTCGCGGTCATATCTAGTAGTTACTATACTTTGTAGTATAGCTGGAAATACTTTTTGGAAGAAACGTCACGTTATCGTTATTTCGATACGATGCTTTCATTAATTATCGTCCTCCCTTTTAGGATTGTATTTAGACTATAAATACTTAGTTTTTCTCGGGAAACAAGTTCATTAACGAATAAAAATTATTCAAATGTGATGTGATTGCATGGTTTGTGTAGTTAATTGTGAACTGACAATGTTTTATACTATTTAAATTGAGTTTTATGAGACAGTAACTACATTAGTTGTGGCAGTTATCGAAACTTGGCCGATGTAAACTTAACATAATTTTCTTGCTTTTTCTCCCAAAAGCTGTATTATAATGTCACCGGTGAGCCAGAAATTAAACAGGTATTGAGTTTTTGGTGCGTGAATGGTTTTCCAAAAGATTTTGTGTAATATTTAGTGTGGATTCAGATATATTGCAAGATTTCTCTGTTAAAGAGTTTTAAATTCAAATCCATGCAACTCTATTGATGACACAGTTTCAAATCCCATGTAGCATATAGAGGCATTGTTGTTACCCGACTGAGGCGAAGCCCAAAGGTCACGTTTTTGCAGTATTCATTCACAGTGTCAGGGCGTTTTCGCACTTATCCGTATCCGATTCTTGTTGAATACGTAAAAATTCGGCCGGGAAAGTTCACGTATAGCGTCTGCGCACTGATCCGTTTTTAATCGAGTGTAGTGAGCAAGCGTACGTAAAATTTATATGGCGGCCACTTCGGCTCGGTTTTGATCTGTAAACGATCCGAACTGAGAATTTACATATCGAATACGTACCGTTTACTATGGGTGCGCAAACGTCCATACAATTACTAAGATGGCCAAACCAGGTCAGAAACGAAATACGAATCGAATAAGAACCGGATACGGATAAGTGCGAAAACGCCCTCATTGTATATTTTTCCAACACAATCATCATCATCATCATCAGCCCGAAAGAGTCTACTGTTGGACATAGGCCTCTCCCAAGGTGCGCCACTGAACCCGATCCTCGGTTCTTCTCATCCAGTTACTGCCAACCGCCTTACGCAGATCGTCGCTCCATCTAGCCAGGTGATCCGCCAGAGAACTAAAGTCTTCGACATAGCTCAAAAAGTTAGTACGCTGAAGTGGCAGTGGTCTGGTCACATCTGTCGGAGAACTGATTACCGCTGGGGTAAACGAGTTCTCGAGTGGAGACCGCGACTGGGCAAGCGTAGTGTGGGACGCCCCCAACACAAAATGTTTTATAAATAATTACTTCATCTTTAAACTCTATCTAAAACATACATTAGTACTAATATGCACAATATTATATTGATTGATAAAACTTTGTTGACTGTTTGTGTATGGAAGTATTTCATTTCATTAAGTGACTTTTAAACAGCAAAGAAATCAGTAGCCCATAATATGTCCCACTGTTGGGCAGAGAGAGTCTACTCCGTGCGAGTTGATGGTACGGGTATAATCGCCCAATTTAGTTTCTCTCATAAATGGTCTCCCTATTGCATTCTCACACAATCAATAAGTGTTGTTTTGTTCTGAAAAATTACCAATTCCATGTATCAATCGGTCATATTGTCAAATAAGACGCCATACAAAACCTATAATGCATAACGCATGCATTCACATCGTGCGTTTGCAAAACACTTGCATGGGTCAGAATTAAATTTTGACGACGGTACATGCGCCTTAGAATTTCTTCTGAGAGTCGAAATTCTAAAATAAATAAAGCCATAAGTTTTTGTACAGGACGTGGCGCTGGTGTATCTCCTGTCAGGTGCGTTACTTGTCTCCCAACGGGTTGCAGAAGGAGATGGTGAAGTTCACATGTTCACAGCCTATCCAGGTTTGTATTTTTACTTTTTGGGCTTAGTCGTGTGGCTCCCGGATTAGAACAAGGCCACCCCAGTCTTCCCGTAGGTGTTGTTAACGTGACAAAGGAATTGCACTAAGTACGGGCTGCAGTGTTTTCCCGTATACATTACGATAACCAATCCGATTGCCAAACGTGGTGATTATAACATGACCCCCAATGGACAGCTCACTAATGTGGCATTCTATTGAGGAGGCTTATGTTCGGCAGTGGACGTATTTAGGCCGATGATGAAGTCCGTCTTTGCACGTACTCTAGTCTTGTACCGGTTCCTAGATGAGAACCGGTATTCCTGTAAGCGATATTGAACCGGTTATTTTGAGTGAGTGACCTATTTTCACCTTATATAGTTAACTTCAAATGCAAAATTCAAAAATTATTTATTTAAACCCTAAATCTAGTAGTTGCTTAAACAATAAGTTTATAAATAACTTACAAGTAGACATACAGTATGTAGCACTGTGCAACAAAGTAAGAACTGAGCTACTGCACTGACCCACAGGCCGTAACGCGCGTATAGCGAGTTATAAAACAGGTAATTACTTATTTTGTGTACATAGAAATATTCTGTATAATTACACTATTGGAAGATTAAAAAAAAACAAAAAAAAGTCTAAACTAAAAAAAAATTAAATTAAAAAGAAGAGTTACAAATTATATAATGTGTGTGTGTGTGTAAGCGAGGGGGTGTGTTTGCCTCAACTGTCTCAACTTATATTGTGTTAATTTGCCGTCCAGGTGAATTCGAAGGCGGCTTGGCCGTCCTCACAGGAGAGCCCAGCTTCTTCTCGATTCGTGCTAAACACTTCTCCCGCATCGGTCTGCTGTCCAAGACTACTGTTTACAGCGTCATGCGCGAACGACCCTCGGTCGTCCTACATATCGCGAACTCGGTCGTGCGGCGGCTGTCACCCTTTGTCAGACAAGTGGACTTCGCTTTGGATTGGGTAAGTTATATATCATTGACCTTCTCGTTGGCTTAGTGGCTCGGTTATTGATCTATAGAGGTCGTAGGCTCGATAGTTTGTACAATTTATACCTTATTTAATTACCTTAGTACAGAAGAAATCGTTAGTATGTATCATGATCATCATCAGGTTATTTCTGTCTCCACTGCAGGAGCACAACCCTCTCTCGTCTGCATTAGACAGACGGAGGATTTGGCCTACACCCCCCGCGCTGGCCAGACGGGTTGGGGAGGCCTGATTGATGTTTTATAATGTATTCCCTTAGTCGCTTTGTACGACATCCACGGGAAGAGTCGGAATGGTTCTATTCTACTCCAATATTTGTATGTATATCACAGGCCAATCATAAAATCAGGCAGATCATGATGCGCCTAGCCACATCGTGATCTGCCGCTATTTCGTGATGTGTCTGACTTATATCAGGCCCATCGATTGACACTCATCCTTTGTCGATTTGTCTAACCACGTTCAGCCATATCGTTTGTAGGAAGTTTGTTGAATGTTGTAGTTAAATAAGATACGCTTTTTCTGAAAGGGGCAATTCAAGTATTACGTGAGCTTTACAGGGGGGCGGGGTTGTCGTTGCTTTGCTTATTTTTGATGACATGGGGGATGGGGGCGTCTGGGTGGTGATTATATCAGCAGTATTTTTTTTCGGAATTTTTCGTTAATAATTGCAAAAAAATCGGCTTTACGTACTTAAACGGCCCCAATCTCAATAATCTTAGAACTAATTGAAATGGCAGGAAATGAGTATCGCATTATTGAAATTATAATACTATGTCTCGCCGACTGCGAGCTGTAGAGTTCAGGGAAGAAGGATACTGGACGCAATATTTAATGTAACTGGGGTTCGCCTTTGTTTGTGCGATGGAAATGGTCAAAGTGGGATTTTAAGTCGGTGAGACCCCTGAGACGAATAGGTATGCGTACTCATTTGCCCCCGATTAAAAAGTCGCACGTTGTAACTCTGCTTGTGTGTTAAGTTTCCAACCTTAATATTGAATGTGTACTGTACCAGGTGTTCCTGGAGTCTGGTCGCGCCGTGTACCGCCAGGATGAGGAGTCCGGCTCCACGTTCATAGTGCTCAGCGGGCGGCTGCGGTCCGTCATCACGCACCCCAACGGCAAGAAGGAGCTCGTCGGAGAATACGGCAAGGGGGACTTAGTTGGCATTGTGAGTGTACTTGTATTTTATTTACAACTAGCTGTGCCTGCGGCGCCGCTCGCGTGGACTACACAATCCGCTCCCGTTCCCACTCCCACTCCCACTTTCACTTGTACTTAAAGAGCACTATCTGTCTCACTCAGTATAATATGATATGTATGTATTTATGTATATTTATTATTATAAATATTTATTTACTATATGTGAAGTAGTTTCAGTATTTAGTTATTATGTAGTATATTATGCACTTTTTGCCCCCTCGCTCTTAGTGCCTTGTCTCACACCCTGTAAGGTTGGCTGGAAGAGATTTCTTTTAGATCTGGCTTTCTGCAAAGCTCGCCTTTGTATACAAAATTTGTAACTGTATTTACTTTTAAAATGTGTACAATAAAGAATATATATATTTCCAATCTCAATCCCAATCCCAATTGATGATTGATTGACTGGGCCGCTTGCAATGAAATAAAGCCTATTGTTACACCGAATTAAGCACTATGTTTCTGTGAAAAGTTCATCTAAATCGGTTCAGTAGTTTTTAAGTGATGCGTGCACAAACAAACAGGTAAACAGACAAACAAACAAAAATGTCTAAAATGTTTGAAAGGTGTTCTATTACTTATCCCAAGACCCCCAATGAATTTTTTTGCAAATATCTTCAATGTACAGACACGCGAAGTTTAAGTTTTTATTTATTAGATCAGGAGAGAAGCGAAGTCAATCATCATTATCATATCAGCCCTGAGACGGCCACTTGGCCTTCCCAAATGAACGCCACACAGTGTGTTAGATACCCCTTTT
The DNA here is from genome assembly GCA_947086405.1 of Esperia sulphurella. Lineage (NCBI taxonomy): Eukaryota > Metazoa > Arthropoda > Insecta > Lepidoptera > Oecophoridae > Esperia > Esperia sulphurella. Next base: position 15,972,093 of record OX352260.1, read on the forward strand.
TTGTTGCATGTAGTTTTTATGTCATTAATCGATAGTTGTTAACATTCTAAGTGCTGGAGTTCAACTCCGACTTTGATACGACTTGTAGTTTTTTTTTTAAATGAGAAAGTTTGTCCGGAATCAGTCTTCTAGAGTACATATAAACAATAATTCTAATTTATTGAATGTGGGTCAATGTAACAGTGCCTTGGCTTTTCCACTATCAGATGCTGCCAAGGCACTTTATAGATAAGTTAAGATTGGAATTAACAGAAGAAATCCATAAGACATTAGTCATGTAGATTTCTTCTGTTAACTGTGTTGTCACCAATAGAGCGACACAGTCGCTGAAGCGACTAAGCTCTTTAAAAAAAGATAAAAAAAAAACGAAAAATGAGAAATAAATTATATTTCCATTCCTTTTAACGATAAACCGATAGAAATTGCTGAAAATGTATATTACTATAAGTATGTGTAATTATTGGAACTAATCAAAATCATGATAAGTAATTCCATTTCAGATAAAAAAAAAAACAAATTTTAATAACCGCATAAGACGACTCTTTAGCATTTAAAAAAAAATACGAATCGTATCAAAGCCGGAGTTGAACTCTAGCGCTAAGAATGTTAAGAACTATCGATTACTTACATAAAAACTAAATGTAACAAAAATAGATATTGTTGCTGCTCATGAGGGGGTTTTGCCCATAATGGCCACGCTGGGCAGACGTGTTGGACATCTCAGTACTAGGCTTAGCACCTGTGAGCCTGCTGCCCTTCCCGGTCTGTGGTATTTATGGCCTAGTGAATGGTTATACCGCTATTGTCGGTCGTCAGAGCCTCGTTGGTCAATCATCAGAGTGCAAAGCGTGCAGGTGAGGTTGGCGTTTAGAGCACCGGATGTCTTTGCGCTCCCTTCAGTTAGTCAGAAGCCGTCAAAATCTTATTGCAATTTTTTTTTACCCTCATGTGATGTTTCTCCTCGCAGGTGGAAATGGTGACGCAGACCCGGCGCAGCACCACGGTGATGGCGGTGCGGGACTCCGAGTTGGCGAAGTTGCCCGAGGGCCTGTTCAACGCGATCAAACTTCGGTTCCCGGTCGTGGTCACACGGCTCATCAACTTGCTGGGGCATAGGATCTTAGGTACCACTTATCTTGTACGCAGATTATAATAATGATGCGAGACTTTGTCGGGCGTCGTCGTCGCTGGCGTCGTGTATAGCGAGACAGTTCTGTTACGTCACATGCCACCCCTCCCGCAACGCTCCCCTACGAAAAATCTTTTGTTGGAAAATGAATATTATTCCATAAAGGAATTTTCTAAAAAATGAAATCGGTGGGCCCTTTGACGTTTAATTTAATTTGTGATAATCATCACCATCATCAGGTTATTTTTGTTTCCACTGCAGGAGCACAACCCTCTCTCATCTGCCGGAGACAGACGGAGGATTTGGCCTACACTTCCCGCGCTGGCCAGACGGGTTGGGGAGGCTTGGTAGATGTTGTATAATGTATTCCCTCAGTCGCCTTGTACGACATCCACGGGTAGAGTTGGAGTGGTCCTATTCTACTCTACCGGAAACCACACGGCAAAGTGGGCGTCAAGCCTTAATAACATACATTAAATATAGGATCGTGGCAGAAGCCAACGGCGAGTCTCGGCGGGCCGGCGTCGTTCGAGCCCCGCGCGTCGCAGCACAACTTCTCCACCGTCGCCGTGGTGCCCGTCAGCGACGACGTGCCGCTCACGGCGTTCACTTACGAGCTGTACCACTCTCTATGTGCCATTGGTGAGTACCTACCTGTATGAACGACGGCCGTTGGGGCAGACGAGTTCTGGAGTGGAGACCGCGGATCGACGCCCCGTCGCCAGGTGGACCGACGACCTGAAGAAGGTGGCCGGTAGCGGCTGGATGCGGAGGGCGGAGGACCGGGTGTGGTGCCGCTCATTGGGGAAGACCTATCTCCAGCAGTGGACTTTTAGAGGCTGACATGATGATGTATGAACATCTTGTTGTCCTAGTTTACCCCCTATCTTCCTGTGGGTGTCGTTGAGGCGACTAAGGAATGCACCAGAGACGGGTAGCAGCGTTCTCCTGTTTATATCGACGCAAAAAAGCGGAAATCGATGTCAATCTTCTTTTGTTGCAACTTCGGAATCAGATGAATCTACGTCGTCGAATGATCTTAACATATTAAATAAAAATAAAAACGATTTTTTTTTACAGGTATAGTTTTAGTTGATCCAACCGAATAAACTAAATGAGAGTGAAATTATCGATCTTTTCTCTCGTTCTAACAGGGCCGACTGTACGTCTAACGTCGGACGTGATAAGGAAACTCCTCGGCCTCACCATCATGGACCCCAACAATGAATACCGGCTTAGCTCTTGGTTGGCGCAGCAGGAGGATAAGCACAAGGTAATTTAAATTTGATTGTTTGACGACCTCCGTGACGGAACGGGGTAGCTCTCGGCCTGCCACGCCGGAGGTTGCGAGTTCGAATACCGCTAGGGGCAAATGTTCGTATGATGAATTTGAATGTTTGTACCCAAGTCTTGGGTGTTTATATATTTATTTACGTATGTTTATCCGTTATCTAGTAACCATAGCACAGGCTCTGCCTAATTTGGGACTGGATAATTGGTGTGAATGTCTGACATATTTATTATTTATTATATTCTTTATTGCACATAAATTTTACAAAAAAAGGGCATAACATAAAAGTGTACACAGGTGGACTTATATTATTATTGTTGGTGGATGGATTGGATGGTGAGCGTTTTTGTGTGGAACCTGGTATCCCAATAACAATACGAGATATCATCACCATACCAGCCCTTAGACGTCCACTGCTGATATGTCAGCACCAATAAACGTGACCACACCCGGTCCCCTCCACCCTCTGTATCCGGCCGCTTCCGACCATCTTTGGGTCGTCGGTTCATCTGGCGGCGGGCCGACCCACCACCAAACAGTAAGCAGTCTACCAAAGTATAATGTTTTGACATCGTTGTAAAATTACAGGTAGCACTGTATCAGTGTGACCCAAGCCTGACCCAGTGGACTCAGCGCTGCATCCGTCAAGCTGACTGCATTCTCATCGTGGCTTTGGGAGACAAACAACCCAGTATCGGCAAGGTGAGATATATTTGACCGCCTCGTTGGCCTAGTGGATTGGTCATTGGACTCGAGCCCCAGAGGTCGTGGGTTCGATTCCCACTGGGGACAGACAAATTTGTACAATTGTACTAGTTGGGCCCGATCTGGATCTACATCTGGTTATATCTGGTATGGCGTCGCGATCGTGATTATGCCTCAACAGATCAATCTATGGGTGGTGGGGTGGCAGTTGCAGTCCGCCGAGACCTACTTGTAACACACGACCAAGGCTGGCAGTCCAGTCTTCCCGTGGGCGTCGTCAAGGCGGCTGAGGGTTTGCACGAGGGACGGGCAGTGGCGTTCATCTGTTTACATTAAGATTGACTGGGAGTGATTATAGCATATCCCCCAACGGAGAGCCAACCAAAAGTGACATTCTGTTAGGAGGCTTGTGTTCAGCAGTGGACGTATTTCGGCTGATAGAAGAAGAACATATAGCATATCAATCCTATAAGCGAAGTGACTCTGTGCTGGCCGGGCATTGAGTATCCCTCCAATAGTACTGAGATCTTATTGGAGCTCACTGATAATATAATAAAGGAGAATTTATTCATCAACGCAAGTTCAGGTATTAAAATACTTATCGATTATTCGATGGTAAGATTAAATGGTCGATGCCTCAGTGAAGTGCTGATATTCAGGCATCGCCATTATAGTTGAACATCGCTAAAATCGAAGCTAGAGACAGGTGGTAATCGCTTTCTGTCAAAGTGTAACCACTACGTTGTAAACCTCATTTTAAGTATTTGTAAGATCCTATATAAATAAAATGACATATACCCACTAAAACAGGCTGTAGATGTAGATGATTTGGTTAGAAACATTTTAGTTGCGTTTTCCAGATCGAAAAAGAAATCGAACGTCTCGCGATTCGTACGCAAAAAGAGCTGGTCCTGCTTCGGCGCGAAGGAGGCGTCAACCCCACGGGCACCGTCCACTGGCTGAATATGCGCTCGTGGGTCAGCCAGCACCACCACGTGCGCTGTCCCCACAGGATGTTCACACGCAAGAGCCAGTACAGAATTGTAAGTATCAAGTGGCTGTATTGCTCGGTGTATAGGCCAACTTCACGGGCATGATGTACGCGCAACATATATTTAACCCCTTACTGCATGGATTTTTAAATATTCTCGAAAAAAAATATGTTGTAGATTTAGCAACTGACAGACAATTTTTAGATTGTATATACCTAAACTGTTCGTATCCGATATGGGACACTATGCAGTAAGGGGTTAAGTTGTTTAACTCAAAGTGGGTCACCATTTATGTTAGAATCTATACTAGGAAAAAACAAGACCACCAGGTGGGCAACCAAGTGGTTGTATAAAAAAAAAATTAACCATCCAACCAGGTTAGATTGGTTTGTCGGTTAGTAATAGACGTTTTTACAAACGACCTGTATTTTTTTTTTATGCTTATGGCTGATGTTTCCATATCAACAGTCTACTTTCTATTTTCTTTTAAAAATAGGCTGGTCTGTTCTTAAACATGTTTATATATTATTCGGAGAGCTAAGTTCTCCGCAACGATATAGCCTGCACACCCTCGTTGAACCATAGGCATCAACCAATCAGCCCCGAAGACTTTCTGGCAATACGTCAGACTTATGTTTTATATGAGCACACCGCGCACCAATGCCACACGATATTTAGTTTCGACCAATCACGACATGATGCGACTTTGTTCGAGCCAATCAGAAAGCAAGTTCCTTTCGCCCGCTCCTCTCAGCAGTTAGACATAATGGGGGTATATGTCAATTTTAAAAAAACTTGTAGTCTATATTACCTTTTTTTTAATGTTGCCTCTTAACATTATTAAAGTTTGAAATTACTGCTATGATTTTAAATTTGGTGCCATAACACTTTACTGCTGTTAAACTAAAACATCGTTATGCCCTGTGTATAAACAAACAAATATTCGATTCCATACCGAAAGTGTATTGGTTTTTTTTGGTTCTTGTTTGGTTTTCTTACCTATTCTTGGTTTATTGACGCTATTGACGGACATTATGACATCACGGAACATTTTAAGTCACTTTGTCCACACTATTTGTTTTCAATAGTAATTTTAGAAACATTTAGCGCTAAATGTCGCGAAAATGAATTGATTTTGTATTTCTTTATCGTAACAAACGCATTGCCGTGTGATTCTCGGCTTAGAATAGAGCCACCCCCTATCTTTCCCGTGGGTGTCGCCAAGGTGACTAAGGGATTGCACCAGGGACGGGTAGCAGCGTCATCCTGTGTGTGTATGTTAAGATCATTACTGCGATCACCAATCCGCCTGCCAAGCGTGGTGATTATGGCAAATTCTCCAATGGACAACTTACCAAAAGTGGTATTCTATTGGGGAGACCTATGTCCAGCAGTGGACGTATTTAGGCTGATGATGATGATGATGAACAAACGCATGTGTACTTGATTTAATTGTGTTTCCGATGTTATTCCAGAGCGAACTGTACAGCAAGGTGCTGATGTCCGAGGCGAGCGTGCACTCGGACTTCTCCCGGCTGGCGCGCTGGCTGACGGGCACCTCGGTGGGGCTGGTGCTGGGCGGCGGCGGGGCGAGGGGCGCCGCGCACGTGGGCATGATACGAGCTATACAGGTACCTACGAATCAGAACACGATACCCGTCATGCGCTGTGGTAATGTAACAGTTTTGTAGAAATACATTTAACTCAACTACTTATCCACTCAAATATCCGGGTCCTGCGGTACCCAAAATGCAGTGACGGCGCACCTAACTTCTGCGCGCACAGTAATTGCTGTTCTTGTCAATTAGATTAGATTAGATTTATTTATTTCACTTTTACATCTTAAAAATTCAATTTTACATGTCATTCTAATATGGTAAAAGGGATCGTCATAAAATAAAATAAGAATTTTAGAAAATTCATTTATGGAATAATATTCATTTTCCAACAAAAGGTTTTTTAGTCGTCGACTAAACGTTTCGTCATTGGTCTCGTTACGTAGATCTGCGGGCGTACTTCAGTTTAATAAAGTGTTTTTATATTGCGCGCTATTAAATTTGCCGTTTACTGAAGTAACATTTCAATTAAAATTTATACATACATACATATATAATGCTCACGCCTTGGTCCCAGAGGTAGACAGAGACGATGGATCGCCACTTTGCGCGATCCTGACACACCTCACTAGCCTCACTCACATTCATCAACCTTTTCATACACTTCCTTTTATTCTTCTCACTGCGGACTCCACCCTTTTTAAAATTTATAATATATAAAAAATATCAGTTTGACGTTTTGTTATTTTATATCTATTTTTATGTCAGTGGGACGCTTCAGTGGTTATTTGGTAACTTTACGGTACACAGTTTTAAATTACATATAAAACCTTATTTTATTAAAACAAGTTTGTCTTACGATATACATGGTATTTACAGCTTTTGCCCGCGACTGACTTGTCGGCGTAGGTTTCGATATTTCGGGATAAAAACTATCCTATGTCCTATCCCAGGACCTGACCTGCTTATATTTGTGCCAAGTTTCATCCCAATCCTTCCAGTAGTTGAAGCGTGATTGAGTAACAAACATCCAAACTTTTACATTTATAATATTAGTGAGGATCTTTTGCCCGTTTTGTTTCTTCAAAGAAATCTCTCATTGCGTTTGACTAGCTGGTTCAATCCACCCTTCCATTTGTAAATATCGTGTAATAATACTCACAGGAAGCTGGTATCCCGATAGACATGGTGGGTGGTGTCAGTATCGGGGCGTTCATGGGAGCGCTGTGGTGCATGGAGAGGAATATCACCACGGTCACACAGAAGGCCAGGGAGTGGTCACAGGTGAGTCAACTTACGAGATTTTTGATTAAGGTTTCATAACGAGAGCGGTATTTGAAATCAGACGCCCTGCGGCAGCTTTCCAGCTGTGGATGTCTAACCGCTCGGCCACGACCTTGCCGCTGCCAGCGGCAGCTAGGAGCGGGGCGGCGAGCGGCGAGAACAAATGTACAAAAATGTACAGCAGCACGCCACGAGGCGCCGAAATCAGCGGCCTACCCTCCGCCTGCCGAGTCCCGCTAAGCCAAAAGTCGTGGCCGAGCGGTAAGGGCTGATATGATGATTATGTTATAATCTGTTATGAATCTAGAGGTATTCTTTGGAAAACCGTGTATAATATTTCTCTGCCGCTGTCATTACTTTGTCATGATCCTGTGTCACAACACCGCATATTTTTAATCCCCAGAAAATGACACAGTGGGGCAAGCAACTGCTCGACCTAACGTATCCGGCGACGTCCATGTTCTCCGGTCGACAGTTCAACACTACCATTAGGACCACGTTTGGAGAGGTAAGAGAGATTCACACACATCATCATCTTCATCATCAGGTTATTTTTGTCTCCACTGCAGGAGCACAATCCTCTCTCATCTGCCGGAGACAGACGGAGGATTTGGCCTACACTCCCCGCGCTGGCCAGACGGGTTGGGGAGGCTTGATTGATGTTTTATAATGTATTCCCTTAGTCGCCTTGTACGACATCCACGGGAAGAGTTGGAGATTCACACACACATTCTTAATATGCCGAACCACACACAGCTGCCTGGCTTAGAATAGGGGTGGCCAATGGCCAAAGGGACTTGTTTTACCAGGGTTAAGACTAAGTAAGGTCAGTAAATCGTTCACGGGGCAATGTATACGCTTCTACAACAAACTACCAGAGGAAAAAATAACTTTGTAAGAAAGCCTATCATAAAATAAACGGTTATTTGAATGACAAAGATGCCTGGTACTAATGTTAATTCAGCTTCGCAAAATCTTTATTAATTGTATGCAAACTTGATTTTTAAAAGATGTGTTGCGTGAAGTTTGTTGCGCCGTTTCTTCACAGCGCTAACACCTAAGAAGCGGTAGTCGATAAAAAAATGACGTGTATAAATGTACCAAGTGTACTCATATGCAATAAATGATTTTGACTTTGACACCAGGGACGGTCAGCAGCATTCTCATGTGTATATTAAGATCACTACTGCGATCACCAATTCGCATGATAAGTGATTATGGCAAAACCCCCAATGGACAGGACCTTTTAATTGACGTATAACTTATTGTTATCATAATGATAAGTTTACCGCGTGGTTTCCGGTAGAGTAGAATAGAGTAGAATATTTTTAGCGAGTGGGGTTCGCTAGGCAGCATAATACTTATACAATGCGGCAAGTACCTCCATTATCCCAGCGCTGGGCTCAGACGCGTAGCCCTCGAAGTGTCGCTGGTCCTCCTCGTAGTCAGACGAGGATGCGGAGTCGTTATCGAGGTCGCGGCCAGGGCGGACTGAGCACACCATTAGGGCGAGGTCGGTGAATGTGTAGCTGTGGGGAAAGTCGCAATTATAACATCTCATGTACGTTTGGTTTGGTTTCCGCCGTGTGGTTTCCGGTAGAGTAGAATAGGACCACTCCAACTCTTCTCGTGGATGTCGTACAAGGCGACTAAGGGAATACATTATAAAGCATCAATCAGGCCTCCCCAACCCGTCTGGCTAGCGCGGGGAGTGTAGGCCAAATCCTCCGTCTGCCTCCGGAGGATGAGAGTTGTGCTCCTGCAGTGGAGACAAAAATAACCTGATGATGATCATAATGATTCAGTCTATGATCGAGGCCTTATTCCAGCGAATACAATCGACTTTCTATTGTAGGTCCACATTGAGGATCTATGGCTCCCGTACTTCACGGTTACGACAGACATAAGCGCGAGTTGCATGAGGGTGCATAGGCATGGTGAGTTGTATTACTGTTGATTATAAAGTAGGTAATAAATAAGCAGACACCGGATTTAACGGGCACGAATAAATGTCACATAGGATTGAGTGATAATGCGGGCTGTAATTTGCATTTTAAATTATTATAATGCACATTATAGCCCGCCGATTTAAGTGGGTGAGGAGGGGGGGGGGGGAGGGGTGGGGGGGTGTAACTTAAAAATTGATTAAGACAGTTTATTTATTCGTCATGCATACGGTTGCAAATGAGGTAAGTATCGTCGATGCTATCAACATTAGATAAATTATTTCATTTATACGCTATGTGGCGTTTATACGTGCCCCGAGAATTCCTTTGTCTGGTAATAATAAGTAATATCCGTAAGATTTCATTAGGTTCCATGCTTAGACGCGTCCACCCATACTAGATTGGACAAAAACTTTTTTGCATCGACAATGAATGAATGATGTTTGATTCAAACTACACTTAAACGCTTTAGTAAGTCTGAAGTTAAACTTACACAGCGTCGGTCGGTCAAAGGGGTGTAACCGATTTCGAGATAAGCGAACTTTTGATGAACGGACGAACTTACGACCACAATGAACCGTGATTGTGAAATCCATTACTTCTGATGTGTTGTAAAAACAGCTTTTATGTACGGTTTGAAGTTTGATTGTTGAGCCATAAGCCACCATTCGTAATTTGGTCGCGTTTACAATTCCACATACTTAACTATCGACCTTAGCTGATTTTGCCCAATAGTTTCTACAACACGACTAAATTACGATCACTACCTCCGACCGTACAAACAATATTATCGATAAGATATTTAACCATCCAGAAATCAACTACCATCGGTCCCAAATAGTTCTATCCCCTGGTCTATAACCCTTATTGGTTTTATACATAACTTTATAAACACGTGTACGGGCGGACGCGTCTTAGCATACTTTAATACATACAGTCTAGGAACGAAAAAGTTAAGCAGTTTTCAAATTCATTTCTTTCTTACATCGCGAACATGTTACCTTTTCAAACTATTCAATAGAACATACTGAAGCATTGAAATTTATGTTTTATTATTTTGTAACAAAGATCAAAATGGTACGCCATTAACCTCCATAACTAGTATACCATATAATGTCTCTAATAAGATTTCTACCAAAAAGGTTGCTAATGTTATCTGTTACTAGCTAAAATATATGAAGATATTTAACTTGAAAAGCTTCTTACTTTACATATCGATACAACAGTAACTATGCTTAAGCTTTTAATTCTGTGACTGCATGTCTAAGATAACGGAGACATAGGGCCCATTTCTGAAGATACGCACGCATTTATAATTTGCCAGCACTAAATTAGTCGCATCCTTATTTATTCACTTTTGTTAGACAGGGATAGAAATAATTGTAGTGCTGTTAAAATGTAATTGTGTGCATTGTGTCCATAGTGCGTTTGCACATTGGATATTTGTATACTGCGTGTTAGAAAGAGACGTAAGATATCAGAGCTATTTTGTCGTTCACACGCAGTAGATTGAATTATGGATGCACTACGTTGACTGAGATAAAAATATATTTTACTACACCTAATTAAACACTTCAAATGATTTTTTGACATCTATCACAGCGCAATATGGAGTTATTTTGTAACTTTACGATATAAACCACATTAAAAACGCAACACATTCATGGAGAGGAGATTTTATGTGTTTTATGAGTTTTGGTGATAATTTTATAATGCTTTATTTGCACTTTACTAACACAAAAGATATTTTGCTTTTTTTTTTCTGAAAATCGTCGTTTGGGAGATATTTTTGTGCATTATTAATTAAATAATATTATTAATAGTATAAATAATAAATGTTTACTGTATATTTAACTTTTTATATTCAATCTGCATGGCAAAGTTGAAATGTAGTACTAATTATCATGCCTCTAAAATCTGCTGACCAGATAAACGTGAGGTACTAAAAGTATAATTATAATTATACATAATATCAATGTCATACATATATCACACGGCTTCATGTTGAATATTTGAAGCTCAGTATGTTTTTTTTATATTATGTTCGGCGGATTGTCTATGCCATGATATGATCTCTCAATATCTATGGTGGCAATGGCATACAATGTTACGTCTTTGAAACTAGTTTGAAAGTTATATGTGTCGATGAAATGAGATTGCGAATGAATCGACGTCTCCTTTTATCGTTAACTTAGTGAGATATGACGTAACATAGACAATAATTTGCAGTTTTTTTTTAATTTGTCTTTCGTCCGCTACAATGTTTTTTTTTGTCCTTTACAACCACACTCACTTGCATTTATATGTGTTCGTGTATCAAGTTGTGCTGTCTGTATGATTGTGATTAGTGTCCGATGAATATATATTAAAAAAATATTGATGTATGTATAGTCCCTCCCTCGATGTTTAAACCTTGTACAGAACACTATCAATAATGGAAATTTCTTTCTTTATTTTTTTAACAACGTATACGAATCCGACATTTTGTTTTTTGGGGTGTTGCCATTACCTACCTAAAAAAAATTCAGCGCTTGTGATTGGTTTACCGAATAACGCTTTAAAATATTTGGGAGTTCCAATTTAAAAAAAATATATATTTGAAATGATGCGTATTTACAATGTCGGGTTGGATGTGATTAATAAATTATTGTATGTATTGTCTCATTTACACCTTCATAAGTTTCGTGTATCCATCTCTATATTCATGTATATGCATGAGTGTGGTTTTTAGTTGTCCATTTTGCGTAATTTGTAAATCTTTTCCTTCTATTCTTATTGTAGTACTTGTTCTTACCATTGAATCTTCATGAAAACGCCAAGGTCATTTGTCACGCGATAGCTGTTACCATCACGTGATAATCAACCAATGGACGTAGGCGACCGATTAGTTACGCACGCTCTCATTGGTCAGCGATAATTTGATATATTCGCATTGGCGAATCGCTAACCTGGAGTTGCCAGTGCGCACTGATCGATGCGCTTATGTTTTCTTTCGAATGACACTCCATTTCATTCATACGTAAAGCATGTAGAGTATTGTAGAGCATGTACAAAATACTGTAGCTACGAGGTTATATAAAAAATCACCAAAATCAAGTGTATTATAAGACAAGCATGAAAACATGTAAAAAGCGTTGTATAACTGAGTTTTATGAAAAAGTTCACATCGCTGTCGCTTATACGTAATGTAACTATCATTACAAGGGCACACGATAATGTATTCACATACAAATGTATGCCGAGCATGTGTATATTTCATCCCAAACCAATAGTCATACTAAAACCAACTTTATTAGCGTCTCGGTAACATATATATGAAAGGGCCACCGGCAGCAAAAACAGGTTTGCATTACCATGTCAACTTTGCAGTCCACTTAGGAACAACATCTATTATTTATTTGGTTTTCGAGACGCAAATGAGTTTGTTTTCATGACTATTGATTTGGAATGAAATATAACTACATATTCTGTTACACCTTTATGCCTATCTCTTAACATTAATAATTAGCAAATAATGACCTTGGTATGGAAGGTCATTGTTATTAAGGATAGAACTTTTTGGGGCAGATGCTAGTGTTTATTGGGTCGCTTATGGAAACTATATTTTTCAATATTAAGTAATGTATTCTTGCTTATTTTAATATAAATAAATAAAACTATAATGATTATGTATCCTGACCATACAATGAATATCAATCACGTCTTTTGTTAAGTATGCAGGTATTTAGCACTAAAAACCCAATACATACTATGAACATGTAATTTAAATCGGATCAAAAATGACGAAAATACAGCAATTTCAGTATAGTAGTTACAGAAACAGAAGTGACCGGATGTTTTATGTGAATGATACTCATTATGAACATCCATTATTACTCCTAACACTTTCTGAGAATATTTACAAAAATGGTTCACAGACACAAATTATCTATTTCAAACTGTCAAAAAAATCAATGTGATTTTATATCAAAAACAGCTGTGTATTTTTACAAACAATATAATCGATATGTAATTAGGATTTCGCGACCCAGAAATTACTAGTATATACCCCAAAAAGTTTTATCCTTGCTAATTATCTATACAAATATATCCGCAATATGCATTCACTTTTGCATGAAACTTGCATCGTGATATATTTAAAATAGAATAAATAGGTGTGGTTATGTCATGCATTTTTTCTGTCGCGGCTAGTGAGACACTCATCTGGTGCGCGAATCTATACCTAGATTTATCTGAGAGCGCCTCAGCTGCGTTTTTTCCGCATTGGCAGCCATCTTGTTAGATTTGACTTTAAATCGACCAATCACAGCACATCGACTCGGAACAAGCTTTTTATCGCATCACTTGTGAAATTGGTGATGATGCTGTCATAGCGTGGTATTGAGTACCACCACGTCGCCAGTGTGAGGGTAAAGTGTTGAGCCGCTCGAGGCAAGCATAATTCATTCAAAACAGTCTTGTATAAGGCAAGTTTATCGAAGCGCTCTCAAAACCTCTTTGTGAATGCGACTTCAGTTTTGTAATAAATTTATCGAGTGATATGTGTGTCTCACCCCCGCACCTGTTATTGTTATATTTTAGCAGAATTGTGCTAGCATTTGAATATTTGTGTTGGTAACTATACCTCATACCATGAAGCAAAATAGTTTTTCGTAGCTCATACGAGTAGTTTCACCTCAAAGTGTTTTCCTTCAGGATTGACACTAATTGGTTATTAAATTAGATAACAGATGATTTTAAGATGTACATCTGTTATCTAATTTAATAACCAATTAGTATCAATCATGAAGGAAAACGCTTTGAGGTGAAACTATGACCTACGAAAAATTATTTTGCTTCATGGTATGAGGTGTAGTAATGGTCTAAGATATAGATTTAGGCCACTGGGTGGTGTTGTAGGCTCTATGGACTATCATCATTACTGATGGTCTCAATAATATTGATACTATCGAGTACAGATTAATTATATAGGGTTCGTAGGAGTACTGTGACGATGGTATTGCGACTATTGGTGCAACTATAGTATTGATCCAGGCTGCTTATAATATCGAAGAGTAAGTATGATTGATTGCATTTAAACTATCAATATCGGTTTACCTATAGTACTACTTTGCGGTAAGACCAAGCACCTTATATCCAATGGACTGCACGCTACGAACAGAGAAAACGGTCCGAGCGAGAGACCCAACGTTAATCCTTTGTCCCGTTCTAATGTGGATATCATTATTGATGAGAATTACTCGAAAGTTTATTGCTTAAGTATATCTGCTTAGTTTAATAACAGAAACAAAATCGTTTCTATGTATGTAACAAACTACATATTTTTTTTTAAATGTTTGATTAATATGCATTAAATAATTTAGATAAAGTAGTTCCAATAATGGCAACATAAGCCTTTTAACATTCCTACATTATGACAATAAATTATAAATATTGTATTTTTCTCTGCTTTTTTTAATACCACAGGCTTTTTGATGAAGGAAAACATCGTAAGGAAACCTGCATATGCCAAAGAAATTCTAAGGCGTATGTGAACTCCACCATATCGGCTTGGGGCACCGTTATTGGACAGGGGTTTGGCACAAAAGATCCTAAAGGGTTGAAATGTCGCCAGGTCTTCCTGGCTCCCTAAGAAGATAACATAGTCTGCTTTTAGTAATAAAATGTATGAAAATTTATGCTTTCCTTCCAAATTGTAGTCATATTACTATAACGAGACAAAGGGCATGGGGCTTCTCGCACGGACCCTACGCAGCGCGCAGTCCCTTTGAATGTAAGGTCCTTATATTGATTTCGACAACAGGGTGATGGACGTCAAACACTATTGATAACCTAAATCTGGGGTAAGTACTCAGTATCCATTACTGCACGTTATTGCATGATCTAAAACTAATTATAAGTTGAATAAAAACCCCTTGTCAAATAATAGTCTAGATTTTATAATCATTCAAAGAATAATTGTCGAAAATATATGGAAACTGTGCTATAAATGGATAACAGTGTAATTTAAACTAGTATTTTTTTAACTCATTTGTAGCTAAATATCTTAGTAAAAATTATTTGTAGAAAAATATAGGGTTTTCATACATTTTTTTTTAAACTTTTCTGCTAAGTCTTTCCAAACTGTCATACAACAAAGAGAGAGTCTTAATACTAAAATTGTATTTTTAAGAAATAGATTTTTTTATGTCGGTTATACTAATTATATTGGTGAAATTTAAAAGTTTCAAGTAAGAGGTTTTATACAAATGTTGGTTATCTATTTATAGCACGAAACTGCAATTATCCTTTGATTTCTAGGCATTGTGTTCAAATTCGGATGCTTAACATCCCTAATTTGGGTTATCTATGGTATTTTGTTACGCATTGTAAAATGTATGGGATGGCTTCACTCGCAATCATCGTTTCCTTTCCATGGATTGTGTTGTCTCTAGTTGATTAAACACCAAACAATTGCCTTACAACTTAGCTTCACACATTCTTTAAAACGCTGTTTTGTCTATGAATTACTTATGGTTTTATAGGCTAACGAAAATGCAAAAGGCTGCGTAGTGTAGTGTTGAAAAAGAATTGCTAGTTTCTAAAAAAATTCAAATTAAAAAAAACGTGCGTTCGAAAATGTTGTCTAACGCAATACGCGCGCCACAGGTTCCCTCTGGCGGTACATTCGCGCATCGATGTCACTCAGCGGCTACATGCCGCCGCTGTGCGACCCAGTAGACGGCCACCTCCTATTGGACGGCGGTTATGTCAACAACCTCCCAGGTAAACCAATCACAATGCACCGACGCTTGTGTGTAGCGTACGCGTATAATTGGCTTTTGGTGTTCGGGCTCACGCACACATTTAACGTTCCGATGTATAGATAGGCTGAGTGTAAATATTTGTTTTTAATAAAAAAAATGATATCTTGAGGATTGGAGACAAAGAAACTACAAAAACTCTACTTCGCTTGCACAGAAGTTTTAGTTCATAAATTCAAAGAATCTATATTATTCTATTCTATACTTTGCCTATCGAAAAAGCACAATTTTTCTATTCATTATACACGCTTGTTCATTGTAGGGTATGTAAATAACTTCAGAATGTAATCTTTTTTGTAATGGACATTAGTTGCCTTCCCATAAGGTTTGTTTTGAGATGTATAGCATCATTAGGATTTAGATTCGTATACATTTTTCTAATTTAATCACTTTTAAGAGCAGTTAGCAGTATTTTTTACTATTATAATCAAACCACCAACAATTATAATTATGTAGAATTTTAAATCGTACCACAGCGAGTAAAATTTGTTTCAGAACGCGTTATAAAAAAAGATTTTTCGAGTGCTTTCAAAACATTGTTTCTTTTTAATAATGAATAATTTGATGGAAATGTTTTAAATGTTCTTAGAGTCGTGCCGTGGCAACAAACTCAAAATAAAATACGATGTTTTTTGTCTCTTCACATTGGAACTCCTATTAGTGAAAACTATGTTTAAATCCTCTTAAGGAGCTGCTGCAGCTCTTGAGGATTACTATACAAATTCATTATTGTGTTTGAGCTAATTACAATTTAAAAAAAATACATAATAAAAGTCTACAATAAAATTAAATGTCAAATCAAAGCACAAATTCTTTGTCACATTTGAAGGTAATTTTGCCCAATTAAATTAAAAATATTTTAATCAAAAAGTTTTCGTAAACTGTATTTACACTCGGCCAACAAAGGTAAGTGATGGCAACACCCAAACGCACCCGACCACAAGTGGCTCAATGCGTGAACTGTTAGGTATGCTCTGGAGATACTGCCGTGCGTCCATGAGCATTGCCGGGATCTTCCCGCCTATATGCGATCCGATTGATGGGCACCTGCTGCTTGACGGGTGCTACACTAACAACGTGCCAGGTGTGTGACAACTCTAGAGTACTTTATCCAGTGGAAGGTGTTGGAGAACAGTGTGTTGTGTACTTGTTTTCCAAAATAATGTATACTTCCGCCTTTGTTATTTAGTAGTGATAGTATATTATGGAACAAATGCTATCAACTTTAGTAGGGGAAAATCTAAAATGAAGTGAACTGTCACTGTAAAACTGTCTAAGACTGGCTCAAAAAAACTTGGCTTCAAGAGCCGTAAAACACATTTAAAAAATATATCCCGTGTGGTGAGAGTTTAAAGATCATTGCAGATCTTTTGAAGGATATGATCTGCACGCAATCAGTAGAGCTGGCGGCCGCTGGGGTAGAAGAGTTCTGGAGTGGAGACCGCGGAACGGTACGTGCTATTTCGGCCACATTCGGCAGATTTAACGATTAATCTTCCAGTCGAAAGTGGAATTCGATGTCAATCGTTCCTCATTATCTGTCGATCGTGGACGTTTAAATAAATCTGTCAAAAGTTGACTTACCCCAGGAGGTTTGGTATACTTATTAAGATCGTGGCGGAACGGGTAGCTCTCGGACTGCCACGCCGGAGGTTGCGGGTTCGAATCCCGCTAGGGGCAAATGTTCGTATGATGAATATGAATGTTTGTACCCAAGTCTTGGATGTTTATATATTTATTTAAGTATGTGTATCCGTTATCTAGTAACCATACCACAGGCTCTGCCTAGTTTGGGACTGGATAATTGGTGTGAATGTCAGATATTTATTAATTTATTATTAATTAATAATTTCCTATATTCCTATAAATCAATTGCCAAGACGTTATATTCAAGAAGCATAGGCGAGCCGTGCGTGTTTCATCTTGCGGCTGCCTTGAATCCGTACCTACTACCTAACAATAAAAAAAATTGTCGATTCATTACTATAATTGTGTTATTAAATCAATTTCAGCTGACGTGATGAGGTCGCTCGGCGCGAAGCACATCCTGGCTATAGACGTGGGGTCGCAGGACGATGTCGACCTCACCAACTACGGAGACGACTTATCTGGCTGGTGGCTGCTTTGGAAACGGTATGATTGAAGTATTTCTTACATCATCTGAAATACATTCACTGCTGCCAAAAGAATGCCACATTTGGCGGGCTGTCCATTTGGGGATGGGCCATAATCACCGGATGAATGAGAGTGAAGAATGCGTGAGAATGAAGAGTGATGCTTGATAGAAGAAGAACGCAGCTGTATGATAGAATGATTTTATATTTAAATGAACAATGAAGGCCAAGAACTATTGTGAATATAAAGTATATAAAGCAATTGCGCGTTGACCGACTGGCCGAAGCAAAGCGAGTGAACAACTTCATGGCGGTCGGCAACCTCTTGCGCGGAGGGGCGCACTTCATACCGCCGTGATAATCACGTGGTGAACTGGTGGTGCCACGATAGTCGCTTTGTACAAGCTCATAAGAGGTAGCGGATATGAGTCGCTACAGTAGTATTGATCTTAATATACACGGGAGAACGCTGCTGCCCGTCCTTCATGCAGGCCCTTTGTCGCCTTGACGACACCCACCAGTATTTCTTTCTTTCTTTCTGCCATTTTATAGTGAACTTAACAGCGCATTGTTCATGCAGTCTTTATTACATTTTAAAATAAAACTCGCTCGCCCACCAACGAAGATAAGGTTTTTCGTTTTCTTCCTAAAATTGCCTTCCTTAGGAGTTTTACCAATGTCAAGCATATAGGACGAATACTAACATGGAGACCACGCTTTCGGAGTAAAGCAAGGAGTGGGGGGGGGGGGGTTATTAAAACACATTAGCATTTTGATCTGCCGACATGGATTTCCGTAGAGAAGCAGCAATGTTTTTTGAATTATCGCTAAATTAGTTCTATTCACAAACATTAATGAGTACTGTGGTGATAATTATCTATTACACACTAAATATCGCTAGAACTGAATAAACCCAAAATACAAGTCACCTAGTAACACTGCTTGCGTAATGGCTACCACACAGGAATTGAGATAGGGTGTTGTATGTAAGAGCACTATCTGTCTCATTAACTATATAATATGGTATGTACGAGTATGTTTATGATAGTTATTATTATTTATTATATATACCTATATAGTTCAGGTATTTAGTTATTATGTGGTTTATTATGCACTGTTGCCACCCTCGCTCTTAACTGCCTTGTCTCACACCCTGTAAGGTTGCCTGGAAGAGATCTATTTTAGAGATAAGCTCACCTTTGTACACACCATTTATAACTGTATTTAGTTTTAAGATGTGCAATAAAGAATATTTAAGTTCAAAATGAAAAATAAACATATTATTCTTAAATTACCACTAAAGCTTTTCCTTCGCATGAACTAGGATTTTCAGAAGAAAATCTGGTATGTAATTTGTCAAATGTTTGATTACAGATGGAATCCATTTACAACGCCAGTGAAAGTCCCCAACTTGCCTGATATACAAAGCAGATTGGCCTACGTGTCTTGCAACAGGCAGTTAGAGGTAAACATAGAGAAAATGTTGATTAGTACTTACCTAAGGAAGACCTGGCGACACCTCGACCCTTCAAGATCTTTTGTGCCAAACCCCTGTCCGGTGCCCCAAGCCGATTTGGTGGACTTCACATACGCCTTAGACTTTCTTTGGCATATGCAGGTTTCCTTACGATGTTTTCCTTCACCGAAAAGCCTGTGGTATTACAAATAAACCGTACTTAGGTTACTCATTGGGGGTTTGAACCTACGACCTCATAAACGTGAGGCGAGTACACAATCAACTAGGCTACCACGGCATTTTGATTAGTACTTAATATACATATACTTGCCGACCAAATCTTTTTAACGCATGACTGACGCTTAACATTATAAAACATCAATCAGGCCTCACCAACCCGTCTGGCCAGCGGGGAGTGTAGGCCAAATCCTCCGTCTGCCTGCGGCAGATGAGAGAGGATTGTGCTCCTGCAGTGGAGACAAAAATAACCTTATGATGACTGACGTTTAACCCCTCGCACTCTTAGTATTTATAGTAGTCAATTCTTCAATATCCGTAATTTGTGAGAATCAGAATCGACTTCGGATTCAGAGTGTGTATTTTCACCCACGTGTATTATTTATGGTATTTCCACATATACTCCATTCAATATGTTAAGATCCCACCCAAGTCTCTCTCTAGCTTAAATGTCAAAGTAGGCCTTGTGAACATGGTGTTAGTTAGAAAAGGAGGTAGCGATGGCACCGGACCTATTTTACAAGTACTAGTTGTGACTGAGCTTTCTAAGAACAATCTGAAGATATTCAAAGCCTCATGATTAGACTTAGCCACATTATTCCCATCTGTTAGTCCCACAATAGGTGAAATGGCCCGAATTTTATTTTTCTTTAGTAGTTAGAAGATGGCTAATACGTCGATATTTTCATCGACTTTCAGGAGGTGAAGAAATCCGACTACTGCGAGTACATTCGGCCCCCAATAGACGCGTACAAAACCCTCCAGTTCGGGTCGTTCGACGAAATTCGCGAGGTCGGCTACCGGCACGGCGCCGCGTACTTCGAGGGGCAGCGGCGGGGCGGCGGCGGGGGGGTGAGCGGCGCCGCCGCGGAGGGCAAGCGCCCAGACGCACAGCCTTCGTTGACTGAGTGAGTTGTTTATGCAGTATCCTACTAATATTGTAAATGCGAAAGTTTGGATATTTGGATGTTTGTAACTCAATCACGCTTCAACCACTGGACGGATCGGGATGAAACTTGGTACACATAAGGTTAGGTCCTGGAATAGGAACTAGGATATTTTTTATCCCGAAAAAACATCTTATTCCTACGGGAAATATTTAATAATTTGTAGTCCACGCGGACGAAGTCGCGGGCAATAGCTAGTATGCTCCAACAGAAAACCAGCGCTTCGCTCGCGAGCAAAGCAATTATGCTGAGTTGGGGCCTGTTGGGTGTCGAGGCACACACACATGCGGGTGTTCCAATAAATAATATATATTTTAGTAGATAAGTTGAAATTTGATTTGTATTTTTTCTCTTATTTTTATTCTTTTTTTTATGATATGTTGTTAATATTACCCCGCAACGTGTGCCCATCACTCAATAAAACTATTTTTCTTTCTTTCTTTCTTTCAAGTATGCAGATAAATTAAACGGCTATTGTGTGTCGTAGGCACAAAAGAATCAGTATGTAATTATAAGCTCTTTTGAGGAAAAAAGAAAACAATTAAAAAGTTATAGTATAGTAGTGTGGGAGGCCCCCTGGCCAGATGGAGCGACGATCTGCGTAGGGCGGCTGGCAGTGACTGAATGAGAAGACTGGGGATCGGATTCAGTGGCGTGGCTTGGAAAAGGCCTATGTTCAGCAGTGGACTCTTTCAGGCTGATAATGAATAAAAAAATGCATTTAAATTAGTATTTTAAACTTGAATCTTTAAATCTTTAAATCATTGGGGAAGACCTATGTCTACTGCTGGACATAGGCCTTCCCCAGTGAACGCCACCACACCCGGTCCTCCTTTGGGCGCCACCTTTGTTCATATCGTCGGTCCACCTGGCGGCGGGGCTTCCCGCCCTGCGCGTGCCTGTATATGTATATATGTAATATTTATTATTCTAATTATTAAAACATACATCATCATCAGGTTATTCCTGTCTCCACTGCAGGAGCACAACCCTCTTTCATCTGCCGGAGACAGACGGAGGATTTGGCCTACACTCCCCGCGCTGGCCAGACAGGTTGGGGAGGCCTGATTGATGTTTTATAATGTCGCTTAGTCGCTTTGTACATCCACGAGTAGAGTTGGAGTGGTCCTATTCTACTCTACCGGAAACCACACGGCGGAAACCAAACCAAACGTACATGAGATGTTATAATTGCAACTTTCCCCACAGCTACACATTCACCGACCTCGCCCAAATGGTGTGCTCAGTCCGCACGGGCCGCGACCTCGATAACGACTCCGCATCCTCGTCTGACTACGAGGAGGACCAGCGACACTTCGAGGGCTACGCGTCTGAGCCCAGCGCTGGGATAATGGAGGTACTTGCCGAATTGTATAAGTATTATGCTGCCTAGCGAACCCCACTCGCTAAAAAAAATACTTCCAGTAAAGCAGGCTGGTTTTATACCGGGTTTTTCAACTGTACGGGGTGGAATGAGAATCACTTGATTGAAATCACTTGATTGTTAATCACTTGATTGAAAATCACTTGATTGATTATCAGTTGATTGAAAATCACTTGATTGATAATCACTTGATTGAAAATCACTTGATTGAAAATCACTTGAATGATAATCCTTTGATTGATAATTACTTATTTTACTTATCTTGTTAATGAAAGGTTGGTAAATGAATATTTGTAAATGTTTTAATAAAAATGCGATGCGCTTGAGGATCGCACGTAAACTGGAGGCCGCAAACAGAGAAGGTGTTCTAGGCATTTTTAAAATGTACGTTTAGGATGATCCTTTTTCAACAGGAAGGAGCTACTTTGCCCTGGCTTTGCAATTTTTTGTTAGTACAGTAATTGTGTTTGTCTTAAAAGGGCCCTACTTTTTAAATTTGTAAATAAGTAGTTTATGTTAGTGCAAGATTTTAGTTTTATCCTATTACTAATATACAAGGGTAGACTGGTCTGTTGACTTAAAGTAACGCGGTCGCCGGTTCGGCCTGGAGAGGAGACGCCATAGCGTTTAGTTCCAATGCGAATTTGTCATTTCTACCCACATTCTCACTTGTACTCTGTCTTTACGTACACATACGTAACAATTCGAACAACACATTGACATAACTATCGATACCGCGCATGACCAGGGGGCGTCCGCCGTAAGCATTTCGGATAACATCCGTCTTATTTCAAAGCCATTTTGTACTATATAACGGGTCACATGATATATTCTGACAAGCGTTTGGCGTCTAACTACGATAGTGCTGGTTTACGTACTACTCGCGGGCGCGGTGGCGGTCGTGGGCGACTTCGTGTTCACATCGGCCGCCAGGCGTTTGCCTGTTTGTGACGCTAGCGACAAGTTCAAACACGCAAGCAACTTCATACGTTTGATATTGCCGCGAGCTGGCCCGCTACTTACAACGCGCCCGCGGGTTTGTACGTGAACACTTGGACACTGTGCTATATGTTTGATATTTTGCGGCCGCGCCCGCGAGTTAAGGTGCATTTACCCCACGCGAGGCGACGCAACGCGTTGTGTAAATGTGTTTTTAGTCATAGGATTTACAACGTTTTGATCGACTCCACGCGACGCGACGCGCGTAATGATAATGTGTTTCTGGCTTAACGTGCACAAGCACTTAGGCGCACAACGCTTATCCGAATATGACACATGACTCTTTAGAGAGTATAATATGTCTTTGTAGTTCGACGGATATTATCCGAATGCTTAAAGAGTAGGTGTTCCCTAATAACGCCGAGTATGGCTACTCCCCTCCGCGTTGCCGTAAAGTTGATGATAATTATTGATAATAAAGGGTGGTTAGTCAAAATTGTATCTTATACCCTCCAGATGTCTTCCAGTGTAGAGAGCGCAGCAGCATGGATCAGTGACACGGAAGTGGTGGGCAGATACTGATATGCACGCCTTTAGTTCTCACGGGTTTATTAATTTTTCTAATTTTTTTTTTCGTTCTGGTAGCACTGTGTGTTCGGGTGTGGTAACGTCTATTGGGGCTTGGTTTTCTGTGGTTTTATTGGGCCAGATTATAAAATCATGCATTTAATATTTGACAGCAGTCTGTGGTGTTGGGAGAAACGTAATATTATGTCCTTTGAATTTGTCATGTTTCCCCCAAGTAACATAGTTATTTCGGCCCTGTTTGTAACTGAATTTAGTAACCAGCTACAAAGATATTTTTTTCTTTGTTACTGATTGTGCTACTGATTTCATCGCGGTTTTTTTCTTTCCTTGTAATTAGTTACGATCGAAAAATTTATGAAATCGTTTGTAACCGAGTTAAATACAATGTTCTTTTCCTTTTCTTGTTTATAACCATGGTTATTATTGATCATATTACCAAATACCCTAGCTGGTGAAACGAAGACTTTATAAAATCCTCGATCGTAACTAGTAAAAGGAAAGAAAAGACTGCAATGAAATCATTTTTGTTTCGCAACTCGTTACAAAGCAAAAAAAAATCGAGTTGCACGACTAATGCCAAATAAGAAAAATCTTAATTTGTAGGTAGGTACGAAACTCAGTTACAAACTCGGACAGAGTTCTCTCAAACAGTAGTAAAGAATATAAGAATTTGAGTGCTGTCAAATTTTAAAAGTGTGCACTTGGGAATCGGGACACTATTTATTTTTATTTATTTATCCTAGATGAGATTACTTTTAACCTCAATTTCACCTGATTTCTTCTTGTAACAAAATTCTATTTAACGTTTTGCATGTGTTAATTTATTTGTCTATTGGTTATTGCACATTTAAGTTTTGAAAGCTCTGTTAAAATTTGGTTACTCCTATTAGCTGTTTCATCTTTGTCTTGAGGCCAAAGTCAGTTGCTGAGATCTCCATGTTCAAAACTTTTTAGTAGGTTTTTTTTAAACAAATTAGAATATAAATAATACAAATTTCTTTATTTACTCCTCAAATATTTTTTTGTGGAGTCTGGTGCCTGAACTAGGTTACATAGTAACCTGTAAATACAGGTCGCCAGGCTCAACTGGCATTTATAAGCATAATGGGATAAATTTCTCATCTCAGCACCAGCCTATAGGATGGGATACCAAGGATATAAGGTCTTTATTTTATTGAACGTTTCAGCAATCATTTTATCTGCTTATCTGCTATTCCTGCCGTAGACTTATTGATCATAACAGGTCTATGGTCTTACCACAGAATTAAGAATTAGTTCTACCGTATTTTACTCCATAATAACCAGTTATGTAACGATAAAGCTAATTGCTTTTTGAAATGCAATGGAACTGCTTACAAGCTTTAATTTGTACTAGCTTTCTGCTTTATTAAAAATTTCTTGCGGGAACTGTAAGTTTAGCGTGGTAAAAATCTTTAAGAAACTTACAAAATTTAATGCTAAATAATACAAATAACTTTATTATAATAATACAAGAACATGTGAGTCCTTATACTAGATATACTTAGCTATGTTGATATATTATTACAATCGGTAGCCTGGCTCCCAAATTAAGAGCCAAAGCCTTGAATTGTAGAGCAAAAGAGAGAGAACAAAACCAAAATTGCAGTAGACTCTGGCCTTTACGAGTTGCGGAATGTTTAGGCTTTGTCCAGCAGTGGGATGTGGTGCAACGGTGTAAGACCAAAATTTAATGAGTGTGGCTATTTACCAAATATATTTTTTCTAGAATTAACATTTCCATACAACCTTTACAAATTTTTTTTATTTCCGTATACCACGTCGTTTCGATAGTTTATTTTTTCTATTCCCTGGTTTTCACGCTCCATTCCACTCCCATTTTTTTTTAAATTAAATTAGAAATATTAAATTACTATATTTAAATGAGATAACGGATTGTCTGTTTTCTAATTTAATAACCAATTAGTGTCAATCATGAAGGTAAAACCTTTGAGGTCACTTATGAGATGCGAAAAATTATTTTCCTTCATGGTATGACCTGTACTAAATATCAAACACAATTTGTAATATGCAAAATTTAAACATTCCAGGAAGGCCTGCGCACACGTCGCGTCGGTGGCTCCCTCTCCCTGTCCGAGGACGAGATCGACTCCGAAGCGGAGATGTACGACCCCCTTAACAAGCGGGGCGGGGGGAGATGAGACCCGACTCTGCACGACCTGTGCAAAGCGCTCTTCGAATACATGCACTACACTGAGATTGAAATGAGCTGCAGTGAGTGACTAGTGTGTAGTCAGTAAGACTAGTGGTTGCTACCGCTGCTGTAGTCTTGACTTCAAGTCTTTAAAGTTCATTTTTGATCAATAGTCGGGCGGCTGTATATGCTAGCTCTAAGTGTGGCATGTGGGAAATATTCCTTTGAACTGAATATTAATTAATGCTAGTCGTATATTACTAAAAGACTTTAGTCCTTGCGACAGTGTCCTATGTACCGAAAGTTGCCTATGACCTGTTCACGTGAGTACGTCACGAGGAACGTTCCGAAGCGGTGGCCCGACCATCTGCTTCGGGTAATCTTTTGAGTTAAAGTCAAGGCTGACTATAAGAATGCGAATTTTAGAAATGGTGCGATTTGGTGTAGTATTGGTATTTACTGACAACTTTGATTATTAGGTAGCTAATGATTGACTGATTTTACTTACAGAGGGCGGAAATGGAAATCTTAAGAATGGTCGACAATCATATAAATATGCCTTTAGTATATAATTATTTATTTATGGGTACTTAAACCTTTAGTTGATAATTATTTCTTCATTTTCATGTTTTGATTATTATTCCAATATAAAATGTATTTGTTAATAAAGGTAACCTATATCATATACATCTTATATTATATTGGTGGTGTCTGGAAGACAGCTGATAAGTTTATTTTTTTGTTTGATATATACATAACTTGTTATTCCCCTAAATTATATTATATAGCTATAATTAATTATTATAAATAAAAAAAATTACATAATAATTCACATATACATACATTTGTCCTATCTCAAACTAGGATTTTCTCCCGTGCTATGGGAATTAAACAAGGACTGGACAATTCACAAATATAACATCCAAACCGGAACCAGCTTGTACAAATTGTACAAAGTTGTCTGTCCCCAGAGGAAATCGAATTTAATTGTTATAAATAAAAACGTTTTGTGTAATTGTGATTTTCTCTATGTTCCATGTAATTTGAAATCGGATTTTGATACTTAAAAATGCTTGTATTTAAACGTCTTGATGGACTTGTCAGGTTTCTCACAGACACCACGGATATACATTTAATAAAACAGTAAAAAATTTAATAAAACATTGATAAAATAGACTACATTTTCTTGGCATTATTTAAACCCAGTTATATGATTGTCAACGATTTATAAATACCATTTGCTCAAACTCTGTTGGATAATAAATGTTTGATGATTGTTATTTTAAAGTAGGGCCCGGAATTGGTTTTGAAATAGCGGTATAATATTGTTCACAAAACCAGTGAAATATTCATTGATTTACCGGTTAATTTAAAGAACGATTTCAGCCATACCGATTCCATTTTGGTTGCCATGAATAACGGAATTTTTAAACTCACGGAATCTTAATAAACGTTGTAACTCACCATCGAAGGTCTGAGAGCCACACCGCACGCCGCTGCTGCATGTTATGTTCTATCTCTTTGTAGCACATTCAGGTTCGGCTGGCGCGTCTATTCATATTTTCATGTTGTTACTTGTGTAATTGTGTTTTCGGCTGATTGCAGCCTTTACGTTTAAACAGTTAATTCGTAGCGCCTTACCATAATTGAACGACATAGATATGAGATTTGTTCTTTTTATTAACTGGTTGATTTAATGAAACCAAAACCGATATAAGGAACCGAAACCGGTTTGGATTGATAACCGGTTTCCGAGCTCTGTTTCAAAGTATGCTATGATTGATTATACAAATATTGTATTGCATTGTTCCTTTCATTAAATTTATTATAATACTTATTGTGAATTGTGAGAATTTGGGTTCCTAATCCTAACAAATTTCCTAATATTTTTCACTACTGACATTGTCTTGATTATATCCAAAAAAAGCCGCGGAAGAAAGCTTTATTAGATATACCTACTAATAGTATCTTAGCACGATTTTATTGTATCTAAATTCAAGATCAATATTATTTCAGAGACGATTTTGAATTGTCAAAAGCATTACCCTCCTTTTGGGATTTACTGGGTAAAATACAGTATGACTAATTAACCCAGACTAGGATCAACTTGCGTAAAAGTATTGATCTCCAGTGGGAATCGAGCCCAAGTCACTAGGCCAGCGAGGTCCGCCTTTGTAAAATTTTTACGAAAGTTGATCCTAGTCTGGTCTAACCTTGTCTATTTCCTATAATACAATGGTTTTGGTTTTGGATTAAATAATATACGTGGATATGTCGCACATCCCATAGAACTGAATAAAATTTTGCTTGAATATTGTGCTCAACTGTTATTTAAAAATGAGCTCTGGTAATTAACAATTTCAAATAATATAGACAGTTTAACTGAATTTTATTGCAGTTACGTCATTATTCCACCAGATATGCGATATGTCGAGGAATATGAAAACTGCTTTTATCTAGCAAGCCCTAGCTATTTTTAAGGAGCAATGTAATTGCTTAGTTATACACATAGAAACAACAAGGGAACGGGTTTTCAAAACGTGTTTATTCAATTTTTTATCGGTATTTTCGCAAATCTTCCAATTACTGAAATCTACATAAGTTACCACATTACTGAAAAAAAAGTGGAATAAACATGTTCTGGAAAAATTCTCCTCAATTATACTTTTATGGTCCAGTGTCTAAAAACTGTTTTTAAACGTGTATTTTTGTTTGTTTGTTAGTGCAGTTGCAATGGTGCTTGTATATTTATATTTAATTCGGGTCTTAATGCTACGTGAATGGCCGCTTTGTTGACTTAATGGCTCGGGCATTAGATTTGAGGGCTAGAGGTCGTGGGTTTGAACGCCAGCAGAATACAAGTAGAAGTTGCAAGTTTGTATTTATCGTGCAGTTCACGACGGCACGCCCCACTCCCCAAAGTCGCTTACATTTCATTTTATGCGTTATATTGTTACTGTGTTAGTTTTATCGTTACGCGCTGATCATTGGTGTGTGCATACGTATACTTAGATGCTTCTTTCGGATTAGCTGTCCGCGTCCCGCTCCTACCCCTCGTGATAAATAGCGGAGGGGGGGGGGGGGGGGGGGTGCCATCGTGAATTATTCGATATATACAAGTTAGTCCTGGTCTAGGTGTTTGTGGCATATTTGTGAAGTTTTCTTGACGTATTCCCACAGAACAGGCAATCCTGCTTTGTAGTTGATTTCAACTATATCGAGTTCCGATGGGATTTAACAAAGCGCAGTCTAATATGTATTATGGTGCTTCTGTGTGTATGTTGGAGTCGAGTCGTACAAACAATAATATATATATAAATTGTGTATGGAGCATTGGTTAGAGATTTTTAAGTAAGAATGACGGATCTCGTAGCTGATTGGCTGGTGTGCCTCTCGAATATTTTTGTTATAGAGTGGTTGGAGTTCACTATAGTAGTCTCAAATTAAATACTTTTACTTAGTATTTCCATATATTTTTATTTTGTTTTAAACATAGGGCGTTTATTTTTGGCTCACGAATAAAAATGTCAGAGATGGAATGTTGAAAGTATTCGATGTTGACTTCCGAGATATCGATAATATTGGACTCTTTAAGTTTTAATTTTTGCTGTTGTATTTACCCTCTGTTTAAATGCCAAAATTAATGTATGTATGTATGTAAACGCTTTATTGTACCAAAAATAACAACAGCAACAATAATAAAATAGGAATTAAACTGTGCACAATGGCGGACTTATCTCACTTGGGGATCTCTTCCAGTCAACCTTGGAGTAACCGAAAGGACAAGTATAATGCGTTTAGTACCAAATTTGATAAAGAAATGTACTTTTAATAAAAGCTTGAAAATATTACATTAATCTATTTGCAAAGCTACATCTGTACAAAGTGACATCATAATCGGTGACTCCTAGCAAAGATATGTATTACTGCTCCTAGCGAGGCCTTCTTAGTACTAGTAAATAATTTGAGACTAAGAATTTATTTAAATATTATTGCACATTAGATAGTTGCAGAAGAACCTATTTACGCAGGCATTCTCTACCAGTCAACCTTTAGGTTTTGAGGGACTGTGATAGGTAGATGTAAGACATTGCAATTTGAGCGTTTGTCCATTATGAACACAAGATACGACATTACTAGATAAAGTACAGGCCAGTATTAAATTCAACATATATTTCATTTCAAATGTCATATAAAAACAAACGAATTTGCGTCTCGATAACAAAATAAATAATAGATGGTGTTCCTAAGTGGACTGCAATGTTTACATGGTAATACAAACCTGTTTTTGCTGTTGGTGACCCTTTCATGTTACCGAGACTCAAATAGCGTTGGTTTTCTTATGACTATTGGTTTGGAATAAATGAAATAGATGTAACTGTTACTATGAACAGACGTTTATAGACGTCCACTGGGTATTAAATTTGGTCTGTCTATTTTGTATGTATGTAATTTAGTATGAACGACTGATCTTGTAGCTTTAAGCCTGCCACCCGAGGCATAAATCGGTACGTATTATAATACTAGCAATATAAACCAATGTGTAGCTCAATTACATTAAATTTTAAAGATAATTGTGTAATTTAACCAATAAACTATATTACAAATGAAATTATGGATATGCTTTTGTATTTGTACCGATATTTCATATATTGCAATAGGTCATATGAAAAAGAACTATATAGAACTAAAAAAATTGTTTATAGTTGGACTATATATATGCTCACGCCTTGGTCCTAGATGAGTAGGCAGAGACGATGGATCGCCACTTTGCGCGATCCTGATACGCCTCACTAGCCTCACTCATATTCATCAACCTTTTCATGCACCTCTTTAGGTTTTATTCTTCTCACTGCGGACCCCAGAACAAATAGTATGACCAGTTGGACTAACCCAGTATGACCTTCCTTCTATGCTTGTCCTTCTATGTCCTCCTAGGACTATCTTTAGCTGTAGTTCCTTCCATATTCGAACTGTACGACCAGAAATTTCTTTTATCACTCTTCTTTTACTCATACGCTCTAAATATCTAAACCAATGCAACATACCCTTCTCTATTCGTTACTATATCTTTCAAACCACACTTCTCACTAACACTTTCTATTTTTACTTTGATTGTACTTTTTTGCAAAGTATTTTCTAGCCATCAAATAAATCTGGCCAACAGGAAAAAAATCCCGTTGGCCAGACTAGTCTGACCATCAATCTGACCACTGGGAAAAACCGTTAAATACGTGATACGATACTTTTAGTTGCACTAACCCTTCATTAAACCAATATAAGATACATACTTGTCTAATCCCAAACTAGAACTTTCTCCTGAACTATGGGAACTAAAAAGGGTAGGATAATTCACCAACATAACATCAATACGGGACCAGTTTGTACAATGTGATCTGGGGTCTGGTACCCAGCCCAGCCATTTAACCCAGCTCTGAACTTATAGGTTCTGGCTGTTTTTGACGACTGATAATAAAAATAAAGTACACCTTTAATGACCACGTTTATTCATCATGGTAAAGTAAAAGCAATTATAAATGGGGCCTCAAAAAACATTAAAAAGACTAATCCCTATAAGACTTCCAATTTATCGCAGCTATCAAATGTTCTTTCATCTCCTGAACTCTCCGCAGATAGCTGTGTACATTGATCACCTCGGCGTTATCACCGTACTCATTCTTTATCGTCTCAACCTTTTCAATGCACATCGTTCTATAATTGTGACCGGTCTCGATCCCGTAACTAGTCGTTTCTGTAGTACCGTCCCACTGTTCGTGGGTCCTTATATTTATAGTTTTCACCTTTTTCTCCCAATAGTACTTCATGTGGTACCGTATATCGGGACAATCGCAGAGGTTGATCAGAACTTGTAGACATCGTAATTGCAGCAACGGCTTGTTGTGGTAAAAGCATAATATTACCAGTTGCTTAGTCAGGTTGTTACAGAATTCCTTGGCACGCCATTTCGACCGCGTCGTCAATGTTGTATACGCCATGAGGCCAACAGCAGCGATAACGATTTCTATTTCTGGGGATACTATGAATTTGCATAACACGTGAGTCAAATCGTAGTTGTCAGCTAATTGTCTGCCGACCTCGTGCTTGCACAACTGAGCCATGCAATCCATTGAATGAGATACTATCTTAGGATCGTCGTCGTCGAAAAGCGTCAGCATTACTTGAAAAGCGTTTGCTTTTAAAGCTCTAATGGGATCCCATTCGGCAAGGTTCGCAAAGCTTTTCAAATGAAACAAGACTATCCCTTTGTGGTCATGCTTGACCATTTTGAGGAGATTCTCGATAACGCTTTCGTTTCTAAGTACCATTTCGCACGCGCACCTGTCCCTCGCTAGAGTCCTGAGGGTATATGCCGCGGCATAGCGTATCTCTCTTCGATCCCTCATGATGAGCCACATGAGATTTTCGATGATCTTTGGACGGGACATGATCCTCTGTCTCCCCTGGTAGTAGCCTGCTAAGTGGGTCAGGATTAGGCAGATCTTTTCTCTGACTATAGGGTTTCGATGCTGCATGAGGTCGATGAGGCGGTATACCACCTGAAGGTTGATTAGGAACATGGCGTTTTCGGATATTTGAACCTGTAAATGGATGTCAGTGTTATTTGTATGCCTTACTACCTAGAAATTTATTATCTTTGGCCTTAATTAAAACCGGGGTTTCAGCTTACTAATCATTTCATAAACTGTACCAGTGACCTTACTGCTTCGATGTATCAGGTCCAGGATTAGATAGCTCTGTTGCAGTACCGATGATGGTTATTCGGGCAGACGAGTTCTGGAGTGGATGCCGAGTATCGATAGGTGAGGCATGAGTGGCTGTCTGCCGGATGGACCGAAAACAGTACTTAGGCGGATGAGAAAGGCGAAGAATCCGGTAAGGTGATTCGTCTTATAAAAAGTCAGTAAGGGATATCGTTGTACACAATGTGCGGGCTCCGTCAATATAGTCCTCTAATACCTCGTAAACTTATCCATTCAAATGAAATCCTTCGGGAGGTGTTGAATTGTCCGGAGGACAGACAGACAGACGTACAAATGAACTTCGCAATTCTACGGTATCCGTTTCGTCGAAACTCTAAATAAGCGTTGCGCTGTTGGGGCAAAAACTGGATCTTTGTAGTAAGTAGGCTCTTTGTAAAACCTGATCGAGGATGGTGTGCAAGGCCTGCAGCTGCACCAGGTCGTCAGTGGAATGCAGGTCTCTGTTGATGATCCGCAGCCCCACGCGACCGAAGCCGAGCCGGGCGCGCGTTATATCTATGTGCGGCGCGTATAGCGATGGCTGCATCGACTCAAGGCGCTGGGCAGCTGGTTCCTCTGTATGTATCAAGTGTAAAGAGTTGACCACCACAGCTCGTTAATTGATTGAAACTAAAAGAGCTTTAAGGAGAATACGAAAGCGAAAGTCTTAGTGTGGTACGCCTCTCGGCTGATCAAGTAATGTGATCTGTGCAAGGCGGCTAGCAGTAGGTACCTGATGAATGTGGAAAACTGAAGGCCAACGTTGATAGAGTTAAACGTTGTATGCCACACTGTATTTTTTACCATTCACAATATTTTTTAAACACTCTATGCGTGAGCCGTGGCAGCAAAAGGGGCAATGACTCAGCATATGCCTACACCAAGTAAGGTGCTAGGCGCTGATTTTCAGTCGCACCCGGTGCAGAAAAGTTGGTCTACAGTACCAAACAAAGAAGTAATAAATATGATATGTGTAATTGCAATACGTATGTACCTAGACAATATAATATAACACTAAGAATCACACCAAATACATAAATATGATGAATAAATATGACTAGGGAAAAAAAATTGTAATTCTGTTAACATTCCAGAGCACTATCGATGTGAAGTGAACAAAGAACTCACTTAACTTCGACAGTGCTCTGGAATGTTTACAGAATGCCAGGGGATTAGGTTTTGTGAGTGAAATCACTTGAGTGAGACTCGCACGTGAGTTTGTATTATAGAGAATAGCACTACTGCAGTGGATTTTGACTGATGATTATGAAGTTTCTCACCTGTGTGAGGATCAAACCGTTTCCTCTCCATGGCCCTGTCAACGGCCTTATTGATCACCCGTGGGTTCATAGCGCACACCAGCTGCAGGTAGGAGTTCTTATGTGGGCAGAACATGATTGTGATTTATTATTTAATCTAAAAAAAAATCTAACAAATTTTTATAGCTTGATTCACTTATGATTATTATTGACACAAGTGTTTTGAATTTGGAATGTAAAAGTCATGAAGGTAAAAACTTTTTGGTGTGCGCCTTCGCCCTTATATTTTTTTCTTCATCGTAAAAGTCAAAGACAAAGGAGTGCCTACTTCCTTTGTCTTTAGTATATAATAATATAATTTCTAGGAGGTTTTATAAACATTGTTTTATCTTTACTGTTTGGATTTGTTGACTAATCAACATTTTGTCAATCACCTGTAAGCGGCGATCCACTGTCTTCCATTGACACCCATTGGCTTGCTGCATGAAGCAATCCGAAGGCTAAAAGTGCGTTGTCACTATAGAAATCCTATCAAGATGGAATGGTGAAGTAGGCGCGACACACGTGCCAACAATTTGCAATATATTGCATAGACTACCAAACGCTTACTCGTTTAGCGCAGAGTCAAGGTCGAGTAAACATCGATAAACAGTCTGCTAAAGTGCCATATTGCGTGGTTTCTAACTGCATAACTATATCGCTCATTTGCGACAAGAACGTGATATCTGACTACGCAGGCGGGGCGCGCTGTCTCCGAAAAAGAAATGACATAAGAAACTTGATAAGATTTCTGTCACTGTGAGGACAACGCGTTATGTGCCTGTAATTATACTAACTGTCGTATCCTTCAAACCGGAACATGTATTTAATGCGTGCAAAATACAGTTTTTCAACGGAAATTGGTACAGGGTAGCGAGGCTGACCATAAGCAGTGCCGTAACGAGCCTTTTATGCGCCCAGTGCGAGATTCTATAACGCGCCCTTGAAAATGCCCACCAATATCAGTTTTGCGCCCCTCCAAGGTCTGCGTCCTGTGCCTGGGCACCGCTGGCACCGCCCTAGTTACGGCACTGACCATCAATATCGGTACTGTAACTTTCAAATAAAACACAACATGCTTCTTTCCAAGTCCTATCTACTTCCAGGGATACAAATAGGTATCTACTACTACCACACACAACATTCCTAATGAATCATAATTATGCTCTCCATATTTGTTACAATTTCTTACGACTTTGACATTGGACTGCCGCCTCCGATTGAGGTCCTGTTCACATCCAGCGAAACATCCGCTGCGTAACCTGCTCTGATCAAACGCGGTAGCGGGCGCTCGCACGGGGCACGCCGCTGAATGATTCACATCATCAGCAGCGGTGTAACTGCTCGCCGAACGTCGCTAGCACACTCAAAATAATAAAGGATTAAATAGCTTGCCTCCGCAAACGATTTGCATCACGGAGCGACTCGTCTGCTGTCCGCCGCGACGGCTCTTGTTTCGGCAGACGGCCCCGCTGTTGCATGTGCATCGATACATACTAAGACAAAGTATTTGAAACAGAGCGGACATTCCATTGCAGACAGTCAGCTGGAGGTGCACAGAGCCTGAGATTAAGACGTATCCGAGGAGTTTACGATATATTTAGGTTTGAGCAGAGGCTCGCTCCGAAGTAGATGAAGCTTCGGAGGACTTCTCAAAACAAACAAAGCTCATTTTCTTCTGACCGACAACATTCAAGATTTATCAAGAGATTGAATCCCACGCAGTTGTCTTCATTTCCTCGGGTACGGAGCTCTGAACCCTTTCCTCCTGCATTTAGTGTCGACGATGACTTGGGCCTGCCTCTTCAGGTAACAGCGTGAAGGTATATCTTCTTCATCGTCTGATGCTGTAAGAATAAGAGTTAAATGATACGAGATGTTGAGTCTTTTGTCTATCATCATTAGTCAAAGCACGTCCACTGCTGAACACTTGCACTCAATGCCACTTTTCTGTCTCGGCTGTTTTCGGCTGTGGCAGGCGGATTGGTGATCGCAATAATGATCTTAGTATACAAAGGAGAACGATGCTGCCCTTCCTGATGCAATCTCTTAGTCGCCATGACGACATCCACGGGAAGATTTGTAGTAATATTTGTAGTAAAGTATTGTAGTAAATATTCGGTTACGAAATAGGGCTTGAACTAAAAATGACCGGACAGTACGTCGGGCTCAATGTGTGGATATCTTCAATTAAACTTATTTCTAATTTGCCTGTATTACCTGGTTTGTTTTTACTAAAATCTGTCCAGTTTTCGTGTTACCCAGCGGACAGATAGACAAACGGATAGACAGAAAATTTATTTGCTGAGATTTTAAAAGACCACTAATTAATTCTCCGCAGACTCGACCGCCGCCGACTTCAAAAAAAATATATACCCTAAAACCTAGAAAACAACCTGGACTGAGTTTACATTTGGAACATAATTATGAAGAATTGCCGCCCCCTTGGAAAGTCTTATTTTCGTAGATATTCCAGGAAGTTGACAAATGTATCGTACGTACACTTTGCTGACTTTTTATTGAAATGTCAGGTAGGTACTTACGCGGAGCCCTGACAGGTTCTTTCTGTATCAGCTCCTTGTAGGTAGGCACCACCTTCTCTGCTTCCTTCGGTGTGCCGTGGCTGTGTATGCTGATACCGCCGGCGACAGACGGGGATCCGCTTGTGGGCTGGATATGATTATTTACATTATTATTATTATTTAGGAAATCTAAGTTATTGTCTCGTCGGGCCAGCAAAATCAAAATGGCCAGACGGACTTCCTCCGGCTGAGGAGTCCAAGCGGCCGGAGGTTAGGGCGATAGAGGGAGAAACCGACAGACAATCCGGGCGGTGTCCAGCAGCACCGCCTTCTGCATCACCGCCGAAAGCGAGCCCACGCGGAGTTCCAACCGCCTCAGGTGGTTATTATTTTTTTTTTATTTATTATTATACATCATATGAGCTTATAGACGTTCACAGCTGGACACATGCCTTTCCCAATGAACGCTATCAGACCCGGTCCTCCGCCCTCAGCATCAAGTCGCTTCCAGTCATCTTATTCATGTCGTTGGTCCACCTGCCAGCGGTCTCTACTACAGTAGTGCTAAAATACAAACTAACGCGCGAGTCTCACTCAAGTGACTTCACTCACTTCGTAACCTAATCCATTGGCATTCTGTAAACATTCCAGAGCACTGTCGAAGTGAAGTGAGTGAAATCAATTGAGTGAAACTCGCACGTGAGTTTGTATTTTAGAGAATAACACTACTGTACTCGTCTGCCCCGACGGCCGTCGGTTCTGCGACTAATGTGGCCCGCTCACTGCCACTTCATTGCTAATCCTTTCGGATATTTCGGTCACCTTCGTTCGTCATGAGATCTCTTCATTACGAACCATATCCTTCGAAGAAACCCCGAGCATAGCCCCTTCCATAGCTCGTTGAGCGACCTGGAACTTGGGGATCAGGCCAAGCCGAAGAAACAAAGAATATTAGTAAAAAAACATGATCTCAAAGGAGAGAGGCTTACAGCAGAAGGCATCACAATCGTAGTAACATCCCTCCTCTCTCTAATATCATCAACGCGTGCGCGGGCCTTCTCGTACCGCGCTGTCAATACCTCCACCAGTTCCTGCACATCCCGAGCCTCTGCTGTCCATTCGGGGATGATAGGATCTGGAATCACCTGAAACCACAGGGATTTTGAGATCCCAGTTACCTACCAATCAGTCAGTTGAAGGTTTGGATTTTTTTATGTCATTCTTTTTTCTATGTCGCTAATAGTCTCACTGTGTGAGTCGAGTGTGTGGATAGCCCTGACAGAACGTTTCGCATCGGAATGTGGCAGTACGTCTTACTGGGTTACCGACGTTCGGCTCGCGCTGCGCCGTCGGACGCGACGTTACAAAGTTAGTACGCCAGCGCGCTTCGACCATCACCGAGAGATGGATAGTTAGAAAGAGAAGTACTTATGTTGTTGGCATATTACGTTGTCCCTCTCTCGATCTCGAGTGAGCTGGGTGACGAGTAACCCTACAATACGATAATATGGACGTGATAGGAACGGGATAGCTCTCGGACTGCCACGCCGGAGATTGCGGGTTCGAATCCCGCTAGGGGCAAATGTTAGTATGATGAATATGAATGTTAGTACCCAAGTCTTGGTTGTTTATATATTTATAAAAGTATGTGTATCCGTTATCTAGTAACCATAGCTCAGACTCTGCCTAGTTTGGGACTGGATAATTGGTGTGAATGTCTGAAATATTTATACATTTATTTATTTAATAATTTACGCACACACACGCATGTGTTCCGTACAAGGCTGGCGCTCCTGTATGTAGAGATTAAATCTGTTCGCTTGTTTGGAGTGCCGAGGGTATCGCTTAACGAGTTATACGAATAACTACCCGTTAAGATTTAAGGAAATAGTTGTAGAAAATATTCTTTGCAAATAAAGAAAATTCTTGGAATGGATTAAAAATCTTACATCTAAAAGCTTGCAAAGATCGTAAAGCAGTCTCTTGATTTCCAAGAGCAATGTCTCGAGGTCTTCGAGTTTCTTCTGTAGGTCTGCGTTAACCTCTTCTTCCTTCTGTATTTCTTCTTTTAGTGCATTTATTTGATCCTGCCCTCTGCAAATGTAAACATTAGCCTATATAAATAAAATCAGCATTACCGTTATTTTGTACTTGAACCTAGGTAGGTACTGTACAATTCAATATGCACATGGACTTACCTGATTAAGGTTTACCCATAGTAATAGATATTGGGCCCGATTCCGAACGCACACATTTTAATTTGACAGCGCTAAAACTGTTGCTATCCTTGTCACACAGTATTATGAAGATAAAGACGAAACCAATTTTAGCGCTGTCAAATTTTAAATGTGTGCCTTCAGAATCGGGCCCATTATATCATTATCAATTCAAAATTTGTAATGATGCAGTATATAGGTACATATAGTTCAAACTCTTACTCATCTTTATCCTTTACAGAAGCAAACTTGAACGCCTCCAGTTCTGCTATGAGTGTAGTTTGGGTTTGTTCCAGCTGCAGTTTTTCTTCTTCAGTGGTCTGCTGTAGGTAGTTCAGACGTTTTGAGGTCTCGCGTTGGGATCTGAATCTGTCGAACACTTCCTCAGCATTTGTTACACCTATATGTAGATTAGAAGGTTTTTTAGAAATGAAACATTCATCAAGAGTTAAGCACTACCAGACGAAAATATAAATATATAGGTCTTAGTAAGTTTTAGGGCAACTGCATTGGGAAGTAAAGAAAGGTGCTCAAAGAGATATCTGACATCGAGTTTTAGCTCTTATATGATGATCACTAGATCATCTAATGGTTTCATCGTATCTGTCAGCGTTTACAGTTGTAAACGCTGATTCTTTTATCTGGTGACTTCTGGTCAGGGACTTTTTGTTACGGTCGTGCGTCCACAGTGTGTTTACAGTTCCCTACCTTCTGCGACAGATGCGGTGTGCCAACTGCTACATCAGCTTACTAACCCTTAGAGCTATGTCAGTGATCATCACTAGTATTTTTAAGCGAAGCACAGAAATAGTTAAAATTTTGATGAAATCCATACCAGTCAGTTTCATAAGCCTTTGGAAGATATCTTCCATATGCTGTACAGCAGTTGCCTCTTCAGTAGCAACTTCTCCTTCAGTTGATCTAGTAGATTCCGTGCGTACGGTTCTTGCTGTGAACAAGTAATTTTAAATTTCTGGCCTGACTTTTTAAAATAAGAGCCTGGTCCCTTTAAAGTTTTATTGAAGTTGCAATTAGGTACATATCAAATTAGAATCTCTGAGTTATCGTTAATTTAATTAATAAATTATTTAGATATTGGAATTGACCTGCCGGAGGAAATATCCGTTTCTCTAGCTTTTCCAGTTCGTATTTCCTCTCCTCGAATCTCTGCGCAAAGTACGCTCTCTCTGAAGCTCTTATGTGCTCCGCATCATGCGCTTGCGCTGTCTCCGTTGTAGTTGCTGCGGTAGCGCGTATGCGCATCTCTGCTGCTTCTTCTCGAACATACTGTGATAGAATCATAGTTATTTCTTAACGGCATTAAAACTATCTACATAATATGGCAGCGAGAAAATGTACTATTGTAGCTTGATTATTAGACTTTATCTAGGTATGAACCAAATAATTGTTTGTAAATGTAAAGAAGTTATAATGCTGTTGAAATCGAAATGTAGTGTTTGGTGATTTTTGATTGAGTTTCTCCTCTATGTTTTATTTCTCTGTATGGAAATACCAACTTTACCTAACTAAATACTTATAATGTCTAAGTGTGATCCTTACTTCTAACTTCATTATTTCGTCTCTTTGTTTCTTAAGTAGATCTTCAATATGTGTAAGCGAGCTTTCAAATTTCACAGAATCATCTATTAGTGCTTGCCTGTAAAGAGTGGCATTTTATTAATTTATTTTCCTCACATCATTAACATAGATATCTTCAATTTTAATAGTCTTCAAATAAACTGTTACTTTTCTCGTTAGTGGATTTATTTACCTGATAGATACATATTTTTTCTTAACCAGTTCAGCTTCAGTCCATTGTATTAGAACTTTGTGGATTTCGTTTTCTAAATGTGAAACATTCTGCAACATTACAGATTTGTTTAGCATTATCTGTGACTATTAGTAGGTCCACGTCCTTAGATATTGTTAACCGTAGAAATGTCATGTGATTACTGCTTTATTTTCTATCTAAATTCATGTAATATTCTAATCGAGGAAAATTACATACCAATGTAAAAAGATTATGCTTCTACCAAGTTCATGCAGTTTACCTTCTTTGCTGCACTTTGGGTCTTCGATTTCACAAGGTCTCCTTTAGTACTTTCTATAAGTAAATGTTCATATTCCTTTTCGAGATCCTTCAGTATCTTCTTTTTATTCCTACTCTCATACTTTAGTAGATCCAGCATCTTACGTTGCTCTATCACTTTTAGATCTAGGTTATGTATTATCTGCAAGAATTTATTTCGTTAATT
The DNA here is from genome assembly GCA_947086405.1 of Esperia sulphurella. Lineage (NCBI taxonomy): Eukaryota > Metazoa > Arthropoda > Insecta > Lepidoptera > Oecophoridae > Esperia > Esperia sulphurella. The sequence continues at coordinate 16,012,689 of OX352260.1, forward strand.
AAATAAGTTGAAATAAGTGTTTTGAATATACTAGTCTACACCAAGTTTTCATAAAAGACTCGATTATTATAGATCATTGTAGAAACGTCTAGAATTGTCGTAAGTGGCGCAGTTTGTATCAGAGGTGTTTTTTTTTAAATTTGTACAATAGTTGCTCCTTCCCAGTTGCAAAGTATTTAATGCAGTTAGAACCTTTCTTCTCTGATAGTTATTTTAAATTTGGTATATTCAAATAACTATTCTAGTATAGTAATTGATTGATTAATAAATCAAGCAAGCTCTAGCTCTATACCTAGTTTATTACATTGAGTAACAGTGCTTTGTTTTTAATTTGTTTATTGCTTATTGCCTTAACTGTTTTTGATATTACTTCATCTTAATAAAAGTTCATTCCCGTCACGTGGGTGTCTAGGAATTGCTATATGTTTATCCTTTAGATAAACTATAAATAAATATTAAAACCGTTGTTTGTAAGTACTGAACTGAACCTTTACAAGGAAATTCGATATTAGGTAAATACTTAGATATTTTACTACAACCAGTTACTTTCGGGATATTCTGTTTACCCGTAGCCGACCCTGATTTTGGCGGGTGTTCATAGACGTCAGGAAAGTTGAATTTGTGGTGATTATTTTTAAGGAATCTTAGGTTTTGAGTACCTACTACTTGGAAAAGCTTGGGTCAGTTTGAAACTTAAAAAAATATCCCCTGTCTAATTAATTAATAAAGTTCACCATTTAGCTATTTGCTGACGTAACTTCAAATGACGATATAAACTGTATACGGAAAAAAATAGTGTGCGTGTGGAAATGTTATCATATATTCCACACCCTTTGAAAGCTTTTATACTAGCTATAATATGCGGCGCGTAGTTTTCCTTTATAATTTAATTCCACTGTATTTCCAATTCACCTGATCAGAAGTTTTGTTTCCCATAGGACACACTTCATTGAGATACTTTTTCACTTGTATCTCCTCTTCGCCGATAATGGTTCTAGCTTGCGCAAGTTCAGCGAGTCTCAATTTTATTTCCCTCTTCAGCGTATCTATTAGATCGTTGTTTTGTTTTTTATCTTGCTCGTTTTCTTCAAAGTGTGACTTTCTTTGACCCTCTACAACAAAACATTAGTCTATTTGACCCGCAGGTTTATTATGTTCTAACATCTGCCCTGCGTATCAGGAAAGGTTAGAAAACCGCCAAGTGTAATAAACGGTACGGTAACACCGCACAACTTTTTTTACTAATCTATAAATGTTATAGGAAAAATGAATTTATGTTTATAGATAACCAAAGAATAAGTATCCACAATACTGAATATCGAAAATTTGAAAATTATGTGGTATGGATTTCACACTATTTGTAATTAAGTGCAATTTAAAGTCGGAATTCGAAAATTTGTGTGATACACGGCGTCACTGCTCTATCCAAGTTTCGAAATCGATTTATTTCATTTGTACGGAAGTGTTTATAAAATCAAAGTTATTTAGTGTACAGCCAACTGTCTAAATTATAGACAATACTTAACATACTAGATTTCTTCTATTAGTAAGATATGAATTAACATGCTTCATAATAACCTGAGGTCAGTAACTGAATTAACATTACCTGACAGCTGTATTTTCTTTTTGATCTCAAATATTTTCGTGTTTATAGTTGTGAGACGGTCTTCAGTCTCGATTTCGAAAGGATGTTTTTGGTAGCAGATCGCCATTGTTTATAAATTCACAACACTTATGTTATTAAAATTCTTTTAGCTTAACAAAAATGTGGCGTGTACTTAGCAACGGGTAGTATTGACAAAACTTGCATTCGTATAATCTCATGGATAGGTATGTAGATGTAGTATCTAACGATGATTGCAGTTTAACTTATAGTATGCTGACTAATTACAACATATCGTCGTCGGCTAAACGTGTAAACCTATCAACGCCATTTTGGCTGCTACTGTGTTAAAAAAAAAGGGGGAACTGTATCAGTAGCCGGCCACATTATTACGTAGTGTGGTTACTTAGTAATGTGGCCAGCTACTGAATCAGTTGTAGGCGACACCATTTATAATGGGGGCGGCTACTTACGTAATAGTGGTATATTTTTATCCTTATGTAAGTAGGAGGGCTACTTATTTTTTTCTCAGTGTGTATTTAGAAAAAGTCGATGAAACGATATTTTATTTTATTTTATTTTATACTGTGATTTGTTAGTCGTTTATATATTGTCGAACGTATAATATCTTATCATATCGATAGTTTATTTATCACAATTCATGATATCACAAATAATGACGTATAGTATTTATTAGGAGCCGCACTTTGAGCCATAGGGGCTAGGAGGTGAATAATTTTTTTTTTTTATGTTAGAGTGCTTAAGTTGGAAAGGTAATTTGTGGTTTGCAGTGCCGAATTGGATTTACTGTTATGATGCTGTAAGAGTATTTTAAATAAATAAATTATGCAATAACTTCCTTTCGTCCCATTTGGTAACCAAAATTCGTACTAGCTATGAAATGGGAAATGTAATTTTCCTGTTCCAAAACCAGTTACAAAATGGTACTCTCAATCCCATTTAGTTTTGAACTCTGATTTGTATGAACGCCGGTACAAATCAGAATCACGTTCCGCCAGCGCCAACTTTACATTTAGCAGTAACTCTATTTGACGCGATAGCTAGCCCGGGTCCCCGGACGGAATTTCCAGGTCGCATGTTCGAATCCTGCTCGCGTATAATTTTTCAATTTTATTCAATTCAGTTACAAAAATACACATTAACAAAAATAAAGTACCTAGCTTACATTTGTGTGAGTCTACTCGTATATGGTAGTCTTGTTCTTTTTGTAATCGTTGACTAAATTTAAAATCATAGTACGCGTGATAGAGATCTCATTCTTCTAACGAAAGTTTCACTGCAAATATTATATTAATTTTTTATACATTATCATCAATTCCTGGGCATCAATATAAATATTGAAACGCGACATTATTATTATAAAGTTTCTAGTTGATGCACCGGATCAATCAACCCCTATTATGTTCAAATTCACCCCTCATATCATACAACACAGCGCCATCTGCATTGTGGATGGAGTTATTACAAAGCACGAAAGCTCATTGGCTAGGAGCCCTCGGCGATGGTTGAATCGCTTGATTTCTCCATTGAATCGACATTCCTTCGCGTACGTTTGCATGTGTGCGTTATTATGTTCTCACGGATTTTTACCAATAATCCACCAATTTCATAACACAAATGAGTTTTAGTTTACATTCAAATGAAGAATGATAAAGAAATAATAGGATGCAAAAGCTTAGATAACGAAGTAAGGGTTGTTACAAGCTGCGCGCACGCACACAGTTAAAGCAGCGGCCATTTTGATTTACCGTACGCTGTGTATTTACGAACAAAGCCGTCAGATGCGAGCGGGACGCGGCTGCGCATGTTCCTACCGGGCTTCGCGTTTTTTTGAAACGTGTTTTACCGCTAAAATGTCCAATACAACACAATTTTCGACGTAACAACAGTTCAAAAACAAAATGAAGTGTCAATTCTTACATTTAGTTCCGTGAGTGTTGAATGTTGAGTGGTTAAACGACAAGTAAAACAAATGTGTGTGATCCATGTGTGAATGTTGTGCTACAAGATGTGGTCGAGAAACTTTATACCGGATTATGGGATTAAATTGCTGTCCTGTTATCTGCTGCTGACCACTTTGGCCGCGAGGATCCATGGTGTCGAGGGTAAGTTATAGTTAATATAGACTCCTGTAGTTATTATCTGGCTGAGCTTATGAAAGCGCGGTCTACAAGGTAACGCGACCGCTGTAAGATGGTAGCGTAACTTGCGAAGCTTTCCGTTTTAGGTGTCGCAGTAAAACCGGTCGGTTAATATCTCGGTTCTCACAGTTTATAGTTGTGAAACGAGTCGTTTTAAAAACTGGAGTGAAGTCGACGCATCGCATTTTTTAATGTTTTTCAATTGTACCGCGTTTGTTGATGTTTGGACGACTGTAACTTGAGATGGTATTACTGTGACACCGGTTTGCTTTTCACTTTTTTATTGTAGACCAAACTGTTCCTCCTTGTATTCCGAAAAAATAAGGAGGTAGATCTCTCATATCTATAAACTCCTGTCTTACTTGAACAAATCATATTCCTTCCGATTTGAGAAACGTTGGAATTCAATCATGCCTTATTTTTTTGGTTCGTTCAACATTACCTAAAGATACTGCGTAAATTTTTTTACCAACAAAAGTGGTCTGATTAGTATCAATAAAATTTGCTTTAATATGTACCTTGATGTCGTTTTCATAATTAGGCTTTATAGATAGGTGGCTACGAAGTATTTGAAACTAGTTTAACGAAGCTTTAATTCTAAAACAATTGCTGTTTATCATTCCTATCTATCATCTCATATCAATCGAGGTACTTACTTCTATCTGTGTTTCTATTATTTATTAGCTACCTTCCTTCTTTATCAGTTATCTTCTGTTCTATTTCTTGAGCATCATCGCTATTGTCTTAATAATTTCAGTTAGTTTTTAGTGTGTGTAATATTTAGGTAACAACAACAAGAATTTCCTTAATCACGATATATTCAACAGCATCTTCGTACTTACTGTTACCTATATAAAATCTTTGTGTATTTCCAACGCTAAATCTGGATGAAACGTGTGAAAAAAATCCTGCAATGAAGCTTGAATACCAAAGCAATGCTTACGTTTCAGTTATGTAGTAACTGTTATCTAATCTGTGACGAATATGAAATAATAAAATAGCAAATAACGAGCCTGCTTTTGTTTTTTCTTTCCCTTCCTTTCCAATTACAAGATTACTACTGCCCTTCTTATCCCATTCCTAGAAAATGTGTGTTTTACTTTGACATCTTTACCTTACCTTACCTGCATGTCTTTAAATTCATTGTTACTTTTGTTTTTGCTCTTTACTTTTAACATTGCCACATCGTTTTATATCTCATGACGTCGTAGATGCAGGCATTTGAATATTAAATCTGTATAAACAAAATGATTATAGTAATGCACAACCTTCACATTTAAATACGCTTAGAATGGACACCTGAAACCCTAGATCTAAACAGATAACAGCAGTTAAATTCTAAACATATCCACCACGATATGTTCGCCTAAACCTAGTTGTTTGAATACAAATCGTCATCACCCTATGTTTTAGTATTCGATGCATCTCCACACGATTTCTGTGGTCGGGACTATGATGGAACCTTTTGAATATTGATCACATCAAGTTAGTGTTATTTTGTGCCGTTTAGTTTAGAGAAAGGATAATGTAAAGTACCAGTTTGAGGGAAAGTTGCATCTTGGTATTCATATCGAGTAGGGTTCAGGAATTGTCACATCTTTTGTATTGCGAGCATGTCGTGCTATTTATGGTTATTGTGCTTTTAAATTAAGGGTTAGAATCACCACCTGTCTCGTTGCTTTGATGTTGCATACTCTTGTATGTGCCTGGTGAATTTCGAATGGGAAATTGCGCGACGCTTTTGCTTATCAGCATATTAAGTACAAAACTCTGGTTTTTTTAAATGAAAACTCATGATTCATCATTAGTTATGTTATGATTATTAATATTTAACTGAATAAAGAATTCGATGCTAAGGTTAACAACATCTTACACTCAGACGTTATTTAGAAAAGCTTAAAAATTGAAAAGCATAATTGTCAAAGGCAACATGGCAATATAATTAACGATGTTTTAGTTGTGGCTTAATAAACAAATGCTGTCTCTTATGCACTAAAGGCACAATTAAACCCAGATATTACTAAATAATAAATCCTAGACGATAAAATTAAGCTAAGCACACTTAAGTATGTGTTATGGGTTATTGTTTAAGGTATTACTATTGTAATAGTCTGTAATATCATATGATATAGGTACATATATATCTCAAAACACTAAGAATTCAGAGCTGTCGTTAGTTGTTTTAACTGTGAAATGTTATGTCCATCGCAGATCAAATATTGTTTGAAACCATAAGCGGTTTCCGTTTACAAATGGTTTGCAAGCTTAGTTCTTTGTGCTCGTTAAGCATTTCTTAAGAAAAGATTGTGTTACCTGGAATTGGTGCTTTAATGTTTCTCAGTTGGTCTATTTATAAAAGATAAGTCTCATGTTCTATTTTCGATTACATACCTACTCATTGGGCCCGATTCTAAAGGCACAACGTAAAAATTTGACAGCACTAAAACCGTTGCCATCCCTGTCACACAGTATTATGAAGATAAAGACGAAACTAATTTTAGTGCTGTTACATTTTAAATGTGTGTATTTGGAATTGGGTCTTTTTACTGTTTGTTATTTAACTCCTTTCATTTAAATATGTTTAAAATGATTAGATGTCGGCATTGTCTCAGAAACTTATCTTCGAGCAGCTTCGTTATTTTCGTTATTTCGTTATTAGATGAAGGATCTACAAATTTCAATAACGCTAGCACGACTGGTTACCAGCGGCTAATATAAAAGCTGGTTTAAGCTGACGTGTGTTCAAGTCCTGTTTTTTCTCGTTTCATTAAGTCTCGTTAGTACATTGTGGACAAAAACGTCTTCTACATTTTACTGGGTACTATTATTGAAATTGGACGGGCAAAACGCTGATATAGAAATGCAGAAGACACTTCAAGACAAGGCACATGTTGTATAAACATGCGCAGGCGCTCCACTTTTATAAACAATCGCAATTAATGGCCAATTGTCCGGTGCTAGCCAATTGGCCATTCACACCACACTGCTAATATACAGTGTTGCCAGTTTGACTTATGTTCTACGTATTCCTTCGTTCTCTGAGTTTGGCGGTTCAAGCCAAAGACCGTGGGTTCGAGTCTCCATTGGGAAAAGACAAGATGACTTAGTGACTAGTAATTTTGTGAATGATGATGATCTTGTCGAAAGAAATTAATAATTAATTTGAATAATAATGATTACCACAAAAATCTAGTTCTAGGATTATATAGTTCATTGTTTCTTCTAGTGTCTACAATAACAAATAGTAATCAAAAGCTCTCTTTAAACTCGGAACTTTCAATCTTCTCTGAAAGTAAATTTTCTACAAAGCCAAAGATCTAGTATTACTCAGAAATTACATACATTTATATTATAGTGATGATGACGCAATAACCATTAGTTAATTTGGGCCTGAGATGATAAATGGTTGTAATAAAAGAGCTTGCTACAAACCTGTTATTAAATTACTTATTTAAGAAGAAGAGTTGAACACTTTTCTCTTAAAATCGAAAACTGAATTATTATTTGCTATAAATATGTTTATTTTTAGAGACGTTCATTTAGTATTCAATTATATGAAGGTAGCTGGCAACACTAAGGTCACTGGACACTCCTGTCGCATATAAATCTCAACTAAAACATGCTATGAGCAAATTGGCAATTTCTTACTTAAAATCTTTAGTGTGTTCGCTACCTACTTCATTCATAAGCATTCCTTATAATATGAACCTTACTACTAAGAAACAAAGTAATGAATCAGCCATAATGACAGAATTGTTATCTGTGTCGTGTGTATTTTATTTCAATGGAGTGTTCGCCACAGAAATTGTTCTTAGAAATGATTATATTTATTTATTTTAACTTGTATCGTATTAAAAACATTGACTGTACTAGTTCTATCAATACGAAATGATGTAGGTTTAACCCCATCGAATATTTAGTGGGATCAACATTGGGAAGCAGTAGAATACATTGGTTTTCATTGGAATACATTGATTTCTACATTGGTTTTCTTCAAATCTTCTTGTTGACATAATTTTTCATAAGGAAGTAACATCAGATCCTTTATTGACAGATTTTTGTCCTTTGAAGTTGCTTATTTTACCTATCAATTGAATTTTGCCTCTATCACCTTTTACAGTAATAATTTATCGAACTCTATATAAAGCCAAATAAAGTCACTGAATTAATCAATCAACTGAGTTTCCATTTATGTACTAAACGTTTGGACCACACGCAGTCCTTAGATAAAACCGATCGAAAATGTATTCCGTAACATATCCTTATTCGTAAGCAAGACGTCGGCCATGAGCTACATAAACCCTAATACCTAACCGTTGTTTTAAAGACAGCTAAGTAACTAAGTGTATCTTAATGAACTAAAAATAGTTGAGATTACAAGAACCACTTAATATCCAAAATATTTTTTATGCTTATTCTATTTTCTTGCAGTTTACAACTACCTCAAGCGCTTTATGGTGAAACTTAATTGAGTTGTAAACAGTTCTGTGCAAAATGCAGTAGCGGGAAATTAAAATATCTAGATCAACTTTTATGGCTTTACAACAATAATTTCCTTCAAGATAACCCTATAAAATCATCGAGAAATGGTTCTCGGTGAGCTTTTTACAACGGGATGTAAATGGTGTACTATTGCTTGTATAACTCAATTCCTTTTATATGTTTATAATTATATCATTTAATTTAAGTTTACATCATATCGAATATATCGTTTTTAATGCAAAATCTTTAATTGCAAACCTGAAGTTCATTTAATTCTTCTGTAAAACCGGTAAATTGTTAAAAAGTTCAAAGGGCACTATTGATTTCTGATCTCCTAGACTCATCTTCACACATTAATCAATTAATCATCCATCTAGATAACTTTCGAAGTCGTCAGTTCATCTAACAATGATATAGCTTCTATGGCTTTACGTTTTACCATAATATGTTTTACTTTACATGATAATTCAAATACAATACATTCACACGCGATATTTCCGTATTCGCAGTCTTCATTGCACACCGTGTCATAATAATGAAGGTGTTGTGTGTGTCTACACAAATTTTAAATGTTCTCACAAGACCCTTTGATGTGAATATCTTGTTTATGTTTTGTTAATTTGCACGCACTATGTCGTTGCATGCGGGAGTATTATGTAAAAGTATTGTTTTGAGATTTTTTACAACACCAGTGGCTGAGACGTGCAGGTTTTTATTACGCATTCGATACAGTATTGTCTGGGAAATGTTAGATTCTCATGCGAAAGTTTTACTATTGTTTTTATTTGTTAGGTAAGTAATTACATTACAGCCAAATTGCGCTTAAGATCCTGTAGTGCTAAGCGTACAGATAAAAAATAATTCTTATTAATTTTATATTATGAAGAGTACATAAAATATACGTAGCGTCGAAATGAAGCCAAGTTTGAGTTTTTGAAACAAAAGTTAACCGTAGAAGTAAATATCAACACTGGAGTATCTATCTATAGATGAAAATACATAACAGCCAAGATAAAGAATTTTTCACTGAAAAAAATCACTTTGAAACACGAAACTCATCTACTAACCTATTCAAACCAAACCTCTCGAATCCATCGCCCAGCAACAAACCCGTCTCGCATCCGTGGGGTCCAGACCATGTTTGAACAAGTCGATCCTGCTCCGATGTTTTGTCGGCAAACAAGGCCAAACGACTCGTAGATAACGCTGGGGAGATGGCTGTTACCTACTAAATGCTTAACAAAGTGCAACATGGCTGCTTTTCTTGATTTTGTTTAAAAATTTAGCTAAATTTGCTAGATTAAGATTAATAACTTCATATTTTAGTTTTGTAGGTGTAGGTATTTATTACATTTCTCGATCAAAAAAGATTGTGATCAAAATAAACTTTTTGAATTTTTTTATGAGGTTATGATATCAAAATCTGTTCGTTCTGTGTTATTTATTATAATTGCGTTTATAGGTGAAGTAGTATCTATTAATAATACTATTAAATGATTAGTTTTTAAAGCAGTGCTTCTGTATTCATACTTTAGTAGTAACATCTGCTAATAAAGTTTTATTCTTCATTATAATTTTATATTATTGGAAAGCAAGTTCATGATCCCCGAACTCCATGTCTAAAATTTGAAGTACTCGTTTGAATGTTTACATAGTATCGTATGCATATGCGCAAGTGGTTATCGGTGCGTCCGTTCGTCGTCGTTTGCTTTAATAATAAGCCCGGGGCTGCGCCCGCGCCGCTTCGGTGTCACGAACACCAAACATCGCTCCGGGCTAAGCGAGGTTGTGGCAATCCAAAAATGAAAAAGTGTTTTAAATATGGGCTCTTCTGGATGGAAGATTGGCTTTAAAAGTTTAAATTTATTCATGAAGGTGAATCTTGTATTCGGACAGGAAAAGTTATCGCGCGTTTTTTTAAATATTTTATACCTTTTTTAAGCTTTTGTTCCTAGATATCCGTTATGGAATGTATTTTATTTTCTCAATATTTGATTTTAAAATAAGAGAATGGGCTGGTCTCTGGAACTTTAGATTATTTACTTTCGTAAACAAACTCACCATTTTCTATTTTAAAGCCTTTAATTTTAAAACTAACGCAAATAGATCACTACTACCTTTTATTTGTTGTTTTATATGCTTTTAAACCAAAGGGGCATGTTTTCGGTTCCTGCGTATCAAATGTCCAACTTCTCTCCCACACCCAATAGCAAAACTTTCAATGCGTTTATCATTTTCTTCATACAGTCTTATTTGAGTCTTATGTCCTTTTAATACAGACAAAATTGCACGATCCACGTGTAAAGTTAAGTTTGTTTATTCGACCAAATTTCCTATTCCGTGGTGGCGTCGACTCAGATCCTTTCTGAATGGAAATCGATAACAAAACGTTGAACTATTAGCTTAATTATTTAATGTACGTTCACTGCATCTATAGTTTAATTAATTAATGGTCTTTTGTTTCCTGTCTCTAGAACAACTCATTACCTTCGATTCTTTGAAACTTTTCTTTAGGTTGTTTGTTATTAAATCGGCGTGGATTTATTAAGCTTATCAAATCTTTGGCATTTATTCTATCTGTTTGCTAACACTGTATCGTTACTGAATTTAAAGTTTTGGTCTAGGAAAAAATATGCTAATATATATTATTTATTACTATCTTTCTCACACGTACACATAACTATCTACTTTCGATTTGCCAACCTTTAATTTTTCCTAGCTGTCAATTCTAAATTACTAAACCTTGTAATTGGAATGGAAGACTTGTGGCCTTCTTGGACGAGAAAGTAACTTATCTAAATTTATCGTCTATAATCTTTCGTCTGTGTCCTGGCTACTTAGTGTTTCTAAATAAATCTTAGAACAATAACTAAAGAACTAATAACATATTTTGGTTATTGTTCCGAGTTCTGAGTGCATTTGTTTTTTATTTTAACTTATTAATGTTTCACAAGGACACTTTTATTTTATGTTGTAATATTTGAAGCTTTTTTGGAAACGAACTATTCATTACTGCATTATTAATTTTCATCATAATTTGCATTAATATTAGTATCCAAGTATAAAAGAAATACTTAACAATGCAGTTGCGTTAGAAAAGAAACTATACAATTGTGATTTTAACGATAACGTTCTAATCGATGACTTAACATAAATATAAGTTCCATTAGACACTGTCGTAGATTCTCCTAATCTAATTGACAATAAACTAGTCGAAAACAAACGTGGCGGCGTCGACAGCCGTGGAAAAGCATTCGGTGACCTTTTGATAAACCAGTCCGGTATGGCACCTAAGAGGCTCGGTTTTATGGTCTACATCATACAGCCACACATTGTTGGCTTTGGATTTGAGTTTATGTGTGTTCTTTTGAAATATCAAGATTTGAGTCGAATTTATTGTTGCTGATGTTTCAGAGAAGATGGATGGTTTATAATCGTGTGTGATCTTTTTCTTACCCACATGAGAAGATAGAGAGCAGATTTACTGTCGTATATGTATTTGAACAGTCTACATTCTTGTTGTTCGAAACAACATAGGTACATACCTGGTTTTATGGGGTGTAGTACAGCTTAAATTGTGTTAAAGGAAAGTTTCACTTAATTTGCAATCACCTGAACTGCTTATTTATTACTTGGTATTCTTATGCTGTTTTAAACATGTATAATGCACAACAAAGTACATACTAGAATGAATTCACAATGTTTGAATTGAGAATTTAAAATAGATAACAATCAGATGGTTATTGTTTCTGATGGATTATAACACGACCGTCTATTGTTTTGGATCGGTCATCGAAAACTAGAGGCTGAGTAACGGTTGTTTGCAGAAGCAGAATCAAAAATTTATTATGAAACTTCGGAACAGTAGGTACTGTAGGTTCTTAGAATGTCATGGTCTTAATAAGGATTGATAGCAAACAGTATACTTGCAAAGTTATGAACTTATGACTATTGGTTTTATTCTTGCTAGGTAGTAATTTTACATGGTCACTATAATGATTAAGATCTGCCACGTTCATTTTATAGTTCACCTGTATATTATAATATTCCTACAAAAACTAATAAATAATTATATCCCTAATATTACAGTTTTTGTTGACTTTCATAATATTGTATTCAGTTTTATGATATCTTTTCGTAATGGTTACTCTTTTTAACAACCTAAAATAACTTATTTATATCTAAATTTTTAGGTATAACCATAATTGCATTTGATGATTCTATACCACGCCTGTTATATAATATTATTATAGTACCTTAATGTAACCTTTGTCTTAACTGATAACTAGAAGGTAACTGTTTAATGGAATGCAAATGCTTTAATCAAGTTGTCAGTCTGTCGGTTGTGTGATTTGCATGTCATAAGTGCATAAGAAGTGTCTGTCCCAGACATAGGTAATTGGATTATGAAATGATTAAATGCAAGTGATGCGTAATGTCTGGAAACCACATCACGTCTGGTGTTTTTTGCGTTTGATTGAGCTATTGCAGCGACTTTGTACCTTATAGCTGATATGTTATTAGATAAGATATGTGTATGACTAAGCGTAGTTATGATTATGAGGCTAATTTGCTTTTTGTCCGGTTTTTAGTGCTCATTTCAGTTTTATTTTTATCTCTTAGGTTTTTGAGCTGTGCTTTTTATTTTGTTTTTGAACCAAGGATTAGCTGCCTCGTAATTTAATGACTCTGCTTAGTTTTTTGAATTCTCTTGCTGTTTTATCATTAGTAGCTTCAATTTCATCAACAGTATCGTGGACGGTTCAACGTTTCTCACTGAAATCTTCTTTTGTACATTTGTTGAAGTCTTCTTAACCTTTCGCATTGAATTGGTAATGATGTTGTGAAAAGATTGTCACTAAATTTCGTAACACATTAGACTTGACGCTGTTACGTTGTTGGTTTTTTTTAACTTTATTACAATAATGGGAACGTGAGTAGCGAACGCATTTACAATGCTACGGTAGTGTTGCTAGATTCATACAAGAGTGTTGCTTGTGATCTATTTATTTCGTAAAAATACTTTATGAACTTAGTTTTATGATTATCTTTTTGAATTGCCGACGATAACCAAGTTTGATTGTATACTGGTATGTATTTGATTTTACAAGATGACTGGGACGGTACGATGTCAAACAAATTTTTGTTCTCTATAAATATACACAATTCCGAAGGAAGCTTGGCCGAAAAAAGCTTGGCTTTTAAATATTTTAGAAACACATTTAGTACAGTGGGAACCTAACAATCACAATGTTGTGAAGTCCGGATCTGGCAATACTAAGTACACGTGCTGAAAGTATGGCGACTGTGGCGCGGCAAGTCGCGCTCCGCGGGCCCGTGTGAGAACGTATTGTCCCAGCTTCCGCCGATTACGGTAATCTGATTAAATTGGTAATGGGAGCTAGTGGAAAATGGCTTAGTGCTACTTTTATCAAATGCACACTAGAAGACAAAGATGGTCGCGGTTTAGAATCGAGTTAATAGACCAAATGACCAAAACTTATCACCCATCCAGCTAACATCTCAGGGTTTATTATTAACCTACACAATAAAATAAACTGAAATGTGCCTATGCACATGTAAAACTCCGATGAATGGGATGTGATATAATAGAAACTCCGGTTGGTCAAACTTAATATATTGGAACACTTTAAATTAATACACGTCCTCTCGACAATAATTAGAGCCAGGACTGCGAGACGGACGCGCTTTGCTCTCGCGCGCGCTCCCGTCTCACCCCGCTACTTTAGGGTATCGTTACAGTCGGCCATTCTGCATTAAACGAGTCCCTTCGTTTATAAATTTATAACACTGAACGAGTGTACAATAACATCAATAATAATAATAATCTACTGCATTTAGCATAATAATTATTAATAATATAAAATAGCAAACAGAAACTGCTTAAACGTGGATAATTTATATAAACCCAATTAACACCAGTAATCTAAAATGAAAAAAATGTTACTTGAAAGTTAAAAAGAATAAAATACATAAACAAAATTATTTTGCTCTAAAATAAGCATAATTAACATCAGTAAAATAATGCATGAAGGGACTTAAAATTACTTGACTGTTTTACCAAAATTAACACAGTTGATATCGGCAATAATACAAATTCGTGAAGTGACACAAAGCTACTATTAATACAACAATATTCTAAAATATCAAACAAAAACTGCAATGGATAATTAAAATTGGCACAATTAAAACCAATAATTTAAAAAGAAATGAATTTACGTGATAGTTAAAATGAATAAAATTCATGAATAATACTTGTATTATTTACACTAAGATTACAACAATTAACATCAATTTTTAAAATGGGATACAATGCACAATGAGCATCAATAATCTAAAATGAAACAAAAGTTAAGTGAAAGTTCAAATACACAAAGAAAATTATTCTATTCTAAAATTAGAATAATTAACATCAATTTCGGCCATCTTATAGGAAACGAGTCCCTTCGTTTCGTTTTGAAATTTGAGAACATTTAATTTACAAATAGAGTAAACTTAACTGCAAACATTTGAGCGAAGTATCTTTACTATTTTTTTCATGTGCATTGTATCCTTCCATCTATGCATTGTCTTATCCTGTTCTTTCACCCCTCCTTGGGCGGTACTTCCTTGTACCTATCCTGCCCTATATGATGATCAGAACAGGATACTATCCTCTAACATCATTCCTTGCATTATCCTGTTCTTTCACCCCTCCTTGGGCGGTACTTCCTTGTACCTATCCTGCCCTATATGATGATCAGAACAAGATAATACCTTCTAATACCATTCCTTGGCTTCTCTTGCTCTTTCACCCCTCCTGGACGGTACTTCCTTGTACCTATAATGCCCTATATGGTGATCAGAGTAAATCACTATATTCTAATATCATTCCTTTGGCGGCGCTTCCTTGCCTTATCCTGCACTGCCTTTTCTTTAAAGGTAACAACCATTAATCGAGACGATCAACATCAGTCAACTAAAACATACTTAACACTGTTATAATCTTAAGTTAATAAATTAAGTGGAATTTAAATAAATCAACATATTTCTTCCATCTCACAGTGACAGTTTATTCGGTCTCGCTTTCGTTGTCTTCGCTAGAGGTGTAGTCTAGTGAATTAAAAGTAAGCCCAAGGAACATGTATCGATTGACACCTTCATATCGCATACCCTTTCTAGTCAAAGGGGTGTCCACGATGAAACGTTCATTGGTCAAAATTGTCTTAATTATATGGGACCCTGACATTTGACCCTCTTTGGTACCCTACGGTACTTGTGAGCCCATTCCATTAACCTTTAACTTTTTAAATCTTTGCATATTAGTAAACCAAAATATGACTAAATGCGTTCTAGAGTCTTCTGAAATTCTAAATGACCAATTTCATCATGATTGGCTTTTAATAATTGCTAGCGCATACCTACATATGATACAATAAATTCTATGATTTTAATTTTAAAATCTTTCAAATGGCAGAAACTGTAGCAGTCTCCGGGTCTTCTAGGATTTATTTAATTTGTCTAATGTCTTGGCATATTGTCCAATCTGCCGATCCAGTTATCCAGTCTACTAGATTTACAGCTAATATATTTAGGGTATGATTTTGATCAGACTACCTCAATTGGGCTTCTGGGCTTCGTCTTAAAGCGTCTATGTGAGGCATTTTATTCTAACCTGATATTCGATTGAAAAATCATTTTCAAGAAACTGTATCTACATATAGATATGCGCGGAACCAAGTTTCGTTTGGAAAAGGTATCCGTAATGCATTACAATCGGTTACTATAGTGAATTTTACTCCAAGTATTTAAATAAGGCTGACATTTTGGAAGGAACTAGGTACCGCGAGCGTAACCAACTCAAAAGAGTGGTAAGTATGCGGCCCGAGTAACAAGGGAACTGAATAATTTCTATATCGACACTTTGTATTAGTACAATATATTCACATTGCGAGAGGGAAGCGTATCACATCATTAGATTTATTGTTCCAAGCTTTTATTAATTCTTCAAAATGACTGATGTTGAATTATACCTACGTCTCATTTCGGCAGGAGAATCTCTATGGTTTCGATGCTGAAACTGCGCATCTCCATTTTGTGTCGATCACGTTCTTTCTGCAATTGGCTTTCCAACACTTGTAACCGTTTCCTCTCCAGTTCCAAGACGTCCTCTCTTTCTTTCAAACTGCGTGGTTATGTAAACTGTTTGGTTATGTCTCTGACTGCAACTTCGGCTACGACTATGGAGTCGCCTGCAAAACAAATCTGTAAACTCCGCTCTATGCCTCGATTTCTGTACGTAGAGCTATGTTGAGGGCTTCATTAATACTCTTTCATTGCTACGGGTGTCATGGCAATCTATCTCCCATTCTGAATGAGGTAAATGTGGGCTAAGACTGCCTTGTTCACTATTGCTTTCTTCATTCATGATCGTAATCAGATAGTAGCTTATTCGTATGTTACCAATTTGTGGAGAAAACCATCATTTGTGGACGTGGTTGATGCGAAAAGCGGATATTTCCGGATTCCGCACCTATCCTCTCTTCTGATATGTAAAACTCCGATGAATGGGATGTGATATAATAGAAACTCCGGTTGGTCAAACTTAATATATTGGAACACTTTAAATTAATACACGTCCTCTCGACAATAATTAGAGCCAGGACTGCGAGACGGACGCGCTTTGCTCTCGCGCGCGCTCCCGTCTCACCCCGCTACTTTAGGGTATCGTTACACACAGTTAATAATAAAAATAATAACTATTTACGGATTAAGCCTTTTTTGAGGATCAAGACAATGGAGATAAAGTGACAAGAATGATGATAAATAACTCAAAAAGAATAGAGAAGCAAGACACCTGACTGATGTCAGAATAGACAGAAGTCAACGTAAATGATTTACCCTTCAACATCCAACATAGTATCAATACAATAATCATTCAAATGAAGACACAGAATATCAGGGCTGTCAACTTTGTGGTGTCCGGCGGATGCGGCGGTGATAGGGCCGTGTTCAGGTCTGGAAAAGTCGGCTCGGAGCGGAAGGGCGCTCTCGGAAGCGTCAAGCTATCGCGAGCGGAGCGTGTGAACAGCCGCTATCAGGCGCCTGCGCATGTATCGCCGGACCCATTGTTGCACTGACCTCGAGATCCGACTCCAAATTGGCGCTGTCATTGGTTAAAGTTCGTTTTTAAAGTATCTGTCCAATCTCTAGTTCCGTGTTTTAGACCAACTAGTATTCTGTCACAATTTAAAGAAATAATACTAAATCGAAGATAAATATTGTTATCGAGTTGCAAAAGTTTCTTTGGGTACTGCAAAATTCTGGTTCGTTTACATCTCTGTTCAAAATAGAAGACACTTATGTAGGTCATATAAATGAAGTACCATTTTAACATTGTCTAGTATCTGACTCGGTAAAAATGAGCACCCTAATAAAATAAACAAAAGGATGTTGCCCGGAACAGACTCTTCAATCCGGCAAAGTGTTGTTTAAACGTCAGTTGAAGCGTTTCCTACGATTCATCGGGCGGCGGCAGTACGCCGCGCCGTAAACAAAGCATCGATGTCATAAAACTTGCCTTGCTGCACTGGTTCTTTACTTGTATCAGGTACTTTTCGTACCTGCTCACTGCTATCTAATTATCTTGAAAAATCACAAAAAAAAAATTGTGCAGCATGACGGTAAAAGCTTTGTATACTGCTAATTTTTTTTTGCGCAGATTAAGTCTGATTGATAGTGGTGGCAGTTAAACTAAATGAAACTGCGTTTATATATATCGCATTACAAGATCCCGATGAAGCAATGGCTCTTAATTACACGGATTATCCTTCAGAGCCTGCACTTGATGCATGTCGTGTTAATAACGGTATACTTACGTATAAAATCGACATCTGGCCCGCGAGCCTCGCCCGACTCGCATAATTACTTAAGTATTATTATAAAGCTACTGAATCCAGAAGGCCACTCTTATTACTCTGACGGTTAAATACCTTTAAGTGCGTGAGAGCATTTAAAATGGACCCAGATTTTTCCAGTATCGTAAATCTTAAATGCCGTTTTAACTGTATAAAGGTTTGAATGTGGACATTTGACAAAATATAATTTCACACTTTCAGTCCTGCCCACAAAATATAATGTCATCGAAAGTGATGAGTGTACTAGGTATATTTAACGTAAAAACCACAATATTTAATTAGTTAAGAACAAGTAATAAACCAAAATAAACCATTTAGATGTCTTGTCATGCTTAATGAATACAATGACTGCCATGTATAATTTCGACACCGTTGGCAGCAATGGCTAATTACATAATATTCCAATATCGTGTCTACTCTGCCGTAATTAATACCTCTAACCTATTCCACGTCTTGTTTTTTGTCTGTCTCGCTGATGATTTGTGCTGAGAAATTTCGATGCAAGTAGATACTGGCGACTGAACTAAACACGCAGCTAGCGCATGAGATGTAGGTACAGCGTACTTACGCAATAGGTGAGATCTTAGATGATTTTCTTTCTACGGCGCCCGTGCCCTGCAATTATGTTCATTATTTTTAAAACGTAATCAACTCTGGCGTGCCGCTTACCGAATCGTGAATGTCGAACGAAACGCAAACATGCCTTGCAGTAACCAACCGAAATTTATGGCGAAACCAGTTTTATTTACATCAAATTATGCTATTCTTTTATTTGTTGCCACAGTTTTCAAGGGCTGGGGACCGTTTACCTGCTCTACAGTGATCCGTTCGCCCCGAAGCAGTCCCAACGCCGTCGCACCCTCTGAGATTTGCGCCGGGTGCGCAGGCGCAGGTGTTCGGCGCACGACGACCATACTAACCGTCTAACTCAAAAAAACAACAAAAACACTCCCGGGAGCCATGGCAACCGTGTCATGTTTTATTTAGCCGGTTTATACCATAAAAAGAACGGAGAATTTCGTCGTTTCCGCTTTCTTGGAACAGTGATTCACCTCGCGTGTGAGTTGAGGTATACTCTATGATTTACACTTGGATTATTGTTTGCGGTCCAGCCCGAATGTTTTATGCGCTTAGATAAATTTTCTTCGAACATAATTTTAATATTCGAGTCCCATAATCTCCGTTTCGAATACTACGTTAATCTTCTTTAAAGCTTTTAAGTTCATCGATTAGAGTTGAGCTTTCACTGGGGTAAGTCACGCAACGACTTAGGTTATTAAATATAATAGCTAAATGATTGCCGGGTGATATAGGTTAAGCATTTTCTTCTAAAAATGGTCAAACTTCGAAAGTTTTAGAGCGTCGATTTTCATATTTTCCAACGTCTTGCTGGTTAAAATCCCGATGTTTAACTGTTGATTTGAACAAGGCGAATGGTGCAGCGTTTACCTTGGTGCTTCGGTTCGTTCGACGATCTAAATTACGTGCATTACAGTAAAACGTGAAACTCGGCTTATTGTGAGCCAGACATATATGGGGTATTTAAGCCGATTCCTCCTGGGATCCTAACCTTGGGGTCAACCATTCCCAATCCTTAGGAGAAAATTGGACATGACTCTATTGAATTAAGTTAGGTGATGCTTTTGTTCGTGCTATATGCAAATGCTGCAAAGGCCTTTAAAGGAGATCATTTTACGCAGAATAGGCTATTCCGTTACCTTACTTACCTAATAAATATTGTTGTTCTTGTTGTGGCATTTAATTGAAATAATCTAGCACGATGTACTTAAACTTCGACATTTCAAGTTTCCTACTAAAACTTATTTTCCCGAAGTAAAATGTTTCGCGTTTTACCCGTGGTATTACTTACTGGTAATAGGTACCTTATATTACACTTAACTACTTATGAAGAGTAGAACTGATTTAGATGATTTAACATACAAACCTGTTATGATATTTAGAATATTTATTATTTAGTTAAAATCATAAATTTTATATTAAAAAAAAAATTAATAGCCTAATCATTACTACACTATTCAATAGGCAAAAAAATTCAGACGATCTCAATAAACTTTATTTACGGATTTATTTATATCTTACTTATTGGTTTAACATCTCGATTTCCCATCAACTCATCTAACCGCTGTTCATTTGTAATAGAATGTCTCTGCTGCGTAGTTTTATGATCCTACATTTCTGCAATGAAGCAAATCTATTTCAACACCTTACTTTATTACCATTCCTCTTTTAAACGTTCCCGAGTCTATATACTTGTCACATAACTTACTTGTCGTTACTATGCCAATGCTGGCTAATTATGACAAACCTTAGGAATTTATGTAGACTAGTTCAGAGGTTCTCAATTTTCTTTAAGTCTAAGTATAATCTTCGGTTTCAAAGTTATGTGATTGTGGCTATGCAAGTGCTGGTAAAATTCATTGGTAGTTTTATATTTGCTTATACGATAATAACGATTATCGTATTTCTACTTGTACATAGGTAGGACGTCCATATTACTAAAACATGTCTTTCATTATCCTGATGTGTTCTTTTATTTAATCCTTTGCAATTAATATGAACATCACTAACTAAATCAACTCGAGATTTGATATCATTGAAGTGCTTGTGTTAAAAACACGAGTTCAATACTCTAAAAGTATAACCGATCTAACCAGTGCCACAATGGACAACAAGTATAAGACAGATGACCGTATCTACTTGTACGTTACACCATCGACCATATTTACGGCCACCGGCTCTAATAATCCGATTTAGGCTTCATTTTTGACTCCCTGATTAATCGGTCGACCCACAGCACCGCAGCTTTTTCTATGGTACTACAAAATTGAATTTATTGACTTGCTTCGCCTTGAGCCTCGGAACAAAATATGGGAAGTGATTACTGTTCTCATATTTTAAGATACGGGTAATTAATCTATTAAATTCCTATCTTGAAATGACTGTAGATTCCCTTATTTGGAGTTTTCTCTCACGAGTTGCTTTGGCTATAGTAATTATCTGCCACCTGGCTGACAAACATATAACATTATATCTGCTCCTCTCCACGTGGGCGCTTGGCAAGATGACATGACGAGCGACTCAAAGGCCTTACAAAGATTATTTTTGAAGGATGACCCTTATACATGATGATGAGATAATGAATGTTTTCTAAAACTCCTGTATATTAAGATAGTTCTAAATCTTTTCTCATCAGCCTGCCCGAAGAACATAGGTAATATTAATCCAGTTAAAATTGTTTTGTTTACATTAAGATAATATGAGAAAACTCAAGTTTACCATAAAGAAATATTTAGAATCTATAATAACTTTTGACATTTGAATATTTTATAAGCATATTTGCAAGTATTTATAGATCGAATAAACCGTTGCGGACAATTACAGGGTAATTCTGTAACCTCGACGTCTATTAGCGTCATGACGAATCGAAATGACTATTCTCCGAGATGATTTTCTCAGTTCCTTATGTTTTATTTGGTCCAAGTCAGAGGTATTTGTTCTCGATTCAGTTTCATGCAGAGAACTGACAATTGGACTTTGTGACTTTATATTGAGAAAAAAAAGAACACTTTGTTAAAACGAATCCATTTGCTATGATTAAGTTGCTGGTTTTTAGAAATGAAGAGGTTCTGGTATAACAAAATCACACGGAAAACGATAGGAACAACACATATCTCCTATCAGGTTTGTTGTTACTATTTCTTGAAAATAACTCGTCTCCGCTTCAGCTTCAAACTTAAACCTCTCTCTTCCGATAACGGCTTTCGACGAGTCTATTCTAGATGATAGACGCCATTGTTGGGTAAGTAATGATCCACCGCTCGTCTCAACCATAGTGATATTGGATTGTGGTATTCCTGAGGTTGCTTGCTTCACGCAATTTTGAATATTTTATAAAGATAGAGGTGATCATCGGAATCGGAATTAATATCGTGAGATGGAACATCCAGCTCCAAAATGTAGTCAGAACTAGAATGAGAAAGGTGATGGCTAAATGAGAAGGGTGAACGACCGAGTATATTGGTAAGCATTAAGGATAAGGAAAGCTGATGATGACGCAAATGATCTAACTGAGTGAACGACTCTTCGACTGTAAAGACTAGATTGCGAATATATCTATTGTAGTTAAGGAAGTATAGTCATTTCATGATCTAAGTTTACACAAAGATAACTTTAAAAATGATGATGTGAGTAGGGCATGCAATATTCGCCCTATTTTCAGTATTCGAGTATTACGAATACCGAGATCGCACTATTCGAGTTATTAGAAGTATTCAAGATTTTCTCATATTTTTCTTTTTTTTTTTAATAAATCAAGCTAATGCTGTTTTGGGATTTTCTTTACTTTTTTGTTTTCTTTATTAAAAATTAAGTGTCAATATTAACTTGCTTAACAGCAATAATCTATAACTTAAATCTAACACCAATAGCGAGCGGAACTACTCAATTATGTTTCACTGACTTCACAAAGGCATACGACTCACATGAACATAACTGGAAGACACAACTAATAAAACAAGGAATAAGCAACGATCTCTATGTACTTACTAGATGGAGCGAACCAAACAATCGCTCTGTTCCACGCATCTGCGATTGTTTGGTTCGTTATCGTCATATAGTACGTACATAGAGATCGTTGGGAATAAGTATTAAATACGTAGAAATACTGCACAGTATTTATTTCAAGAGCTCAGCTAAAATTTGACTAAAGCTTCGGCTTTTCCTATATTGAATGATGTTAGGCAAGGCGGCCCACTATCACCCATATTCTCTTGTGTGCTTGAGATAATGTTCAGAAATATAAACTGGGAGAGCAAAGCTGTAAAAATCGATGGGGAATATCTGAACCATATACGGTTCGCAAATAATATTGCAGTGTTCACAGAAGATCCAACATAGTTAGTAAACATGATTCAAGAACCATCAATGGAAAGAAAGGAAGTCGGCATATCATTAAACACTTCGAAAACAGAACTAATAACAAATGCTATAGAAGAATAAAAGTATTTAGAAGGAGAAATAATAGAATTTGCTAAAGTATATATAAATCTAAGTCAATCAGTCTCGTTTCAAGACCAGACGGAGAGAGAAAATAACGGGAGAATGGCTTTTATTGTAGAAGTATAGACACAAATATAAACATAAAAAGTTAATTGCATGTCCAAAATAAATATCTTCCCATGTTTGACGTATGGATGCCAGACTTGGGCTCTACATAAACAAGATCAGTCTAAACTAGCTATGCATCAAAAGAAGATGTAAAAATGCATGCTAGGCCTAAGATTATTAAACTATTAGAATGAAAACAGAAATAACTGATGTATGTGTAAGAATATAAAGATTAAAATAAAAATGGGCAGGTAATGTGTGCAGAATTTCTGTTTTTTTTTTTCAATTTACAATGTATGGACAAAGACAGTGAGTAAATGGTTACCAAAAAATGAAAAACAGAAAAAGGGAAGATCGTCGAAACAATGGGAGGTTGTATCTTAGGAAATATGTGAATCCATAGAAAGGAATGAATGGACACTGCTGTAGGCGGCCTACGCCCCAGAGACGACTTCCATAAATTAACAGATATGATATTTATTAATTTCTTGATAAATATCGTTGTATAAAGGCTTTTTATATTTTAATTTGTTATAATATAGTTATTATATTGAAACGCAAAATACTCACCACAATTATTTCAATTTCATACCTAGGTCAAGCAAGGTATAATAATAACCAAAAATAAACACAGGTAATCAACTTTCTATATTGCTATCCCATAATTACTTACGCATTTAATAATTAGAATAACAAATTAAATTTTAAAAATATTACGTTTCATGTACAGTAAAGATTGTGATCACAGAAAAAGCGTATTTATCTTGAATTCACACGTTATTATATAATATTAGTAATGTAATCAAACTATTCGAATAACTCGAATACTAATGCTGGTAGTATTCGAATAGTAAATAAGGGCGAATACTCGAATATACGAATTGCATGCCCTAGATGTGAGTAAAACAAGACTGAATATCGAATTCGTGATTGCTGTCACCAATATTGGTTGTAGCAATGTTTCCTACATTGTCCACGTCTAATTAGACATGAAAACTGTAAAATCCAAATGAACAAGCGAAGCAATTAGAGCTTATTTATGTGCTACCTTATCTGTGGTTGTTGCACGACTGGCCAAGTAATTGTTCACATGCCCTGCGCTGCTTATCCCGAAGAGTCGCTCGGCATGTGGGAGGAAAGGTATTGTTTTGAATTAAGGAAGTGTACTTAGGAAAACAATAGGAAACGAGAGAGAGCAGGAAATCTTCCTCGTGCTAAAGCAAATTGTATTGGGATTTCAGTCAATACATTTTTAATTTAGTACTGTATTTCATTTTACAATTGATGCGATAAAATCAATATTGTTATTTATGTGTAAGTATCTAATATTGCTGGATGTTTGAAACGTTCAAAAGTATAAATAAATATAAATGTATAATCTGTAACTTCTACATTTACATTTAAATCTCTACCTTGGAATGTTTGAGTGCAACTTTCAAAGACATCAGTCCTCTAACTTAGTATAAAACTGTTTTTATACCCAACTCATGCGCACGGTTGAGCGGCTCCAATAATTTCCTAGACCCCTTGTGACGTAAAACGGCAGCTGCAGCTAACGTACACTATTCGTTTTCACCTCTCTTTCTATCATTATCGTTCATATCTGCCATCTCTTTCGAACGGCAATGCATATCTGTCATCCGGTCAGCTTATTGTCGTTCTGATGGTTAACATTTTATAGATTTTTGTTGTTATTTTGCATTTTCATGTATTCTTTTATCTAATTTCTTACTCCTAAATGAAGTTTAAGTATAATTTAAGCTATCAATATGTAGCTTGTCGATATCTATTGTTAGATGTGGACGGCCTTCCTATGTGGTCTAACGGTTATCTCTTGAATTAAATTCTATTGTATCATTTCTTCAGCTATAAGACTTAGTAAGTACAAGAATTTAATTTAATGCTAGCGATTTAAGTACTCCTAAGTACTTGGGGTGATACTCCTAATCAAGCGATCAATTGGAATTGTTGTATGTTTCGTTTTGTTATCTTGTATTACCTGCAAATATGTCAGGATATGGCAACGATGTAATTATTATGTAGTTACAAAGTCGTTGGGAAGCAATGAAAATGAGAAACTTGTTCTAGGAATTTCATAAAAATATTGTTTTATATAGAGATGCACGTAGATTGTCGATATATTTTGTGAACGAAGGTTTTCAAAAACTCTGAAGAAAAAAACTTCTCTATTCTCGAGTACTTCGATGTGACCAAGAGGATCAATTTCAGTAAAGTATGTCGGCAATACATTTTTTATTATCTTTTTGAATCTACCATTACATGGTATTGTCTCTTGAGTTTTATGTAACCAGTAATGTCATAAAGCACCACACCATAAGATTTTTATGGTCAAATTCTCTGTTCAACAACATCATGGCCACGTGTTTCGTATCCGAAACCTTTTTTGGGCGTTTTTTGTATCGTTCGATTTTTTGTTTACAATGGCTTTGTTTGTGCTTTTTTGTTATTTTTTTTTTACTAATGGCATATGAAATGTAACACAAATGGTCGACAAAAACAGGATTATGTACGCGCAATCCGTACGATAAGTCAGATCGTGGACAGCGGCTGCTTTATTAGTTACTAGCTGTTGCCCGCGACTTCGTCCGCGTGGACAACTTAACATTACACATTCGTATTACGTGTATTACTAAATCCTCAAAGAAATCTATTAATCTGGTTATGCATTAAAAATATTAATATACTTACATAAAAAAACATACTATCCAATTGAGAACCTCCTTTTTTGAAGTCGGGTAAAAATTAGCGTTCCGGCGGCGGTTTCGCCCGTTGGACCACAGTTTTTTAGGTTTCTGTAGCTAAATGGTAAAAAACGGAACCCTTATGGATTCGTCATGTCTGTCTGTCCGTCCGTATGTCACAGCCACTTTATTCCGAAACTATAAGAACTTACTATTGAAACTTGGTAAGTGGATGTATTCTGTGAACCGCATTAAGATTTTCACACAAAAATAGAAAAAAAAAACATTAAATTTTGGGGGTTCCCCATACTTAGCACTGAAACTCAAATTTTTTTTTTCATCAAACCCATACGTGTGGATTGATCTTAAAAAATGATATTGAATAGTTTGCGAGAGAGACACTTCCAAAGTGGTAAAATGTGTCCCCCCCCCCCCTGTAACTTCTAAAATAAGAGAATGATAAAACTAAAAAATATATATGATGTACATTGCCATGCAAACTTCCACCGAAAATTGGTTTGAAAGAGATTATTAAAGTAGTTTTTTTTTATAAGTCATAAATCGTAAACCACAATACTATTATTAAAACATCGATCAAAGTTACAACGAACTACAATAACTTTTATATTATGTTACTTGCTGCTACGGAACCCTTCATGGGCGAGTCCGACTCGCACTTGGCCGCTTTTTTTTTAAATAAAGTTGACATTTACATTTATCATGAATTAAAAGATTATCATATAATCAATAAAAAAAAAAATATTTTAATATTGTGCAAATTAGGTGATATTTCCTTCCCCACCCCCCCCCCCCCCCCTCCAATTTGTCCTTTCCATACCCTTTCTTTCTTTCCTTCTTCATCCCCTTCCCACAACGTTGAAAACCCTTTCCCCCACCCCTTCCCTCTCCCTACTCCTACCTCTCCACCTTCCCTTAACCCACCCCTTCCTACGCCCTTTATTTACCACTGCCCCCTCATTTTTCCTCTCCTATCCTAATCCCTCTCTTCTTTCCCATCCGACTTCCTTCCCCTCCTATTCCCTTCCTATTTTGCAGTCAAACTGCTGGACATAGGCCTTCCCCAATGAATGCCACAACGCTCTACAGATCCAGACGCTTCCGGCCACCATCTTCAGGTCGTCCATCCACCTGGCGGCAGGGCGTCCCATCCTGCGCGTGGTGGATGGTGCGTGCGACGTCTCGCGTCCCACTCTAGAACCCGTCTGCCCCAACGTCCGTTCGGTACTACGATAGATGTGACCTGCCATTTCAGCTTACTAATTCTTTCGGCTATGTCGGTCACCTTCGTTATTCATAGGATCTCCTCATTACGAATCATATCCCTCATAGAGACCCCGAGCATTGCCCTCTCTATAGCTCGCAGAGCCACTTGAATCTTGTGGATCAGGCCCACCATCAGTGTCCACGTCTCCTGTAATCATGACAGGCAGGACGCACTGATTAAAGATAGCAGCAGATTGCCCACCCTAACTGGATTCTTCTGTCAGCTTTTGAAATTGATCCTACCCAACTATATTGTCTGTCCTAGGCAGACGTACTCCTGAACAGCTTCGATATTGACATTGTCGACGATCACCGGTCTAATACAGGGCCACTAATTATCGAATAGCGAACTTTTTGTATCGAGACTTGTGGAAATACCTGAAATACATCAGCTAAAATAAATCTATAAATGAGCTTTAAAACATCTCTGTCACTTTCTGTTAAGTTCTTGCATCGACCAGTAATGTTGAACTACACTTTCATACAAATGATATGAAATGAGAGGTCAACTTGTATATCATCATCCTGACATTTTATTGAGATATGATTTATACCAGTATGAGGCCCGAACTCAAAGCTATTAAACAGTGAAAATGCCGTCAAATTCTGTTCAGCAGTTTCCAAGATTAGCCCGTACATACATACATACATACATACAGACAGATAAGAATTTTTTTAATTATATTTTTGGACTCTACTGGTCTTCAGTAATGTCCGGGCAGTGAATTTTTTTTTTTAACTTCAATGTACAGATTCGCTTTTCTTTTGTTTTTTCTACTCTTTTATTATATGTATAGATAAGATGTTATTCCGGGATTATACACTATCACTGTAGTAACAATCTAATAAATAAAATCGTAAACATCGCATGTCTGTACATTGAAGATATTTGCAAAAAAAAAATTGAGGGGTCTAAGGATAAGTAATAGAACACATTTCAATCATTTTTGAAATTTTTGTTTGTTTATCTGTTTGTCTGCGAGTCTGTGCACGCATCACATAAAAACTACTGAACAGATTTTGATGGACTTTTCACAAAAACATGGGGCTTAACTCAACATTTAGTCTTTATTTCATCGCAATTGGCTAACTCAATCAAAAGTAATAGACATTTTTAGTTTTCAAATACATTAGTAGGTAAGGTTAGTATGCAATATATTGCTCATAATAGTATTTCCGTACTATTCAGATTGCGATGAGTGGATTACATTTGGAGCTGCGAGTAGGAGTTGGAATGGGAGTGGGCGTGGGCGTGGGAAAAGGGGAGTGGGTGTGGGAGTAGAAGCGGGAGCGGGAGCAGGAGCAGGAGGGGAGGGGGAGCGAGAGAGGGAGCGGAAGCGGGAGCGAGAGCGGGAGCGGAAGCGGGAGCGAGAGCGGGAGCGGAAGCGGGAGCGAGAGCGGGAGCGGAAGTGGGAGCGGGAGTGGGAATAGGAGTGGGAGTGGGCGTGGGCGTAGGAAAAGGGGAGTGGATGTGGGAGAGGAAGAGGGAGCGGAAGCGAGAGCGGAAGCGGGAGAGGCTCGGGAGCGGGAGCGGAAGCGGAAGCGCCAGCGGAAGCGAGAGCGGGAGTGGGAATGGGAGCGGATTATCTGTAGTTCACGCGAGCGGAGCCGCGGGCACAGCTATTCGTTAATAAATACCATTCACTGTTACTGTGATGAACAGTGTACACCCTGCCTAAAGTCGCCCGTCGACGTCGATTAAATAAACCTGATAGTTGTATAAGTAGCGCGGCAACTCGTCATACGACTTCTGAAGAACGCTAGAAGTGTGGTCTGCATAGAGTTTTCTACATGTTCCCTGAATAAATACTTTTCCTCGGAATAATCTCTTTTCAGATTTCTCAATTATTATTTTCTTTTTATATCAGTTTTGAAAATCAAAGATCAGTTTAGCTGGTTTTAGTAGACCTCTGAAATTTATTATCTTTGTACTGCACTAAAGTTTTAGTTGCTGGTTATCTATTTCTTGGATAATTATGGAGATTTTTTTTATATATTATGTTATTCCGGGATATACACTGTCACTTTGCAAAGTTTCGTCAAAATCCGTTCGGCAGTTTATGCGTGATGCCCTAACAAACATACAAACAAACAAACAAACAAAAAAATTTTAAACTGTTTTAACATGTTCAGTTACTCATTTTAAGTCGCCCTGGTTGGTTTTTTTCCGAATATATTCAATGTACAGACTTTTTTGCATTTACGATTTTATTATATGTATAGATATTTTTATCCAGTCCTTTTAAATTGTATAGAGAAGAAACGTCAGCGACGTCTATTCTAACTTGTTTTACTGAAATCTTACTTAATTCCGTTCCTATTTGTTGTAGTTTAATGATCAATGCACATTCCTGTGGAAACCTTTAAAATAACAGTGATAACTGCACTAAAATCTGTCCAGTGGTTCTCGAGTAATAAGTTAGTACGTTCAGTCAGACTGATAGACGTTTTGAAGTTATTGACTTGAACACAAATTATCATAGATTGTTATGTAGGTACTTATTTCGAAATTATAAATGCACATTATTCCCGATTTACCAGTGGCAATGATTAAGTAGTGGATACATGAAGGAAAAAAAAAAAGGTAAAATTTTTTTTTCCTTCATGAGTGGATAGATACAGTTTACTGCAATTTATGTTATGATAGCATCGTCTTCTTTTGTTTCATCATTAATTTCTACGTTTGTTCTACAAACAAAATTTACAAATTATTTAGTAAAATCTACGATTTTCAATATTATATCTGCCATCTATCCCTCTTTTACACTTATATGCTTCATTTATGCGTAAACCAGATTGGATCCAATAAATTTACAGAAACTATCAAGCAATATCTTAAGCTAAGTTATTAGGTCTTCAACAAATAACTTTCAAGTACTTAAGAAATTCTTAGTAGATATTACAAAGTCATTTATTACTTGCAAAGGACATGCGCGGGAGTGAGGTACGATCATCACCTGTGGCGCAGGCAACAGAACATAACGGAAACCTGGGTACCGAACGCAATCTATAGCAAATGCGTTTTTAATGGCTGTGGGTAAATAAATAAATTAATGATGTGACTGTTCGTTTTCATCTGCTTTGAAGATTTCTAACTGTACCTATGTTTATCTTAGTGCAATATTGATAGCGATGCCGTGGGAGTTTGAAAAACATTTACTCTAAATGATGCGATGATCAAAGATGAAGTTATTATCAATAGTTTCGTCCATTGTTAGACAAATATCTACTCTATAAACTAAGATATGTAAGCTATTGACTACGCAAAGATTACGTGCTTGTCCTCAGAGGAAGAATTTGGAAACTGAGAATTCCAGAGATTTTGCTGTAACTTCACTTTTATATGTAACTTTGTCTGTTACTGAAAAAGTATCGATTTTTGGCTGCTTAGAGCGATGGGGTAAATCTTTGCATCGCTAATAGGCCAGTAGGACATGTATTTATAAGGCTACTATAATAAATAAACCTAATTTTAAAATACAATTACCATGTCTATTTCAAAATTTGGCCCAGGAATAATCTCAATCTTAGCTAAAATAGACTAAATTTTAAATTAATATTTTTTGATTTTTAATAAATTTTCATATATTTTTTTATTGTTTAGGTATTGATTTGTCTTTTGTCAACACGGTATGTATATTTTGCAGTAGTAGAATTGCTAAAAAGACACGTCTCTCAGTTTACTTAGTTAAATAGACCTTGTCTTCGCTGCTTCATATTCGTATTTACATTAACATTATCGTAATTTTTCAAATTTCGTAAATGATTAGAAGACATCTCTAAAGAGAAAGCCTACTAGGAACGTTACTGTATCGTTGACTGTCTTTAGAAGACCACGTGCTGGGCAGCATGAAAGATAACGACCGCCGAACTAAAGCCCATTAAAGTAAACTTAGTTAAATTTATACCAAGGTTTTTAATTCTTTACTGTACAACGTTAATTAGTTATGTTATTCTTAATGTCTCCGTGAGAATTTACGTTCGACGTCGGCCATAACAATTACAGATTTTGGTTCTTTTTTGTATCGTATTACGAATGTAAATTGGTGTTATTAAAGTTTTTATTATTTAGTGTTACGGTGGTTTAGATGTGGTTTCGATGATATCTTTGTAGACTTTGTCATTATGTTTAAGACCTGTGATATGCTAATTATTTGTCTGAAATTCATCAGCTTTAATAAACATTGCTTCATCATTAATGGTATTTGCTAAGTCGTTGATGTCTGTTTGTCGTATTGCTCCTGTTTTGCTATTTTTCTTTTATATTCTGTGTTTTCCAGCTACTTAGTCTGTATATTACCCCTGCATTTCATCATTATCATCAGCCAGAAAGAGCACACTGCTGGACATAAGCCTCTCCCAAGGTGTCACTGAAACCAATCCTCGGTTCTTCTCATCCAGTCACTGCCAGCCGCCTTACGCATTGTCTTCGCTTAGTCATTTTCTACGGTACCACATATAATCAAATGATTAGCTCATGTCATAACAGTTCTTCACTCTTCAAAACAGGGATATCCTTTACATTTTTCAGAATATGCGAGATGAAGGTTAAAAAGAAATGTAAATCAAAAATGAAAGCTTACTATATAGTGAATACATAATCACAAAAGTTTACATTTCTCTAAATACAATATACAGATTTGAATTTAAAAAATAATTCAATAATTCAGAAAAATAATAAACTCCTCTATTAGCGAATGTGGAAGGAACTACAGCTAGAGGTCGTCCTAGGAGGACATTCAAGGATCAAATTAGTAACGTCCTCGAAAAGGCTGGGGTCCGCAGTAAGAAGAATAAAAGAAGGTGCATGAAAAGGTTGATGAATGTGAGTGAGGCTAGTGAGGTGTGTCAGGATCGCGCAAAGTGGCGATCCATCTTCTCTGCCTACCCCTCTGGGTCCAAGGCGTGAGCATTATGTATGTCTGTATGTCTATTAGTCAGTTGAGGCATAGAATATGAACAATCAGGAACACGATTTGGGTTCTACGGTAGTATTACTGTTTGTTATTTCCAGTTGGCGAGCTACATACCACTATTGTGTCTTTAAATATAAACGGAAGGTGATTTGAATATAAATATGTTAGGTCGTATTTGCCGTGTGGTTTCCGGTTTGCTGTGTGGTTTCCGGTAGAGTAGAATAGGACCACTCCAACTCTTCCCGTGGATGTCGTACAAGGCGACTAAGGAAATAAATACATTATAAAACATCAATCAGGCCTCCCCAACCCGTCTGGCCAGCGCGGGGAGTGTAGGCCAAATCCTCCGTCTGTCTCCGGCAGATGAGAGAGGGTTGTGCTCCTGCAGTGGAGACAAAAAAACCTGATGATGACGTTAGGTCACTAACCACGACCATCAATTTTTTTTAATGATTGACGAAAATCTTTCGATCCATCTGCGCACATGTACAGTATTGAATTAACACATGTGGTGTGGGGTCGCCAGATGGTGCGCACTTGAGAGTGGAAGGGTGCGCGATGGGAACGCGCGCGCATGTCGGAGCAACAGGATTTACTCTGTCGTCGATGATAAGTTTACTATCATTGACAATCTTCTTTTTATGATATTTTTCTGCTTCAGGCAATTTATATTAACAAATGTATTTGTGTGCTAGTTCTTTTAAATGCAGTTAAATTCCGCATGATTTTTTAGAAATTAGTCCACTATTTTCCTGGCCCAGTGGCCATTTATTGGTGGCTAGACAATTCATTTAGACTGTATAAATACATTTATTAATTTAATTCCATTGAATAATTATAATGTTCAAAACTAAAGGGTTCAAATTAAATGATTTTATGAAAGAGAAAAAAAACAATAAATAAAAAGATATAAT
The DNA here is from genome assembly GCA_947086405.1 of Esperia sulphurella. Classification (NCBI taxonomy): domain Eukaryota; kingdom Metazoa; phylum Arthropoda; class Insecta; order Lepidoptera; family Oecophoridae; genus Esperia; species Esperia sulphurella. The sequence continues at coordinate 16,045,796 of OX352260.1, forward strand.
AATTTACATAATTACTATTAAATACATAATTATGAAACTATACGATCAATGCGATATGATCATAATGAAATAAATTAGTATTTATAATACCAGTGGTTTTATGGATTTGAAGGCATTAAATGTTTGATTGTCGCAGCACTATACGTTTTGATTCAAAACGAGACTGCCCATAAAATCGTTACGCCTGCTGTCCCTGTATTAAGAATCCCTTTATAAGTACTATTACCATATACATAAAGTATAAAATTGTTGTCGTACGTGTAGATGCATTCCAATGTTTACTGGCCGTTTTAGATGGTTTTAGTGTCAGTTTTGTTTATTGATCGTCCAACCACACTCTATGAAAGTCTATGAGATTGTATTGCTAAAGAACATTTAAGTACGGGGGAGCGTCGATTTGAAATTTAAACCACCAATTTGAATTTAAAATCTCGGATTGTGATTATAATGTTTACATAAATAAACAAATGTAGAACTGTCGTGGTCCCATCACCAAAAAGAGTTGTTCGGTAATTTGTTAGCATATAAACTCCGTGAGAATACACCTGCCTTGGAAGAAACTCACAACGACAACATTAGAAACCTACCTTTCTCTGCTGTTCTTATCCTCTAAAGATCGTCTGGAAGAAAATCATTTTTTGCGATGAGACCACCTAGATGTACAAGTGTATGCTACTTTATTATTGTATCTGTATTTTTATCTTTGCAATACAGAGTAATTGAATTGAACTCAATCCCACCAATCCGCATCTGGGCTGTATGAGGTTATGTATCTACGTGGCGCTCGTAAGTCATATCAGGGTACGTCTTTGACTAATTACAATGATGAGATTTGTATTAGATTTGAAACTTTGAGTCGTTAATATATAAATAGTAAACCTTTATTTGATATCAATCTTATAACATTTTACATCAATATTCATTTATATTACTTTCCTTAATAATTATAATTGTTACTTTATTTATGTTATTGTATTTCTATCTGCCCCCTCTCCCCCAGCGTCCCACTCCTAGCTGTTTCATGTTTTTCTGGTCCACATCACTCCTGCCTCGTTTACGATGTCATCTATCCACTTTTTTTCGCCTTCCTTGTGTCCTATTGTCTCCTCTGGGTTATCATTCTGTTGTTGTTCTTGTCCATCTATCGTCTTGCGTTCTCGTTACATGTCCTGCCCATCTCCATTTTGATTATCATCAATAATTTCAGTTTTTTCTCTGATTTCATCGTTAATATAGGTAGCTTATTTGTCTACCTATTTGACTTTACGTGTTGGAATCATAAACAGATCAACCTCGCTGACTCACAATTATAATAACAACCGCCGTATAATAACTCTATGACAGGCATTACGACCTGTTGGCTATATTCAACTACCTGTTGGTCACTTTTGACCTTGAGTCAACCTAATGATTGTGTCCGACCATGCATTTGTGGAGCAAATTTATATGTTCACGATAATTTGCGTATGACAAATGATTAGTGTAAAACTATTAATCTCCGAAAAGGCAAGGTCGGAAATGTTGACATTGTCGACCTTGTCATATTTAAGTCTATGCAAATAAAGCAGTATTAAAAAAAATGTCCAGCAGTGGGCTCTTACAGGCTGATGATGATTCCATACGAGCGAACAGATTTAATTACATACTACTACTACAGGAGCACCAGCCTGTATGAACACGATTGTAGGGCTGTCAGCAGCAAGCGTGCAAGCGTAGCTGAATAAGAGGGACAACATTATACGTTAACAACATAAGGCTTCTCTTTCTAAGTTATAACGTCGATCGCCGGTCGATAGCGCGTAGGCATATTAACTTTTTATCGGCGGCGGCTTGCTCTATTTTGCTAGGGAGATGTGAGTGTCGCTTCTTTACGTAGTAATATTCTATGCTACTGCTATGTATGCGTGAACGTGTTTGACTACTGTTCGAAGAAAGGGGTGAATGATAAAAGCGCTCCTTACACCCCTAAACTAAACAACATACTTTTAACCGTCTAGATTGTTGGAATGTCTTAATGTGGATGAGAATTTCAATGGCGGACCTCGACCAAGGTCGAGAAACAAATCCACAACTATTATATTAAATTGTAAAAGCAACAATCACCTTTTGATTTGAATAACGGTAACGTTAACTCTTCAAAGTATATCGTTGAACTCAGCTTTTTATGCACCGAGACGAATTCCTATAATTACTCTATGTTTCGTACGGACGTTCAGAATCCGCTGCGGCTCTTTTGATCCGGCGCTACTTAAACTGGAGTAATTGAGAAGCTTGATTACTTCTTGTATTGCCTTCTACTAATTTAACTTGAATACGTTAATTAATCTTAACATTATTAGCTGTTAAATCCTATTCCAATTGCAGGATAATTTGGTTTAATTGCTTGCTAACTGATTACATGCTAAAGGCATTCCTAGCTATTTCGTAGTAGCTAATAAGTCTATATACATTGGTATTTAGAATTATATATTTTTGTCAAGACGTTTGAATGGTACATTTGACGTATGACTGAAAGAATCAAACGTCTCGACAAAAATATTGCCGCTTATGTTAACAGACATAAGGGGCAATTTTCTTAATAAAGAAGGTGCCTAATTTTAAAGTCCTAATACCTAACCTAGAATGGGTAGAAGAACGCAATTGTTTGTAACAACCTTATTGTGATTGATAAGTAATAACCCAATTTCTATCACATATTACATATATATATATATGTCATTCCAAACCAATTGTCATACGAAAACCTACCTATTTGTGTCTCGGTAACATGTACATGAAAGGGTCACCAACAGCAAAACCCGGTTTGTATTACCATGTAAACTTTGCAGTCCACTTAGGAACACCATCAATTATTTGTTTTGTTTTCGAGACGCAAATGCGTTGGTTTCATATGACTATTGATTTGGAATGAAATATGTATAGTAATAATTGTCTGTTTCATCATTAGCCTAAATACGTCCACTGCTGGACATAGGCCTCCCCAATAGATTACCACTTTTGGTAAGTTGTCCATTGGGGGATTTGCCATAATGACCACGCTTGGCAGGCGGTTTGGTGATAGTAATTATCTTAACATACACAGGAGAACGCTGCTGCCCGTCCCTGGTGCAATCCCTTGTTATTATTTATTTTCTGTTTATTAAACTGCAATTTGTTTCTTTATTTAAGACTTAGCGGTATGACAAACTTCATCATCTTAAAGTCTATTTTCCCTTGTACCATTGCAAGAAACAGTATTGCTAGCATTTGAAGAAATCGTACGTTTTGCTTACTGTTTTGCCGACTCCATCCTGTCAATACTACAGAAATGTCACCTAAATTTAAACTTTGTTATCAAACAAACATAATTTTCTATGCAACAGTCTGTTTTGTGGCATAGTTTGCTATCCAAACGTGCTCGCGACATGTTGAATGAATTTTGGAAACTGAAGAACCTTTTCATTCCGCCCCCGCTTCTTCTCAGGGCGGAAACTTAGCCTGTGTACTGTATGCTGCAGCCACACTGAGAAAAAAATAAGTAGCCCTCCTACTTACATAAGGATAAAAATATACTACTATTACATAAGTAGCCGCCCGCCCCCATTATAAATGGTGTCGCCTACAACTGATTCAGTAGCTGGCCACATTACTACCCAGCTAGCAAAATTGTCTTGGGCTCAGTTACATATAAGAGTGATAGTATTATAAGTAGTTTATAAGTATCTTGATTAAGAACAAACGTCGTATTAAAGCATGCATAGAGACATTTTGGACTTATAGAGTATTAAAGCTTATTAGAAACTCTTATAGGCATATTTAAGTCAGCCTTATAAAACATTTACAAGTATATAGGTCATACAAGAGCACGCTGTAAGTCCATTTACTCTTTATTTATTTTTATACTTACTAAGGCTCTGACTAAGGTTGTTTCTTCTTTAAAGCGTCTCTGATAAGTGTTATATAAGAGTACTGTTCTTACTAAAGCATGACATAGAACTTTTTTATAACTAAAATCTTATAAGCGTGAGTCGTCTTAGCTAAGATGTTTATAAGATTATTTGAACTTACAAACGTTATAAGCATGCTTTACAAAGAATATTGTTGATTGCTGTTTCTTATTTTGTCTACAACATTCTCGTTTGTCTTTTGGCTACTGTGGATACAATTATGGATTTAAATAAATGGAAACGTTTCAAAAGAAGTGGAGGATATCGCAGAAGAGTAAATAAACAATACGTTGAACTAACAAGTGAACCATCCGTACAAAGAGCTAACCAAGTTGAAGTCAGTCACATTTGTGATGGTTCCGTACAAGAAGATATAAATTGTTCTAGTGATGATGGTTCCTTGCAGGAAAAAATGTATTATTCTAGTGATGACAGTGAACATGAATCTGACTTTGTAAATTATGAAAATAATCTACAGTTGCGCGAAGATATTAAAATGTGGGCCATTAAATACAATATTCCACATTCAGCTTATAATGAGCTTTCTTTAATTTTAAATAAAAATGGAAATATAATTTTGCCTAAAGATGCTCGAACGCTTTTTCAAACGAGTCAAGATGTACAGATTATTCCCTCGGGAACAGGAAATTATTGGTATAATGGCTTAATCAAACAATTAAAAAAAATTATAGAATGTGCTAATGACTTGCCCGATAATATTTCATTGAATTTCAATATCGATGGTTTGCCACTATACAAGAGTTCTCGACAACAGTTTTGGCCAATATTGTGTAATATTTCTGAAATGCCACGCCTACCTCCATTGATAATAAGTAAGTATAGATTAAATTATTAATTTATGCGTAATTCAGTTACTAAAGATAATAAGTAAACAATTTTCATCCCAGCTTTTTAAAGTTACCTACATAAATACACTTTTGGATAAAAAAAATTAAGTAGGTAGGTACCCAAGTCTGATCTCTTTAGGTTAACAAATACATTTTTTCTCTTACATTCACACACATATTACACTTTTGATTATACACACATGTACCTTCTCACACAAGAACACACGTACGATTATTAACTATATTTAGTCAAAATCCGTTATACCATTTTAAGATAATGCGCTCCTTTTTAGATGTGCTCAATAATAATACATTCTGTTTGTCTTTAGGTATATACACGGGTAGCAGCAAGCCATCAAATTTGGAATCTTTCTTCGGTCCTCTTATAATGGAGTTAAATGAACTTACTAGTTCGAATGGTTTAACGGTAACAGTCAAATCGACAGGACTTGAAAAAACTATTCCCGTGAAAGTCAGAGCTTTTATATGTGACTCTCCTGCCAGAGCACTGATTAAAGGCGTTGTCAACTTCAATGGCAAACACGGGTGTTTAAAATGTACCGTAATAGGCGAATATTCTCATGTTTCTCGCACTGTTACGTTTCTAAATCTTGGTTGTCCTAAAAGAAATGACAATGATTTCCGATCAAAAAAGGATGAGGAACATCATAAGCAAGATTCCCCTCTTCTGAAACTCAATATCGATATGGTAGAAGATTTTCCAGTTTGTGACTCGCTTCACTTGATTGATCTTGGCGTTATGAAACGATTGCTAACTGGATGGAGAGATGGCAATTTCGGTAAATACCTCACTAAATGGTGCAGCCAAGATATAGAAAAGGTTAACGATTTTTTAACCAAATGCAGTTTGCCTAAAGAAATCCATAGATCCGTGAGAAAACTCGATGTGTTAGCCCATTGGAAAGGCTCAGAATACCGCACATTTTTCTACTATTTGGGTATTGTAATACTTAAAGATACATTACCAAGTCAGGCATATTATCATTTTTTACTGCTGTTTTGCGCTGTTACGATTTGCTCAAATGAGAAATATTTTAAATTTCTTTCGATTGCTGAAAAAATGCTGCAGATTTTTATTGATATTTACAAAAATATATATGGAAAAGACTACATTTCTAGCAATATACACAATTTGTCACATCTTGTTGATGAAGTGAAAAAATTTGGAGTACTGCAATCTTTTAACGCTTATCCGTTTGAAAATAAGCTGTACGGTATTAAAAAAATGATTCGACAAGGAAATAAGCCTCTTCAGCAAGCTGCTCGACGATTGAGTGAAAGATCTGATATAGAATTTGAAAATATTGGTGTAAATGAAAACAGGAAACCATTCATTAAAAAGAATAAAACTAAAAGGAGATCAACTGTTAAACAACTTTGTTTCGATTCGTTTTCTCTGTCTGCGCAAGATCAAAACAAATGGTTTTTAAGCAACAATGACGAAATTATTGAATTACAGAGTTTAACCACTGATGATGATTCCAAAGATATTTTAATACATGGATATCGTATTGACAACGTTTTTGACGTCTTTGAAGAACCCCTGAAGTCCTCTTTTTTGAATATTTATAAATGCGATCTCAACAATTACAATAAAACTGAAGTGATTTGTGATGTTACTAAAATTAAATGTAAACTAGTTAAAATTGAATACAATTCAGAATCATTTTTTATACCTTTGCTACACACATTGTGAGATTAAAAATATAACACATCATTTTAACTTTTTTATTTCGAATCATCATTAACTGAGAACTTTATTTAGCCATAAAAATAAGATTTAGTACCTATAGTAAAATTAAATCTACTTTAGATAGATAAGTAACAAGCAACTTTCGAGCGCAAGTATGCTTATACTTCACTAGATGCATTGATTATATGATTATTTATTAAATAGCCGTTATTTTTAATATTGAGAGACCTACTATAAAAGGGGAAGGGTTTAATGGAAAAGGTGCGTGATGTTATGTATGTATTTATTATTATAGAGTCTTCACTTAAATTAGCTAGATAACAAATGTCTTGAAAATAAAGTCTAATCAGTTTACAAAAACAGTCTTTAATCTTTAGTAAATACTCTGAGATGGTTATTTAAATACTTATTAAATAATAAAAATAAGTTCCACATGAACCATGGTACTTGTTTAGTAGTACTACTTAAATTACTTAAAATGTAGTCTTCAGTTTGTGAGGTAATCGGTTGTTATCACAAAACTATTATTTCACGTACTTATTTATACTTATAATAAATCAAATTCACTTCTGAAAGTACTTATTTATACTTATAATAAATCAAATTCACTTCTGAAAGATGAATGGTAAAATTTATACTCCCTTATACAAGAAGTTTGTGTGAGTGTCAGGCTGTAATACTGATAAACATTTTAAATCGTCATTTTGATCATCAAACTGAACACCTTTTACAAAAAATTTTGACCTTCTATGCCAACTCGACAATCAGTATAGGAAGTCAAAGTTTTGTGCTTTCAGGGGCCATATTTTTGAACCATTCGAAAACAATTCGCATACGAAAGTGTCAATTTGCATGTGAAGCCCCATACATTTTTGGGATCTGCACATGCGCGAAGTCAGTTTTCGTATGCGATTTGATTTCGAACGGTTCAAAAATATGGCCCCAGTTTGATGCGTACAAAATTTTTGTTAACCTGTCACTTACAACCTGTGCATAGTTTATACCAATTAAGTAACTTCTTATAAACCTATAATAATTACTATTAACTACTAACAATGCACAATCAACAACAACAGTTTGCCGCGTTTGGAAGCTAATATTTTACCATACTACTCGTAAAAATCTTATTCTACTTGATAAACTAGATAAGTAAGTAAATTAAAATATATTGAGCCATGTACACAATAATTAAGTCTTACTCTTAATCTTAAACATGACTTGGCCCTGAGAATTAAAAACTAAACTTTAAAAAATCCTTAGAAAAAAACGTTTAAATGAAATATTAAAAAACCTACCCTTTGCCATACAAAACATCTTGCTTCACTTATAAAACTAAACAAGTAAGAATATAAAAATCTTTTGAGCCATGAATAACTACTTAAGTCGTAAATGACTTGGCCCTACAATAATACTCGAGTCCTACATTAGGAAATAACAATATTAAACTCAAAACAAGAAAAATAATAATCCTTAAAAAAGTAACAATCTTTATCATTATATTTGCCATACAAAACATCTTGTTTCACTTACAAAACTAGATACGAGTAAGTAGGTTTAGTAACATTTTTGGGCCATGAATACTAATAATTATTTAAGTCGTAAATGACTTGGTCCTACACTAATACTCGAGTCCTACATTAGGAAATAACAATATTAAACTCAAAACAAGAAAAATAATAATCCTTAAAAAAGTAACAATCTTTATCATTATATTTGCCATACAAAACATCTTGTTTCACTTACAAAACTAGATACGAGTAAGTAGGTTTAGTAACATTTTTGGGCCATGAATACTAATAATTATTTAAGTCGTAAATGACTTGGTCCTACACTAATACTCGAGTCCTACATTAGGAAATAACAATAATAAACTCAAAACAAGAAAAATAAAAATCCTCAGAAAAGTAATAATCTTTTTCATGATAAATTGAAAATTAAAGTAACAAATACCTAAAAGATAACAAATACCTAGTAACAAACTTCTTCAAGGGCCTCACAACAAATAGTCGGTTAACGACTCTTCATCCTGATTACTTGTTTCGCAAACAGAAGCGCCAGCTAGCATTTCTGGTTTATCATTTACTGTAGCGATGTTACCATTTTCACGAACAGAAGTGCCAGCTGGCACTTTCGTAGTTTCAGTTGCTACAACAATTTTACGACTAGCACGAACAGAAGTGCCAGCTAGCATTTCTGGTTCATCAGTTACTATGGCAATGCTACCATTTTCACGAACAGAAGTGCTAGCTAGCATTTCTGGGTTTTCAGTTACTAAAGCGCCATTACTATTTTGACGAACAGAAGGGCCAGCTAGCATTTCTGGATTATTAGTTACTATATCCATGTCATGATTTTCGCGAACAGAAGTGCTAGTAGGCCCTTTTGAGGTTTCATTTACTACAGATTTAGTGATTGTTTTTACTTTCTGACGGCATCTTGTTGTAGATAATCTTATTTGTTTACTCTCAAGACGTTGACGAGAATTTTTCAATACTGTCTTTATGAACTTTTCACAGTCAGGTTTTTTAAAGCAGGGGTCTGATTCGTTAATAGTCGACAAAAATAAATCAAATACATTGGTGAAACTTTTGAGACAAATTTTTGAACTACCAGATTTAGATCCACCAGCCCATGAACACTGACATAAAAAGTTTCTTTGAAAAAACACATCAATAAGATTATATGCATTATTTGTTCCTCTGCCTTTACCCTTACTGCATAAAAGGTCTATTTTGTTCTTGATTCTTGCTTTGAAATCCGGATCTGCTAACATGTTTTCTAAATTTTGTAATTCCTTTAGGTTACATACAGGTTTAATGACAGGTGTACTTTCATTATGACGTGTTGTTTGATTATTATTTGTTTTTATGAATTCTTCAAATTGAGTGTTAGTTTCCGTTAGTTTAAACATTATCTTCTTTTGATTCTCAGACAATTTATTGATATCTTCTTTCAAAGAATCAAGTTTTTGTAAGATTAAACTCATTGCATCATCAATACCAATAACATCAGCAACAATTCGGTCCGGTGAGGTTGGAGCAATGGTATTGTCAGCCATATAAATTGGACCTGTCGAATTTAAGTCACGTATTCCAGTAGGCTCTTCAGAGTACATATTATCAATATTCTGATATTCTGATATAAGAATCGGGGTTTCTTGATTTAGGTTTTTAGTTACAGTATTCAGACTAGTAGGCATTGACGTGTCATTACTTGTGATAGCATACTGAAGAGGAGCAGGATTTGTATGGTTCTGACTAGTAGGCATCGTCGTTTCGTTACTTGTGATAGTATACTGAAGAGGAGCAGGATTTGTATGGTTCTGACTAGTAGGGAACGTCGTTTCGTTACTTGTGATAGTACACTGAAGGGGAGCTGAATTCATGAACATCATGTTTTCTTTTCTAGGTTTCAAGAGTTGGTTGACAAGTTGTGGCTGACTCTCCTGAAATCATGAAACAATATTAGATGTTCTAGTTAAGCTATATTCTATACATAGGTATAATAATATGTATGTATGATAGTAAACGCCGATGTCTGTACATTGAAAATATTTAAAATAGAATAATATTCTATTAGTGAAATAGAATTTAAAAAAAAAGTTTTGGCTGTTTGTCTGTCCGTTTGTACGCGCAACATGCAAAAACTACAGAATGGATTTTAACCGATACGTAAGTACGGTGCGAAGTCGCTACGGGTCCACCAGTCACATAAATATAATAATATCTGAGACATTTCACATAGCGCTTTCTTGTCTTAAACTAAGCAAAGCTTGTACTCATAGATAAATCAAAGGTCTCGCTCTTGTACTGTAGGTACTTGACAGCTGATATAATCAATCACAGGATATAATACATAAATACTTACTTAGTTCTCTTTTTTTAACACGTAGTAAATTTAAAATTTAATTTATAAATATAAAATAATAATAAAATTTACATACATACATACAAGTCACGCTCATTTCCCGTGAAGGGTGAGCAGAGCCTCGCTTCAACTCGCTTGGCAATGGTACCAGAGCGAGACCACATTTAGCATACCTGGGCATTAGGTAGAACTACTACAATAGCGACAGGTTGCTAGCCTGTCGCCTAAAATAAAGGTAGGTAGTGCGCCCTATTAATTAGTCACATTTTACGACATCCACAGAAGAAATGGAAAATAAAAATATTTTTTTTTTTTAAATATTTGATCCTTTCGCACTAAAATATTTTATTTATTTTAAGATAGAAACCCAGTACCTACATTATAAACTTGTAGGTATATTCATACACGTGTATACAATCACCCAGAAACAGGGCAAACGCAAATGTTCTTAGCATGAATGTTTGCTCTTGGCGGGGATCAAATCTGCGAGTCCCGCGCAGTAGGCAGGATTATAAGGATTAAAAATTATGATAGAATGCAATAAATTTGCCTGTAAAAAAACATTTTTACATGATTTCTACAATACTCACATCACAACATTGTCTTGCCATATCGTTAAAGGCCTGTTGAAATTTGGATATGTTCTTTTTATTGTGATTTCTTGTGTGACTAACATTATCATTGTCAGTCTCGGTATCGGAGGCGTTGGACATGCTATCAATTTCTTGTTCAGCTTGGGAAAAACTTGACAAGTTTGATCTTTTTAGAATGCAATTTATTGGCCGCCAATTAGTCTCCGGTTTGGAATGTTCAATTCTCCTCAATTTTTCATGCTTTTTTGGCCAAAATAAAGTTCCACTAATTTCCCACCCGTCCGGCACTGCAGTTAATACAGGCCTTCCTTTTTCTATCGTTTGTACTATTTTGTAGGGCATAGTTTTGGCTTATCTGAAAAAAGTAAAGTTTGCTTAAGTCACAAAACTGCATTATATTACCTATAAAAACACTAAAAAACAAACACTTTCACTAATTTTAAACACATACCGATACTTATAAAATGCAATATTTATTTCTTTCGTGATAAGCGACAAGTAATAATGATAATCATGCGGCGCGGCAGTATCATATCACCCACAACATAACGCCAGCGCAACTAAACAAACTCTAGCCTTGAACTTGCCGAACGCGTGACTTTTGTTTATGTTGGTGAAATGAAGTGATGTACAGGCGCGGTGGGGGAACGCTTCTCAGATATGTCAACTGACGAACCAATAAGAACACTCCTTTTGATTCACCGGCAGTTCACACTTGCTTCCCGCCGCGCTACGATTTTTGAGTGTTCCAAGTGATAAATAGTTGTTACCTACCTAAATTATTATTATTTACGTATTTATATTTTTATGAGGATTTTTAGCTTATTATAATCGGTTAGTTAGTTGCATACTTCACATTCGTCATTTGGGTAGTGGTCGTATATTGCAAATTCTTGGCAGTTTTGACACCAGAAGAAACTTGAGTGCAATAATTTAATTATATCATTATGTCTTATCTTAAAATGTAGGGGTTTCTGTGGATTGTCGTATGATGTAGCGTATTCACAAGCGATACATTTTTTAGACAGTATAAAGTGCGTTAAGGTCCAAGGCCATTTTTTGTTCTTGAGTTTTCTGATTATTTTCTTATTTAAAAAACAATCGACATCCATTATAATAACCATTCTAATACTGCAGGCTACTCTAGAACAACAATAAAAAAAAATGTTTAATAAAGTATTAGAAGTTCCTAATGACTCTTCCATTTTCAGTGTTCAGGAATGCTGTTTCGGCCACCGTGGCATACAGCATTTCACGCGATTCAAAAAAGGATCCTTCTATCTGGCCCAAGGAACCCTAAATATTACATACCAACAATGGCGGTCGAACATTCCTTATGCAAGTGTGTATAAAGAACATTGAACTTAAAACGTATTTAACAAGAGCCATATAAGATACATCGAGCTTTATTCGCGCTAAACCAAGAGCACACTATTGCGATATCGGCCATTATAGAAAAGTTGAGAGATTTTGTAATATTTCGACTAAAAAACAATAATGAAATTATTATTTAAAACTCACATGAGAAATGGCCCGAGTATGCAAAGTTATTTATTTTACAATTCCTTCGAATAAATGTACTTCGCAAGTAGTTCAACTTATAGTCCTATAGTAACACGAAAGCACAAATATATAATTGTCAGCAACAAGTCAAAATTAAATTAAACTTAAATACTTACTTTAATTCACATTTGAAGATTAGAATAAATGTTGCGCACAGTCGCGATACAAACAATATTCGGTAGTGGTCAAAAATACTCTTAAAGGAGCGTCACGAAGAGACAAATCAGGGTAATCACTCTTAGAACGGCATTAGTAAGACTTAAATCAGGGAAATCACTCTTAGAACGGCATTAGTAAGACTTCACTAGGACTTTTTGCCCTTTAACATTGCCAGTGTAAGGTATTTGTAAGAGTATAAAGCACTAAATAAGCAATATGCAGATCATTGTAAGATTAAAAATACTCTCCTCAAGACCTTAATGCAATAACAGTAAGGGCAAACACACTTACAAAGTGCGCCCAAATCGACACTTACAGATCTTTGAAAGTGTAAATCAAGAGTAAAATAAAAGTGGTCTTAGGATATCTGTAAGACCAAATTTTGCTAGCTGGGTAAGTAACCACACTACGTAATAATGTGGCCGACTACTGAATCAGTGTTTATAATGGCTACTTACGTAATAGTGGTATATTTTTATCCTTATGTAAGAAGGAGGGCTACTTATTTTTTTCTCAGTGCATCCAAAGGTTATATGGATAATGGGTGACAGTGGGTCACTTACCGTCTGATGGGGTACAATTTATAAGTATTTTTTGTCTCTTTTGTTTATTCGTCCTTCTTACATCTAGTCCAAATCGACAAAGTATTTGAAGGAATGAATTTGTTTTATAATTTGTTTGAAAGTTTATTCCGCCACTGTACTTGACAGACTCTAAGTACCTATAAGTAGAAACTGCATTAAAATCTGTAAGTTATAAGCAGACATACGGTTTTATGAATATAATAATAACGTTTTCGAAAGTCACCAAGTGTTAGTTGAACCAGGTCGGCGCGTCCGCATTGCTCAAGCGGCCTGATTAATCGTCCTATTCTGCCAGGATCGATTTATGGGTCGATTTAATGCTCCCTATTAAGCCTCTATTATGGCAATAACGCGTGTAATTCAGTTCATCGGACAGCCGTTCGCATTCATACGTCGGGTACGTACTGTCGAATTGCTTTGGCATTTCGCCGGTTGGTTTTTAATTGAAATTCTGGGCGGAAGAGAATACGTGAATTGGGTTTCTTTGATTTATTCTGCATATATTTTAGGTCCGTTCTTAGTGGTCCTACCAAATAGTCTTACCACTGGGAAATTTCGTCCCAATTGACTTACTATTAAAATCTGTGGGAATTTTGTTCCCAGTAGAACTCGATTGTAGACCTAATAATACATATTACTAGACAACCTACTTATTCAACTTGAATCTATGACCCAATACCTCAACTTTACTATTTAATTCCTTTTGAATCTCTTTGGACATTCTATAGCCGTAGGAAGTCTAACGTGTGGTTTCCGGTAGAGTAGAATAGGACCACTTCAACCCTTCCCGTGGATGTCGTACAAGGCGACTAAGGGAATACATTATAAAACATCAATCAGGCCTCCCCAACCCGTCTGGCCAGCGCGGGGAGTGTAGACCAAATCCTCCGTCTGTCTCCGACAGATGAGAGACGGTTGTGCTCCTGCAGTGGAAACAAAAATAACCTGATGATGAAGTCTAACGTGACTACATCATCAGCCGAAATACATCCACTGCTGAACATAAGCCTCACCAGTAGAATGCCACTTTTGATGGGCTATCCATTGAAGAATTTCCTACAGTCACCACGCTTGGCACGCGGATTGGTGACCGTAGTAATGATCTTAATATATACAGGAGAACGCTGCTGCCGTCCCTGGTGCAATCCCTTGACGACACCCACAGGAAGATTGGGGTTGGCTATATTCTAAGCCCGGAACCACACAGCCAACGTTACTGCGAGTTTTGATAAACACAATCCAATTAGCACACTGGCGAAATATGCAGCCATTTTATAGCTTAATAGATCTATAGTAGGGGTATATCGGTGTTAGTGCATCTAACACCGATATACCCCATACTATGGACCTATTTTATAGCTTATGACTGCATATTTCGCCATAATGGTCATTTTAGCTGCAAAACTCAGTGTCTACTAAATTGGTCGCCCATCCAGCACCGCTCCCGATGCCACGAATTCCTCTTTGCATACAGAATACGATCTCCACAGGAAGTGATCCATATGGTTTAATACTCACTTTAATGCCAGCATGTACGATATAAAGTGTTGTTATCCACACTGGTCCCAATTTTACAGTCAGTTGACACAAGTTTGTTAAACCATGGTAGATTTACTAGTTGGTATTCTTTGGATCTACAGTGTTTTTTTTAAAGGCTTATGACTTTAATCTTATCAATTTTTACTTTCGAACGACTATTTGCAGGAAGTATTGAAAAATATGTGGGAAGTTTGAGTTTTTGATGAAATATGATTGTACTCGTATTACACTTCTAGTCGAAAAAAAAGTGTATAAATATACACATATATTTTTCTCCGTGTTCTCTATTTTCTTTCATATTTTGAATTCGTTATTGTGCTGAATTTGTTCTATTTATTATTGTTTATTTTGATACAATAAAGCGTTTACATACATACCATCAAGCTTATCTGCGCCTATTCAAATTTTGCGTGTCTTATACTATTTTTTTGAGCAAATGTGTTCTCTTTTAAAAAAACAATGTGTCATAATTTCACGTATAGCATCGAAAACAATATTTTTATATTAACATATTTGTATGGATTGTTGGCTACACAAATCTTGGTTAAGGCACGCATCCTACTACTCTCGTCTTTCCTTAAAATAATTTTTAAATAATGGTCTCCTTATGAATAAAATATAGGCACCCAAACGAAGGACCACAATGGACCAAAACAGATCCCTACGGAACCCGTGTATCCGTAATCGCGTTGTCGTGTCTCGCCCCGGGAGCTATCGGCCGATACTTTATGTTAGGGCCGGCCATCGCCATAACGATTTGTCACTGGTATCGTGCTGGTCCGGCGATAAATTGACCATATCTCTCAGGTTTCATAGGGTGCACACTACGGGTCTAGTGTGGAAAGGAGCTGCTTATTAGTGTTTTAGTTGTTTTGTCCCAGGATCATTGTTTTCGCTGATATTTATGGGTCAAGATAAGGGTTTAACGTGGGTGGTATGAGGCTTTTCTTTGGTGAGGTATGTTCTTTGCTTCTTTAGATTCCAATCCAGCTAAATCCGTACTAAAGCAAGGCTTCCGGAGGTTATGATTGCATTTTATTAAGTACCACCATGAATATATTACTTGCATATGCAATTTAAAAAAATTAAATCGTCTAAAGGACATCACTACCAGTTTACAAAATCGTTAACTCATTTATTACTACCTAAGTAGATCAAATCAATCGATCAAGTTTAAGTAGGTAAAATCACACATAAATTCCATCCCTTCCCTCTTTAAACCCTGCTACTCAAGGTTCACGTGGAAAGCTATGGCCTGCACCTCTTGTTCTCATCATCTCTGCCCCAACAGTGGGATTATATGGGCTGTTAATTTGATTTCCAGAGACGTTCAGCATAAATGTATCTCCTTTCTCCTGCCATTAATTCTAGTTCGTTACTAGCGTTCCCCTTATCCTGTGGGCTGCATTATTACCACATATCATAGACCTCGGTCCGTTTGTAAGTGTCGCCAGTTCATTAGAACAGCATTAGTCAGTCGAGGTGTGGTAAATTGCATGAACCATTTATCCAAACCCACGCGTTGTTGCTGGCAGCCAGCTCGATAAGTAACTTTAAGATTCTGTCTAATATTTGACCAAATATATAGTTGTTTGAATGTTGTGCCGTGTCCCAGCTTAAAATAGGGCCACCGCAAATCTTCCAGTGGGAGTCGTCAAGGCGACTAATGGTTTGCACCAGGGATGGGCAGCAGGGTTCTCCTGAGTATATTAAGATCATTACTGCGATCACCTATCCGTCTACCAAGCGTGGTGATTATGGCAAATCCCCCAATGGAAAGCCCACCAAAAGTGGCATTCTATTGGGGAGGCTTATGTTCAGCAGTGGACGTATATAGGCTGATGATGATGATGATGTTTGAATGTTAGTTACATTCGGTTTAAAGGTCATGTTTTTCAGGATAATTCTAAACAGAAAATAAGGAAACTATGTTTCAACATCGCGCAAAACTAAGCAAAGTGGCATCGTTTGGTGACAGCCACCAAGAGCCACCGAGTCACTGAGTCGGAGGAGTAGGTATTTAAAGAATGCTAGGAAATAAAGACGTAGAAGGCAGATCTCCCTGAAAAAGATCAGGACTTTAACTCTAGTTAGCAATACAAATGAAAATTTTGACATATGATATCAACCCATCTCTTAGCGACGTTACAGTAATGGTCCGCAGTTAGTATCTTTGATAAATAACTGGTTTTCGGTTATTAGAGTGAGTTGTCGGATTGTAGGGAAAAGGTGCGCGTTTTGATAATTGGGGGCAATTTATTTAATCGACTCATTTTATAGGCGTCGAGTCGGATTACGTCTCCCCGAAACTCGTAAGCCACTTAGATTGTAAGTGGACATTAATTATCAATACGTATTCAAATAAGTATTGGTATATTGAATACAGCCATTTCAAGGTTCCAATATTGAATTTCATGTACCAAAGATACAGCATAGATCTGTTTACCTGGTGTGATACTGGGATCGCAGCGTTCCGTTTATAAGCGTTCATCATAATCTTTATCCTTTAACAGTCCAACATACTTAGGCCTCCAATCGGCGCCATGTCTGGCGGTCTCGAGCTTTCTGCATTCAGTCTGCTCATGTCATCCACCGAGCATCTTGGGAACGGCCAGGTGGTCCATAATTTTCACGCGGCCTCCATTCCAGGACTCGTCTAATCCACCGAGTTTGGTCCACACCTGCGATGTGTCCAGTCCATGTGATTCAGCTAGACCACGATTTTCACCTTTTACTTCCTAAGTATCGAGTCAATCCTTTTGCGGTTGCGCATGGAAATCACGAGCATATCTCTCTATTGCTCTTTGCACAACTCTGAACAATGCTTGGCAAGCCTTGTTCAGCTAAGGACGTTGATAGACTGATAATGATACAAAGTAACAATATAATTTTATTGTGTGTTTTATTATAAGAAAGGAAGATTCATATATCTCGTACTATATCATTCGAAATGACTTGACTTCAAACTTATGTGGGTATCACAATTTAAAATTTTCTCACATCTACAAAGCAATTCCAGTACCATCCATATACAACCTTAAATATGGCATGAAACAGGCTTACGTTTTCACCAGGCAATTAAAATTTAAATGTCCATAACTGGTTATTGCCCAGCCGGCGATTTGTGGCCAATATAGTGTTGTCTTGTATATATTGAAATATATATATTTAATTTCTGGAAGTCTTAATTTCGGGTTTCGGAGTCACTGTTCGGCTATATTTATTTCTGTGGTTTATAGGTGGCGCTTATATTGTCAAAAGTTGGCACGTATTTGGAACAAACGCAGGTCAAGGAATGATTTTTATGGTCCTCATTTCTCTTTTGATACACAAGAGGTACCAGAATCCCAGCAGTGGCTGGTCATAATAGCAATTACTAGTCCGTTGTCACTTTAGTTTAATTATTCTGCTATCTCTGTAACCCTAGTACCTCGTCGGATCATAAAATTAACTTCTTTATAGCTCGTAAAGTGCTTCAGGTTATATATACCAGAGTTTGTTGTTATTTCAACATTCAATTTCAAACTACCAACATGCAGACATTTGCTGAAAATAGCAGAGAGAAAGCTTAGATCAAAATTTTATTAATGACAACACCGTGACATGTCGGCTTCTCATTGTGAACCTCGGCCATACATCTCGGAGGTTTCGACATCCATTGTATGTGGCCATACATCCTATTAATGAATTGTACATCGATTTATCAACAGACAACAGCGTGCGAGAGGGCACTGTCACACGTGAACCTAGAGCAATTAAGTTAACAAAGTTACCAAAGATTGATGGGTAGACCCAGAAAGAGTTCTTTCTAGGAACAGTTGACAAATTATCATGAGTAATACGTATTCGTAGGTAAAGAGTTCCGCTCTTGGAGTATATGGTAAAGCTTTGTTGTGCAAGAACACATCGTCAAGAAAGTTGCGAGTATTTTAGAAAAAAAAATAAAGAGTGAAGCACAGAATCACTCGAATGCTGGGATTATAGGTCACAACACACCTTTGTATTGCCAGTAGACCTATTTATCCAAAAGGAGGACTTATGTATAGGCAGTCTGTGGCCGAGCATGGTGTTTAGATCAGATTCTTCACCTCTGTAGGGATTAAATCAAGGAAATTTTAAATAGGAAAGAACACTTTTGATTCAATAAATATCAACATCGATCTTCAATTCGGCGCACTTAGTATAGTACAATACCATTAGGTTAACCACTACAGAGGTTCACGTACCTTAACTAAAGTATTTATAGCTATAATACGCCTTATTGTAGAAAATTGCAAAACCAAGCATGATCGAGCCGAGCATGTATTTGTTGAGAGCTAACGGTTCTCTCACACTTTGCCGTAATATGCATTGTAACGGCCAAGTGTATCGGGTCAGAGTGTGTAATGGCAGTCAGGTACTTTTTGTTGACTTAAACTCATAAAACTTGGCTAATTCATGGGCTGAAGCGTTGGAGGGTAGTTAGTTTTAGTAGTTGACTTCCTATTTCTTGCATTTTTACGACGACTTTTAATAAGCCAATAAATAAATATGAATTCGAAAAAGATCACCTAATTACATTTTTTTCTTGCTTAAATATCTTTGGGGATCAGAATTACCACCCACGTGTTCGTCCAAGAAAAACAATAGGATCCCAGTTCTTCTTGTAAGAAGTTGCGCAAAGTAATTGCTTGTTATAAATGAAAACAGACATACTTGACATCTTTATAGTAGGTAGTATTCGATGTACCTGTTTATAGTTTATGTTTCTTGACAGTTAATTTCTTTACTTGTATCGTCTAAAGTCATTATAACTTCTGAAGCCACTAATCATCTTCTATTACTTGTCTGACCATAGGTCACCGACGTCTGTTCTTTTCCTATTGATTCTTCCCTTTTATGTCCATCAGTTTGACGTTTATGTGTAATTAGTCGGAACTCTGAGAATAGAAGTTATTAGCTACTAACGGCCCCCTGTGTCCATGTTTAACTGTCTTTAGTATTCGTTAAGTTTAACTCAAGTTTTTAGTGTTTCTGTTGTTCCATCGAATACTCTGTTCGGGTTATATACTCCTGGTCATTCTTTTCCGGGTAATAATTTTACTTCTAGTGGACTGTTCTCATAATTTCAGTCGGCGAAAAACAGCGTATTGTAATAATCTTAAAACAATAATCTGGAACCATTTACATAATATGAGGTTTTTCCTTTAATATGTAAATCTGGCAACAACCTAGTATAATAGAAAGGTATGATTATGACAAAGATATAAAGGGTTTGCATGACACAAACAGCTAGATTCAAGGTTGCACTGCATCCACACGCTGCCCAATCAGCTCTCGGCAGTAGGGGCCTCGAATCAGGCCATGATTGCGGATGCTCGCTACTCTATTGTCGCATCCGCTTCGCCCAGCCTTTGATCTCGATAACTACATCGATTGCACTCGATGTAATCTCTTAAAACTACACCGTGGCATCCTGTATCAGTAACCATTTGTTTTGGACACCAAAGTTTGTTGGGTCAGACAGGAAGTTGATCCTGTTAAGTTAGCATATTTGTGATCTGGTTATTCCTTGTATCCGGAAGAGAACATAGTACTCCCAGATCCTACTAATATTATAAACGCGAAAGTTTGTAAGCATGGATGGATATTTGTTACTCTTTCACGTAAAAACTACTGAATGGATTTTAATGAAACTTTACAATAATATAGCTTATACATCAGAATAACACATAGGCTACAATTTATAAAGATATTGTGTAAATTGTCCAAAATATCAAGTAAGTAGGAAAAAATCTACTATCTGCGAGCTATTCTGGCGTGCGCTGCCAAAACCGCTAGAGTTACACATATGTAATGTATGATGGAAATGTTTATCTTAAATAGTCCTACAAAAAAAGCCCGCCACAGTATATATCTATATCTTATGTGTAAGCCATTATAGCCAAAATAGTGAACCATAACTACAATAAAAATTGATAATTTATTTCAAGTGCACATTTGGTAGTAATAAATTGATTCCTAAATGAAAATAGATACTTTTATCGCTATATACGCCACGCTAATACAAGCTACTCGAAATACTAATCCTGCGCAGACGAAGTCGCGGGCACCAGCTAGTATTCTATATATGTCGTAAGCGCATTTGACTACGTAATCGAGAGAGGACATATTGTGTTCAAATATATTTGGGAGAGGCCTTGTCGGTTCATGATCCATAGTTCAGCGATTCCTAGTTTAAGATTAGACAAGTGTACGTGCTATGTCTGTCAGCCAGTCTGAGTCATAGGCCCATTAATAAAATTGAATCTTGAGTGCAATCTGTGTCAATTGTACATATTGCTTCATTTGTGGGCTTTTCATCATCATCATCATCAGGTTAATTTTGTCTCCACTGCAGGAGCACAACCCTCTCTCATCTGCCGGAGACAGACGGAGGATTTGGCCTACACTCCCCGCGCTGGCCAGACGGGTTGCGAGGCCTGATTGATGTTTTATAATGTATTCCCTTAGTCGCCTTGTACGACATCCACGGGAAGAGTTGGAGAGGTCCTATTCTACTCAACCGGAAACCACACGGTAATTTGTGGGCTTTTATCATTTTTTATTTAAGGAGAATCATAGAAATATTACAATATACTACGCTGATATTGATTTTAGTTTTTTATCGCCAGCTAACTTTCAATTGCGAAGTTCTATGCGCCTGCGTCCCTGCGCGTGCGCCTCTGCTACAGAGGGTGGGCACGACCCTTCGTTTAACTGTACTCTACCATGACGATGTAATAATAAGTGATCGATAAGACTTTACTTTTTGCCGTCTGTTATGTTTTGTCGTCCTATGTATTTGCAATAGTTATTATATTGCTGGCCATAATAGAATTTTCGCCTGAATATATGGTTAAATAGATAATTTACAAAAAGTGGACGCAGTTTACGTGCCGTGAGTTCGTGATCCGGCACAAGACGACGAATCAATAAGAAATACAACGTCCACAGACGTATACTGTCGCGGTAGGAGCCAACGGTATGACGTCTATTCACGTACTGTCCACAAACGTATTAGATACGCCTATTTGTACCTAATTTGTGAATTTAGTAATGTTTTATCAGAATTTATTATAGTACTTGTATTCTTTAAAATAACTTTTTCTGTCTAGAATTTCACTAACGAAACAATAAAATAACGTTTTTACCATGACATCCGTTGCCATAACTCATTTGATTGAACGCCAAGATTGACCTAATTAATATAACTAGAAGAAACGAAATGAGAGGTCACATTAATTGATACGCGTTAATTAACGTTAATCCATCTGGAAAGGTTGTAACGAAGTTAATAACGTATCTTAAAAAACTGGTACGGTAGTCGTAACACCCACGCAAATAGTTGTAAAAGTATTCGTCGGTTGTAACTAATAAAACACGATAACGGTACTACCTCTATGTTTTTGTTGGTCACCTCTGTTTTTAATATTTCCGTACTAATGATATCTGCTGTCTATTATGTTTTTGGACGACCTCATAAGCTCATAACCGAATTGTATGTAGGTGAGGTATTTAATTTTGTTTCTTAAAATGTTCATATATTCGTTTATGTCTTTCGTAATTAAATAATTAATTAATTATTGACCGAAATAATTTAACCTAATTCTGTTTCAATAATCATCATCATCAGGTTATTTTTGTCTCCACTGCAGGAGCACAACCCTCTCTCATCTGCCGGAGACAGACGGAGGATTTGGCCTACACTCCCCGCGCTGGCCAGACGGGTTGGGGATGCCTGATTGATGTTTTAAATGTGTTGTGTAATGTAATGTAATGTTTACAAGTTGGCCCTGGTCTGGATGTTATATTTGTTAATTGTCCTATCCTGGTTTTAATTCCATAGCACAGGAGAAAATCCTAGTTTAGAGAAGTGTATGTATATGTAAAATTTATTTTAAAAATGTGTCACAATTGAAAACTAGTACATAACGACGTCCACACACGTCCTATTTAACTTCTGTGTCGTCTTCACGGGAATGCGTTCTCTAATTGATAAGTAAAGGTTGTAGTTAGACAATTATAGCATCCGGGTACCGTGCAGGTTTATTCCCATCTTGGCATCGCCCTGTCATAATCATTTAAAATGGATTGTTCAAAGAAAAGCCAGATTTACTATTTATATACTGATTTCTTAGAGTATTTACTTGTAACAAAGCTGTAATAGTTACTACCTACACTTAAGACAATTTAATTATTATCAAAATTTCATTTATTCGGCTTTAACTTACCAGATTAGTTGTTTAAGCTTTCGTTTAAACAGTTTTACAATCTTTTATGCGTCTTTTTGTTTCTCCAACTCTAGTCTTTCTAAGCTGTACTAGTATGCACTAATCTAGATATAACGATCGAACACTAAATTAGACACAACTTTAAGTAGCAGTGGATGTGTGAATAGGTCGCTTTGTGTGTATATTACAGGTAAAGTAAGGGTTTGGTTGCCGTGTAGTTCCCGGCTTAGAATAGGGCCACCCCTATCTTACCCGTGGGTGTCGTCAAGACGACTAAGGGATTGCAACAGGGACGGGCAGCAGCGTCCTCCTGTGTGTATGTTAAGATCATTACTGCGATCACCAATCTGCCTGCCAAGCGTGGTGATTATGGCAAATCCCCTAGTGGACAACTTACCAAAAATGGTATTAATTCTATTGGGGAGGCTTATGTCCAGCAGTGGACGTATTTTAGGCTGATAATTGGGCTCGATTCTGAAGGCACAACGTTAAAATTTGACAGCATTAAAACAGTTGCTATCCTTGTCACACAGTATTATGAAGATAAAGACGAAACCAATTTTAGCGCTGTCAAATTTTAAATGTGTGCCTTCAGAATCGGGCCCAATGAAGGGTTTGACTTTACCATGTGGATACAGCAGTAGATCACAGACTAATACACCGCGGAGTAAAAAGGGAATACAATTAAAATAAGACCACAAAGTGCGGGTTTCGTCATTTATTTCTTAAAATCTTGGAAAATAATACATATTTTATAATTTTTATTTTTTTTTACCATTGCTGGCAATTTTACATTATGCAATCACTCCTGTAGACACCGGTAGTCTTTGAGTTATCCGCTGGACATAAAGACAAGGGAACAAAAATTTTTTTTAAATAAAGGAAGTTTACAAATAATCAATTAAAAACAATTCATTTCAATTGAAAATATTCTTTATTGTGCACCAAAACATATAAAAATATTTAAAAAAAACATACAAGGATGAATTTAGTGTACAACGGCGGCCTTATCGCTTTCAACAGCGAATACTAATACAGGAAATAAAACAACGGTAAGATATTTAAAACAAATACTAAAACTTTTATCAGTTTTAACATAACCTTAACAATAACAAAAAATATTGCATACTGTGTCATCCTGTGGTCACAATAACTCAGTTCATTGTTTATTCAGAAAGCTTTATCATTTATCAATGTTAACATACACAATAACCTACTTTACTATCAATAACACAAATTATATCCAAACATTAATGTGTAACATTATCTATAACTTCATTGTTTATCATCATCATCATTAAGCTATCGTCGTCCATTGTTTAATGTGGGCCTTACCTAGTACGCGCCTCCACATGGTCGGTCGGTCCACGCGGGGCCCTCCGCCTTCGGCCACCTTCTTTACGTCGTCGGTCCATCCAGCGGTGGAGAGCCCCACGTTGCGCCACAGTCCACAGTCCCAGATTTCGACTGCCCAACGGCAGTTAGTTCACATGTTACCCGCCCACTACCGCTTCAGTTTGCTAATACTTTCGGCTATCTGTCGGTGTCTAGTTGAGCAACTTTATACTTGTAGATCAGAGCTCTCAGGATCAATGCCACATATGATTAGATACCATTATTTAATCTCTTATTGGTTTTATAAAATATCTAACTAAAAGTCGCCTGCTAATGCCACATTCATTCTTTTCACGGAACCGGCGGGTTTCTTGCCTAGTGTCTTTTTCACAGCATAGAAATACCTAATAATACTAGTGTTACTTAAATAAATAAAATAAATAGTGAAAGTAAAAAAAGGCCTAAAATATTTTTTATCGTTATATTAACATTCAACGCAAATATGAGTACCTCAGTGAAACCTCATCTTTGAGGCATTTGGTCTAGACCCAGGGCACGTGGGGTTCCATTGCCCACCGCCTTTTCAGGGACATCGCTAAAAGACTGGAGGAGAATACCCGAGTAATCCAGCGAGGCAATGCCGCCAGTCTCCTGGGCACTCTGCCTGCGGGAGAAGAGCTGGGGCATGTTTTCTTTTTGTAGTGTATATTTCCCGTTCAGTAAGTAATATTTTGTATAGTTCGACAATCGATCCACTTTTCACAAACTTTCTTTCCCTGTCTTCTATTTATGCTTTTAATTTAGTTGTTTTAAGCTTCGGAAAGACAAAAATAAATACTTACTTACCTATTCCTGTGATATTTTTCGCAAGTTTTCTCTTTCATCCAACTATTAAAACATTCCAAACAAATAAGCTTTTCGAAGTTGATGTTTGGCGTGAAATCGCTAATGTCTTACAAATTATTTTATTTCACTCTTTAAACGTCGGTCGGTTGAGCTCTGGTCACACTTTATGAGGTTTAGACACGCAATTCTATCAAAACAGTCTTAGTTATAATAACAACATAGACTACAAAATAGTAAACCAAATATGACCGTAATTTTACAAGAAAATTAGCTCTAAGTCTAAAAACATTAACTCTTGAACACGAATCTGGTTTCAAACGATCATAAAAATGATTACTTTAGCAAAAGACAAAATGCCACTTATTGTCTTCAATCAAGTACCTATTTAATCAACAGAATAAGTTTTGTACAAGTAACGACCAACCATCGTACAAATAAACCCATGTTTGGATATTTGGATGTTTGTTACTCAATCACGCTTCAACCACTGGACAGATCGTGATAAAACTTGGCACACATATAATTTAGGTCCTGGAATAGAACATAGGATGGTTTTTATCCCAAAAAAACAGTCCATTCCTACGGAAAAAACATAATAATTTGTGATGTGAAGTTGTCCATGCTGACGAAGTCGCGGGCAACAGCTAGTAGTAGTAGGTATAATATAAATTTATAAGACTTATCTGTCCACATTTTTATTTATCAACTTTTGTTCTAGACATAACTCAAGCATCTTTTAACTACTTATTTCCTGTAGAGCAGGCTTCTATTCTATGATCTCAAATAGCTTTCTATGCCTATACAAGTGTCTCCGCTTCGTCCCCCTAATTATAATGTCTCATGGTTCAATCGGATATCTATCAGTAAATATCGGCGCGACGTCATGCGACATGCCATAAAAATGTCACAAACCTCAACCCGTTTGTGTATTAATATAATAACCGAAAATCGATGATCGCTCGTCTTTATCAAAGTATCGATGCATACAGTGGAAGCAAGTACAGTGGGGACATTGCTTGCACAATCTGTAGTCTATTTATTACTGCATTATCAAAGAATACTAAATAGTTACTAGGTACAGAAGCGCCACTCGCAAAATAGAGCACGTTTGGTAGTACGCAATACAGGGCTACCGCCGTTTCAGCTCAGGCCACGCCTGCCGCCACCCGCCGATACAAAGTTTGCGCGGTACCTATCGACCAGCGCTGAGCGATCGATGCGACGCTATAAATGAGGTGCAAAAAAAACTGTTCGCTTTTATGGAGTGCCAGGGGTGTGGGTGGCACTGTTATGAATTTCATACACGAGTTGTGTAAAATTGAAATTTTGTATAAGTACTATATTTACATTATTTTTTGACGATCACATTAACTCTGACTTTTGACGTAAGCAAATCTATGTACTAACATTATAATGAAAAACAAATAAATCTAATTTAATCTATCACATAACAGTATGGGTTTAAATAAAACATTAAATTTAGAAACATGAAATATAGCGTTATTTGAGTCTCTAAAACATACCGTTTTGTTTACAAATTAAAATTACATTCATGTAGGGTACCCGACTTTCCGTTCTACCTACATCGTACTTCAGTCATCTTGAATTTCGTTGAAGTGATAAGGTGTTATAGGTAGTTTAGCTAATAGATAATCTCGGCAATTGGTTTTCAATACATAATTTACTTCCAATTTGTCGGTTCTTTGGTTCTGAAGATCAACCCTTATATACCTTTATTCATAAGACTATGTTAATGATAAGAATTTTATCTCATTTAGAACGCCGCATCAAAAATACGCATTAGAATAATTGAAACATAAAATTTTGTGAAAACTACTTACTAGTCTTTTTCGCAAATTTAAAGACACTGATTAGTAGTAACACAGTAGGTACGTAGTTGTCATACTTAAAATCTATACTGTACGTAAGTTTTAGAGATTCGCGTATCAGTTTACAAATTATCATATGTAAATACCCAGCTATACACTTCTCACGACTGTTTCGAGGAAAATAAATACGTTTGGTGGGCGAATTTTTATATATCTGCGTTATTTTTGTCATTGTTATCTATCAGTGTGCTTTAGAATAAGTTCCCACGGTCCGCAGATATTTGTTATCAGCGTTTCCGCAGTGGTTGAACTATGCGATAATACCGAATATGACTTGTTTACTATGCATTAGTAATGTGCATTACAATTTATTTGACGTTTATTAGGCTAGTATTTCATCATCATCATCCTATTGCTTTCCTCGGTGTCCTGGTTCTGGGGTTTTTAAACGCCAAACGCTTATCAGAATGAATAAATTGACAAGTAAGGGAGTACAAAATTTATTTTTAGTTACACGGATTATCCATAATGCCCTCGTCTTACGTTTGTACCCAGTTTTGCTCTCTTTGTGGTAACTGTCTTCAATGATTTCGCAGCTAATGTTGTTGAAAACGCTGTTTTCAATTACCAAATTGTCTCCTGCCACACCATACATTGCTTCAGACTGGCAGTTAATATTGTTGGATTTAAAACGAAAAGTAAAAAAGGCTTTTTATTTGTATTTTTCTAAAAACCACCATTAGTGTATATTGGGAGGCTTCTATTTATACCAATCTATTTATACCAATGCCTCCCATTCATTGCGCTGAAATACTGTCCCTGAGAAGGTATGGATCCTATAGGCTTATGTACTGTAGCCCAATTCGAAACCCGGAACAACTTTCATTTTTGAGAAAATGTCTGATTTTGAACCCTTTTCAGAATAGCTATAGTCTGGATTGGCGAGAAACTAATAACGTAAAGTGAGCCGTGGAATGTAACAAATTCATTGATTAACACCTATAGATATATTACATACATACATACATACATCTGATGTTTGAGTCTTTTGGTAAGAAGATATATAAGATTTTTTATAGAAATATTGACAATTAAGAAATCATTTCTCTTAAACTTGAATCACAACATTTGAGAAAGGTTTAATGTTAATTGAGCGACTTTTGAGAATTCACCTGAGTTATTATTAATGTTCCCACTAATTCAACCAGTTTTTTTATTAACTTGATATTGATAAATGTGCGACACGAGACACGAACGATATCTTTGATTTTACGAGAACCGGTCAACATCGATCACATGTCCTTTATACTTAAGGCCCCTTCGCCAACATAGCAAATAGTAGGTATAGTTAGGTACGAGTAGTTCACGATGGCATGCCCCGCTACTTTTCGCGAGGGGTGAGCGAGGGGCGTGGGGAGTTAATCCGGCTTTATCCAAACGTTAGTATCGTAGTGTAGCGCAGTGATGATTAGCGCGTAACTAATTAACTATCACAATAACAGTACAACAACACAATGAAATGTAAGCGAAAGGAGTGGGGCGTGCCGTCGTGAACTGTTTGATCTATACTGTGAGTGCCACAAACGAGCTCTATAGAACATTGGCGCCTCGGTCTATTGTTGCCAAATGAATTCATGAAAAAATAAAAACTAGTTTGTTTACTACTGGCGCCATCTAGCGTTACTCAAACTTAAATCAAGTTAATGTCAAGGTTTTATTAGTGTAGGTTATGTAAAGGTATAAGTACTCGCTGAGTCGCCTCTCGTTCGCCCTTAAAATGTCGGTTATTTGATACCGATGATATACCGAAAACTGTTAAACAGATACCGGCATAAATTTGTATTGGTTCCTCAAAATACGAACTAATTATCAAACTGTCTAATGTTACCGGTTCTTCAGAATCATATCCACCGTTTCGTTTGGTCATTACAGTAGCAAGCAACTACAAGAAGATACTGTGGCGTAGTCTGTAGGAACCCTTAAGTAAAGTCGATGCGAATACTTGCGAACTGTCCAAAAACAAAGGCTTACAAAAATACATTGGCTTATAAGGTGATACCACTTGTCCCAGCCGGTTTGTGTCTCGGGGAAACGAGACATTGGGGAGGTCCGCGAAAATAAGGTATGGGCGAAGTTATCTTATTGCACTTATCAATACTCAATGCAACAGGAAGAGAAAACGATATTCTACCTAAAACGACGAATTACTCGGTAATTACTCGATTACGAAAAACTAAAAACGACGAAATTAAAACTTAACAGTTCTAAAATAAATCCTCCTTCATTTAACTCATACCTATACTCAATATTGAGGTACATTTATTAATTTAGATTTTATGACATTAAAAACTGGTACCTAAAACATAGAGTAAAATATTGACACTTAAAAGTAAGTTAATAAAACGTCAATCCATCAAACCGATAAATTCGTATAATTTAATTTAACGAATGAAGATTTGAAAGGAAAGCGTATTCCTTACAACTATAGCAAATAAGGAAATGTACCGTTATCTGTAATGTTTACGTTTGTCAAATTTAGTGTTCCCACGCGCATGCGTCAATCAAATGGAGAGCAAAATATTTACCGAGCACAGTAAAATGATTGATAGCGTATCAGAATCATTTCTTTTCTACATTGCCTACAAATTTCTTAAAGTTATATTCCCATTCAGCCGCTTTTACTTCATTTGTAAGTTTTTTAAATATTAGACTGGCATAAGCGTGACCCAATATTGAGATTAGGCCGGTTCAAGAAATGTTATTGTAGTCTTTCTCTTAAACGCAATGTGCATTTATCAATACTGCTCATTCAGTAAAGGATTGACCAATAGATTTATTGATCTTTTTATTTTACTTTAACGCACGGAAGAGCATTGTTTAAAACACCCGTTCACGTGACGGTTTGTAGCTACTGTCGCCTAGTAATCTAAAGTCACACATTCGTTGCCACTATAAAGACTAGTTTGGAATGCCTTGTATGTCTAAATACACTCACTTGGCTGACTTACCCTTTAAACTGGAACACAACGTATGCATTAACGTATGACTTGACGCCAAAAATAGGTAAGAGAGTGATACCCATCCAGACTGACAATGCACTAGAATCCTACCATTAGGTAATAAATCTACGAAATAACCTATAAAATATGAAAAACCCTGATATGCCTATATTGTTAAGAAACAGGTTTCATAATATTTATACGGTAGTACAGTCAAGCGATTTATCTAAAGAAAATATGGGAATAACCCTAAATTATTCTGTAAAATATCTTACTACTTTTTCGGAACATTCAGACATGTTTACACTGAGCTTAGTAATAAGTAAACTTCCAGAAATAGGTTTGTGAATTTATGCCTTCAAATTTCTCATGGACGATATGTGTTTTGTGATATCTAATAAAACGTGTTTTTAATGTCACTAAAATAAACTTTAAAAACTTGTAGTTCTGCGGCATATAAAGTGAAACATTTGTTTTTGAATTTTAAATCGAAAGATAAGCATTTCCGTTATCGAGTACTTAATATAGGATCAAGATTTGGGTGGTCTCGAGTCTTACTGATCGATGTCGATGCTCTGAGATTCTGTCTCCTCTCGTAAGTGTCGATAACTATCGAATAATTATATCAATAAAAATATACTTGCTCTTATTTGGAGCAAGTAATAGTCGTCGGATGCAGGTGTTACGCCTTCACATTATGTCTATCAAGTTTTAAGTTTTAGACTTTCGTCTACAATGATTTTAGCACTAATGTAAGAGCTGTAAGCGCAGGAAGTTAAATTTGATTTCATTAATTTTTTAATTTTGATTTCTACAACTGGATATTTTTCGAATGTTACCTTATTGTTGTGAGCTTAATATTTCTATTTTAATGTACTTACATTGAGATTGTTTTCTCTTGTAGTATTTGTATTTGTTTATTTTGTCATAAATTGGATGTCACTGATATAAGTGGAATATTATCATTTAGTGGTTTCAATTTTAAATTATTAAAGAAAAGTTATGTCTCTAAGAGATTTCATGCCATTTGGAAATTTTTTTTACACCCTGACAGGATTATATGTGGCGGCTAGAGAGAGTACTCTTAGAGTCGATCTTTCCGTATCAATATGTTTGCCATTTACTTCAATAGTTAATAAACTGTCTATTCAATTTATCTTATCAACAAAATAGTATCTGCTATGCAAATTCTGTTAGATATGTAATAATGATCTGTTTCTTCTACCACTGGGTACAGTCAATGTTTCGTTATGTATCTTTGGATAATCTTCAGTGCAAATCTCATCTTATGGATAAAAGCCGTGGAGATAAAAATCAAGACCACCAGGAGAACGATCTGTATCAACGACAGCAACAGGCTCCTTAAATATTTTTGTAGCACTAATCAATCTCGTTATAGACCTTGAAGTCGTATCCTGTGCTTGTTTTGAATTGCCTCTTAAATATTAATTATAAGAATATATGTTCACAATCCTGTTGATTTTGATGTTGTCTTTGATCGGAAGTGATAATAATACCTTTCACCTTTATTACCTCTAATGTAAGTTATCCAGGAAACATTGTATCTTTAATGTCTGCTAATAATTACTAAATTTATTCAGAGTATCTTAGTAGAATATTTCAAATAAAATATCATTAAATATAACCACACATACTTTAAAGAGAGGTGTTGTTGCACTAATTTCTTGTCTTTTAAAAACAGCAATTAAATTTCACGTAAAATCTTTATATTTTCTAATGATATTTTTGGAATAGCTTAATAGTCGATTTTATCCAACGCTCGCAACAACTTAAATATTGATTGCAGACTGATATCACTAATTATTAGCTCACATCTACCCACTTCGTTATTTGTCAGACTTTTCTTCTTCTCTTGATTAAGTCATATCGCAACTTTAAATGTTTAGTCTTTTAATCACATTTATATTCTTAAAAGACGTCACTCATCAAGTTACCAGTTTAATTAATACTGGAATCTATGTATCTATTCCAAACGTTTTGCATTCTCTAAACGAAGGTCGTGTTTTGAATCTACCACCGTAACTTACATAAGTGAGTGAGTAATTTATGCAAATCAGTGAGTGACACACATTCGAGTAACTTTTCTGACATATTACTTACGATTAGCGGTTTTGACCCCAATAGCCGTATTTAGATGTGTTAAGTGATTTTCTTAATTATAGTTTTGTCGGCCTTTAATTAGTAGTCGTTACGTATTTTCGCTTTTATGGTTTGTATTATCTCTTCTTAGTTTTGTTGTTATCTTTTCAGTTACATTTGTTGGTATATCCTTCTGTCTTATTGTTTTTCATATAGGAAATAGTTTCCGTATACTGTATTTATTTTAAACGTTAACGAAAAAGGTGTGTTAACGAACTAAGGCTTTGACCAAATGTATTTAATAGCATGGAAAATCAACGTATACAAAAGTGCTGAGGAAAGTTCTCACCTTAATTTACGATAAACAGACTCCAGGAAGCTGCAGGCGATGGAGCAACCTTTGGTTCGAATTTTCTTGTGCTGGCAAGACTTGTCTCGACATTCGCTGCAGTCTTCTGTAACATTGTCCTGGATGTTAAGCAGGGCCGGAGCACCTTCCACCAACCATTTCGTGACTATTTACACATTGAATTATTATAGGAATATTAGATTTCTTATTATAAATATGTGAAAGACGACGAACTTTACCATGATGGCGGGTGATAAAAAGTATTTTTTTCTTTTTGTTGCCAGGTTGAAATAGTTTGAAAGGGGCCGGAAACTTTACTTCGCTGTTTATAGAAAAAACTACCTCAATATTATTTTTGTTGACATTGCTTTATGTTGTTATTTTATTGTAGGAATATACTAATAACATAGTTATTTCTAATATAAATAACATACTTGAGCATTCTTAACAACTTTGTATTTTATATGTGGTTTGCAATCTTCTCATTTGCTTTTTCCCCTATTCTGTGATTTTAAACTCTGTTAATTACTATTCTTATTTTAACCAACGTTATATGTATTTGTCATGTCGCTATGTATTATCTGTCAAAAGATCGACGTAAATTTCAGTGTTTCTTTTTCTTGCTACAGGTTTCGTCTCCTGCTCTCCATCACCATGCAAGAATAGCGGGACGTGCCTGTCCACACTGCGAGGGGAATACTTCTGCAAGTAAGTAATGTTTAAATATATATTGCCTTTTAAGTGCTGTCGTCAGTCAACGACAACCTTTTTGACCATTCGATGTCACCTTAAAAGTAATTGGTAAAAATATTTTTTGGAACTGGCAACAATGGTGGATGCTATTTGTTAAAATAAGGGTTACTCATAATATAATAGTGATTTTATTTCAATGAATAATTGTCTTTTTTGTTAATTTAACACAGAGGATTTATATCTTTAAGAGGTATAAGTATTCAATTTGTAAGTTGTTTTTTAAAAGTCATAAAAGTTATACATTGTGTTGACTTCGACAAACAATAAATGCGAAAAGCATCGTTTTAAATCATATAAGCTTAAAATAGCCACAAATGTAATGATCTCAAACGTTTCATAAATATATATTGCTATCAATTCCGAAAACCACGCAATTACATTCAAGTATCCATCGTCGCCGTCCCACAAAAACCGTTACGATGCGCCTGCGCCCCTAGGCACCCGTGCCCACATGGGTATCGCTGGCAATCATATGGTTATATCGCCCTCCGGATCCTCGTCTGTGTTAGTGTATCGAATTAAATACGGACACATACGCACGTGTATGTAACTGTAGGGTTGATACATTTTGTGAAGGCAAATGTAGTGTTAAAAATAATTAATATTTATTAGACAAATTAAAGTACTTTACCACGTTAGATATAGGTCAAATAAGATATATTAATATAATATTAGGAATATTAATTAGCGGTAAGCTGAATATTCGTCGCTACGATTTCATCGTGGGCTGTCATCTTGGCAGATTTGACCAATAAAAGTACGCATTGCTAAGTAAATTCTTACTACAGATGAGAGCGTGAATGTGCCCGAGTGATTTGCTTTATGAATAAATTAAGGTTTTTTAAATTTTGGACTATTTGATAATTAAAAATGTTGACAACCCTACATAGGGAGGTGTTGGACAGATGTACGGGCGAACCCTTCAGTGAACTCAAGTAAGACCCTAATTGCGTACCAAAGAGAAGAAAAAACGGTCGTGCATTGTCACTAATGCGTTTCACTTGTGTCCAGTGATATGTGGACGGTCGAGTTAATTTATTCAAACTTCGCGAGCTCCGTGAGATTTCTGAGGGGTATAGCGCATATAATTTAGGATGCTATTTTTAAAAGTCTCGGTGTCAAACTATGACGAATTTGTATAGTTAAATATTTTTTTATGACCACGATCAGTTTAAAATTGTAATACCAGTTTGTTACTTCTATAGTAATATAATTATCGAGATATACGAGTAATAAAGTACTTAGTCAATAATACTGCTAACACTTCCTTTATCTAATCCAATTAAAATAATATTCTTTCCTTTGTGTTCCTTTCACACTTCTACAACTCCATACATGACATTTTGATAAAATGGTACCTAGTTCGTAAGTGACTTAGGGTACTTTTTAACATAAACTTGAAAAATCCAAATTATCGCGAGAAACTTGAATAAACATACCTTATAGCATTTTGGGATAGAGAGGGTAAGAGGTTGCTAAAAATGTTAAGCATTTATTTATATCTGTCATTTCTACATCAAATTAAAACCAAATTTTATCATTTACTAGATTAAGGTTCAAGGTATATCTAGTAATTTTTTGGATCAATCAATAAAAAGTGTAAAAGAATCGTGAGATTAGGCCAGTTGAAAAATATCTATGGAAGCTCCTTTTTACCCTTTCCCCTTATAAAAATATCCTTTACTATTTCTTTTGTTGTTCTTTACAATGACTTTTATAACCACGCTGACAACGTCCTACCTTCGAGATTACTCGGCAAATGCAACAGAATGATTCTGCAATGATGTGCAGTCTTTTGACGTTAACATCGTTAGTTGCAGTATTGTGACTGGGAAATGCATAAATACGTCATTCTTCATATCCGAACATGCAACAAATATACGATTGCGTTTTATAAATACACACCTACTTGTCGGTTTGGATAAAGTTGATTTAATGTTTTGAAAGATTGTTTATGCTTATGAATAATATTGTTTATTACTGTCTCTTTAAAAGCTGTGTGTATTTTTAACGTTTTTAGATCTTTTTGGATGCTAGTTTCCTCATCTACTTATAAGTCATCTGCCTCTATCTCTGTTTTCTTTCTTTCTTCTATAATTTACTCATAAGACCTTACATTTTAAGTTATCGACATTATATACCAATTCAACATTTCACCAATAACAACAATTCCAATTGGTAAACTAACATCTAACAGAAAAGTAAATATTAGAACCACTCTATGTTTCTTCTAGAATTTCTACCCATACACGCGTCGGTTTCCGCGCTCAGTTTTACACACTATAGCAGTAAAGTATTTTGAACCTTTATCAGATCTCCTTATATGCCACATATTATTATCGAGTGGAGACCACTCTACGCCCATATCCCTTACCACTTGCCAGAAGTATACATAAACATTGTAAGAATGTCATCCGAAAGTTTTCTGCGTCTCTTAACTTTCCGCGTTCTTAACTTTTGGATTTGACGAAAGCTTTTGATGGGAATCCCTGAATATTTTGATAGCTTTAATACTGTAACAAATAAAAATATGTAGATTGCTGGTTACACAGTAATACTTATGAATTAAACAGTAAGATCTTTTTAAAATATATTTAAGTAAAAGATAATTTATTCTTATTTAATACTGTTTTGCTTTTCAAATCTCACTAACTTTTCACATTGTATCATGTACCCCTGGTATGGGTAAACATGTTGCTCTGGAACCCTGCGGAACTCTTTGTTCTCCTCATTTGTGGTGCTCATTAAAATCGTTAGCCATGTATGGGATTACCCATATAGGAAGGTGTGAAGAATCCCGTGGTAACTTACGGAAATTGCGGTCATTATATTCAAATACCATTTGTTTTGTCTAATTTATATTTGCTTTCTTTCACAAGGTCCTAAATAGCATATATGATAACTATTTTGTTAGTATGTTTGTAATTTATTTATCTGTTGTTTTTAATTTGCTTGTGTTTTTATGTGACACCAATGAGGATTTAACTTTAAATAAATTATTTAAAGATTAAGATATGTATCTATAGATAAATAATAATAACCGAATAAGTAACACAACTTATTTAAATAAAAATATGATGTACAAAGGTCATGTCATGATATATTATGATCCTATTCTCATTTTTTGTCTGACTATCTTTTTTGCCTTCCTTTTACTTTTCAGATGAATGGTAGGTATTCGATGTAATCCATAACTTGGTCCGTCAGTCGACGCATGACTCATTATAACTAATTTTATCTACAATATCATTTCTGCTAAGATTCATCTGTATATCTAAGATCTCAGATAACAACTGTCCACTAGTACCTGTATCTCACTCATCGTCTAGACGGTGTCGGTGAACTACGTCTGCTAATGGAGGTGGGCGGGCGGCCCAGATTCCGCTGATGTTATGCTCTTGCGCATCTAAAACGGTTCGATTGGTGTTTCCTATCTGGATTTTCTTAGTCTTATCATAATCTCTTACGGAGGATACGCTATATCCTTAGTTGATTTTTCTTCCTCTTACTGTAAATTTTTTAAACGTGGCATTGATAACCAATTTGGACCTACATACAACTTATAAGAACATAATTTTCAAGATTATTATAGTAAAAGTATAAATTTTCCGATTTTTAAGGAACACCTAATTTTAAATGATTTTGGTGTTATTGTGCTTTTAGATTTCCCACAGTTGCCAATAATGCAAACAATTAACATTATTAAATTTGTACGAAGGGTGAGTGTCCGAGAGCGTAACTTATATAAAATAACAATCGACAACCCCTGTCGCTTCGTACACGTGTCTAGGACATAATCCATACAAATTTCGTTGTCCGTAACAGTATGGGATTAGGTAATGTCAAAATCATTTATGGACGATAGATAATTTCTGATTCAGAGATAACCTATTATTAAACATACGTTATATGTGGTCAAAGTGGCTTTGAAATTATCCTTTTTGTACTTTAGACAATGGGCTCTTGTCTTTTAAAATCAATTTTGTAAAGAACCAGACAATCATCCATACAACTCCGCCCACCATTAGCAGGATAAAAGCAGCCGAGATAAAGGCCTTAAAATGATAGTGGATCTCCCTTTTACCTAAAAAATATTTCGAAATTTAATACGATCGTCATCTTATTCAACGCAGATCTTATTATACTCTTGTTTATGCTAAAACCTCTACCAAGTGCCATATTGTTTTCAATAATTAGTCAATTTAAAGCATGGCCTCGGTTTCGGTTGTGAGAGTCAGAGTTCAATAAATTAAAGCAGTAATAATTGCCTGTGAAAGCTTAAGAGCTTTGTTTTCTTGCTCTATTAAATGCTTTAGTGTTTAGTTATTGCCTGCAATTGTCTTTATTTCAGCCTTTCCCGGATACCTTCATTTAAATGTGTTGCGATGTTTACGGTATTCCGACCACTGTTTCGTTCTGGCTACTTTATGATCACTGCATTGATCGAATAATCTTATTCAATTGTCTACAAAGATTTATGAGTGATAAACTATTGTAAACTGTAGTCTGTGCCTTGGAACTATTTCATTTTGTTCTTCTTTCAAGGTATCATTTGAGTTTTATATCTCTTGTTGGATTTGGTAATACATTTATCTTCTTTTGATTTTACGACTATCATGTAATATATTTAATTAACATTGAGATTCAAAACTGTCTGTTTTACATGTGCCCTTACTAATTACCTAAACACTTGCAAAGTTCCTAAATATAAGCATTAAGGTATAATTGGTACTTGCAAATCTAGAAGTGTATAAATATTTTCAATGGACTAAAACTAAAATTCGTACAATATTGCGTCCTTATTTTCAAACGAAAAACATAAAAAGTATAATTTAACAACACTACGCATTTTGCCCCATAACATGTACCGAAACTGCCTCAAATTCTGAGAATAATGTAGACAGCACTGAACCCGCGACCCTCGGCGGCGCACACGTCTCTCCACTCACGAAAACGTTATTTGTTCAAAGATTGTGATGAAACGTGTACTTACGCTCGCATTACTTATGTTGACTAATCCACATGTTGCATGTCTTGGTTATTGAAGTTCGTCAGTTATATTATCTGCGGATTTTGAACAAGTTGTAAAAGTAGTAGTGCCCGCAAATGATCTGGTAATACAGATAAGGACAGAATTTAATTTACTAATATTTAATAACATTATTATTGATAACAGAGATAATTACGAAATAGAACCTATATTACATGCTGTGGTATTAATAAAATAAAAAAAAAATTGATTTTAAACCAATGCATTTCTTATGTAGAATCTCTAGCTACAAAGAAAACCTATATATAGAATGAGGTGGATTTATACAATATTATAGTAGATTACCATATAACCGTAAGTTATGCATGGAACGTAACCAATAAAACAAATGCATAGGATGTTAACTGTGCTGTAAGTAAGCAAAATTCACACGAAGATTGCGTAAAACGAAAGCCGATGACTGCCTAAATGTAAAGCAAGGACATTTG
This sequence comes from Esperia sulphurella, assembly GCA_947086405.1. Classification (NCBI taxonomy): domain Eukaryota; kingdom Metazoa; phylum Arthropoda; class Insecta; order Lepidoptera; family Oecophoridae; genus Esperia; species Esperia sulphurella. The sequence continues at coordinate 16,084,530 of OX352260.1, forward strand.
CGTAAGCTTCCACTGTGAATTTTAAGTGACATTACCATTTTTTACAAATGTCGGTTAACGACTTATCTCCTATCTTAAAGAATATTGAATTACCGGAGGCTGCATTACTGGTTCTTGTGAAAATTCGCCGTCAGGTGATTTTTTATGTGACTTGTTATTGTTGACAGTTTATCTTAGTTTAAAGGCACAATCTTCTGTCGCCAATGATGTAGCTACAACATCAGAAATCGTGTTTGATTTATTTGGTACAGATCCATTAGAAGCTAATGCATTTATAATAAAGGAGCTAAGTTAGAAGTGCATTAGTTTAATCGCATCCTCATGTAGCCAGCTACCTTGTTACACCGCATGGAAACGAATCGTAAGTAAAAAACGCGTGCTTTTTCTTGGTTTGTTTGACTTAGTTCCAAGAAGATAATAGCGGTCACTTCCTCAAATTCGTTTCGTTGTGACTCGGCAGTGAGCGTGAGAAATAAAATGATAGTTTTGGGATTTGTTCTCAGTGTAAGTGCTACCTATGTATTGTTGCGTCATATCATCTGCATTTTAATCTTGATGTTTATTGTTTAAACAATTATGGTGTGAGACATCAGATATGTTAGATATACTCTCATTAATGGTTAGGATTGAGGTTATAGTGTCAACTTCTCCTTTTAGGAAAAGCTTTTGGGAGGTTTGATGAACTAAATTCATTATCAACATCTATTTTCTATTTAAAACAATATTTAATTAATTAATTAATATAAACTTAACATTACAAAACAAACAAAAAATATAAAACAAAACCTAACTATTATACACTACAAATAAAAAATTGACCCCAGTTCGTCCCCTGCTGGCAGAGTACCCAGGAGACTGGCGGCATTGCCTCGCTGGATTGCGAGGCTTACGCGCTGGGCAAAGTAGCCGCCAGCTCTGGGGTCCCGGGTATTCTCCACCAGTCTTTTCGAGATGTCCCTGAAAAGATGGTGGGCACCGGAACCCCACGCGCCCTGGGTCTCTATTCGTTTCTCATTTTAATCTTTTTGGAACTTAAGAATCTTGGAGGATATAATTTAAATGAAAGTTTAAAGTACATATCAAATCAAATATTGCAAATTAATCTAATCAGTATATATCAAAGACATATCTAAATTATTTTTTGTTAAAGACACGTAATTATTTATTTTCTCTACAAGAAATATATAAAATCAATATCATCCATAAAGTCGCATTCAATAGCGTAGAGTTTGTTTTTCTTATAGTGCATTTAAAAGCCATCGGCGGGCTTTGAAAGTCCACGATCTTGGGCGATTACATCTAAATGAATCACGTACACGTTGCCATCACACGGGTCTGCGTTTTTTGTCATTAGAGTATAATTTTTCTTCCACGAGCTCAAGCCGGTCTGGGTCTATTTTATCTGGAGCGCAGCGGAATGAAGGATGATGCATAATCAACGCATTTTAACCGTGATGGAGTATTACAATAAATGAAGATGCTACTCGTATTATGCGGTTTGGTGTCGTGTAATAAGATGTATGTGAAATTTTGAAAGAGATGTCTTATGTGATATATGATGAGACCACTGATATGATATGTGACAAATTGTTTCGTGACGGGTCAAAAATGTATATATAAAATGACATAATAACATACCCAGCATAATTAATGTATAAACTGTTTTTACAATGTAGGAGTTGTAATAAATGTAATAATTCCCAAATTCCATTGCTGCGGTTATACCTCCCGTTATCTCTACATTTTTGAACCAAACTTCCAATGTAAAGGTAATATTGGCCGTAATAACCTTTATTGTAAAAAAATTGAGCGGAACTACAACACCGAACGATAAATGGTTACCATCTACGTGCTTCAACTGAGCTTGAGCTGAAATTGATTTCCGACGAATCCCTATTATGTGCTGAATTACCATAAACATAGGTTATAAAATCCCTCGTCTCGTATTCAGACCACGGGTCTCGAATAACCCCCACAATTTACGTGTCGGTAGTCACACAAAAAAAGATCAACTCGTTTTATAACCACCTTTGGCTCTTAAGAAATACATGGGACTCCAAATTGCTAAGTTAAAAGTTTAAATCAGTGTCTACCGTTGACCACTGGAACACACATTTAGGAATACCACCAGCCGTGATGATAATGGTTCCACATTTACAAAAATTATGCTAATTTATTTTGTGGAAATTGTTTTAACGATTTATTTACCGATTCACCTCTCCAAAATAATATTCAGAAGCTATAATCGACTCTTCTGCTGTGATTGTAGAGACTTATTTAAGATTTATATTTGGTTAACCTTCATAAATAACTGATCGTCTATGACTTTTTCCAAAGAAGTCGCCACAGAAAATCGCTGCAAATAAAACTACTTTGGGCTGGAATTTCTTTTAGGTCCGCTGGCATGCATGCGTGGACGATCATTTTAGTACCATTATCTTCGGAACCGGTTTGTTTGGGCGAATTTGAAACAATGGCCGCGTCTGTGTATGAGACGGCGGCGGCGGCGCGGGCTCAGCTATACGAGTACGTGAGCGCGCTCGGTTCCGGGACCATGCATCATGTTTATTTTGCTACGGGGCTTAATAGACTACATGTAGAACTTAGTTTCATTTTTTATCTTCAATACATTTGTGTACACACTTGGAAACCTTTTCTTTATCAGCCTTTGCAGTCTCACCACATTGTAGAGGCCTATTTACTTGTCTCACTACTCTCTTTATGTGCAAGTCACTTGCAAATTTCTGGCCATTCTAGCTGCCTCCGACCTACTGCAACTAGACATTATTTTCATAATCCTATAACTCAAAGTCTTTGAGTAAATCACTGGCAGGTTTAGTCGGCTTAGTTCTCTAGATGACATTAGATTGTTCCAAGAAAATACCAAACTTAATTGATTATTCATATTCATTACCAAACGTTCCCTTGCTAAGATTACCTATAAAACCAATGAATAATAATATACGTAAAGGTATTGAACCATGGCTTTATGCAATAAATAACGTGATACAATCTTTGCTCTGTGTCTCGAGTGTAACCGTTGCGTTAACTATACTTAGTCATTATACTGTTTGCTTTACCTTATGAAGAGTGCTTCATGCAAATAACGTGCTTTTGCTACCAAGTTTGAATGGACGTTTAGCATAAGCAGTCAGAAGAGCGTTAACTGGTTTTTATTTCTGTATTTGGCTGTTGAAAACTGGTCTGTATTTATATATATCTCCGTTTTTGCTAATGATTTTGCTTCAACTTTTAAGTCAGTACAAAATTCCATATTAATCAAGCAAATCATGTAACATAACCATACAATAATTGTAACTTTTAAAGACTTTTCTGCATGACAGCTCGGTACTAAGCAAAACTTGTTAAATTATCAGCCATTCATCATTTACTTTCAAAACAGATTGTAAGCCTTAAATTTAAATGTGAGATACATTACTAAACTTATTCTGAATGTTTTCTTATGGTGTCCGCAGTTTGATCAATATTCAAACATAACAAATTTCCTCCCATAATTCAAATAGGAACGACTATGTTGTGACATTTTACATTGATAAAACACTAAGTTTGCCGAGAACGTTAAACTATTGATTTAAATATAAATGCCATTGAATTTCGACATTTTACAGATTTACCTGTAACTAACGGCTTTATTTACATTTCAATCTTCTTTGGAATCTGTGTTTATATTATTTATGAATTTTCGACCGTTGTCCTAGCTCATAGTTTTTATACAATATTTACATAAGTTGGAGTAAGCGCTTAAAATTTGCCAGGTTTTTCACTTTGTTGGATACGACTTTAAGTCATAAATTAATGTAATAACTATTAATGTTACTGTAATGTCTTTTTGATTCAAATTGAGTATGGTAACAGTAGCAACTAGTTTTGACTGTAGCTATTTATATAAAATGTTCCTCAACCAAAATATTTAAACTTTTTACTCTTATATACGACTGCGATAAAGATTCTGCAGATGCATTTCGATAGCCTACTTTGCCGGACTTAGGACTGGCACGAACCGTCCTTTTTTCCAACTTTTTGCCCATTCAAATATCGACAGTCCGACCGAGCTTTTGCCTTTGTGTTTGGATTTGGAGAAATACATTTTGGCAGATGCTTTCGAGGGTTCAAATAAAATAAATAAGAATATACATTCGTAACGTAAAGCATAAACTTCTTAAAAGGGGACAGATAATTTAACCTTGTAGGTTTGCTCTTACAAGCAGTGGGAGGTGGTTAAGTTTGTAATTGTATACATTTATCTTAAAATAATATTTTATTCATTTGAATTAGAACACATTGGAGCTAGACAAAAAAATCGAATTCATTTATTTATGACCACTATTGACTATCAAGAAAATTAACTATGAGTTCCTGCTGCTCTCTTCATCATATGATAATAGACATAACAATTGAAAATATTGTATTGGAAAAAATCATCAAATTCGTAGAAATAGGTCTATCTCTATTTACACGTTTTGCCTCAAACTACATCAACCAAAACAAAAGCATGTGTGATGATGCATAATAAAGTTTCTGATGTTAGATAAGTAATTGATCTACTAGCAAAACAAGAAATCCCATGCACCAAACTATAAAAACATCGTACTAAGTTTCGTATTTAGAATGGCTCGGACCCAGTGTCCTTTTAGCTAATGAAATGGAGCATGTAAGTACTTGTGTTTATTCAATTAACTCCTCTAATGAATCCGGCACTGGGTTAGTTGCGCAAAACAGTACGTTAGCTCTGGCCACTTGATTTATTTTCGTTGTTCATTTGGTTACACTGATGTTGTTCTCTCTTAATTACAACTGTTTCTTGTATAAGATTTTCTAAAGCCTGACTGCTATATAAATATTATTTCCCATAGCTATACTGTTGGAGACACTATGTCCCAATCTTCTATTTATTGAGAGATTCGTATTTCTTAGGCCTACATTATTTTCTGTATCTATATTAGTTTCTATATTACTCCTTTTTTCCTTTTAATCTAAACTATGAAATCCCTACTCATCAAATCAGTAGCAAACTTCATCGTGGACTCGTCCACTCCAAACAACTGTCCCGTAATGAACTGTGCTGGGCCCTATAAGGCGTTCGTTTGTTGCGCGCGCGCAGTAATCGCCTTAGCCCGCAGATATCTGTATCACATCGCATTGTGGCTAACGATGCGGCTTATGTTAGACTTGATACATTTTAATGTATTTCTTCTTGGATGATGTATGAGGCTTAGAAATGTGCAACCAATCAGACCTGATAAGGAATTGAATGCTGATGATTAAAATGGAAAGGTACAGTTATAATTTTTTACATCATTAGCTGATATTGTACTATACGGTGAGAAAGTAAAGGATAACAATTTCATGGCAGAATACTTTGATACTTTAAAAATTCATCAAATATTATTTAAGACCTGACATATGATGAGAAATATTATACTAAAAGTTTTCCAAGAAAATCTCAGAATACCTAAATGTAATAAAAACTCTGTCCGTGAACAACGAGTGCCGTTTTACTGTTGTCTTCCACTCTGCTATCATAATCCAGATCTTGATGACAATTCAAGCAATAAAGAACTTGAACTTCCAACAATATTTTAAAGAAACCGACTCGGAAAACCTCATCTCATAAACTACTCTACATACGAAAACACACCTTAAGACTTTCGTACAGAAGTTATGTTGACAGTAAGAAAAAGTTTAGTCATACGTGAACATACACCTGTGCATGAGCATACGTATCTCGATACCGTGAAGCACGTCTCGTGGAGGTTCGACCCCCGTGCTTTATCTGCCACTCGCTATGTCTTAATGGTCTCACTAACTGTAAGACCACATGTGCATTCACGAAGGGTTAAATAACTACAGCACGTGTTGACTCCACAGCGAAATTCTTGGAAAGTAGATTTAGGACAGGTACTGAGAAAATAAAAGTATGTATTTTCAAATGTATTAATTCACCAGCTCTCTGGCTTTCATAAAATTTTAAATCGGAGAAAACATAGAAATCTTTTCTTCATTTAATAAACAAAATAACGAAACTATATGAACTTTGCATTTACGATTAGAACATATTTCTGTGCCACTTTCTTTAACAATGTTAATATACTTATTATCAGCAACCTTTAGAATTCAGCATTTTCTTGGCACTCTAGGCGCCCAAATCTTTAACAACAGCTCATTATTACGAAATGATGAATCGATACATTTAATCACTCATTCAGAACAAGGCATTAGAGAGCATTGGTAAATCAGAGTTCATTCTAATGTATCACAACATGTGTGCCACCCACTAGACGTACATGTTCAGACACGGCTATTCTTGACGCGTAACACGAGCTATCAATCTGAATGTTACAACACAAATGTTAACTATCAATTATTCTTCTAATGAAATAATAGTGGCATAACATCACGACTTAGCGTACGAGTGTGACGGCTCTCAGAAAGCTCTCTGCGCCTTGTTATAATTCCATTTAGTTATGAAGATCTAGTCTGAATGGTTAATTGCTTAAAAAATAGGCTCCAAATTAACCGACTGTTTTAAATTATACATGCTCCTATAATATTCATCGTTTTTTTGTAGAATGTAGTATATTGCTTTAAAATCTATGCATGCGTATGATAAAACATTAAAACATAGAAGGCTGTATCCTATGTCATTGTAAAAATGGGAAAATCTATTGATATATACTACACGACCAATCAATGTACAAGACCACGTTATCGATATTGTAGATATGTAAAAGCTAGTGTTTATAAACGTACTACTAGTTTCCATATCACCTGGTCTATATTATTTTGCTCAGTTTTCAATATGACATGAAGTCATTACTTAAAATAATACTGAAAAACAATTTTACTAACAATATTAATGAGTAACGTTAAGATTTCTCATCATATTAAATCTAAATGAAACCTTAATTAATATTTCACGAAAGCTATCTTCTAAATCGCTATTAACATTTTCATATCGTTGCAATACTTTGGACATCGCAATAATGACGTCCAAAAACCATTAATTAAATCTTTGAATGGACTTGTAAGACGAAAAGAAGATCTCATTTGAACCGAGCTTCCCACCTCCCCTCACTCAAAGCTGCGTCAGATCTCCGCGGGAGAAGATACTTCCAAGCCAGTGGTCATCAAAGTTCTTAGTAACAGTATGAACTGTATTGTTCTCTATTTCCATTATGCTTCCTAATGATGAAGTGGCTTGTTTACCCACTTTCCCTATAGTTAGCGTGTGTATCACGCAACGTTCGAAGCGATGTTCAAGCCAGCTTACAGTAGAACAATGGTGTTAGATTTGCACGCGTGATTCGTAGGGTCGCACGCATTTACTCTCGATTTTATGTGATTGTGCATTAGGGTCTAGAAAATTGCGTAAGATTCTGCATGTCTATGCATTGGATTATACTTTTCTTTTGTGTTGGTACTTATTTTATTATCTTATTTATGCTCGCTCTCACTATGAGATATATTCAATTCCCTTATTATATTCAAAGGCACGCTTGAGAATTTCGCGTCAAAAGTTTCTTATATTTCGAAATATAGTTTTTCTATAATAAATCCTACACCTATGTACTTGCTGTGATTCTTGCTGTAAAACAAGTTTTTATTTTTCCAGGGTGATAGCAAAGTATCAAATACAAAACAATACGATATTACTATTTACGATTACGATACGGTTTTTCAGTCTTTTTTCAACCATAAATGAAAGTTGTCATCACTATTCGTATTACCAATATAACATACTCACTTGAACTTAGACCCTGAATTAGTAACTAATGCCATTCACGTTTCTTCATTTGTCAATCATCCCATTATGATATTTGAGACGTTCAATTTACATAGGTGTGGATTTGAAGTGAAGAGGTCAGCGATCTATGACTGAACGTTTTGTACTCTATAACTTTAGAAATATTATATAAATTATATTACAAGAGAATAACAGATAAAAATGTGGGTTTTTCCTAAAGATTATAAAAGTTAAGATGGTTAAGACACTTTTTATTATGATAGATGATACGATATAACATCTCAATGCATAAAAATGTTACCGTAGTGAAGATAGTTTTTTTTTATATTATATGCATTAAATGTTTTGTTTTCATTATCCACGTCTATAAACAAAACAAACATTACCAGAAAGATTGACGTAGATAAAAATAAGATTCTATATGCTAGATACAACAAAATGCTATTATTTCCGAACTAAGTATACGTCTCCAAAACAAATAACAAACATTAAATAAAAATAGACGAAAATTCTTCTAAGTATTTACATAAATCGTTTTTTATGATCTTATTTTCTATTTCATGGACTTGATCTTTAACAAAGCCAATAGGCGAGCCGCAGACGTGACCGGCCGGAATCCCGACCGCTCGGGCCACGGACAAAAAACAAACTAATTTAGGATTTAGATTACAACGGTGCTACCGTGACAAACCGACTTACACTGTTTACTCAGCATCACCGTTTATCTATGCACGATCTGTTAAAGCTATGGTTATTGTCATTCCTACTCACAGTTCGGAGTACAGACTATGGAAGATGGTAAATTCAAGGAGTTTGCTCACAGAAGTACTGAACTTGCGTTATGTTGTCCTAGTAAACTAGAATGTAATCGATCTACTGAATATATATTGTTCCTTTTAGAAAATACATTTGCTTTTATAAATAATTTCTAAATTACGATACGTCAATGTTATCTGAAAGTATGTACCTAATTATTTATAAGTTAAGGAGTCTCAATTGTAAATTGATTTGATTTAGTTTGATGTTCAATCATGTTAAAGGCATCAGCCGATAGGTGCATACTGATAAAAATAAGAAAAAAATACTATTTTTTCTCTAAATTCGTGAGCTGGCATTAAATAAGTGTATTTATAAAATATTTTTATTTGGCTATAAATACACTATGCAAGTTGCATACATGCAATGGAATTCCTTAAGTACATTTAATAAACAAGGGGCTTGATGTAGAAAAAGGTAAATGTACCGTTCAACCAGCAATTATAGAAGGCAAACACATCCTGCCGAAAGACAAAGAAATTGATGGTCCATCGACGTCGACCAATGCGAATTTAAGAGCTTCAATTAAAATTCTGCAAGTACGCACTGCGTCCGCGTTTTAGTCAATGTCAGCGATTAATCAGACTGATTTAAACGAACCGATTCGCTATAATAATTTACAATACCAATCACTTGAACCGAACAACTATAATTTCCAATTAGCTGGTCGACGTTAGGTCCCTCAGCGATTGTACGTCAACTCTGGACAATGGCAAGAAAGTCCGCAACACAAAAAGCAAGCAATTTAGTACGATATAAACAACATTGTTGTCAAAATACTCGGCTTAGTCGGCTCTTTATGGGGCTTGCATCGACCGTAGGTGGACTGGAGTTTGCATAGCGTCCATAAAGTCAGTTTTTAATGGTCATATCTTCTCGAACCGAGTCGCATTGACTTTGATTGTGCCGAGATCCAGTGGGATTAGATTATTGCACGTGTAAATATCCTTACTATTCTCCGCTTCATGTTTATTTATTGTAACCCTCTTAACGAGGTGTAACTGAATAGTTATCATTATCACCCTTGACCTTATCCTTTTGTATAACATACGACGTAGGAAACCTATGCGTTGACGACTTCTAATATAACGTTTCTGCATTATAAAGTATCCTGTATGCATGAGGTATTTATGGGAACCAACTTTCAAATCTATTCAGTTATATCAATATCCTGATGTATTAAATTAAGTAACAATAATTTTCTGCTTAACGATATTAAGATCTGTGTGTATAAAACCCTAGACCCCTGTTATTCGAAGCATTTATTTATGTTTTGCTAGCATCTGAGAGGGCAGTGACTTCCTAGATTTTCTACACGTCATAATCCTTCAGGTTTAGACAGAACGTGTCCAATGTTCTTTTCACAATTTCATGTAATTTGATCGAGATTTGAAAACCGTATAATAGAGAAGACGAAACGGAACAAATTAACTAAACTGTGATAAGTGACGTCAATTAACAGTACGGACGGGAAATGAGGAATGCTGTCAACAAAGAGAACATTGTAAGTGACGAAGGCACTAACAAATATATGGCGTGACATTTAGTAGTACTTAACGTTAGTGCCCGTTAAGTAGACGCATCAGTTAAAATGCGGTGCAGCTGTTAACTGCATCTAATAAGAGTTGATGTAGTTGTTGTGAAATATACCATAGCTTTATTAAGATTTTCTTACTTTATTTTTGTTCTACACCCAGGAAGGAAATTTTACAAGGAAATCGTTTTTCTCTTAAGTCTATTTGTGTTTGTGTGTATATTTTCTAAATATTCATTATAAATGTTAAAAAATTCCAATATAACAGTGCGCTGTTTAACAATCTATTGATATTCCTTTATCTCATTTAATAAATCTTTGACCTTTGTGACTAACTTTTCATTGTACCAAGAATTTAGATGTTGCCAGTTAAAAAGCAATATATATATTTTTTTCAAATATATTTTTTAGATCTTGAAATAAATAAATTAAATTAGTTCTGTAAAAAAATTAAACTTTAGTTACTTGTGTTTATGTGATAATTATTGTCATTTATTTATTATATTATCATCGTATTACAGCTTCAACGAAGAAACATATTTAAATGTACACACCGCACACCATACTCTCACCATACTCTGGTAACATATTGTTCAGAGATCTCAATGCTTTTGAACCTGTTATTAGCTTTAATGGTCTAACATATACGCTGAACGAGCGACACGCCCCACATGTGATCGATGAGGGGGTGAATGAGCTTAACATACAATACCCGAAATGTTTCAGCATATCTGATGGTTAGATGCAAGAAAAAAATGCGAAAAAAATTCATTTCTTTTTTACTGGATTACTTTTGCATGTACAACATTTAAAGTTATATGAGTAACATAATGTAAGTTACTAGGCCTTAATTTATTTACATTCTTTGTATTAAGTTACCGCTTCATTACGAACATAAACATTTTTTGTTCATGAATTTGTTCATTAATTTCATTACCAATTGTATTTTCTCGGGGTTCAAAACTATTGCTGAAAATTAAAATTATGTCACGACTTCCGTTACATGCAGTCTCTCAAGTCTCCAGTTTATTTTTTTCGTTCTGGCGCTCCAGATACTAGCTTTACAGTTGACACCAACGGATATCATCGTTTGACCAACCGAAACTTAGCTCATACAAAACTCTACCTTCATTCAAAACGGGTTTAGTCCATTTCTACCAAGCAAACAGTCTTCGATTGACTTTCCCAGTCAAATTTGATATTTACGAATAGGACCTAAAGTGCATTTTTGTGTATAAATCTTCCGATCTGAAATCGATTTATTCAAAACGGACTGTTACTAAGTAAACACTTGGAGATGAAGTCTCGAATCGATTCCGATGGATGTTTATTTTAAAAGATTCTTCATGGTTTTTTTATGGCAAGTTCATCGGAGTACATTGATCGGGTCTTCAAAGCCATCGTCATCGTCGTCTCGACTCTGACGTTGAGTATTATGTCAAGAGCCAAGATTACATGCTTCTTTTACATCAATATTATTATTTGTTCAAGTATTTAGAGTATTATATCGAACTGTATACACTTTAATCGTGACTCATCGTCATCAGATTGTTATTTTATTTTTGGATGATTTAGTGATCTTTAATGGGTTTTCCTTCATCATTAACATTATAGTCAATCTCTCAGCTAGAATAAATAACCCTAAATATTGCAAAAGCATCTTAGTGTATTGGTTGGTGTGTTGGATTATTGATTAGAATAAGACATTTCATTTTCTCGATTAACACAGCTTCTGTCTTGCTAAGCTATTTCTATGCTCAGTAATTGTTAACTTTTCAAACCGATGGTAATGGTAGAATCAGACCAATATATCACAGTCAATAAGGTTCTATCTACATTGAATAAATATCAGAAACACAAAAGTAAGTAGCTATCGTCAAGCCTTAGATTAAACACGTTCTACCGTGTAACGCATAACGCATAGCGGCACTCTCATAAAAGTTAAATTTATTAGCTGCTACTTAATTCCAAATCAGTTCCAACACATTCCAGTCTAGACACTAAATTATTGAAAAGATAATAACATAACACGAGATATATTAAAATAAACCCGTCTAATTTGGAGGAATATCCATTAGTCATTACTCATTATGTATTCTTGATATCGGGCAGTTGTAACACAAGTACTCGGTTTGAATGTTAATAAAATTAAAATGAGTTTCGGTAAACCGACACTCGATTTAATTGTTTGTTCAAATAAAAGGCTAGAGGAACTTTAGTAGAAAAAACTGTAGAAAAGGAATAGACAGTGGAATGAATGAAAACGTTACAATTCACTAATAGTAGAAGTTCTATAGTTTCTCCACAAATTATTAACTGGACGATAAAGAGAGATAAATACAGATTCATAGAAAAAGGGACACTTAAAGCAGTACTTGATTGATGTGTACGCTAACACAGCGAGGGATGGAAAATGAGATTTTTAATTCCTTCGCTATACTTTTTGCTTTCAAGAATTTCTTCGCGATTGCATCGCTATTCAGAAGCAAGAAAATAGATTCCAGAGTACAAGAGATACCATCACTGTTCTTCCAGTACTACTGTTTCGCTATAAAAACTGTCGCATTCTCTTGCGAAGGTTTTAAAAACTTTGAAAGACTAATTAACGAAGCGGTTCCCTTGTAATTTACACTTCACTAAACCAATAAAACGCGTTAATTCCGTGTCAACGGCCGATTGCCTGCCTTATTTGAATAAACCCCTGCAATTGCATGAATTAAGTTAAAAATAATAAACAACAATTTCAAGGGACTTGTAATCACATAATGCTTTTGCGACATCTTGGTTCGATCCATTAAAAATAATTAACTGATATATTTATTAACACTTTCTTGAATCAGATGACCTCAATAATCTGTCGGCTTTTATGTGATTATGATTATATCTAACAACACATATAATAATCTCTTTAACGTTTTTACTTGTTCCAAATATTATTTTTCTTTAGTATTGAAATGGTAATTTAAGAATTGAATTTACTTACGTATGGATGAAATAATTCTACTTGGCTTAGCATATAAATTGGGGTTTACTTTATTTACAGCCACTATTTTGAATATTATTATTTTTATTCCGAATTTCGTTTAATACTTGAAGTTAAAGGTTCGACATTTCACCAGATATGTTTATTTGAAAATGTTACAAAATTTCACTGGTGTAGTAACACCAGTTTATTTTGAAGTAACAGAGGAAAATGGAAAAACATTTTGATATCCCAACAAATATCATAAATTGGTTTGAATTACAGTTTTCCTTTATCTTATAATTACCATTAAAAAGTTATTGCAAGAAACTTTGATAATTATAACCAACACCTTGGTGCAATAGAAAAAATAAGCAAAATGGACCAGAAAAACAACATTTAAGATAATTTTCCTTATATTTTATTATACAATAGACTAGAAATGAGTTAGAAAAGCCAAGAATTGTGGAATACCTGTAACTAGGTATACTGTTGAGGCTGAATTAATCAAAACCATAAATCCCCTATAGTTGTGTATTTTAACTTGGGTAACTGATGCAATAAAACTTAATAAATTCATCGAACTGTTCTCAAAATATACGATTTCATACAATAACTTTATCTTGAGCTTGAGCCATAAAGAAATTTGAATATGACTGCGGCTTTTTACCACTTTTATTAATGTTGATCCATTAACAGATTTTATTGCTAAGAGAAAAACTCGTTCGGTGCACAAATTGGCCCCTCAGATAAATAAAGCCATGGATTTTATTGGAGTGTCCGAAGTATTCCATTTTATTAGGGTATTACTTTATAACTTTTATATTGTATGGATATTTTTTCTTAATTACACACCTAACTCAGATTAGTTTGGTTATATTGATGAGACTAGTATTGTGGAAAATTCTGTGACTATAATAATTTTAATTACTTGAGATACTTATGATAAGAACAAATGAAAATTTTGACTCTTTATCGGTAAAGCTGTTAACTTTGTAGAGGCCATTACAATCTCCGTTTGGAATTTTTTTAAATAAAAATAGGATCAATTATCTTATTAAACCCATAATCACCAAGTACTTACACATAATAAATGTTGGTATCTTTTTTTTATAATGTTAGATGCACTCCAGCAAAAGGTCACGGGACCACAATATCCACATCAAAGGCTTTGGTAAGACGCTAATTAAGTACAAAAAGGTCCGATCCCTTTTAATTATGACAGGTTGAAAACTGGGCGCGACCGGTCACACCTGCTGAGGTCTAAGCTGCTTAATGCATCACGTGGTCATTGGTGAATTATACCTTAACGTCAAAGGATGTGAACAAATCGTTGGTCGAATCACGAAGTTCACATCTAGTTTTCTGCAACGTATGCTTTGTAGACTAGAAATTTGAAAAATGACTAATATCGTTTCACCTGTATTTAATTCTACAAATAGAAGATACGCAAGTTGCTGGTTTGCCCTGTTGAAGGTTTGAATGCTGCTCCTGTTTTTATTTTCTTTGTCAATTTGCAATAAGACTTCAATATTTGGATTTTAATTAAATATCCGTGCTTATTTCCATAATTTTTTGATTAGTTTAGAAATACAACTGGATCATTTTTCAACTACTGTTACTTGTCAATGTGTATCATGCGTTCAACATCTCTGATTGTAAGAGATTCTTTTATTGGAATTTGAATAGGTTGTTCCACATCTCCAATAAAGGCTCTGTCTGTAACCAATCATACGAACAAATCATATCATCAAACAAGTTATGGTCACTCGTTGTGATGCAACAACTAGGTATGCAAATTGTCTGCGCGGGCGCAAGACGAGGGTCATCGAACTCCATGTTTGCGCAGCATCAGTCGCGACGCGGCCCTATTGGCTCGCCGTAAAATCGATTCGTAACGTACGCTGAGCAGCTAAGGTCAATGTCGATACGCCTTTGATCGCTACCGATTTTGATTCAGTCCAATCATTATAGATAGGAACCCTTCAAAGAAAGCCATTCCTTATTCTTCTTTTTTGATCTACATATATTGATGGAATTAACTCATAACATTATTAAGGTTATATTGTTCATCTAGTCTAGTCCGTAATGCACCGGTGCATCGAGTAGATTGTTTAATAAAGTTATTTCTGTTAAAACATTTCAAAGAAAATCGTGCTCATCAAAATCGATAACTCCATCTTTCCTTGCACCTAAAACGGTGATCGCGCGTCATATTAAACCATTATCTTCGATCGCATCTTACACGTGAACCGCCCACGACCTCGACATTAGGTGCGCGCGCGCTGCTCTCAACGTCATGGCGTCACGCTCTCCCTGACGCGTGCTTTCGAACACCAGAGGAGACTTATGAAACTTTAAAATTTTATTGATAACTGTATTAAAATCTATGGTCACATTAAGGCTAATTAAGTGAAGAAAACTACGACTGTCATTACGTTTATAATCTAAAGTTAAAATTACACTCGAACCAGTATTGCTTGAGAATTCTGATTTCAGTAATGTTTTAGACTTATGATCTAGCATAACTATTTATAGTAAGTATTATTTAGTACTTCTATCTGCTTTGATATTATGGTATGTGTAGTTACTTAGTGTAATTTTAAGATAAAGTTAATTTTCTTCAGATATTGAGGTACCCAGCTTTAGGTACTTATGAGTATTTGTATTAGTAATTACTCCTATATTTATATCTTTACACGTTTGTGGACATAGCCCACGTGATGTGAGTTCTTGATGCGAGACTAGATGACAAAATAATACAAATACGTCGTCCAAAGACGTAGTGCCACGGTTGGAACCACCGGTATGACATCTATTGACGTAGGGTCCACGAACGAGTTAAATGTGGATCCAAGATACAAAGATAATAAATGAATTCAGTGTTATCTTTTTAACAATTCAGTTAATTTTGTCATAAATATCTTCGGTTACTGGGATCACCTTCTAAAATAGGTTTATTAAGTAATTTAACTCAGCATCGTCTTAAATTATATCACGTGTCCTATGATATACGCTGATCTCAAATCTAGACTTGACAGCTTTATATTCTGTTGGTTGATAACTTCCTTTCATGTTTGGTCGGCATTCAGGTGTTAACATCAATTTGTTTTCGCTTTCTTCAGTGTACTGCTGAACCTATTTATTTTTTAGTTTGCTAGTCTTCTCTACATTTTCTGTTTTGTTTGAGTGCGTATTTATGTCAAATCTCACCTGAAATGTTATTCTCTCGTACATTTACGATTGCTTCGTTAAAGTTTATGTGTGTTGTTAACTTGTAGTAAGTACCTGGAACTGTGCTTTAGCTATCCATTCTCTCGAAAGAAACTACTCGTTTAGGCTTCTGAGAGAATACTATGATTAACGATAGGCAGCAACTGGCCGTTAGTTTACTGTTGTGTCTACGCAAATCAATGCGAAAAGTGGCGCAGCACGCCCATGCAATTGTCTATCTTAGTTCAGTTCTAAATCTCCTACTATTGAAACTACCTGATTAACCAAAATAGTATTTCTATGTCACTTTGACTTGTACTAATTCACATACCTACCTAAAACATCGTAACTATTTCTCATTACTGATTTAGAATGTGTTTGGGGTTAATTAGTGGGAATGAAATCCTACTTAACAAATACGTACAATTATTAAACGATGCAAGTAAGAAGTCGCTTATCAAAATATGTGTACGCAATCACGCGAGGAAGCTTATTGCTACTAGAATAAATACAAACGTGGCATCAAAGAATTTATTATTCTGTTCAGGTTGTTATAACAGGCTAACACCAACCTTAGCAATCCGAATAAAATTACCTACAATTCGACTTTGAAAGACATTCGAGTTTCTAACTGAACCAATGGTTACGGCGGGGTCGGAATGGTAGCTCGAGGCGGTCGGCGCGAGAGGCCAATCGCAGAGGGAATGCCGGCCGGAGGGGCTCCCATGCGAGGCCCGGCTCTTTCCCACAAACAGCTCTAAGTGCTTTGTTCCAGGATTAGATAGACACTGTTTTGGTTTGAGCAAGATGTTTTAATATGGAGGTCAATTCTACGATTCTTAGTTTTTTTAGGTCCTGGTTGTAACAGTGTCTGTAATTCAAGTCTTCATCGTTATATAAGTATTAAAGCGTACTTTAAAATTGGTTTGCTCTCATTCAGGTATGTATGTTAAACAGCCAAATAGATAATTTACAAGTTCTTTGCAAATAGTGAAAATACACTATGACAAAAAAATAGGAATCACAATCGAAAAAAATATTACATCAGGTTACTTAATAGATAAATGCCTTTTTTGAAATACGTGATTCATATTTTTAATGCAGTTGAATTTTATTAATTAACCAACATTAAAACATCACAATTGGATCAGACGACCTGAGGAAGGTGGCCGCAAGTGGCAAATATGGAGGGTGGAGGACCGCATGGTGGTTCATTGGGGAAGGCCTATGTCCAGCAGTGTATGTCTGAGGGCTAATATGACGATTATGATGGCATTATAATTATGTATGTTCTGCGTTTTATCGGCTTACGGGCCTGTTAGATGTAAGGAAATAATATAGTTCTAGTTTGTATTAATGAATGGTACTTCAAAGCATATTTTATTAACAAGTAAATTTACATATATTTTCATTTATATGATATTTAGCACCATTGCTACTACAGCTTTCGTTTCTAGAAATCAGCCTCAAAACTTGGCAAACCTTAGTGGAATGGAATCACAACCAGTAAGTTTGCTACCCATAGCATGCAAATGTTAATATCCTTCTACTTGCAGACCTTTTCTCACATACCAAACGAGATTGCACAATGATTGCATATATGATAATCGGGACAAATTCAAAAGGCGCCTAATTTCACCAGTTTAACGTCTCAAGCACGCTGTGCCATCACAATGGGGTGACACGTGTTGCTCAATCGTTATTTATTTAGCGGAGAACTTTTGGGCGTCGGTTCAAGTGAAGAACTAGAATCATTTGCATTCATACTTTCACTGCCCTTTAATTTTTATGACTAACGTTTACCTTTGCTTCCTTATTTTCACCCATGTCTGTTATTACGTCAAATTTATTTCCCTGTTTTACTTTTGCTTCAATCTCGTTCTTATTTTAAGGGAATATTTTGTAGAAATTGTTCCTGATGATTCTGTTGATATAGTGTTAACACAATTTTCTGCTACATTCACATTACCAACTTTGGCATCACGGAGTTCTATATCAGAAATTATTACAATTGCATCACGCTCCATTTTGGTCAAACTCTAAGTCAATGCCCATACAAAGAACACTATCGCTGGCGTCTGCAACTTGCATGTTTAGAGAATGGCTGTCTATTTGCATATAATGCTTGAGCGGTGCGACCACGACGCGAGATCTGGAGCAGAGATCGGACGCGTCGTGTGACCGGGGACTTATGCATCATAGTCGCAGTTCGCTACGTTTCAATTCCAGATTTGCATTTTCCATCGGATTAGATTTGATTGTATGCTGAATCTATTATTTGTGTCTTTTGCAGTACCTATATGTTCCTAGACTTAACAAGGTTCTTTGTCAGTCGCAACTTGAGATTGCATTTGTTGTTGTCGGTTTTACGTTTCGAAATATTTCCACTCCTAATGATTGTAAACAAAGTAAAGGTAGCATGATGCTTCAACACAAAAAATAAGCACAAGTTTATTGACTTTAACCTCATTTAGACATAAAGTTTGCAGCGTATGACTCACGGCATCAATGGTATCAACCAAGACAATCAAGCTAATAGGCAACCTCAATCGGTGAGTTAGGGCCCCGGCATACGGCTCAAACTCCGACCGCAACTGGTTATGACAGGGGCAAGTTGCGATGTATGAACAGTTGAGCACATCACGTATTCTTGTGATTTTGTATGAGCAACAGCCGCTGGTACCAGAGTTGTTGCGCCGTTTAGCACGGTGACCTGACCTCGGCCGTGCTCACAAGAACAATCTCATTGATTCGATATGAGATTAAGCGGCGTCCGTGAATGTTTCCATTTTGAATTCGCAGAGCCTGAACCCGCACCCGGATGTCATGTTCGATTTACATTTTGTTCTCTTGTTTGCCGCATTCAATGCCGATCGTGCTCTCAGAGATATTTGCTGAGATCCCGTGATTGACGTTGGAGCAATCGCAAGAGTTCTCCAACATTGTCTCACAAACGTCAGTCGATTACAAATAGATAAACTGGAATGTTTTGTTTCTGCAGAAAAAAATGGAATATACACATAAAAAAGTGCCGGGCGACAAGTTGCGTGTTTTCCCGCGAATCAGTATTCAGCTCAGTCCTGACTGACTCTCGAGCGGTGCGGGCTTGTTTACAATCCGGGTGTCACATATCTCCACCTTGAAGGAACAATTATGCTGATACACTGCTACTGTTCACTCGGATAGTAACACCGTTAGCCACATTTTGAACCGCGACCTTGTCTGAATCGTTGACCCCTATGGTTTAGTTGAGGTATTAATCATGATAGCGTCCGAAAAAGGCTAAAAAAGTCGAGCACTTCGAAAGTGAAGTCGCAGAGATACGAGGCAGTCGCTCGTTACTAAGCGTGCATTCGTTTTGTTCGAGCGCTCGAGGCCAATCATGTCTCGGTATAATAAAGGGTTTGTGCTCGTCCTTTCGGCCGGCTTTTAGATTTATGGTCTTAAGGCCGAGAGAGCCGCCGCCGCCGACGCGCGCACCATACGTTTGTCACACCATTATCACGATCGGGTTCGAATCAAAAGCTTATATCAGGTACGCTCAGTAATTGCTAACATGTGCTCTGTGCCATATACGGATCTTAGAATAACTGCCTCGTTGGCCTAATGGTTAGTGCGTTCATTTCAGGTCTTGAGTTCGATTTCCACTAGGGCATCAAACTTCGTACCTACTGGTCAAGTTTGATCCTGGGGTGTTATAATATGTAAATTCCAAAGCCTTTTGTCAAATAACTACACACAGCACAGAGAATTTAGAGTTCAGAGTTACACAAGTTTACATGTTGTTGTGACATTTTTATTAATTAAATCTGTGAATTGGCGCCAAGTGGTGTAATTAAAAAACAAACCATAAATATATTCATCGTTTAAGTACAACATGACAAGGTGACGCCCATCTCAATATTTATGTTGATCGAGGGGCCCGATATCATCAAATTGGTTTTCTTCTTGGTGTATAGCGCTACATATTGATTGTATCGAAGTTAGATTAAAATGATAACAATCGAAATCAATAGCTTATAAATAATAATCCTAAAATTGCCTAGCAAGATGTCATTGTTATATCTAGAAAATAACATTTATGAATTTCTAGCTTTTGCCCACGACTTCGTCCGCGTCTGAAATATTTTTTCGGAATAAAAACTATCCTATGTCCTATTCCAGGACCTAACCCATATGTGTGCCTAGTTTCATTCTGATCCGTCCAGTGGTTGAAGCGTGATTGAGTAACAAACATCCACAATTTCGTTTTTATTAAATAGTTAGAGGATTTGTGGGATTCTGTAGATTCTGTACGGTTTATTGGTTTTATATAGCTCTTTCTCTACTATGAAGATTTCAGCATCATTATTATAAGTATGTAAAAATTGCAGACTTGTTTACCATTTCGGTACATACATTGCAGATATACCTTGCAGATTTAGTTAGATATGATGTTTGTCTTCATTATCCATAGCAATTTTCAAAAGCGTTTCTTTATATATACATTTGACGTGAATTATAATTCAAAAGTACAGAAAATTGGCACTAGAATAATCAATTATCAAGCGTAATGCGTCAGTGGGATGTTATCTTTGATCTACGTCGATTAGGCCCACCAGTGAGCGTGGCAAGCTTCAACGCGAAGCTCGCGAGCCGGTAAGTGGTCTTATTAAATCCGTTCCTTGTACACTGCTTCATTTGTATGAAATAGTCCAGTTGGTGTTAGTGGTGGTGGTGGTAGTGTCCCGCAATCGGCTGGTTTAATCGACTTAGTTCTGTGTAAAGTTGTGACCTTACTTATCAGAATGTTTTATTTTGCGTCATAATAAAGAATATCATCAACATTGATAACAATAGATTCTAAGATTACATGTTACCATAATGAGAAAACCAAGTGTGTTGAAGCTACCTTTCTAGAAACAGATGACATCGTTATTAAGTAGGATATGTTACATACTGCATGCATACTTGCATAATATTCTACAAGAAAATTTAATAAAGCTCCAAAGTTTTCACTCTACGGCTAACTGTGTGAACCTAAAGAATTTAATATAATATTTATGTAATAAGACGGACTCATACATTATCATCACGGGCATAAGTAACTATGTACATCTCATTAAGTCCTTATTAGTCTTTACTTTTACTTGTAATTATATTCCCTTTATTCATATTAAAAGTGCAAAATTGCCAAAACTGCATAGCAACAATAATTTTTAACTATAATGCGCATGCGCGTATACTACTTGTGTAGGTAATATAGAGGGGTGCGCGGGCGTCGATGCTTGCACGTGTGTGCAGTAACTCGATCCCAACGTGTAGATAATTTCATATTGTCGGGGCTCCTCGATCCCCGAACGTTTTGCTTCGTACAATAGCTTGAGTTTCAAAGGGATGTCCAATGAATAGACGAATTTTGTCTGCTTCAAAATTGATCGAGCTTTGATACGCGTTTATTTTAAAATTGTAATGGGTGTTTAGGGCTAAATTGTAACTGCTTATTCGTTCATACCTGGAGTGCATATTTTACACACCAATAAGAGCACTATAATTTTTAGTCGTAGACATGACTGTTAAAGAATATGGAACTTTCATTGTTTTACTAATATAGGCTAGAACTACTGAATTGAACAGAAACGAATACACAAATTCCTACTTAAGTTCAGTAGTCGTAGAAATAACAATTAAATTAAATGAAACTTTAAATGTTTTATAAACATAAAAATAGGAATTCCCACATATACATTTTTGATTGTCACAATTATCTCGTTAGACATAAAAAATCATAATACGAGTATTGTATGAAACATAACACGTTTCAAATTAACTTTCATTATAATACACCAATATCATAACCACGGATGCACATTTCTTGCACCCAGACTGGGAAAAAACTGATTAATATCCGTAAATATAAATCCGTTATTGGCAGTAAGAACTATATATAAGAATAATACTGTATACTAAGTGCTGTGGATTTTGTGAAAATAAATAAAATAAAATAATATAAATAAATTTAAGTAAAACGTCTTACAATTTATGATATTACTTTTATTTGACTATCAGATGCCGTACATAACGGTAATGGCAAGAATTCTATTAATAAAAAGTTACAACAGGTTTAGACAAATGATTTTAATGTTTGATCTCTTTAATAGACGAGCCTTTAATATATTTTCAGTTTTAGTAATAACTTTGTTTTTTTTTAAGTTTCTTACTAACAATATATGGATGAATATCTATAATAAAAATATTTTATTTTTTTATTTAAGTCTTTCGTTCTTTCCTTTCTATTTACAAGTCATTTAAAAACTTGTAGTATTTATGTTAGCATTTTCCTACGCATTTCTATAGCGGTGTCACAGGTTTCACTTCAGGCAAGCTCACTCTCAACTAAGTAGGTTGCCATGCACCTGCTTTTCTTATAAACACATCTAATTTGTTATAGGCATTAATAACTCTCTTCATACACACGTTTCACCGGCCGTTCAAGTCTGAATAGAGCGATTTGCAGCTCACAATGGCTGTGTCACAAGGTTTCACCTTGACGATCGAATTCGGTTCACGATCGTGTCAGCAACAGCATCCACTGACATGTTCAATGGGAATCGGCGGATGTTGACGTGCGGGCTACATAGATCGGTGACGAAGACGGGACAAGTGACGGATTAGGTAGAAATATATTCTGTTTGAACAGTAAATCTTGGAAATACCATATGTCAGATTGTTCTGGGATGAATAAGATGTCGAGTTTTTGTTTATTTTGTTTTATGAAGCTGAGTATCAAGTAAAATCTGTAGTATATTTCCTCTCGATACGACGGCAGGGGTGAGCAATCTAGCGATGCCACGGTCAATCGCTAGTTGCTGTACGAAACAATAAAATCAAAAGAGATACCTATTCATGTTAATAACGAGAGGTTGATAAATGAATTAAAAAAAAACATGACAATAGTTGCTAACCTTGTATTTAACCTATTATATTCATAGTAAAATACAATGTAATGTTCAATGCTAAAACTTTATGGTTAATAGTTATTTGTTTGTAAAAGGCTGGGGTCCGCAGTGAGAAGAATAAAAGGAGTTGCATGAAAAGGTTGATGAATGTGAGTGAGGCTAGTGAGGTGTGTCAGGATCGCGCAAAGCGGCGATCCATAGTCTCTGTCTACCCCTCTGGGACCAAGGCGTGTGCATTATGTATGTATGTATGTTTGTAAAGTTAAATTCAGTAGAATTCATTTCGTTTTAGACATTTCAAAAAGGATTTTTACACTACTGGACAGAATTCTTTTCCATCATCCCGACCACCTTACATAATAAATGTTACCTACACGAGAACAAATCCTTTTCATAAGATTTCATTACCCACTATGGAACGGAAACGGTGTATGCGTTTGGGGTGAGAGGATGTTTATTTGTTTGTTAGGTACGTTAAAAAAAAAAAGCGCAATTAAATCCTTACGCGCGAACTAGTCTATGAAAATGCGGTGCGCAAGCTGCGCGCGCGCTTCGCGCACACAGGCGCGCGTCCGGGCGTCGGTGTGCGTGCGCGTGGGAACGGGCGCGGCGGCGGACGCGTGCGCCGATTGTGACATACGCGTATTGTGCATTATTTAACAAATCGGCGTTTTTTACTCTCGGACCTTACAAGATTCTTAAGTCTTCGAGTCCGATCAGTCGATCGATAAGTGACTTGCGTGATTAAAACACGATTGCCGCCTTTATTATCTAAATCTGATGTAGATACAGTCAAAAGTTTGAATTCCATAGTTTCTTTTATAACAGCTTATTCTATACTAGCTTTTGCCCTCGGTTTTGCATGCGCTGTTTACAACAAACTGCAAATAACCAAGTCTTTGATCGTATCAAGATAAAATATACCTACTCCAAACTCTGTTTCGACGATACTAGATTTATTTTAAATGGTCAATTTTTGTAGCTTATATTATAATAATTCAGGGCTCATTTTTATTTAATATCTTTATGTATAGTTTTTACTACTAACGTTATATTCAACGTGATAAGATTTTGATGTAGATACAGTCAAGTAATCTGTCAATTTTGTTAAAACTCGTACACGATCTCCGCCTGGTCCAACAAAGCTTTTGAAACCTATACATTTTCGTTTCAAGGCAATTATGATCACGGATCAAGTCTCAAAACGAATTCATTAATAATTTTATTGTTTTTTAATCTATTGTATTATTGTTCGGAGCAGGTGTTTCAAGACCACCCTATGGTCGTAGACCGTCGATGAAGGATCAATGCGATTGTTAAGAATACACCTTTCGTCTTCTATCAATTGTCTATTTAGATAATCTTGACTGGATATTTATTTATTAAGAACTTTTTCTTATTTATAGTAGTGATTTTTTCTTACAAATTATGTTTGTTAAGTCGTTTGATTTCAATATCTGTTTGTGTATTAAATGATTATATGTCTGTCTATGCTTCTAGTGATGTTTTCTTTTTATTGTTTTTTATCTGTATCACATTTCTTTATGTTCTGTGATAAAATTATTATGCACATTAAGATTATATCTATTTTCACTCTTTTTCTTTAAAATATTATGTTGAATTAAGTATAGCAATATTGAATACAACATTTAATTCCGATTTTAGTTTTCCGTGTTGGTTTGGTTATGCGAGTCGCAATATTGCGAGCACGCTTAGTGTTTGTCCTCAGGCGAATGGCGATGTGCTTGCGCCGACCGGACCCTTTCGTATTCTATGTAGTCATGGTTGCCAGAATCAAAACTATTTAGACTGATATCTAACCATTTATTACATACAGATTTCTGGAACGTTGAATTGATAAGGATCAGTTGAGGTATTTGCAAAGAAAAACTATCGTTATTCAATTTAATTCAAATATTCTTTATTGTGTTATAAAAAATTTACATAGTAAGATGAATTTAATGTATAACGGCGGCCTTATCGCTTATGTTATTTATTATTATAAAAGAGTTTTTATTTCTTGTCATATTATTTAATACTAGCGAAGGACATTTTATTTTTTTAATATTTTAGGATAAACGTAGAGTAAATGAATGTTTATGCAGGACTTAAGTTGTTTTTTATACTTTTCTTATAAATTTTATACTTCTAGTAGGGATCCCAAATTTTTTACAGTACCTAATAAATATAAATAAATATAGCTTATGTTACTCAGGGATAATATAGTATTCTAATGGTGAAAGAATTTTTGAAATCGGTCCTGTAGTTGAGTTTATTCGTTACAAACATATCGATTGGTTCTAATTCAATTTATGTGATTATTTTCAAATCAGAGATACTCTTCCAGCAACCTTTTTTGTCTATCTGCCTGTTTATGCCTCAGTTGGATCTAACGGATAACCCAAGAACTACTATACTGAGCTAAAATTTGCAATTTAATAGTTAATATAATAAAATAAAAAACCAACAATGATGAAATATTTTTCTCCATAATTATTAAATAAATAATTCCTTAATTTTTATTTAGTTTTCCTGAAGACTTCATGAGAACAATTTTTTTTATTAACGAAACACGCACATTGCCTGGAAAGTTACGATTTACTGACATTTTAATTTCGAAGTACATACTTATAAAATGTACTTGCTCAGTTCTTACGTGAATTTTATATTTAAACATGTCATCAAATCCATAAAATTTATTGCCATTGTCAAAAACTTAATTTACCGACTTAGTCATATAATTATATTGATTGTTTTACTTTCAATGGATTCGATTGTGACAACGTGGTGACAACCCTACGTTTGCGGCATAGAAAGCGTTTATAAAGCCAGTTCTGTTTCATCCCCATTTTATTACTTTCGACGTGTGTACCTTCGATATTGTTTATTACTAATAGCCTTTTGTCAGTGACATGGGAATTATACTGTAGCCTTCCTTTGTTTAGGTTGTTTTTAATTTTATTTATATTGCCGACCAATAAGTGGGTGGCTTCTCAAGCTGTAGGTATTATATTCTAATTACTTACAATATAATGTGCAATTAATTTTTATTTAAGTCTATTATTTTAGAGTATCTGTTTGTATTCAGATTCATCTGAAATTTTAAGTTTAAGAGCTCAATGTAATAATAACCATCGGGCCTGATTCCGTATGTAACTTTAACGTCTTTGACTATGTTATCGTCTTCTGTTCCTTTATTATCATTCTTTTGATGTCCACTCCTGGACAGATCTTTATCGGATAAATTTTGTGAGTTACTTTTACCATCGCATTACACAGTCGACCACACGGCTTGCTACACATATTCAATATCTTGAGCAGGGCTAATAGTGGCTACGTTGGACCGATTTTATATAATTTGAGCTGTGGTCGACTTAGTACTTAGCTAATGCGTATTCCTCATAGCGGTCAATGTTTCCAGTAGAGTAATAGTCGGCCGCGTGGAGGACCCCTCCCCCTCCCTGGCTACCGTGCAAACCACGCCCACCGGCAAATTGCGTCCGCCGCTGCGCCCGCGCCGCTCTCTCGCCCAATCGCTGATCAACGTGCATCTGAATTTACTGATCTAGACTAGACAATGACTAAGTTTGTGTTTAAACAAATTACGGTTAATGCTGTTAGTTTGTTTGTTTTGATATTTTTTGTCTTACTTGTTAACCATTTGCAAGTTCTTGATTGGATTTAATGTGTAAATATACCAAATTCAGTTGCAAATTAACTAAATTTTTAATCATTTTAGTATAGTTTTTCATTGTTGTATTGTGATGTGATGTAATGATATTCTTATTTACGTCCAATATTACAGAGGTATGTGTTATTTTGGTGTTATTATTTTTCATTTAAAAACCTCCCACGAAGCATAAAACAAAACAATGTGTGTAGTGTATCCAACAATATTGTCGTAAATTCCTGTTGTATAAAGGATAAAAGTCCTTTATATTTTCTTACTACGTCAATTACCTCGGCCGGGTCTTTATCGGCGGGTGCCTGCGGGACGCTATCGGGAAGATTTACAGGTAGTGGGAAGTCCGGCTCGAAGGACCAGATACCATCCGCAAGGCATTGTTCTTGTATCTCTAAATGTAAACTGTTGCTAATTAGAGAATGGTTTATAGGAATTTTAGAAAAAAAGCTAGTAATTTATTTTATGTTACTTAGTTCTAAATTGTTCCAGATTTTTTAAATCTAAGGCTTATTTACTTCAAGTTTGTTAAAGGCCTGCCCTTACAACGATTGCATTTGAACCATAGCCCACCACGTGAGGCTAAGTGCCGATTAATAAACTACGCCTACACTACTATACACGCCTTCGAATATTTTCTTCACAAATTACGCAGGTTTCCTCACGTTGTTTCCTTTACTGAAAAGCTTTTGGTGTGATGTGATTATTTTCGTTAAAATACAGTCACTCGGTCCACATACGATGAACCATTGCTGTAGGCAAGAGTTAAACCCGAAAATGCTAAAAGTAAAATATCTCTAACTAAGTAATTATACGCTATATGTGAGCAATCAAAGTTACATAAAGAAATTAACAAGGTATCAAAACTTCTTCGCTAAAAGTAATAAACTATTTCCCAATCTCCATAAAATTAGCATACAAAGCTAACATAGAAGCGAGGTAAAGAGTAGTATTTATTGAACAAGCAGCGAGCGATGTTTCAAAGCTGCGCACGGACAGCCGATGAGCTATGGGCAATGCGTCTGCGCTACCGGGCTTGCATTTATGGTCCTTCAGGCCGCATTTTTGTTTGTTGCCAACACGCGGCCTTGCTTTACAGTAGTTTGTTGTTTTAAATTTGAGTGTTTTGTCAAATTTAACTGTTTTAATTTAGGAGGTTTTATAGTTGTACATTTCAAACATTAGTAATTGTTAAAAACAATTGATGACCAGTTTATTTGATCTGGCTGATCTTGGTATTATATTTGTGAAATGTGTTTTTTGAATTTATATTGTACAAAAAAAATTAACTAGAGTAAAAATACACTAGTATGCCATTTAAATACTTCGATACATGCAAATGAATGAAATACACTGAACGTAACTGAACACAGTGTCACGTGACAAATATTCGAAGCGACGGCAGTGCGCGTTCTTGGAAGCGTGCGCGCGCATGTCGCTGGTTATCTGATGCGCGACGCGCGCTGACGTGCTGCGTGCGCTCAGGCCGGCTACGTGGGGTAGTGTTGCTCCTATCGAGATCTTGACGTATCTCTAGTCTAAAGGAAGACTTTAGCTATTTCGCGGTCATGGCTGTTCGTAATTTGGTTTGAGACTTGAAATGCTTTTTAAATTGCATTAGGAATATTGACATTAAGTAGAAAAAAATCATTGTCTGGCTCGGTGGGGGTTGAGTATGTGCATTTTAGGCTTGTTCTATCACTAGTATTCATATCTTTCCTAACATCCTACATATGAAATGTAATAATTACTTTTCTATACAAGATGACAATTTGGATACATTTGTGTTGCTATGAAAATACATACAACCTAATTTTAATATTTCGATTTCCTGATCGAAATTTTGTATGAGCAATGATCTCCTGAATAAGAGTTTCGAGTTAGATAATAAAGTTAGGTAATAATATAACATATACATTTTCACTGTCTATAAAGCTCGACTACCGCTCGCTCACATGATGCATTCCCTCAGAAGGAGTCGTTCAGGGTAAAAGGATATAGAAGAAAACCAATTTTTTTATAAACTGTGGTCCGAGGTCCTTTCCTTGAAAAGCCTCAATCCTTAATAGAACACTTTACCAAACGCCAAATAAAATTTCATCCGCCTTCAAAGAAGACTAAAATTGTGAGAATAAAATAACACATACAATGTATTTGCCCTGGAACTCCACTTAGAGTAAACGGTTAATCCATGAGAAGAAGCGACAAATACGCAAAGAAAAAGCCAAGTTTAGCGGATCAATATTTTTTCTCACAGCAACTACGATGTCATCGGAACCAGTTCAGTTCCTGTCGTCATTAGGTGCGCGAGCGCAGGTATGGACATGTGCAGCTACACAAGCCATAGTGGGAGGAAAACAGGAAAAACGATGCACTCATTTGTACGTCTTCAAAATTGCGTAGATTTATCTTCAAGTTATCGTAAGAATTAATTGTCAGTTAGGCAAATCCGTTTATTCAACTAAATATTTGATTAAACAATAGCATAATATAACGATAGTAAGATATTCTATGATATTTTTAACATCCCTCTCTATTTTTGACTTGTATGTACCGTAGTGTCAACAAGGGTAAACTAAATTACAACCACATTTGTTTCATTTTCTATGCCAACACTTGGTACTTCCTCTTAAAAGTTCACAAGCGTAACAGAATATCGAATAACCTAGCAACGTTTGTTGTCGACCTATAGTCGCTTGCAATACTTTATTTGCTGGTCGCACTTACCGCTCGCTACGACACGGGATCTCCTGTCTCTATATAAATTATTGCCTGACTCCAGCCTTAGGTTACCCTGTTTTCTAGCTACACTGTAGTCAACATAGACCAAGCTTCGTATCTGTCACAAAATAATAACAGTGTTCAAGGAACTGACTTTTTCACAAAACCCCCTTAATTAGATCAGCGATATGTTCAATAATTTACTGTGTACCGTTTAATGAAGATTTAGTTTCAACGAAACTGCCGTAAATAATTTCTTGAACAAAGGCAGCGAAGGGTCTTCGCGATGGTTTATAATTTTCTGAGATAAGGGCCAGTTGGTAGCTTCTTGCAACGTCATCTTTTTGCAGCGCAACCGCACTTTATTGCTACACGATGTAATTAGTGACTCAGTAGTCAACGCAATTTCTTTTTTCCTACTAAGTAAGTCATCTATTAAATTATAAACATTAACTTTATTAATAACATGAAGTTATTAAAAAAGTAATGATGATAGCCTATTTATTTTTCTTTAGAGTCGATCACCAGCGTGAAGGATATGTTATTAACTATCATCAGTTACCCATTTACTTTATTTAATAAATTTGTTTTTCTCATTTAATATTAGGTAGCAACTAATTGAATACTTCAGAGTCTTTAATCATTTTGATTCTAATTATCGTAACCGTATTTTGACCCTATCCTTGACATTTGCACATATTACTTATTACCTGACCCAAAAGTCTTGCTTTTATCATGAAGTTCGCAATGTGTATTTTTGCAAGTGTTATGTTTAAAATGTACATATGTTTTAAACCCATGTAGGTGTATATTATAAAATCATTATATATACCCCATATAACACCGTTATGTATGCTCATATGAATCTATTACATTCGCAATAACATCATCCATATATTCAAGGTTCGGTGCAAGAACCCTCTCCTCGGAGGTCACTGCGTAGGTGTGAACAGAGAACAGGCTCCATAGCCGCCCACGTCTCAAATCATACAGGAATGCCTCAAGTTTAACGCTGAGAAGATCCGATTGCACGAGAAATGGTCAAGTGGTATTTGCCAGAAAGCTTATTTAAGATCGACAAAAAATTTGTGGAGAAATTATTGAATTTCTGCTCGTAAAAAGATGGCGCTCGGAATAAAAGTTGCAAATATTACGGTTTTTATAAATTCGTACAAATAAAGTTCACCAGTTATGAAATGTATTGTATGTGCTCCCAATTTATATACTTCGTTACTTAATTCAATTTTCTTTTTAAAAAGTTATCTGGTTTATTTTGTATTCTTTATTTACCATTGAAAACATTCATAATACTTGGTTTATGGAATATTGTGAATGTATATCACAATAACTAATGGTGTAAGTTTTGGGCATTCATAAATTACAGTTTAACCGTTTTTCGGTGTGTCAATAGTGTTAATCAAAATGGTATATTAACTAAACGCGCCGCTAAAGTTTCTCACCTATACAGTATTTAAATGCGTCTGTATTTTGTTATAAACGTGTTACATAAATTTTACTTCTAATGTCAAAAACCAATATGTACATTTTTAAAGCTTCAATTTCATTGAATATGCTTTACGGATATTGCGCTAACAAGTTTCCCACAAACATTCTACTATCGACGGTGATAATAAATGAGATTGACTTCATTAAAGTTGGAATATTAACTTACATGTGGGTGGGACATTTTAGTTCGGGATTAGGACAGAGTATACAGGCGTAATGATTAGTTATATTGGATAGTTAAGAGTCTACACTGTGTATTTATTTTACCATTAACACGTCTTTTCCTGTCGGATATTGCATGTATTCTTGGATAGGTTATAATTATTCAGTTCATTTCTTACCTCCCACAGCTCTTTGATTTATAATTATAGTATTGCATCTTATTTGTACTGCTAGTACGTTCAGTACTGCCATTTTGACTGTCTGTTTTATTGTTATTGAAATATTTGAGTTTGTATTTAAAACTTTCTGTAAAGAAAGAAAAACGTAGTTTGAAATTTGTTCTTGACAGTTCTGTACCTAAAATTTATACACTAATTACTAAAGCACGCATAGATTGGACAGTCCTCTGGTGTGGATACTCACCCAGAGGACTAAATCACTTTTAGTTATTAAATACTAACGTAGTTTAAGTCTTTACTAACACAAATGGATCAATGTTATTTTTAAAATAAATAAATTAAATTAAAAAATTACTAAAGTAGCCAATAGTTTACGCACAGAAGGAATGACCTTATTTTTTTAGACTAGATTTTTTGGAACGCGCGTTTTTGCGTAGATATTTTTCATACAAAATCTTTTATACAAACTTAAAACACATTCCGGCGTTTCGAGTATATCCGGAAAATTCATGTGGTAACCCTACCGCATGTCACATGGTCGTGTTGGCGACGTATCTGCGTTATTTATTGGCGACGTCCGGCGCGGGCGCACGATTGTGCTCACCCACTATGCTACACAAACCCAAAGCCTCCCACTCCCCCCTCTTATAAAGATTTACGTGAACTCCGCGGTGGGAGTTTATTTCATGCCGTAGTTCATTGAATTAAGGTCTGCTGATAGAGCCAGGGCGTAGTTATTGGGATAGTATGTTACGTTACGTGTGGTGGCTTAGGATTGTTGTGATTTCCTTTTTTTCTATGTCCCTAAGATTACTTGATAAACATTCAGCCCTATTTCGATTTTTATACGGATTTTATATATTTCCACCTCGTAAAACCACATCTTTTCCTCCTTCTGTGTCTTACAAGAAAAGTACCGAAGGATTTAGAAACTATTAGGAGGTTTTCAAACTTTTTTAAGCATTGTAATATAATAACTTTTAAGTTAAAATTACTTCTGTAGGTTGTTTATTCGATTCCGATTTGCATAGGGTTACTTACCATCAATAATTTTATTTATCGAGTCAGGAATAACATAAAATGCAGCGTCTAACTCTTCCTTTTCCAGAGTTGGATACACGCTCGGCCATTATGTTAGGAGCATGTGCATGCACCCATGTATTGTTGGATAATTTATACGCTTCGGTCACTTCGGCTATTGTATCTGGTTAGGACCTCCTAGAGAGCCATGCAAGGACTTCGAGGTAGGGATTATAGGAATATTTAGATGCAGTACAAATAAACTTGCATATCCTAATATATTTGTTTACTGTCACTTTTCTATCTTCTGATAGATTGTGAGAAGGAACACTGCTGATGGTAATAATATTACTTAAATGTATATTTATTTAAGCTGAAAAAAAAACCTTCGACCGAATCAAGAAATTTTTTATCGTTAAAAAACTTTACAAAGCCAACATATCATGTATAGCTTTGCCAATACGATTTTCCAATATTAAGAAAGTAGTGATAGACGTAACCATAGCCATGCGTTTAACACCACTGTGAATTAACGTTTTCACTAACGTTCGAGGACAAAAATAAAGTAAACTAATGATAAACCTTTCATTGTTACAGCTGCACATCCCGCTACGCCGGAGAATTCTGCCAACACCTTAACCCTTGCCACAGCGAATCTAGTCCGCGCTGTCAAAACGGAGGCAGTTGCAGGGTTAAGCCAAGTGCTGGAGCAGGTCCGCCTTCCTTCGCCTGCGATTGTCCCCTCGGCTTCAGCGCATCCTTGTGCGAGATCAGGGTTCCGGCTGCCTGTGACTCTGCGCCATGTCTGAACGGAGCGACGTGTCGATTGACGACTTTGGATACGTTTCAATGCGATTGTCCTCCGGGATATACAGGTGAGATTTTTTTGGTTTTTGATTATAAATAATAATTGATAAATAAGTAAACCTAAAGAAGCCTATGAATTCCTTTTAATCTCTAATTAGATAAGTAGATTCAGTTACACTTTAAAACGGGTCACTACAATTAATCTGTCCTTACAATAAACCTGGTAAAGATAAAGTTTTCAGGATAAGATCAAACTCTACAAAAAAAAAATATTGCTGTAAATGATTCTGCTTGCAATGAGCACATATTAATGGCCTTATGGTACTTAAGTTTCCTTCAAAATTCATTCATTGACAATCGAACAAATAGGAGCCTACAGTAAATTATCTGTCTGTTTGTCTCATGATAATAAAATCCTTTTGGTCACATCAAAGGTCAAGTCAAAATCCTTTATTGCACACGCCTACACTTGGTTCATTTATATACGTAATTTTTTTTCTCGACTGGGTTTTAACAAGAATTTTATGAGTTATCATGAGATAACTGATAAAATCCTTTTGAGTTAAAATATTGCATTCTCATGAGTAATCCACGCAGGTGTTCTCCAAGAGATACGTATATGTGTATGGATATTAATTATAGTAAACGATAATAGCTAACGTAATGGCCATGTTTATTGCTTTGTTTATATCAATGCAATTACAAAGTCTGACTTCATTGCACATAAATGCGCTATATATCATTGTTATTGTTCTATTACTGTAAACCGTTTAATAAAAAATGTAATTGAAATTCGAGAGACAGTAAAAATATGAACATGTTGAAGCAAGAATTTATAAAGATATAACAAACACACGGCAACATTAGTTAAATACTAATAAAACATAGAACAAACTAGAAATAGCGCAAGTACAGATTCGGAAGACTAGAGAAGACTAAATATCTAGGTTTACAAATGATTATAAAAGAATAGAGAAATCTAAAAGATATTATTGTAGATAAAGCCAAAGTTTAGTTAAGGTATAAATATTGTGAGAAAAGAGGAATCTTTACTAGTATTATGCCCATATCTTGTTTTTTAATTTAACAATCTAAACACTGAACTTAAAATGTGTGTAATACCTATATTAATTAAAGAAGGTCAACAGAGAGCGAAACTGATTGACTCGGAAACTAGTTCCAAATTTTTTATTAAATAAAAATATTTAATTAACTTAAACTGTAACAAACTCACATGTGACAAGACTAGACAGAAGTAATAAATTTATGGAAAGCTGTTTTAATCTTAATGACTTCCTTTTTATTCGGTATTCCGAATCTAGTTTTATTATTAAAAAAAATATTTTTCTGTAAAGTAATAAAGTTTAAAATGCTTTGCAGCTGTTTTGTAGATTTATGTGTGCAATTTTCTGTGTAATTACGTTGTCAAGTAGAATTTTGTCGACTGGTTTTGTCTATGATTGTGCAATTATTGAGCTTTCAATTTCTCTGCTACGGTGTTTAGTTTGTTGCTATAAACTTTCTTTTGTTATTTTTTATATCCTTCAGCATCGCGGTGTTGTTTGCAGTGTTTGGAAACTTTTCTAAGTAAACAGTAACTCTGTTTCCGTTTCATAAACTTGGCAACCAATCAAACTAGATTAGGCTCAAGGCTCTCCTTTTTGATTCTCCGCATCAGTCACTGCAGCTAGTCGCCTTGTGTAGATAGTCGCTCCATCTAGCCAGTCCAATCGTGGTCTCTTTTAAAGAACTTGTCTACCCCAAAACGACATTCGGTTCTTATACAGTATATGTTTATAATCATTAAAAGAAAAGTTAAAAGATATAAACCGTGAATGATCAATTCATGCAATAAAAAAAAATCACACAGATTCACAAAATTCTTCATAGTGCAATGCATACGCTTCTACAACAAACTACCAAAGGAATCTATGAGGTAAAGAAAGTTAAGGAATCGCCTCATAGTCAAAAGTCACATTATATTTATATATTTTATATTTTATTATTGTTCAGACTTGATTTCAAAATGTGTTGCTGGAAGTTGGTTGCGCCGTTTCTTCTTCAGTGTGCTAACACCCAGGAAGCGGTAGTCGAGAAAAAAATTGACGTGTATAAATGAACCAAGTGTACGCATCTGAAATAAAGGATTTTGACTTGGCCGTTGATGCGACCAACCACTGCTACATTCAACCTTGCATTAGCATTATGTATGTTTGATCATCGAGCTGTTTTGCATCAAATTAAGTCAAATATATTTTAATGATCTCCTTAAAGAGACTGATGTATGTCTCTTGCGACGAGCGGAAGCTGTGTACTCCGCAGATATAAATCTAAGCAGATAATTGGCGTTGCATCATACAGCCTCTCTGAAGGGGCAGGTGTTGGCGAACACTCCTTATTTTTCTCGGTCTGAGTAATGAACTATACGCCCATATTATCTTTGATAGCTTATATGCACAATACTACTCTTAAATTTCAAAAAACAGGGTCTTACAATGTGACAACAGTATTTTCTCGAGATCCTGCAGCTACTCTGTCATCACAACTATATTGTCAACAAATATTTGCTCGCTGTTCATACTTATGCCCAGTATCCTCCAGTTCAGTATTATAAAAACATTCTCCAATGCGCTGGTAACAATTTCGGGGATTTCGCATTCCCCAATAAATGAGTACTACCATAAATGCACCGAAATAATGATTGGTTGTTTTCATATGCTGTTGTTCGTAATTCGTATTCTAATGCAATTTGAAATATGACTACCTATATATTCAGTAGTAGACTTTTAACTAGTAGTAAATTTGTTAATACGGGGAAGAGGAGCATTAATACTTCTATGTATTTATTAGTCAACGATTACTGACAAGTCCGCCTTTGTACACAGTTTAATTCCTATTTTATATTGTTGTTGTTGTTATTTTTGGTACAATAAAGCGTTTACATACATACATACATACATACATACATACATACATACATACATACATACATACATACATACATACATACATACATACATACATACATACATACATACATACATACATACATACATACATACATACATACATACATACATACATACATACATACATACATACATACATACATACATACATACATACATACATACATACATACATACATACATACATACATACATACATACATACATACTGACTAGCTCGATGTATAGTTAAGACAACGCCATCTGAACCATTTAAAATATCTCATTTACGCTTTCCATTTGGAACTATTCAAGGTTCCGACATAATAAGTAACTGGATATAAGTTGTCACTGAGCAATAAACATCCATACTATAGCATCTAATATTAGGTTTATACCTATCACAAGGGTTCAGCCTCGCTATACAGTCTTAAGTTCCCGTTCGGCCACGCTAGACCAGGGATAAATATTTATTTGTAAATATTTGGTTAAATGTGTAATCTTTTGATCCTTAGCTTCTTTTTCCAAATCGCTTTATGCTCAAAACTTGTACCAAGATCCAATAGTAGTTTATTTTAACTAGTCACCACCAAGGAGGCAATTTATACAAAAAAACCCCGTGCTGCACTCGCGCAGAGAACCGCGGTGCCGTCCCGCCATCTTTATATGGTAACGTAATTATGGTTCATCCCGGATATTAGCTTTGCTTTGCCACACTTAGTAGAATTCTCTGAAAATAATTATTTTATTTTCTATACGAAAATCTTAATTAACATGACTTACAGAAGGGACTGCTCTTATTAAGGTTTGTCTTTAACTAATTTGGGACCACTTACTTAATCTTTTTCTATATGCCTTTCTCCAAGTTATATTTAAACAAGATCTCATTCATATATGGGGTACTTAAAAAGTTAGTAAAGGGTTCAGACATTTAATTTTATATTTATTTTGATTTAATTTATTTACGTCTATATCAATGTAAAGAATATTAAATAAGATACCAGACACTATTACTGGTTAACACTAAGACAAAATCAAGTTTGTTTTCAATGACAATTTAATTGAACAATTACGGCCACAGTATCACATGAAACCGGTATAGACAGTGAAAGTGAGTAGAAAGCATTAGCAATTTTGTGTTTCCTGGATTTTGCCGATTGTTGAAAAGCATCATGCTTTTTAATTCATACCTTGAACATTAGTAATTTCATAAATTGCAACATTGTTTACTAAGAACTCACAAATCAAAAATCATATATTCAATACAAGTCAGGAAATAAATTACAAGGATTTTAAATAAACTAGTAATATTGGAATGATTTCATTTCTTTCCAATCCAAATCTGAAACGAAGTGAATTATCTATAAGTTATTTTGTGGAATGTTAGACAATGTATGTACATTATCTAATAACAAATAATACAGTTTCATAGGCCACCTCGAACTTACAAGACATTATTAGAACAGTTTGTGCATATGCTCGTAAAAACCTCAATAAACTTTTTATTTAGCGTCATTGCATATTAATCGAAACGGCGGTCATATTTCCAATTGAGCTTGTTTCGGCCAATCAGGCTGCATTCTTGGGCCGTTTAGCTCATGTCGATTAGTCAGCTAAGCATTCCTATTAAACCGATGACGAATTTGGTGCGTGTGCGCATTGCTTGCGCTCCTTGCATTGCTGGAGTTTATGATTTATTCTACCTTTCTCTGCTCTTCTTATCCTCTACCCAAAGGTTGTCTGGGTATAATCACTTTTAGATGTACAAATGTAAGCTACTTTATTATTGTATCTGTATAAACCTACCTATTTCTTTTTATAGTGCATTAAAGAGTAATTGAATTGAATTGACTATTGGTCTACCGCGGTACAGCAAATTGGGAACAAAACATGTCCGTCCGGTTACAGTTTCGGATATGATGAACCACTTGCGATCCGGTTTCAATATGTGCTGAGATAAACGTAGATTATTAGTAGTATAGTGTACGCCTGATACATTTGTAGTCTAAATCTATTAAAAACTACCGAATGTCTGTCACCTATGGGTCAAACTTGTTTTAATTTTTGAAATGTTTATGATTCTACTTTTCCCGAACCAAATTTTAGACAGTTTATGTCAATTTATTGTTATAGAACCCCCCTTAAAGCGTTCATAAAATATATTTCTTTAAAGGATTATGCTAATCGCGAGTTTACTGTACCACTTTTATGTTTACGCGGAATTAAATAGATAATTATGGAATATTAATTGCGAATTATCGGTGCTATTATAGAAAACGTCCAAAACATTTCACACATTATAAGGATGTGATTAAAATACGGAATTTTATATTGTGAGAAGTATCATTTTTATTACGCAGATTTTCGACCACTTAATTTGAAAATTTGTTGGTATGTTAAATATTGTGAATGGAATACAAACTTAGAATTGCTTCCTTAGATGCTACTGGATTTCCTTTTAAATATGATCATATTATAGTAAAATTTTAATCATAATGATAATGACTAACGACAAAAAAAAGGAAGGAACTTATTTATTAATATAGTTGTTTCACAGTAGGACACAATAACGGTAGAACAAACGGTAGTAAACTTAAAAAAAGTGAACCTGTAATAAATAAGTAAAAAAATTCTCCGCTGTATAAAAGGGAACTGAAATCAGCTACCACAAGTTAAAGATACAGAACATTACAAAAGATAAAGGATAAGCATAAATCATAGGCATCACAATGTTGTCGTAAGATATTGTTCGCAAGACATTATCTCTAAACTCCTGAAATTGTCCACAGGCGAAGAGTGCTCCCACGAAGATCACTGCGCGTCACAACCTTGCAGAAACGGGGGACGTTGCGTGGCTGATAACACCACCAACGCTGGCTACTCCTGCGCATGCCCTCCTGGCTTTACTGGCACGCGATGCACTGAAGATGTGGTCGAATGCTCTAGTGGCTCCGGCCCTTGCCACCACGGCCGGTGCTTCAACACCCATGGGTCGTACACCTGTGTTTGCGAGCCGGGGTACACGGGGAGGGATTGCGATGCGGAATACGTCCCCTGTGAGCCATCACCCTGTCTCCATAGTGGAAGGTGCACACCGTTAGATCAGCTCAGATATGAGTGCGAGTGTCCTAGTGGTAAGTCGAATCTTTATTTTTCCTTTTTGAAAGATTTTCGGTTATAGCTTGTTTTTCATTTCTTAGCAAATCAATAGGACCTTTTGTAATTTTAGTTTATTTATTGTCATTAACCTTGTGGCATCGTTCCTTAATATGCATTTCAACTCTAGTTGTCACTAACTATATTATTAACGTATCTATTCCAATTATTCAATATACTACCATAATTTTGCAGACAATTTAAATAATTTGATTTTGTAAATGAAAACTGTGGCAACTTCAATTAAGTCGACGATTTTCCATACATGGCTGCTTTTCCATATGTATTGGTTTATTGCAAAAGCCGACCAGCTCCGTTTTAGTTTGTCGTAAAGCTGAATGTCCTTACTAGTAACGACATACGATTGGTTAGTTGCTCTATTAGACTGAATATATGCATGCGCTATTTTAAAGTAGAATTCCTTACTACTTCTTAACTCATATTATTCAGGAAACCACTTTCATATAAAAATAAATATACCTAACGGTTGTCTGGAAAAAATCGCATAAAATCATAAGACCACTAAAATTTCACTACTTTAACTTCTAGAAATGTAACTTTATTTGTGTATTATATTAAACTAGCTGTTGCCTGCGACTTCGTCTGCGTGGACAACTTAACATCACAAATGATTATGTATTTCCCGTAGGAATGGGATGTTTTACGGGATAAAAACTATCCTATGTCCTAGTCGAGGACCTAACCTATATGTGTGCCAAGTTTCATCCCGATACGTCCAGTGGTTGAAGCGTGATTGAGTAACAAACATCCAAATATCCAAACATCCAAATTTCCAAACTTTCGCATTTATAATATTATATAGAAGGATAGGATTTCACAACATGCGAAATATATATCACCTAATGATTGTGGAAGTCTTACAAGGATCCTGTTTCGTACCATTTTATATCAACTCCACGAACTTCAAAAGCAATAAAATTTAACGACCGTACAGATATTGTATCAAAACGGCTGGATGTCCAATTATTTCTATATCTGTCATCGATTTGCTTAGCAGTGGTTGACCTATGACCGAATTTAGCTATGCCCTTTAGTTTTACTTCGATATTATCTTGTGAAGTCGATCATTTATGTTTAAAAGCGCTAAATTTCTGTCCATTAAACTAACTTGCTTTTGCCATCGTATTTTCTCTGCTGTTCCAATCTGTTTTATGGTTATTTCACGGAAACCTTCATTAAGATGTAAAAATTAATCCTGTCCAGTCGTTCGCGTTAAAATTGTACAGACATACCTGACTGATATTATATTTTATAACTATAGCGATCTTATGAACGAGTATTGACTTAACGCCGTAGGCAGAGGCGTTCTTTTAAAATTACTGCTTATACAGAGTTCAATTGGAATAAAAGCAAGACATAATAAAGGACTGTTAAATCGTTTTTATAAATACGTGCCATGTTATTATACGAATGCAACATTTAAGTATAGTTTAACAGTCCACTGTGCGAATCTTAGAATAACGGTTTAAAATAAGGAGACTCGTCATTCTCAGTAAATGCAGGACAATTGCATTGTTGCCAGAGTCTAGTTCTGGTTCAATTTAAAAAAAGGTTTTCTTCTTTTATTAAAGACAGCTGCGCTTGCGTGGTCACGCATTTACCTTTATAAGGTTAAAAACTTGGATGGATTTTAAGATACAAAACCAAGGTTAACATCAGATGATTACGTCCAAAGTTAGAGAGATTGATAAGCACAACGGCACAGCATGATAAGATCTTTGAAGACAACATTATTAGGACCCAAACAAGTAAACGATATTCTTTGAGTGACCTCTGTGGTTGTATATAGGCCCTTTCTTTCATATACGGTATAGAATAACATGTTTTCATTACATGATCAGCAACCACTAATCAAAATCTTGCATAACAGAACAGTAGCTTCTCGTTGCTTTTCATGTAGCTGCAGCATGTGATAGTAGAAGTCGTAATTATTCAGTGGCTCAGGTGCTCGTATGTATAATGTATCATGTATTGAATGTAACGAATCAATTATAAGAGTTGCATGTCTACATCATTTATATCATGGTCTATGTCTGAAAGTCGACCGTAGCCTGAGGCGACCACGACTCGACTCGGCCGCGGCCGGTTCGAAAGCTGCACTTAGGTTAACTATAGTTGGGATATAAATAATGTTTGTATTGCTATTTATATGTGTAGATAAGCAAATTGTGTGTTGTGCTTAAAATAATTTTGCACGAATGATTTTAGAGAAATCTTGTTTAAGACGGAGCACACAGTTGAACTCAATTGGCTCAACTTTATTTTTATAAATGAATAGGAAATAACCAAATAGTTTCTTATATTATTCTTCTGGTGATAGCGTCATAATTAGTAAAATATGTACACTAGATATGCTAGCGGCTCTGCTACATATTATAAGACGTCGCGTTTTGTATTAGGTATGTAGGGATAGGATTGTAGTATCACGATTCTAGATCATTTTCGCTTGTGACCAAAAGATACCTTGAACTGCTGACCGACGCTTTTACCTCAGAATAAATCTCACACCATTAAACTCATTACGCATATAATTCGCGAAAATAACACTAATGTCGCAAATGAAAATGATGTCTGTATGTCGAAATGACGTTGCATCACAATTTTATGTAGTTCTAGGCGCAGGCGCATCTCGCGTTCATTAGATTCATTACGCGCTTGCACAAAACGGCGCCGAGTATTTGCAACACGTAGATTGTTATTTGCTCCACTTTTTGAACTGTAGTATTTCTAAACTACTGTAATTTTTTATATAGTCTTGCTTTGCAGCATTACATCCTCGTCTTCAATAGGACATCTCTCCCTATGCTTCAAACGCATTGTGCTGTTGTGCTATCTTTGTCGCAAAGGCAATACTACAGTTCAAAAAGTGAAGCAAATAGCTCCACTTTTTGAACTGTAGTATTTCTAAACTACTGTAATTTTTTATATAGTCTTGCTTTGCAGCATTACATCCTCGTCTTCAATAGGACATCTGCTCCTATGCTTCAAACGCATTGTGCTGTTGTGCTATCTTTGTCTGATCCTATGTTATGAGGTCGAGGCTTTAAAAAGTCTAGTGTGTGTCTTAGCTGCTAGTCTGATCACCAAAGTGTAGCCCGCTCTGAACTTCCTCCATTCATCCACTAACATCATTTCTCCCAAATAGTTTCTTTGTATGGGAGAATTTGCTTGCCTCGGCGCGACTTTGACGTGTCATATTTATATAAATTACAGACAGACACGAAACACCTTGTAGTAAGTCACAAAAAACGATTGATATTAATTCAGTATTTATATTGTATATCTATATAATACGGTAGACAGATTTAGACGATGGTTATTATTCACTTTTGACAAATCCATAACTTTATGGCGTTTTTTCTAAGTTCCTACCAACTGCTGTCTTTAAGCTCTCAGCAGGAGTCATTTTGCGAAGCGCCGCTGGAATCGTTATACCATCGTTATTAACAGTGTGGCTTGCGGCTGATTAAATAAAATTAATTATATTTGAATATTTAATAAAGTTTAAATGTTCATCTCAAATGGTCCATTCTCCATCATCTTTACTGTCTCATTAATTTTCAAAGTAGATTTCCAAGTGTTTCTAATCAACTTCGTAATTTTTTTGTCTGAATTCAAATTATTTTTGAGTAATTTGGCGTTCATGTAGACCTACTTAATATTTTTTTCAAGGAACACATAGTTTTTAATAGAAAATGATGAAACCGATTTAGATTCTGATGGATATTATCAAATTTTTGTAAACATTTAATATTCTTTATTGAAGGACTTTGGGAATGTCGTAGGATAGTTCATTCAAAACTTTTTTGGGTTTAAGAACTTTTCATATTTTTCATATATGGATGTTAAACCCTTAACATATTATAACATATTACCTAAGATTAATGTTATTAGAAGTTATAATAACTTATTATAATATAACATGTAATTAATGTATGTATAACGGATTTATCTAAAGTTATATTAATACTAAGTATCTTAGAATTATATATTTTATATTTTGCACAAAATTAACATTCACTTAAATTATAATAAAATTCATCATCGGCCTACATACGTCCACCACTGAGCCTCCCTATTAGAATGCCGCTTTTGGTGGGCTTTCCATTGGGGGATTTGCCATAATCACCACGCTTGGCAGACGGATTGGTGATCACAGTAATGATCTTAATATAAACAGGAGAACGCTGCTGCCCATCCCTAGTGCAATCCCTTAGTCGCCTTGACGACACCCACGGGAAAGATAGGGGTGGTCCTATTCTAAGCCGGGAACCACACTTAATCTAACTTAAACTAACTAAAAATTGGAGATGCTATGAAAGTAAATAGTGGGTCCGCAACTCTGCATAGTGCTGCATCCAGAAGGTGTAGCGCTATTTTTCTGCCAGGGCCTTAGCTAGCATGTCTCAAAGTATGT
Organism: Esperia sulphurella; assembly: GCA_947086405.1. NCBI lineage: Eukaryota > Metazoa > Arthropoda > Insecta > Lepidoptera > Oecophoridae > Esperia > Esperia sulphurella. The sequence continues at coordinate 16,128,377 of OX352260.1, forward strand.
GTATCTGAGATAATTCTTACCTTCTTATGGGGCCAGGAATTCCTGGAGACATTACGACCCTTCCGGTGCTTTTGACAAACCACCAACAATTCCCTAAGCCAATTTGGTGGACTTCTACATATGCCATTATTTTATAGTTTCCTTACGATGTTTTCCTTCACCGAAAAGCCTGTGGTATTATAAATTAAACGATTAAGTTTCGAAAAACTCTTGTATATGTACTTGTGTTAATGATAAATAGTATGTGAACGAGTTCATCTATAGAGTTAAAAATTAATAAATAGTCTATTATATTAATACATTTCGCACGTTCGGTGGATTATGACGTTAATTGCATTACAATCTTAGTTCAATATTGTGCTCTATTGTTATTTGAAAATGTAGCTCAAGTTTCAACTGCAATTTAGTTGCAATTACTTCGTTGTTCCACCGAAAGTGCGATGTATTAAGTCAACAAAAATGTTCTAATCATATGAGTCTCAAAACAATGTTAAGTGCTGCTGAAACAAGCCGAAATGTTACCCTAGAGAACTGAACTCTGAAACCTGGAGGGGACATTTCGATCCATCAAACAAATGTTCCTACTTAAAATAGACTTCTCATTATATTAATGACGTCATGACTCTCAAGTGTGGGAACAGCAATGAAGTACAGACTTAATTAACACTCTGTGTTGAAGTACATATTGGATCATTGGCTGTCGACATGTTTGTCTTAATAGATGACCAAAATAGTTGCCCTATCAATTAGTCAGGAACGTTTCCCATGTAGGGAACTAACGTCTTATTCTGCCTAATTTGTTTATTTTATATTGGTATTTGCTCAGGGCTCCGACACAGTGGAAAGAGTGATTCTGACATCGTTGACTTACATCACCAGGTTATTTTTGTCTCCACTGCAGGATCACAACCTTCTCTCATCTGCCGGAGACAGACGGAGGATTTGGCCTACACTCCCCGCGCTGGCCAGACGGGAGAAGGCCTGACTGATGTTTTATAATGTATTCCCTCCGTCGCCTTATACGACATCCACGGGAAGAGTTGGAGTGGTCCTATTCTACTCTACCGGAAACCACACGGCAATCGTTGACTTGTTTGTCAAAAATTGTTACTGCTCGGCACTCCTAAATATTAACTTGAAAAACCTCTAAACGATAGTGAAATATAATTTAAAAAAATATGAGGTTCTCGAGTAAAACACACATACTCTTTCCATTTTAGAAATATAGACAAATACAGTTCTAGCTTGACAGCGTCGTTAACCTAGTTGCTTGGTCGTTACACTCGAGCTCTAGAAGTCGTGGGTACGATACCCACCAGGTACAGACAAGTTTAATACAATATCCTGGGTCTAGTCTAGATGTTATATTTGTGAACTGTTTTATCTCTGTCTACTATCGTACAGGAGAAAGTACAAGTTTGGGACTGCATAAGTATATGTAATGTACTTTTTGTTCTTATTCTACAGTATAATAAAAATGAATTTAATGTTAGTAAAATCGCTTATAGTACTTAGAAGTACACATAAGCAAACATACATTTCTTTCTAAGTATAAACGTGTATCGTAATGAAAAGGATTTATTATAATAAAATTGCAATTTTGAAAAAGAATAATAAGGTTATTATAATAAAATTAACAGATCAATGGATTGTGTGGCGGAGCTAAAAAACTAAGTTAGTATACTTTATTTGCCATTACTAAAATGATTTATACTAGTAATGTTACTAATTTCATTTAATGAAATTATCTAAAATGATCAAAATATAACACATGCTGATCAGATTAAGAACAACTAACACACATGTGTTTCAAAATCGACTGTCAACAATAATAGCTAATAGCTTCCGCATACGTACGTCTGTTTGTCCGTACCAACTTATGGGAAAGGAGGAGTGCGCCACTCTCACACTCAAATATTATGTTAATTGCATTGTAAGTTTATGTCAATTTTGTTTCTTGAGCCGTTTTCGTAACGTGATCTGCGGGAATGTTTATATTATCGAGTGTATGAACATGGAATAGGTAAGTTGTATGAATGTATAAACTTAATCTTGTTTACATCTCAACTCATGATACTTTGAAATGTTTTAATTTGTAGTGCTTGTTGTGCAGTCGATGTAGGTAACATGGCGAAACAGCTTGTTGTACCTACAGCAGTGAAGTTTGAACAAGCTGAAGCTAAATTTTAATGGTTGTTATTCAAGTCCATAATGAATGAGCGATTTTAATGATAATTATTATAGTGATAAGCTAGTGTACTGTAATGGAAGCGTTCAAACAGCTGAAAGTGTTGATTTCATTACCTTTGGAACTGGATTATAATAAATATATGATATCAGCCGAAATACGTCCACTGCTGAACATAAGCATCCCCAATAGAATGCCACTTTTGGTAGGCTTTTGGGGGTAGGGGCCCTATTTTAAGCCAGTGTGGTTCCTGGCTAAGTTGGTAGGCACATTGCTAAGCCTGGAACCATACGGCTACTAAATATAATAACATGAAATAGAAAACACACCCAAGACCACTAAAAGCTTGTGAAAATCTGCGTAAGCGCGCAGATGCCATACCAAGGAAGTTTTTTATGGTTTCCTTTTTCAACTTTATTGTTTTTGACTAAGATAATCATTTGCTATCGTTATTTAATACATTAATTAGTGCTAAGTTAAATTAAATCTTCATGTTCGACGTCAAATTTGACTTCTTTAATGACTTTTCTTGTTATTTTATGGCAGTTTAATGGCAATTAATACTGGACTTTACGCAGGTGACAGTTGGTTAGTTAGTATTAAAGTTATTCGCGATATTTATGATGATGACTCTTGAATTTAAGATGTCATTAATTTTGTTATGATTACTGGTTTACCGGTTTGGCAGGGCGTAGGTTCAGATGTTGATCACATGGGAATTTTTCTATTTATGCTATTTTCCGCTTGTTTGTGAAGTTTTTGGTCAATAAGTATTATTGTCACTTAAGTGCTTAAAATTTCACTCAATTTTGTCTTGTTAAGTCGTCCCTCGCATAGAACAAGGAAAAAAAAAATTGCGTCTGAAACCTAAGTTAGTTTTTGTCAGGGTTCGCTGATAAATATCAACATGTTGATATATATCAATTGAAATGTATTGTCTCAGCTAGAAGATTAGCCGATCCGATATTACGCTGGCAATATTGGCCCAAAGTAGCAATCTTACTAGAAATTTCGAGTATTCCCTATAATATGAACGGTTAGTTTTGTCATTTTTTTAAAATTTAATGCTTATGTTCACGTAATAAGGTTTATTATAGTAAGTAAACATTATAAATTATAATTCGGTTAACTGTTGATTCAATAAGACTGATTATAAATTATTAACTCCATTTTTTTTATAAATAAATATTGAATGTGGTCGATATTATAAGTTTTGTTGTTTCTCTTCCATCGAGAAACCTATGAAATACCTTGATGACAAAATTAAAGACACGAGTAGCTAGTTATGCATCAACGTTTAATTTTTATTTCATAATTCATAAGATGAATATTCATATTAACGAACTTAAGGGTTGACCAGGTGTTGGCCGATAAAGATGGACAAATGCCATATGACTAATACTTCAACTTACTGCTTGTTTACTGTAAGAAAATTACTCCATGTGCTCTTTTGCCATATCTTCCCAGTGTAACAGTAAACCTTAACAGAAATATTTATCCCTACCAACTGCGCGGTGGCAGAAAAAAGGCGTCGAGATATTTAAAGCCAGGCGCCGCCTGTTTTTATATCTCGTAAACTGAAACACATGTGGATGTGGCGTTCGTGGGAACCTAACCAATGTTCTAGGTAATACTAATAAGTTGCTAATCAGAGGCGTTTGTGTTTGTATGGACCGTTGTATGTAGCAAGTGTTCTGTGAAGGCTTCTGACACTTAATTAGAACCGTTGGATTTGAACGTAGTTGTTTGTTTTGGACTGCTGTTACTCGTATTCTATCTCATTACCAACATCAGCAGTTTCTTTAACTAGTTCACTACTAATAAGTGGTTCTCTTGACGTCGATTGCTACATGGCGGGTTAATTGCAGTGATCACTAACCCGCCATCTAATTACCAACCTGCCATCTGTGATTTGGAGTTATCCTTTAGTCGCCTCATAGGACATCCACTGTAAGACTGGGAGCGGAACAGTCATTTTCTGGATCCCATACGGATATTCTATCTACTTCTTGTAATCTTGACTTCTGATAGCAGGTACAAAATGCTGTTTTCGTTCCAGTGCCTTCTCGTACCAATTGGTCGCCTTTGGTACATTCATATCTATCATATATTTTTTTATACAAAATAGGATTTTTAGTATGTCTTATTGAAGGTCCACACTTTTCTGTTGATTTTTTTCTATAGACAACCCTTTGTCGTTCTGTTGCAAGGCATAGTTTTAAGATTTCCCGTGGGAATTTTCTTTTTTCTTTGTTAATAATAATATTATACCTACTTTTCTATGTACGTTCAAGTCTTTGGCTATCGGATATTATATAAATGTCTAGATGGTAATAAAATAAAGTATGCTTATATATTAATGTTTCCCATTGAATGATTAATGGGATATTAAATTTTGTCACGTGATATCATCGAGTCTGTAAGTGTGGGTGTGTTTTTGTGTCTCTAGACTTGCCAGATGGTTGATATATCAAATGTCTTAGTTTTAAGATTAATATGGGTACTAACATATTGTGCTCGTACTATAGATGAGCAGACAATCAATCAAAAGCAGACATTGATCCGAAGTTTCCGTTTTCAGTGATTAGAAGTTTATGTTAAATTTTAGGAACCACTTTTTTGGTCTCCAGGTTAAGTTTCTGGAGTTTATATTTTTTTATACACCACCAATTTTTTGTATGTAAAACTAAAACATGTATGGATCCTTGATCTGAAATTAAGATATTATACAACTTATGGAAAACGCCTTGTAGAACGCTATGTTACGTATTGGTCTGAAACAAAATGTTTCTTGCAGGTTATCGAGGCCAGAACTGCGAGATCGACATCGATGACTGTCCAGGAAACCTCTGCCAGAATGGAGCCACCTGCATAGATGGTCTCAACTCCTACACCTGCGAATGTCCTCAGACTTACACCGGCACGCTTTGTGAGAACGACGTCGACGAGTGCGCTTTGAGGTAAGTTTTAAATTTTACTAGAAAACAAACCGGAGGAAAACTATCATCGTTAGCAAGTACCAATCCAGTGCTAAACTTAGGCGTGCCACTGAACCCGATCTTCAGTTCTCTGCATCTAGTTCCCGCATACTGCTTTCATCTATTCTCTCTATTTGTATTGTGTGGTTTCACACCACGACGTCCGCCCAATCGAAATCTTCATCCGATCTCGTCTATCCTTCTATCTATATATTCTAGGATAGAATTTGGAATAATAGCTTGATCTTTGCCAATAGTTATATCTATCTCCTTCGACATTAATTTAACTCTATTTTCAATAAGATATTTGTTAGATTTGTATCTGTTCTCAAGAAAGAATCGCTAAAATAACTTATTACTTCCGTTCAGCGCTCTTTCATGAACAACTCTGTTGGTTTTGTAACTAAGGTGTTCGTAATTTTTTTTAAATTTGCGTCCGATACCTGATTAATCTATTCTAAAATCATCGTTATCGTTAACTATATTCATAAATACTTACGTACTCGTACGTTTCCAATGTAGCACTTACTTTTATTGCCTGATGACTTGATGATACCGCTTAATCCACAAAGTTTGCGTCTTCGTTGACAGTAAGCCTTATTATGAGATAATGATCCAAAACGGTATGTTACAGGCATGAACGTAAAGATTTATTGAGAAAGCAATATTTTCCCTTTATGATTTTTTAAAGGTCAATTTGTTTTAATTGAAGCGTATCGTTTAAAACACTCCAAATAAATCTTTCTCATTACATCAAAATCACAGAGCACATTTATACTTCGACAATGTCTTCCTTATATGTCCTCGAGTAAATTTGGTCCATTCTCCGAATACATGTCATTGGATTCTCGACTCTAATAGCAAGACTCTAATAACTGTTCAACCAGGTCTTGAAGTCCTGTGATAACTAACTGCTTCTCACCGCGGGGATCTGTTGGGCCTTAACTGAGGGGAGGGGGAAATTCGCATTTGTCTCCCTTACTCTTGTCAAAATTATACCGCCGCATATAAAAGAATCGGGCCAATTAAGTCGGCATCCAGAAATGACGGCTGGAACGGATTGGAGGATTATGCTGCAAAAAATTACCGGTTCCTTGCATTCGAAGTTCGAAATTGGTAGGAAATTGGTTTTGATAACGATACGTTCGATTATTTGTGGGGAAAAAATTGCTTGTTGGATCTTTTAATCACATTGGCATTGACAGGTTATATGAAATACTCATATATTGGCAACACCGCCACTGACAGTTTTAAAAAGTTACTAACTGCCAGTTCATGAAAGTGGGCGACAGATTGTGCTCAACTAATATATTCCTGAAACCTTCGTTTAGCACACGATGTTTCAGTGTTAATTATTTATAGGTACTATAGTTAAATACTGGTGATCGAATCTGAACTTTTAATAGTGTCATCTTATCTTTTCTTATCGATCTCCAAAATAGCTTATTTTTTATTATTGTTGATGGGTTTGCGCTTGACCCCAATCTCACCTGATGGTAAGCGATGATGAGGCCTAAGGTGGAGCGCGCTTACCCAGAAGATGCATAATCACTCTTCCTTTAAAAAGATCCAAATTGTACTTGTCCGGAAATACCCAAGCTGTCAGGGAGTTCCATTCCTTAGCAGTTTGCATTATGAACGAGGAAGCAAAACGCTTCGTGCGAGAGCGTGGTATGCATAAGGATGAAGATCACCACGCCTGGTAGTCCAGTGATGGAAGGCGGATGGGAGAATCAAAACGTGTAATTCCTGGGCACACTCCCCAAAATGTAACCTATAGAAAACCGAAAGACAGCCCACACTGCGACGATATTTATTAATTTTGTTCGATCTCTTTCTACCTATAAGTATACCTACTATAACGAGTCTATTGCATTGGTATTAATCTATGTTATACTAAACTCGTTATTCCTATGCTCTCTTTTATCGTAGCTCTTTGGTCCATACATACTTCGGTCCAATGGCTTCGTAGGGACAACCCCTAATTATCAGAGAAAATTCTGTCAAAATGTATTAAGTTGTTCTTAAATTATAAGCGGAAAAGCACTAGTTGTTTTAAGAAATATCTTGACTTGATAGAAAAGCTTTTGTGAGTAAAGTTGAAGATTGCAGCGTTACTAAGGTTTTAAATCTCACTGTAATTTGGCACATCATCACAGCCGGGTGAAAATTTTTAGTTATTCCCAACTTGGAGATTGACAAAAAAAAACATAATGAAAGAAACTACCTATAACCCAATCATGATATAAACGAGCTAATGATATCTGTATTTGAAAGGAGTGAGTAACATATTTTTTTATCACAATATGAACGTCGGCGTCGCTGTATCGAGTGTTAATTACAAAATAACTCGTCAAGAAGTCAACGGCCTTTTGTCGTAAGCGACAAGAAAACAGCGATTTAAGCATTGCGCCTTTGAACTTCACTAAACATAAAAATATTAGAATTTAATTTAGTACACGCATATAGGGTTTAGACTCGACTTCAATCTCACCTGATAGTAGTAGTAAGTAGTAGTAAGTTAAGAAATGGTCTAAATAAAACGTGCTAAAATTCTGCTAGACAAACTAATGAAAATCAACTGACTTTATTTTTAATAATTGCAGTTATAAATAGCGCTATAAATAAAATTTCTGAGGTATTTTCACTTATTGCCAAACGTCTAGAGAACCGTAAGGCCTAAAACCAACAGCAGACCGCAAATGGCTGACGATACTGACTCGACAACTTACACTAAAATATTACATTAAACTTATATTATAAATGAGAAATTATAGACATTTGTTTGTTGCGCAATCACTCTATAACGGCTTAACGGGTTTTAATGATACGTGGTACAGTGAGTGTTTTTATCCTGAAATAATATATAGCATAGTTATTATTCCGGAACCTTGAATAGTTCCCAAGGAAAAGTGTAAATGAGATATTAAAGATGGTCAAGAGATGGCGCTGTTTAATATGTATACATTCAGTGGTCGTTGGTAGTGATATGTTGTGCGCTGTTTTCCACCTATATAAGAATTAAAGTCGCAGGTTTACACTAGTATTATAAATGTTAGGAAAAAGAGAGACTTTCTAGGTTCAACAAGAGAAAGTTAACGCCAACTAAGCACCTATCAAAGTCTTCAGCAATTTTTTACAGCCGCTTCGGCTACCTTTCTCAAGTTATTGTCTATTCGTGCAAGGGGTAGAGATAAGCCAGCTTAAATCCTATAACTTGTACCTAGATCAATGTCCTAGTCACATGTGCGATGCGCCGGCGCGGCGTTCCTACATTAATTGTTAGCTAATGATCGAGTGTAAAAAACGCGACGCTAGGGTACGGTCGCACGGTCGTGGTGGGGCACACCGTGATGGTATAGTTAGCAAGCAACGTTGAGGCCTTATTACACGGATATAAGGATTAAATGTTCAGTGACTTCGGTTGCAGGTTTTATAAATGTATACAGGATAAAAACGCTTAGTTTTTAGAAACTCAGAGACTAGAAAGAAAATAAAAGTGTAGAATGATTTTTTTAGTAACGGTTGAAGTCTTATCGACTCAGTCCTGTAATATATAATAAATAAAAGCTGGTAGCTGCTGTTGCCCGTGACTTCGTTCGCGTGGACAACTTAACATCACAAATTATTATGTATTTCCCGTAGGAATAAGAGGTTTTTTCGGGATAAAAATTATCCTATGTCCTATTCCAGGACCTAACCTATATGTGTGCCAAGTTTCATTCCGATCGGTCCATTGGTTGAAGCGTGATTGAGTAACAAACATCCAAGCTTTCGCATTTGTAATATTAAGTGGGATGGGATTTTAAATGAATTCATTATTGACATTTTCCCTCCCCATTTAGCCTCCCCAACCCGTCTGGCCAGCGCGGGGAGTGTAGGCCAAATCCTCCGTCTGTCTCCGGCAGATGAGAGAGGGTTGTGCTCCTGCAGTGGAGACAAAAATAACCTGATGATGATGATTATTGACATTTTACTTCAGTAGACGACAAATTTCATAGAGCGCAATCTAGAATCACTTTCGACTAATTTACAAGATTAGCAATTTTTGTGCACGCAGAAGTTAAGTTTAGGTAGTTAAGTGCGCTTTCTGTTGAGGAGGCTTATGTTCTGCAATGGACGTATTTCTGATGATGATAATAACATAATTAATAACTCAAGCATTATATATTTGTATATTTTGCATGTATTTATGTATATAATATGTATAGTTGTAATTATAATTATTATGTATTATTATGTTGTTATATATTAATATGTATGTACCTTACTTAGTAACTTATAGTAGTATATATCAGTAGCTACACCTACTCATTTATTCTATGTATAGTACAATATTTTATTATAAAATTTCAATATCCATGCACATTTTATTTTTATTCTTTTGACCTACCGCTTGTATTAGCTTTTCCCACAGTGAAGGTTTGGATGGAAGAGATCTCTTATAGAGATAAGTCCACCTTTGTACATGTTATGCCCTTTTTTTTTGTAAATTTTATGTGCAATAAAGAATATATAAGCATATGGCAAACCAGACTAAAAAGTATAAGGTTTTCGAGGAAACAGGAAGCAAATTTAGGACATGTTGCACAATGTCGCTGATATTTAAAAAATCGTTGAGACGACGAACGTGAACCCATAGAAAAGTATATCTCACAAAAGATCAGTAACGTATCAAATTCGTATCCTCTAAAAGCTTTTTTTATCGAAAGCCGTGGGCTTCACCGTGTTTCTTCTATGGTATTTATTTTTGAGCGTGGGGAACATCCCAAGTCCATCCTGTAAAATGTACCTACGTTTTACCTAATTTTAAAGGTCGTTTTTGACTAAACATAACGCATTATTTATATGCTAGGACCTTGATATTATTTATTTATTCAATCACAACACGATACCAAAGTATATTTTGCTTGGTTCCTTGTTCTTAATCTTAATATGAAGCTATTAATTTAATATTTCGACCGAGTATGGACGGACTAACAGATCCATAGGGATCTTACTGAACCAAAAAAAAATTCATTCTTATTTTTATGACATTTATTACCGAGTCATAAAGTTCTTCAATTCAATTCAATTATATGTGTATTTTTATAGTGCAATAAAAGATTATTGCACTATAAAAAATACACATATACGATATTAGCTTACTTAGTTTTCTTTTATGCGTCGCATTAATAATTTAACGAGAACTAGGCCCGACAGCTACTCCGAAAGCTTGTCACTACATAAGTTTCTGTCGTTAAAGGATAGAAGAACTATCGCGGATTTAAAAATGCTATATGACGTGATGAACAACAGGCTAGATAGTAGCGCACTGTTGGAGCGCGTGTGGGTGCGCGCCGCCCAGCCGCGCGCGCGCCGGCACCGGCCGCGCCTGCTGGGGCACGCGCCCGCGCGCGCCAACTACGCCTCCAACTCGCCCTTAAATCGTAGCATAGATTTTCATGAGCAGCATCTCCCAACGGCGGACATATTTTTCCTCAAACGCACCCAATATATAAAGGAAGTAAAGAAGTCATTTTAACCATTTTTCAATTTGCATTCACTCTTTTTACAAATCCACAAATCAAACCACACACACACACACACACACACACACACACACACACACACACACACACCCACACGCATGTCACTCACATTTTTTGTATTTTTTGTATTGAAGCTTTTATTTAAGTAATGTAAGTAGGTGGTTCACATATATTGGTTTTGTATTTATAAAATTTTAATGTTTTAATTTCGTAATTGGCACTACCAAAATTTTTCTTGTATTTTATGTTTGTAAATTGTCTTGTTCTGTGAAATTAAATAAATAAATAAAAATAAAAAAAATAAAAAAAAAATATAATAAAAATAAAAAAAATAAAAAATAAATGCACCTACATGTAGGCGCTGTTATCGCTAAAAGCTATATCTTCCAGACCAACTTTGGGGTGAGGGTTCTTCATTCCCTAATAGAACGGAACAGAATTAAAAAGTTAACTTGGTAATTTATTGTTTTGTTTTAAGATACAAAATACATTCTAAAAGGAATAAATCCGTATTTAATAAGTTTTAAATACCGCTTAAATTGTAATATTTTGTTAGTTTTAAAACTTGTAAATGTATTGGTTTGTGCAATAAAGTGTATTGTATTGTAATTCTTATGTGACCAATTGTGCTTTAAAACCTTTTATAACTCTTTCCATGAGGTACTTACTCTCATGCCTTCCAGGCCGTTTGCTTTGGACTTACCAGATAAATGCGTGCCCGATATCAGGTTCCGTTTTCTGTCGCATCCTATAACCATAGCTTTTTTGTACAAAGTTCGTAATCTTGTGTTAGACAAAATGGAGCCTTCTTAAGTTGCTCTTAGGGCATTTATTTCTCCTAAATAGTGTGCAATATAGATGGTCCGAAGACCTAAAAATCGTAGCAAGCATCAATACTCATAACAGGAGTTAAGTCATCCGTTAATAAAGAAGGTAAATGTTAGGTTCTTACAAAACGCTAAACTTGATTTCTCGATTGAGAAATACTTAAAAGCATCAGTTTAAATAAAACGAAAATTCTTTTCAAATCGCAAAACATTCAGAAATTCCGGAAAACATTTTTTAGATACCCACAACAGAATGTTACATGTATATTCATAAGGTACCTAAGGTGTACAGGGTCCCATAAATAAGTTAAGCTATTTTATTAATTACTCGGCGCGGTAACAGTCAGACTGTTAATTACCGAAGTGGGAACGTTTAATGCTAATGAGAGTGGCAAGAAACTTAATACCGAGATACTGGAAGGTAGTAGCTGTGTATTAGGCTTAATGGTCATTGGTCAAATAAGTTTTGTTACTGGTGGGTACCACACACATTCTTCATTGTATTTAAGACCGCTTCGGGATATTTCCACCGTAAAAAGGGATCAGAGTTCTTATCTTTCTACTTATTGGGATTTGTCCCGCGTTCACTAGTTTTCATTTTGGTCAGAAATGAATAAAGGACAATATACCCCAAGTTATATGAAAATTGGGCTAAACTTGCATCTGGACCAAATTGTCGCCAAAATACTATTAAGAATATATACTAAGAAAATCGTTATATGATTATTTGATGGGAAATTTGAATAATCTTACTTAGCATGAACTCTTCGTTTTCACTGCAACGTGGGTATATGGCCACGATTGGTAAAATTGTCAGACATGATATGTATGTTTTTAGTTTTATTTTTCCACATTTTCAACTGAAAAATAGTGAAATAATTAGCAGGAATAACTTTTTCCGTCACCTTTTGCTATTTATAAAGTAAACGATCGTATCATACGTCTTTAATTCAATGCGTATGCCACTTCAGGCCATAAGAAATTCAAAGGTTTGATCTTTCAAAGGTGGAAATAACTCAATTTGGTCATATCTGACTAATTTGGAAGTTTAATAATTTCTGACCAAAATGTATTAAATAATACAATACTCCTCGCTGTTTATCATTTAATTATGACACAAGTTACACTCATTAGTTTATTACACAATTCACTTTATCGTCTGGCATAACCTCCGCTAAAGTAGATGTTCACAGTTCGCAGTCGATTCCAAGACTGCCGGTTTATTGGTTGATGCAGCCACGTTCTAGCCGCCGCTTGCGCGACTTGGTAGGAAAGTGGCGGGGCTGCATCGGCCAATCACAAAACAGTTGGTGGCAACCAATCACCGATTGACTACAAAATCAAAATATTCTTTAATAACAGTTAAACCATGCAATACTTATAACGAAATACACACTTGCGATTTAATAATTATAGAATATTTATTAGGACATACTTAATTATTTAACAGCTCGGCCATCCATTTTATAAGTACGTCCTCGGACTTTTCAGTTTAGGTATATTGATTTAACAAAAATTAACAAAACTCTTTCTTCGATACATCATTAATTTGTTAAACTTGTCTACGAAATGAAATTAAATATTACAAATTTAAGAAAACTATTTCATCGAACATTATCACAACTGCCTACGGTAAAGATACTTAAACAGTTTTATTCGCACTGATTTACATAATTAAATATATATATCTATTTTTCATATACACTACAATATTACACAAATAATAAGTAACATCTATGCAAGTTTAATATCTCCCATAATTGTTACTTATCATCCAAATCATTTTGATTATTTAAGTTGGTTTCATTTTCTCTTTCACTGTCTGTTTCGTCGGAACTACTGTCAAAATTGGTAGTTAAATTTAACCAAGGTCGTATTTTGTCGCCTGCCACTACGGCTTCGTAGCGACGATTGTTTTTGCGTGTAACTGGTGTGTCTTCAATGATAAATCTGTCGTTAGGAAGTAGTTTAAGGATGCGATAGGGACCTTGAAATTTCGCCTCTAGTTTCTTTGATTTTCCGTCATTACTACTGGAATTTCTTTCAACGCGTACTAATTCTCCTTCCTTGTAAGTTTTACTTACTTTCCTTTTTTCGTCATATCTCTTCTTATCTTTTTCTTGTTGCTCTCTAATAATCTGTCCAGTTTTGCGCCTCAGATCTTCAATTTCTTCAGACGGAATAACATTGACAGTGTCATTTATGACATCGTTCATAATTCCCTCTGTTGTGTTAGTCAATCTACATCCAAAGAGGAGCTCTGATGGACTTTTCTTGGTTGTACTATTCACTGATGTGTTCAAGCCTATCTGAACGTCGGGTACGTGATCGTCCCAGGTTCGTTCATCCTTACCATGAGTTTTGGCGGACAGAGAATCAAGAATAGTACGATTGTACCTTTCTACCTGCCCGTTTGCTCTCGGCGTCGCGACGGCGTTCATGATGTGTTTGATACCAGCAGAATTGACGAAATTTTTGAAAGCGTTACTCGTAAAGCACGAACCTCGATCTGTTATTAAACGCGTAGGTGTACCAAAATAACTTATATGCTCCTTTAAAACGCGAATAGTAGTAGTCGTTTTAGTGTTGCGCACAGGATTAATATTTATAAATTTGGTAAATCCGTCTATTATTACTAATAGATAAGAGTTACCTCGTTTACTGCGTACGAAAGGCCCTAGGTGGTCAGCGTGTATCGTATGAAATGGGATTTCTATTTTAGGAATTGGATGTAGCTCTCCCGATTTAGGACCACCTTGCGCTTTATGATGAGCGCATTCAAGGCAGGCCCTCACATATTTCTTGATAAAGCGTCTCATCTTGGGAAACCAGTACGCATCCATAATTCGTGCCAAGGTTTTTTCAAATCCAAAATGACCCACATCGTCGTGATTCATTTTTAGAATCTGCCACCTAGCTCCCTTAGGCACAACCCAACGGAGATCATCTCCGACTTTTCGGTAAACCCTGCCATTTTTCAAGCTATAATTTTTTAGTATGTCTATAACCTTTTCCGACTCGGGATTATCCAAGACCTGTTTTATACCTTTTATTTCGTCGTCGGACATCTGAACAGTACTTAGCCAATTACTGTCTTCTTCTGTAGTAAGCACGTCTAGCACGTGGGTGTCGTTAGCAGATGGAGATTCAATTGGATGTCTACTGAGCGCATCAACGTGCGTCATCCTGTGGCCAGGCCTATATTCGATACTGCAATCAAACTCTTGCATCTGCACCCACCAACGTGCTATTCGTGGTATTAGATCGCGTTTCGTTAAGGTCGTCCTTAGTGCGTTGCAGTCGGTGTATATTTTAAAGGGTATGCCGATAAGATATACCCGGAATCTATTAAGAGATGCTATCACCGCTAAGGTCTCTAATTCGAAAGAGTGGAATTTTTGTTCGTCTATGGAAGTTTTGCGACTGTAATATGATACGGGGCGGAGGTTGCCGTCGTTTTTCCTTTGCATAAGGATGCCGGCAACTCCAATCTTACTGGCGTCGGTGTGTAACTCTGTCTCTGCCTGAGGATCATATAAAGTTAACACCGGGCGCTCAGTTAGTGCTCTTTTTAGACTCTTGAAGGAATCATCTTGTTTCTCAGTCCATTTCCATAATGCTTCCTTTTTTAGTAGATCCGTCAATGGCCGTGCAAGTACAGCAAAATCTTTCACGAATCTTCTGAAAAAGCTGGCAAGGCCAATAAAACGACGAATATCATGTTGTGTTTTGGGAGTTGGGAAGTTACTAACGGCTTCGGTTTTACGACATCCAGGACGTAGTCCATCGATGCAGACTTCAAAACCAAGAAAGTCAATGGTATCGTAAAAGAAGTGGCATTTAGTCAGTTTTAAAGTAAGACCGCCTTCGCGCAACAGTTTCAGTACTTCCCTTAAGCGTGCAATACCCTCATCAAAATTGCGCGAGGGAATAAGGATATCATCCATGTAGATGATGGCAAATTTTACTTTGGCATCAGCTAGGATTCTATGAACTGTGCGCTGGAATACAGAAGGTGCATTAACGAGCCCAAAAGGCATATGAAGGTATTCGAACTGTCCGTCAGGGGTCACGAAGGCTGTTTTATGTATTGACTCCTCGGCGATTGGTATCTGGTAATAGCCGGATGCAAGATCTAAGGTACAGAAGAGTGTATGACCAGACAGCAAGTCAAGTTGATCTTCGACGCGGGGAAGAGGGTAATGCTCTTTTATTGTCCGTTGATTTAGAGCTCGGTAGTCTACGCACAGACGCTTTTCGCCAGTTTTCTTTTTCACCAGTACGATTGGACTAGCATATGGTGAGGTAGATTCGCGAACTATTTTAGCATCAATCATTTCTTGCACCATGTCATGAACCAAGGCTCTTTCGGCGTGTGCCATTCGATAGGGACGGTATACGACGGGTTCAGAATCCTTTAGCTTAATGGTCATTTCACCAGCATTCGTAAATCCCAAATCTTTTAAACTAGAGGAGAAGCAGTCTCGATATTCTGTCAACAACTCTTCTAGTTCTTGTTTCTGATGATCTCCAATTGTTTTACCGCAATTAACGACATCATCATGATCATTACCGAGTTGCAAGTCGCGTACATTCTTAACGTAGTCAACACGACGCGCTCTAGTGACCAAAAAGTTTTTGATAAATGTTACTGGACCCGATGACAAATTCTGGATCAGTAAATTACCACAGCCGTTCTTAATTTCATACTCCCCCGGTAGTAAGTAGAACTCGTTGCCCGACTTACCTCTCACTGAACCATTCACATAAATTTGGCCAGAGTAAGGAACGTTTGATTTGACAGGGAGTGCTTTTATTTCGTCACGGTCAATTCGGACGTCTTCTCTTGTGGTCATAAATATTTTGTCAGTATCGGTCGATTTTTCGAATATCAATTCAGATGATGTTTTAGTTATAAGAATGCTTGGGTTTTCCGTAAAATCGTGACCAAGCAATACAGGGTATTTCATTGCATCATTATTAACAACGTATAACCCAATCGGCAACGATATACCTTGTACATTAACGACAGCTCGTACACGAGCTATCGCTTGTAAAAGGTTACTACCCACACCTTTTAGTAATGGCAAGTTATCCTTCTCAAAAGCAATCCCCAGGGTAAGCGCATCAGAATGTCGAATTAAAGAACATTCGCTACCAAGGTCCACAAAGCAAGTTATGTCGATATTATTTACTTTAATATTCATCATATATTTGTCTTTAACGTCATCACATGGGGTAGCTTTAGATGAACCTACATAACTCTCAGTCAGTATGTCATTTGGGCCATTAATATTAATTTTCAAAATATTCCTTTCGTCTTGTCCGTTGTCCTTTCTATTGCCCTGATCTTTAGTTGGGCGCAAATATGGGCATGACGCTACTTCGTGACCAAGTCTGCGACAGTTATTACATTTCAAAATGGGTTTTGTGCAACGAAAACTGGGGTGGCCGTCTTCCCCACAATTAAAGCATTTTATTGGGCCCTTGTGAGCAGGCGGGAATTTATTGGAACCGGTTATAAAATTTTGAGGTTTTTTTGTCATGTCGGTTTTGTCGTGTCTGTTTCTATTTAGAGTTGATGCACTGTCCCTTGGAGTTGCTATCTTTACAGTTTTTAGATATTTCAACAAATGTTCAGGAGAATCGAATTGACCGGACTGAGCTCCCAGTTTGATGCTACGATCTTCGATACCGTGTATTATACAGTCTACCGCCTTTTTACCAGTTATCTGACACCTGTTAAGAAGATTTAATTTAGAGTAGAAAAACTGCTCCAATGGTTCGGCGTACCGAACTTTAATAGACAACATTTCCACTAGAAGATCTGCAAAGTTTTCCTTATACGGAAAAGATTCTATGAGTTTAGTTTTCCACTCATTCCAACTATACCTAACACTCGGGAGGCTTTGATACCACGTTTTAGCCAGTCCTGTCAGTTTGGGTAAAGCGTAGTGTATAACTTCCCTTTCATCCCATTCATAAATATCTGCGCATTCTTCTACTTTCGTCAGCCAGTTCAAAATAGTTTGAGTCTTAGACATTGGATCAAATTCTGGGATAACGTTGTTTACAGAGGCAAGTTTATGGTTACTCATTTTACTTATATCCTTAAAGGCCTTAATGAATTGTACAAACATATTTTGGTTATGATGGTCGTCGTAAAGTCCGGAGCGGTGTGCGTGCCTGCGACTAGTACTGCTAGACCGTGCAGGTGAACGTCGTAACGGGCTCCTTGAACGTACTTGTTCGTGGCGTTTCACATCGGTCCGGGCATTACGAGACCGTAAATCGTTATTGTAACTACGTTTAATCCTTTCATTGTGTCGTTCATCTTCTTCATTGCTAGCTTCACTGAATCGACGAGATCGTCGGGCCCTCGGAGGTGTGTCAAAATCATTGCGCGAGGGTCCAGACGGGTTTCTAGTTCCAATATTATGCCGAGATCCCAAAGTTCTGTCAAGATCATTGCATGGGGATCTCTGCATTTTTCTCATCGCATGTGTAGGTTGTCGCTCAATTTCATTGCTACCGTTAGACAAAAGTCGCTTACCCAAAATGATGCTTCTTCTTCTTGGCCTCGACTCCCGCGTACGGCTGCCGATGTCAACGTCATCCCTTGATAGTACTACATGTACATCGTCTACATGTTGTTCCTCCTCACTTAGCTCTTCATTTGCTCCTCGTTCATTTATCCTTATCGGTGTCTGAAACTCAAAAAAAAAAGTATTAATACACTCATTGCTGATATACTAGTACCTTATGCTATTTTCATCTTACGATATACTTAACACTATATACTTAACACTATACACTTTGCACTATATATTTCGCCCTATATACTTCGCCCTATATACTTCGCCCTATATACTTCGCCCTATATACTTCGCCCTATATACTTCGCCCTATATACTTCGCCCTATATACTTCGCCATATATACTTCGCCATATATACTTCGCCATATATACTTCGCCATATATACTTCGCCATATATACTTCGCCATATATACTTCGCCCTATATACTTCGCCCTATATACTTCGCCCTATATACTTCGCCCTATATACTTCGCCCTATATACTTCGTCCTATATACTTTGCATTATATACTTTGCATTATGTACTTTGCATTATGTACTTCGCGTTATATACTTCGTACTATCTACTTCGCACTATGTACTTCGCACTATATGCTTTAGAAAGTCGATTTGCTACGTTTGTCAGAATCGCGTCGTCGCACATACATCGTCTCTGCCTACCCCTCTGGGACCAAGGCGTGAGCATTATGTATGTATGTATGTAATGCTTAAAATTACACTTGCATTCTCGTTATAATTATTATTTTAGTATCGCATGTGATAAATAAGGGTAACTGACATGTAAGCCTATGAATAGTATCATTCGATAACTTACTGGATACGAGTGCATTATTACCAATGCTACACAGTACTAAAAATAGTCTATATAGTAATAGTACGGTATGCGACTAAGAATATACTTGAGATATTAATTGAGAATCTAGTAATCAGTCTACTTACTGCTAGGTCTGTCGATCACCAGGCATTTGATAATAGTTACTGTTTTATACGTATCAAGTAATTTCAAAGAGTTTATTTGGACCGATTAAAATGTTAATAAGAATAGTCTTAATTATATATAATTACCCACATTAAGAAAAAAAAGAACCTAGTCATCAAACAGCATTTAATAAGCCTGGTCTATCCATATTCTGTCCAGATGAAAAAAAATAACGTAGACTCGTTTCGAGACGTGTCACATACGCAGACATCGTACGGTCGTACGATGAGTGCGTATGGGCGCAATAATAAAAGTAACGATAACTTAAAACTAAGATAGTTGTGAATGCGGTAGCCAAGTGGTACTTACGTTTTGTGGGTGTGGTGGATCCATCCCGCTTCTGATATATTAAATAATACAATACTCCTCGCTGTTTATCATTTAATTATGACACAAGTTACACTCATTAGTTTATTACACAATTCACTTTATCGTCTGGCATAACCTCCGCTAAAGTAGATGTTCACAGTTCGCAGTCGATTCCAAGACTGCCGGTTTATTGGTTGATGCAGCCACGTTCTAGCCGCCGCTTGCGCGACTTGGTAGGAAAGTGGCGGGGCTGCATCGGCCAATCACAAAACAGTTGGTGGCAACCAATCACCGATTGACTACAAAATCAAAATATTCTTTAATAACAGTTAAACCATGCAATACTTATAACGAAATACACACTTGCGATTTAATAATTATAGAATATTTATTAGGACATACTTAATTATTTAACAAATGGAAGCTGGTGAACGCGGAACTAATTTTTATTGGAAAAGATATTTTGAAGTTTAAGAAGTAAGTACATACAACGAAGGCAGTTTTTAATATTTTCTTCCAACCTTGATGTTTACGCATTTCTCTTTGTAAATAGATGAATCCGTATAAAACATGAATTGCGAGATTGCAACCAATTTGCTTGAAAGATTTATTAGGTGTCGTAAACGCGACAAGTTTTTACACTTGCTGTGGTAGTTAAATGTGCAATTTTGTTCTTGCAGCGATTCCTCACGATTAGTGGTGACTAGAAAATTTTCTAACAGTTGTTTGCTGTTTCTTGTTCTAGACAGGCATATTTGTTGGGTTTAATATCGCTGCTGTGATTACGAGTCTAATGTTTTATTTCCTTGTTATTTTTTTTATAATTTAGTGAGTAAAGTAGTAAATTGTCTTATAATGAGATAGAAGTGGGTTGACAAAATGACAATAAAAACTTTGCCATGACCCAATTTGCAGCTCCATTTCAAATAAAGATATGCAAATTGCAGTCATAACTCTAAATATGAAAAAAACTATATTATGTATATTTTATATGGCATTATATAGTTTTATTAATATGATATTAAAATTTTGAGATGTGTCTCAGTCTTATGAAGGTAAATAAATAAATAAATATCACAGACATTCACACCAATTATCCAGTCCCAAACTAGGCAGAGCCTGTGGTATGGTTACTAGATAACGAATAGACATAAATAAATATATCAACATCCAAGACTTGGGTACAAACATATTCATCATACGAACATTTTCCCCTAGCGGGATTCGAACCCGCAACCTCCGGCGTGGCAGTCCGAGAGCTACCCGTTCCGCCACGGAGGTCGTTAAAGTCGTATGTATGCAAGTCTTATGTAAGCTAAAAGATATTTAAGTAGCATAAGTTCGTCGACAGAGAGCAGTATATTTGCTTTACACTCCGTTTATTTATATCGATTTACTATTGCGTTTAATAGTCCCGTTTATCAAAGCCACCTTAAATCGATTACCGAAAATAATGATTAATAGTTAATCGATAATATCCAAATTGAATAGCGTATCGATATGGTAGGCTACCATTCTGTCAGTAACAAATGGTTCGTCCGATATCTTGATAGCGACTGGTTGATGTTAATGAAGACTTTCATTTTTTTTGCTCTATGCTATCGGCGGCATCGGTTGTGATGCAAATTATGGTTTGCTTGAACCATAAGGTTATGTGTGTATTAAAACTGTAAAGGTAGTTAAAATAAAGGTGGCATCAAGGCAGTTCGACTCAGATATGATTTTAATTTCAACTTTCAAACAAAACCAGACTAGACTTACTTCGTAAACATTTCAGATAATATCCGTCGGACTACAAAGCCATTTTATACTCTCTAAGACTCATGTGTCATATTCGGATAAGTATTTGGACTCTAATTATCGTAGTTAGACTCAGAAATCAGTTCAGTAGTTAGAGCAAGCAACTGATATAACGTCGGTCTTTTGACAAAGGGCGAATATGCCAAATGGTACATTTGTGGAATGGGTGAATTTTCCGATTGATCCAGTGGGATATTCGACTTTCTTCCAAAATACCGACGATAGGCTATACTGGCTATACGTATAGTGAAACTGTACAATGTTAACTGTCTAATAGTTTTTAAGTAAACAAATTAGAAAGCTATCACTTTTATTTCCCTTGTCAGAAAGTCATGACATTAAAAGTAATTTAGCATAAACTCAACGCTGCGCATGCGCATGCTAGATCATTAAATACAAAGTGCTGCGCGCGCGCACGTAAAAGCTACTGGGCTAGTCGTCGGTAGCTTTTTAAGAGTCATATCGTAAATTATCTATGAGCGAGCAGGCACTGAAATAGCGGACCTGGTAAAGATTATAAGTAAATCATCCAGGTATTTATTAGTTGCTAGGGTACCCCTCGTCTTAAAAATTCGGTACTTCAGTTATTTTTGTATTGAATTCGTTTAAAAGAAACAAGTTGTCAAAGTCAAAATCATTTATTGCATATGAATTACACTTGGTACATTTATACACGTAATTTTTTTTATCGACTACCGCTTCCTAGGTGTTAGCGCTGTGAAGAAGAAACGGCGCAACCAACTTACTTGTATAAGAGCCGTGGTAGCCGGTTGGTTCACTCGCCTCACGTTCATGAGCTCGTGGGTTCAAATCCCGCCCGTATCAATGCGTTTTACGAAACTTAAGTACGGTTTATTTATAATACCACAGGCTTTTCGGTGAAGGAAAACATCGTAAGGAAACCTGCATATGCCAAAGAAGAAATTCTGAGGCATATGTTAAGTCCACCAAATCGGCTTGGGGCACCGTTGGTGGTCAGGGGTTTGGCACAAAAGATCCTGAAGGGTCGAAGTGTCGCCAGGTTTTCCTGGCCCCCTGAGAAGATAAGATAAGATACTTGTATTGTACAAGTCTTCCCTATGGATACCCAAGATGACCATCGTAGTATTATGCTTAAGTTGCCGACATGAACCTGTCCAGCAATGGACGTCTTATATTATATATTGACGACCTCCGTGGCGGAACGGGTAACTCTCGGACGGCCACGCCAGAGGTTGCGGGTTCGAATCCCTCTAGGGGCAAATGTTCGTATGATGAGTATGAATGTTTGTACCCAAGTCTTGGCTGTTTATATATTTATTTAAGTATGTCTATCCGTTATCTAGTAACCATACCACAGGCTCTGCCTAGTTTGGGACTGGATAATTGGTGTGAATGTCTGAGATATTTATTTATATATTTTATTTATATGATGATGGCTCTGCGTTTGAATAGTTATGCCACTTTTAGCTAGGTCTTAGCAAGCAAGTTGCACTGGGGGCAGAGGACGCTCGCATTGGGAGCACTAGTGATTGTAGTGTCCCCTTATTCGGTAATCGCTGTGTCTACGGAAGCTGGCAACCCTACACGATCATGATTAATGACGATGCCCTGATGGGCGGTAATCGCCTCATCGAGGGAAACGATCGGTAGCAGGCACCAGGGTCAATGCCGCCAGGCTTTACTGTAATGTCCAGATTTAATGACGCTGCAAATTAATCTTATAATTTTAATGACTTCAGAGTAAGAGTCATTAAAAGTAAAAAAGGATTTGCGCAGGAAGACTAGTATAGTGCTGCAATGCCTATGTAACTTGCACTCAACGCTTGCTGGGTCACAGACAAGACTACCGAACTATGACAATACTAGCTTTTGCCCGCGACTTCGTCCGCGTGGACAACTTCACATTACAAATTATTATGTATTTCCCGTAGGAATGGGATCTTTTTTTGGGATAAAAACCATCCTATTCCAGGACCTAACCTATATGTGTACCAAGTTTTATTGTCCAGTCCGTCCGACTATCCGTCCAGTGGTTGAAGCGTGATTGAGTAACAAACATCCAAATATCCAAACTTTCGCATATATAATATTAGTAGGATAGGTAATCATTAAAAATACCGGGGCAGGCGAATGAAGTAGGCCGGCTACTCCCGATATGAGAAGTAATGCTGTAATGGCTAACACCTCTGCCTCATGGACCATTGTTTGTTGAGGTAGCCTCGAGGAGAGGTCTCCACACAGATTCCCTTCTCTCCTCATCCACCCACATTGTATTAAAGCTTCAAATTATGCAACATTTCAAGATTTCCAAGCAAGGAATCGGATTATTACGTCCACTAAATAAACCTTTCGCAATTTAAGTAAATTTTAATATAAAATTATGGCAGTGTAGAAATAAGCGATCTAATAGAGAGCAATAAATTATCCTAGCCGTTACATTTCTTGACATTCGAAATTGAAATATGAATGACGGCCATTTTGATTCGTCTCGCCATCTCTATTTCAAAATCATAACATTTGCCATTTAATGTAAACATTTCGTAACAGAGGGTACAAAGGAAATATACTTGATTAAAAAAATCATTGATATTGTGTCAGGAATTACAGGATTTGATTCCCCCATCCCCCTTCTATCACCGGACTACCAGGCGTGGTGAGGGATTTCATCCTTATGTCGTAGACATACCACGCTCTCGCATGAAGCGTTTTGCTTCCTCGTTCATAATGCGAACTGCCAAGGAATGGAACTCCCTGCCAGCTTAGGTATTTCCGGACAAGTACAATTTGTATATCTTTAATGGAAGATTGAATAGGCATCTTCTGGGTAAGCGCGCTCCACCTTAGGCCTCATCATCACTTACCATCAGGTGAGATTAAGGTCAAGCGCAAACCCATCTACAAAAAAAGATTAAAAGAGACAATAAAATTTTGTATATAATTCGTAGCTTTGTTTCCAAAGCCTGTTGCGTGATGTGGGGTCTCTACCTACTACAGTATGATAGATAAAGTATAGTGGTAGAATGAAAAGGTTCTTCAGTTTTTAACTATGCCACCAAAGAAGCTGTTGCATGAAAAATTATGTTATATTGTTGGAGAACAAAGTTTTAATTTAGATATCATTTCTGTAATATTGACAGGATGGGGTCGATAAAACAGTAAACCAAATGTAGCCACTTGATCTTGCACTTGTACAAGCAAAAATATACTTTAAGATAACGAACCTTTTCATACCGCTACTGTAGGTACTAACGTAACCGAGCACTGAGTAGGCACCGAATCCAACCATGTCCCACTCTATGATAAATGGGGAAATACAGTAGTAGAATTGTAAGTACCTACATCAAACGTAGAATAATTGTAAATATCACTTTGAAAAATAAATATGAATGAAAAAGTGGCCACGAGTTAGACATCCAACGATAATATCAGTCCACTGGAGTTTTAGCAGAAAGCGCGAGATCGGACTAACTAAAGGTCCAGAATTAACATGGAAACGAGTCGCTTGGTTAAACTTAAGCCTGCCAGTCTAAATAATAATGATCATTAATTATCCTTTGGGTAAATTTACACTGACATCACTAAATAATAATGCTCCACCTGTTATATGACATGTAATTTATGGCAAAACAAACAAATATAATATGTCTTAAGTGTCGTACAGTATGGTGACTATGGTTCTGTTGTGTCTGGAAATGCCTAACTAGGTCTTAAAAACTCTGTAACAGGTAGCTCAATACTGTCCAATGTCGTTGATTTAAGTAAATACCATGCCTACCCACGTTCTTTCGCGTTCGAGATAAAAGTCCAATCACTGAGCGAACTTGTAGTCATACGTATTCTACACAACCTTTTGGGACATTATTCTAGGCTAAGTCAACGTTGCTTTGTTTACATTTTGTTTTATATTTATTTTATACATGGTTGGCGTCAACGCGTATTTTGGAAATACATCGCAAATAGCGAAACGGTTTCTACATTATAAAATTGATCTGAAGTAAAGTAGCATTGTCAAAATAACACAAAATAAAATAATTATATACATATAACTGTGGAAAATATCAATAGATAAACATTATCAGCCGTTTTATGCCGTGTGGTTTCCGGTAGAGTAGAATAGGACCACTCCAACTCTTCCCGTGGATGTCGTACAAGGCGACTGAGGGAATACATTATAAAACATCAATCAGGCCTCCCCAACCCGTCTGGCCAGCGCGGGGAGTGTAGGCCAAATCCTCCGTCTGTCTCCGGCAGATGAGAGAGGGTTGTGCTCCTGGAGTGGAGACAAAAATAACCTGATGATGATCAGCCGTTAGATTGCTAGTAGCTATATTTTTAGTACAATGCAATAAAATCGATAAAGCCAAAACATTAACCTTTTTGTCAATCTGCGACTTAGCAACAATGTTCGGTGATGCCGTTTCATCAAGCTTTATGACGACGGCGAATTATGAAAATGGACCCTAATTAGTTCCACTGCTCTATCGTCAAGTTGTATATTTTATAACTCAACATTTCACACAGCCATGTCAGTACGGCTTAAAAGTCAACCATTTATTACTAATCAATCGGAATTTACGATCGGAAAGCTTATTCTGAATATTAAATTGCGGTCACAAGTTTATTTTCGGTACAAGCTACGAGGAACTGGCGATAAAGGCACAAATTTCGATAATATGCTCACCAAGGTGCCTAGCCGAGGAAAGTCGAAACAATACTTACTAATTTAACAGTTCGTAAGTAAAGAAATTCGAAAGTAAAGAACGTCACACATGTAAATTCTCAAGCGTCGTATCTTCTTAGAGATATGGGGTTTCTGTCTTGGCGTTAAGTGACAGCAGTTCAATAATCAAACGGCCAACCCTTTTCTCCTGGTTAAATATGAAAATAAAAGACCGTGGATTGACAAGGAGCACCAGAATAGAAAATGCGTAACAAAAGCTAACCGCTCTCGCTTATGACTTATGCGCGTATACCCATAATATACATTGGAGTTTAAAAGTCTAGATTTGATTTACAACTTCTTCTCGGAAACGTAGGTACGAGTAGGTAACATGTTTATTATTGAAGTGGTTAAAATTTCCAAAACAAATCTTAGATTTTATATGAACGTTGCTTATTTGTTCCCAGGTTTATTTGTGCTGATTATGATGTTACATATATAGTATTTCTCGCTTTCATTCTATACGTGTATAGACGTTTCGTAATGATTCGTCGTCTAGTGCCCGCATTACGAACTCACGTCACGTGGGCTCTGCTGTGTCCACGAATAAGATAATAGATTTTGGGTACCTACATGTTTTTTTACACTAATTGCAATTTAAGGGTCATGAAATAACCAATTTTAGTATTTAAGCAGTTTCTAAGAAAGATACATATATTTATTATAAATTCCCTTTCCTCGTTCGTTTGGTAATACTTGATCTGATATGCGCAGGCGCACGCGCGCGAACTGCCCCGCTCTCGATCTTTAGTCAACTAGCCGGGGTTACCTTATAAATCTTTAGAAATAAGTTTTAGTGAATAGTTCCTGTTAGAACAATGTGTCCCATCTAAGTTGAGTTGTGAAAGAAAAGATTTTTATTTGTCGTACTAAAACACATCATAACAATGACATATTTCATTGTTATATTTACTAAGGATAGGTTGCGTACGAACTCGTTTAAGCAGCTTTCTTCGGCTAAGACGAAATTACTCAAATCGTGGGATATCAGAATTGGGACACTAACTTTAACCAATAGTGTTTACATTTATTAAAAGAAACAGATGTGATAAAAACAATATACAATTTATTATATACTAATTCTAAAATCAAGGGAATGGGAGGGGCCGCTCTAAAGATAGAAGACCTCCTTCAGCTCTGTAGAGTTTTTGACAATGCAGAGGATGCTCGTTGCGTTACCCAATAGTAGTTATAAAATTAAAGCTTTACATTTAAAGCTTTAAAGCTTTACTTCGTGTAAATAAAATAATAAGGCATAAATTTTCGCTCGTTAGCGTTCATTAACAAGTTATTTAACCATAAGGACAACGATTCAAAAATCCCTCAGTAATGTCAAAGGAAATATGCTAAGTGTCCACCGAAAGGGCGGGCAAGTCGTGAAAATTTTATAAAATGCCCGGCACCGAAATTATTCTTTCACAAAAACATCCGCTAATGCGCTAATAACTGATTTTAAAAAGTTTAAAAACCGGTGTGGCATGCGACATTGGCGGCGAAGTTCTTTTTGTTAATTTTAAGGGAAAATAAAATATTAAATTACACTGCAAAGCTTGCGGGTTGACATTCGCGCCGTGTTTGCTCAAGATTCCTTACATTTTATTTTTGGTCTTAATTCTAATTAATTTACCTTTCTCTTCTGTTGCCTCCGTTTCAATATTCTCGCTATTTAAGTTATCACTATCTAGATGTACATGTTGTACTATTATTAGTTCTCTATGTCCGAGATTTGTTCGGTTATCTTTCTGACAATTAGCAAAAGTCATGTAATTCATAAAATTAATGTCATTTTTAGTTTTTGTTATAAATTCGTATGATGCAAAATTACTTCAGATTATAACTTACTTTTCATCTATACTTTTTGGTTACTGTTCTAAGAACTGTACGCTTACCTTTATGAAAGACAATTCTGCTTGAAAGGCGGTAATCATATGTTCAAAAACAGTTTCGTGTTTACAGTATTAGATTTAATTTGTATATGTCTTCTTTAACGTTCTCTTTTTCTCCATCAGACCCTTAGTCTGTCAAAACGGCGCGACCTGCACGAACTCCGTTGGCGGTTTCTCCTGCATCTGCGTAAACGGCTGGACAGGCCCAGAGTGCTCTGTGAACATCGACGACTGCGCCGGCGCCGCCTGCTTCAACGGTGCTACGTGCATCGATCGAGTTGGGGCGTTTTACTGCAAGTGCACGCCTGGGAAGACTGGTAAGATTGCCTTTTTACTCTCTGTTAATTGAATCACATACTTTCAATAACGAACATGTTCAACAGGATAAGTATTGGAGATGTACGTTGATGTGCGATGATGTACAGTGATGCAATCTTTATCAACTTATTCTACGAAATTTGTACAACTATATCATCTGCCAAACCTTTGCCAACTTTCTATTTGTAACATATTATTTTATTTAGTTCTTGTTGGACACAAAGGCCTGTTCTTCTAATCTTCTGTATCTAAATTTGCCTCTGTTGTTATCTTATTTTAATATTCTGTCTGATTCAAGACAAAATATACATTCATGTCATGTATGACTGTTTAGTTTAGGATTACAGCATATGTTATTGATTAGTGGTTCCTATGGTTGTTGTGTACGGTGCATTTTAGCAACAAAATCATATTGGACTTTTCTGACGCATTTCAACGTCATGATAAATCGTTTTAACTGTTTGATCAATTTAACTAACATGATGATCAATCAATCTTATTCTTTTTCTTACCTTTACGTTGACGTTATAAATAAATCCTAATTTATCGGCCAGGTTTGACTTGTTATTAGATTCAGTGTCTCTGATTATATTTATTCTCAGGTCTTCTGTGCCATCTCGATGACGCCTGTACCTCCAACCCTTGCCACGCCGACGCCATATGTGATACGAGTCCCATCAATGGCTCCTACACTTGCTCCTGTGCTTCAGGGTACAAAGGCCTTGATTGTTCTGAGGACATCAACGAGTGTGAACAGGGTAAGTTGAAACTACATTAATTACAGCTCTGAATCTACTCAAATTTGTTTCAATATCGTATTTTGTAAAAATACCCATTATGACAGTGGACCACAGTATGTTTTTCTTTTATTTGCAATCTATTGTTTACTATGTGGATTATCCGACAGTTTAACATTGACAAAACTTTTATAAATCCGTTCTATATGAAAATTTTTATTTTGGTGGAAAGCGTTCACTGTCGCCCATAAATCTTATGGTCAAAACTATGTTGCCAACCTGATAAATATGTTCTCTCTTATAATGAGGTTGTAGGTATGGAGATATAAAAGTTCTTCCTCAGCAGGATCACCATGCGAACACGATGGCATCTGCGTGAATACCCCAGGCTCATTCGCCTGCAATTGTTCTGTGGGCTTCACTGGACCAAGATGCGAGACCAACGTGAACGAGTGCGAGAGCCACCCTTGCAGAAACGATGGGTCCTGCCTCGACGATCCTGGCACCTTCAGATGTGTATGCATGCCTGGTAAGTGCATTAACTTTTAAAGACTTTAGGTGTTGAGAATAACACGGCTTAGTATGTCGAGAGACTTAGTTCATCCCCAGTTGCAATTACTGATTCAATGTATTTCTTATTAAGTTTACTTACGTATTTAAATACATGCTACTGAACCTCAAGAGTTCCCCTTTATAACGGTACATACATAACGCAAGACCCCCTAGGTAGACGTCGCTGAGCAACAATTTGCTCCCTGGTTGACAGCGCGGTGACCGCGCCTGATGATTATCATTAGTAGAGGGAGACAGAATGTGCGGTGGAAAAAGATAAACGGGCGTGCAAGGGTTACCACCTGATACATTTTATATTTATAAGGCTAATGCCGTTGAATTCTTCTTAAGGTGAGCGCGTTCCTGAATGGACGGGATGGGCCCTTATTACGAGTAGTATTAGGAATGTCACTGGCTAAGTCGGATACTTTGTTGTACTTGTTCAGTCTAATTATATGGTACGATTCTAAAGGCATATATTTAAATTGAATAGTTTTAAAATGAGGTATTTTGGCTGTGTCATGAAAAGAAAGAGTCAATGTGGATTTCCCATGTTCACTTAAGTACTCGACTATTAAATATCTTACCAGTGCATCTCAATATTGATTGTGTGGTTCCCGACTTAGAATAGGGTCATGCGCGAGTGTCAAGACGACTTAGGATTGCACCAGGGACGGGCAGCAGCGTTCTCCTATTCAGATCATTACTGCGAGCACCAATCCACCTGCCAAGCGTGGCGATTATGGCAAATCCCCCAATGGACAGCCCACCAAAAGTGGCATTTTATTGGGGAGGCTTATGTTCAGCAGTGGATGTATTTTGGCTGATGATGATCAGCAGGTTGGGTCTGTACAGTTGGGGCTTTAAAATGATCGTAGCTATAGAAATGAAACTGCACCTTCGAAACGATCCCATAATATATAGATCTTTTTTACATTTATTATTCGTGGCATCCGGCAACCCTAGGCCAGACCCGATTCCCATAGCGAAGAGAGCGGCGCCCGCGCATTGTGTTCTACGCGGAAACGTTACGGGGACCTAACGACAGCATTGCGATCTTTATTCTATTGTAGTAGGGACGCTGTTTCCACCAACGATATGTCTATTATTAATCTGCAGATCTTTGCGTAATAAGATTTTAGATGCACTTTATAATTTAACAGTACCAAATATTTCAACTACAAATAAATAATATACCTGATATCTACCTAAATAACTACTAATATCTACCTACGTCCGCACCGAGGCAAAGTTCCAAATGGCTATCAACCAAAGGGAACGTTCGTTCAATTAAATTTTCTTTATTCCACATTTAAATATATCCTTACCATAATATAGTGAGCGAGACAGATAGTTCTTTTAGTTTAGTTCCTATTCTGAAATCAAATCTTGAGTAATTTTAATTTGTACGGTTGAAGAGATTCCCATTTTAAGTGCTTAGTAAATAAACTGTGATTCTCAATTCCATGAGCAAATTACACATGAAATTTTAATGAATTTGAAAATGGTAGGTGTAATATTTTAACTCACACTATCGACTGAGAAATTATTATATCCCGTTAAAAATATAATTAAGAAAAGGAAGCCATTAAGTTTATAACTAACTTTACAGATTTTCTGAAATTGATTTTATAGGTAATTATTTTACGAGCAATTTTATATTTTAGAGTAATAACCGATTTAAGAGCCTCTATCCTTTAGATGAAATTTATAATTAATAAAACCATATAAGTGTGTATTTTAGAAAAGCTATGGCGTTATAAACAGTACGTTACTTTAAAGTCAATGGAAGATATTAGCGAAGTGTAAATATGTGTTCTTGGTGTTTTTGGTGTTTATGGCAAATCGCCCAATGGACAGCCCACCAAAAGTGGCATTCTGTTGACGTGGCTTGTTTTCAGCAGTGGACGTATTTCGGCTGATGATGATAGGGCGAACACCGGGCACTATTAGCCTCACCGAATCATGCAGGGCTCTGATGAGGTGGACAATTATTTCCCTAGCTAATCGTGGTACCTCAACAAGGTGACGATGTTGTTTGCGACACATCACGTCAAGGGGTATCACGGGGCGAAAAGCGAGCGAAGGAAAGTCACTTTGCGACATTAGATTGCACGAAGTAGCGATTCGTCTCTGCCTACCCCCCTGGGACTAAGGCCTGCGCATTATGTATGTATGAGAAATACTTTCTATTAAGTATTTTGTGGTTATGTTTTTTTTAATAAGATCTGACTGTTACGTCCTGTAGATAATGTGTTAATTTTAGAAGATTCTGTTTTATTGAGTTAGTACACAAGAATGTCATCGACGCAATGATGCGTACGAATAAAGTCACTCATTGGAACCAACTCCCTATAAACACCGACTAAATTACATATTGCCATATCTTATATAACCTTACAAAGCATTCCTCCCATCACAACTTAGCAGCGTTAAGCTCAGCTTAAGATATTATATAACTCTACCAAGTGTAATACGACAGAGTATATAAGTAAGCTGATACGTTTGGTCGTATGTTACTTTTGGTCGCTTAGCGGTACATGCATGAGTGAACGCAGACCTGTCTGGTAAGTAGATAAATAAGGGCATGTTGACAGGGCCGTAGTGGTGACTTCTCCGCTTTTTGCGGTCTTCATTTTGCCCTCCTAAGCGAAAAACCATAAAACTCTTCGAGACAGCAGATAACATATTCTCCTATTTTTAAACAATTCGTTCGTTTATTATCTTAATACGATACCCCATTATACACAGGGACATCGTCCGCGTGGACAACTTAACATTACACATTCTTATGTATTACGTGTTACTAAATCTAAAAGAAATCTATTAATCTGGTTATGCATTAAAAATATTAATATACATAAAAAAACATACTATCCAATTGAGAACCTCCTTTTTTGAAGTCGGGTAAAAATTAGCGTTCCGGCGGCGGTTTCGCCCGTTGGGCCACAGTTTTTTAGGTTTCCGTAGCCAAATGGCAAAAAACGGAACCCTTATGGATTCGTCATGTCTGTCTGTCTGTCCGTCCGTATGTCACAGCCACTTTATTCCGAAACTATACGAACTTACTATTGAAACTTGGTATGTGGATGTATTCTGTGAAATTTGGTATGTGGATGTATGTATTCTTACGTGTGGATAGGTCTTCAAAAATGATATTGAGGTTTCTAATATAATTTTTTTCTAAACTGAATAGTTTGCGTGAGAGACACTTCCAAAGTGGTAAAATGTGTGTGTCCCCCCCCCCCCCCCCCCTGTAAGAAAATGATAAAACTAAAAAAATATATGATGTACATTGCCATGCAAACTTCCACCGAAAATTGGTTTGAAAGGGATCTAGTAAGTAGTTTTTTTTAATACGTCATAAATCGTAAACCACAATACTATTATTAAAACATCGATCAAAGTTACAACGAACTACAATAACGAACAACAATAAAATATATTATGTTACTTGCTGCTACGGAACCCTTCATGGGCGAGTCCGACTCGCACTTGGCCGCTTTTTTTTAAATAAAGTTGACATTTATATTTTTTTTTATATTTTAATATTGTGCAAATTAGGTGATATTTCCTTCCCCCCCCCCCCCCTCCAATTTGTCCTTTCCATACCCTTTCTTTCTTTCCTTCTCCATCCCCTTCCCACAACGTTGAAAACCTTTTCCCCCACCCCTTCCCTCTCTCTCTCCCCCTTCCCTTAACCCACCCCTTCCTACACCCTTTATTTACCACTGCCCCCTCATCTTTCCTCTCTTACCCTAATCCCTCTATTCTTTTCCATCCGACTTCCTTCCCCTCCTATTCCCTTCCTATGTTGCATATCCAATTAACTGTACAACAAAATGTCTCTCAAACTGCTGTAAATGCCTTCCCCAATGAATGCCAGAACGCCCTACAGATCCAGCCGCTTCCGGCCACCATCTTCAGGTCATCCATACACCTGGCGGCAGGGCGTCCCACCCTGCGCGTGGGACGTCGCGTCCCACTCTAGAACCCATCTGCCCCAACGGCCGTTCGGTACTACGACAGATGTGACCTGCCATTTCAGCTTACTAATTCTTTCGGCTATGTCGGTCACCTTCGTTATTCATAGGATCTCCTCATTACGAATCATATCCCTCATAGAGACCCCGAGCATTGCCCTCTCTAAAGCTCGCAGAGCCACTTGAATCTTGTGGATCAGGCCCACCATCAGTGTCCACGTCTCCGCGCTGTAATCATGACAGGCAGGACGCACTAATTAAAGATTTTTGTCTTTAAACATTGTGGAATAGGTGACGTAAAGACTTGACGCAGTTTTCCGAATACTGCCCACCCTAACTGGATTCTTCTGTCAGCTTTTGAAATTGATCCTACCCAACTATATTGTCTGTCCTAGGCAGACGTACTCCTGAACAGCTTCGATATTGACATTGTCGACGATCACCGGTCTAATACAGGGCCACTAATTATCGAATAGCTAACTTTTTGTATCGAGACTTGTGGAAATACCTGAAATACATCAGCTAAAATAAATATATAAATGAGCTTTAAAACATCTCTGTCACTTTCTGTGAAGTTCTTGAAACGACCAGTAATGTTGAACTACACTTTCATACAAATGATATGAAATGAGAGGTCAACTTGTATATCAGCTTCCTGACATTTTATTGAGATATGACTTATACCAGTATGAGGCCCGAACTCAAAGCTATTAAACAGTGAAAACGCCGTCAACTTCTGTTCAGCAGTTTCCAAGATTAGCCCGTACATACATACATACATACAGACATAAGAAATTTTTTAATTATATTTTTGGACTCTACTGGTCTTCAGTAACGTCCGGGCAGTGAATATTTTTTTTTAACTTTAATGTACAGATTCGCTTTTCTTTTGTTTTTTCTACTCTTTTATTATATGTATAGATAACATCCTACAGGTCCTAATATTCAGATTTTATTCAAGCATTATTTTATTTAGATAATCGTTTCAAAAATCAAAATCAAAATATTTATTTTCAAAATTGGAATACATTATTCTCTTTTTGACGTCAAATTCTGCCTAAAACTACTCCACTTCCACCTGTATAACCGAGGGGAAGAAGTGGCAACAAACCCAACGGCACAGGGCCCTACCTTTGATTTATCTTATTCATTACATTATTATTAAGTCTACCTATGCTGAGCCATCAAGCACTCCATGGACATTTATCATTTAAGTATAGTCATCTAACTTATAGTAGGCTTTCTTGCACAGATTAACTTTAATAGAAGATTTGAATTTTTGTTCAGACAAGTTAATAATTTCATTCGGAACCTTATTGTAGTAACGCACGCACAGCCCCACAAAAGAATTATTGATCTTAGACAATCTAGAATGATGTATTTGAACTTTATTATTATTTCTAAGATTTAAATTATGCCTCTCATTATTTAAGCTGAGTAAAGAAAGGTTCTGTCTGACGAACATAATGTTAGCGAATATGTATTGACATGGCACCGTCATTATATTTATTTCCTTAAATAATTCTCTTAGAATCACGACCACGAAGCCCATAAATAGATCTTATTACTCTTTTTTGTAAAATGAATATAGAATCGATATCAGCGGCACGACCCCAGAGCAAAAGGCCATATTAGTTTAGAGTTTCATTAGATCGTTTTGAGGAATACGATGAAATAGGAGACTAATTTATAATTATTAAAATTATTATTTACTAAAAACTGTAGTGCTATTCTACATAACGCAAAATAATTTTAAAACCGGCCATAATTACTGCAAACAGAAATTAAATTACGATAATATGACTAAATTGTAAGGATTTTGCTATGATAATTATATTTTAGAGGTTAAACTTTTTGTTTGTTTAACGTCTAGGTACATTAAAACTTGTAAGTACATCAATCCCTCAACGTTTGTGTAGTGTAGTTAATTTTGAATGACATTACATACATTAAGTCGTAAAATAACATTTTGCTTAATGTTGATACTACCTTATTAAAGTTCTCCGGTTTATTAATTTTTGCCCTCAGCTTTGCCGGGGCGCTAATAACGTCTTAATCCGGCACTGCACGTAAGAAACTGAGTATGACGGCATTATAATTTTTTTATAATATAAAATTGTCCTCTAGGCCCTTGCACTCAAGGTTTTTTTCACTTTTGTGCAGTGACCGTTGGCGATCGTAGTTTCTTTTTAATTATGAAGCTTATTTAGTGCAATAAGCATTTTATATGTGGATATATGATTAAACAAGTTACTGCAAGTATTAACATGATGATAAGGTGGTCGCTTATCAATTTCTCCGGCCTACTACTACCACTCTGGAGTATCATATCATTTGTGACAATCAATATCAGGTTATTTTTGTCTCCACTGCAGGAGCACAACCCTCTGTCATCTGTCGGAGACAGTCGGAGGATTTGGCCTACACTCCCCGCGCTGGCCAGACGGGTTGGGGAGGCCTGATTAATGTTTTATAATGTATTCCCTTAGTCGCCTTATACGACATCCACGGGAAGAGTTGGAGTGGTCCTATTCTATTCTACCGGTAACCACACGGCAAATTTTGTGACAATATTTAACGTTTATTTAATGAACTTATGTGCACCAACTTTCAGAGTGCAATAGCATATACAAAAAAAAAAATTTACTACTGTCGCCATCTTTGTTTCTGGAAGTTTGTTGCGCCGCCGTTTCTTCTTCACAGCGCTAACAGCTAACACCTAGGAAGCGGTAAAACAATTACTTGTATAAATGTGCCAAGTGTAGGTAGGTACTCATGTGCAATAAAGATTTTTGACCCTGATTAGAGCGTCCACCGATGGATTCCACAATATCTAGGAACATGAAACTTTAAACAGGAAGTTTCTTGTAATTTCTGTATTTTTATCTGCAAATATCTTTAAAAAGAATTCCTTGAAAATTAGTCCTTGTTTTCAGTTTTCAACATTTATTATACTTGCCTATTAGTTATTTTCACTATTTTGCGCATCAAATATAGTTTCTCCTAAATATTACGTCAGTAAAATAGAGGCATCTTCCTCACTTCGTACTCACATCTTCCTGCGTAAGCGCAAAGCTCTCAGACTAGTTCGCGTGTTGCATTCCCCTGGAATGACTCTAGAATGTGGCGGTAGGTGGTTTTAAATTTCTTTCCTTACCTTTTTCAATACCACGCAGCGGTGACAAACAGGCTTTGAGCGGTGGCTGTCCCTTGAAGTTAATAACACAGATTTAGCCCAGAGGTAGTTTTAGAAAATCTTATAAATAAAATCGTAAACTTCGCGTGTCTGTACATTGAAGATATTTGCAAAAAAAAAAATGGGGGGTCTAAGGATAAGCAACAGAACACATTTCGATCATTTTTGAAATTTTTGTCTGTTTGTCTGTTTATCTGTTTGTCTGTTTGTCGGTTTGTCTGTTTGTCTGTGAGTTTGTGCACGCATCACTTAAAAACGACTGAACGGACTTTGATGGACTTTTCATAGAAACATGGGACTTATTTCATTGCAATCGGTGCAGTCAATCAAAAGTTATGCGAATTTATAGTTTCCGAAAACTCGCATTCACTGCGACGAATGTAGTAGGGTGTAAATGTTCGACTGAATTCGTGAGCGGTAGCGGGAGCGGGTATGGTACCAGTGTAATTTGAGTGTTTGAACTTTTGACTGAGTTACCCGATTACGATGAATTTGTGGTATACGTATGCAACAAAGTAATGTTGGTCGGAATTTGGATTGCGATGGATTAGTTACGAGGACTACATTTGGAGAGACGAGGGAAAGAGGTTTGAGGGGTGGGTTGAGGGGAGAGCTGAGGGGAGGTTTGAGAGGAGGGACCTGGACCTGGACTTGGACTTGGACCTGGACATGGACATGGACATGGACATGGACCTGGACTTGGACCTGGACCTGGACCTGGACCTGGACCTGGACCTGGACCTGGACCTGGACCTGGACCTGGACCTGGACCTGGACCTGGACCTGGACCTGGACATGGGCCTGGACCTGGACCTGGACCTGGACCTGGACCTGGACCTGGACCTGGACCTGGACCTGGACCTGGACCTGGACCTGGACCTGGACCTGGACCTGGAGCTGGAGCTGGAGCTGGACCTGGACCTGGACCTGGACCTGGACCTGGACCTGGACCTGGACCTGGACCTGGACCTGGACCTGGACCTGGACCTGGACCTGGACCTGGACCTGGACCTGGACCTGGACCTGGACCTGGACCTGGACCTGGACCTGGACCTGGACCTGGACCTGGACCTGGACCTGGCATGGACCTGGCATGGACCTGGACCTGGACCTGGACCTGGACCTGGCATGGACCTGGACCTGGACCTGGACCTGGACCTGGACCTGGACCTGGACCTGGACCTGGACCTGGACCTGGACCTGGACCTGGACCTGGACCTGGACCTGGACCTGGACCTGGAGTGGGATAGGGAACGAAAGTGGGAATGGGAGCGTATCCTGTAGTCCACGCGAGCGGAGCCGCGGGCACAGCTAGTACAAAATAATTGTCATGGAATTGTACGTACGAGAATTAGCGACATCTATCTTCTAATTATGTACCTGTATTTCGCTTATTACACTAAGCTTCTTTTCAAAATAAGTGTTTCTACACAGATACAAACTGTTTGTTGAAATGAGCATATTAGTTGTATAAAAATCAAATCAAAAATATGATGGTCTCATATACAGGGCGGAAGAGAATAGTCCGAAAAATTCAAACTGATATAGCTATTAGAAGGCCTGATGCTAAAACCACTTGAATAGAAAACAAAAACGCATAAAATAGTTGCTACTACAAAAAAAGTGATTTTTTTACCATCGATAGTTATTATTATAGGGAATAATAGGGCACTATTAGCCTTACCGAATCATGCGGGGCTCTGATGAGGTGGACCATTATTTCCCTAGCTAATCGTGGTACCTCAACAAGGCGGTGATGCTGTTCGCAACACATCACGTCAACGGGGTATCATCGGGCGAAAAGCGGGCGAAGGAAAGCCACTTTGCGACATTAGGTTGCGCAAAGTGGCGATACATCGTCTCTGCCTACCCCTCTGGAGCCAAGGCGTGAGCATTATGTATGTATATATGTAGGGATAATAGGCGAGCAGCAATTTGCGGGTATGCATAGGCATAGGTCATTCGCCATGATACGCTTCACGTATGTGGTGCCAGAGCAGAACAAATCCAATTCCATATGGATGCATGTGCCATTGTAATAATTGCTCGCTCGCAGCAGAAATGCATTCCGTCTGTAGTTGGTGGTACTGAGTGGTACCAGTAATAGTGATCGCTGCCTGAGTCCCAATTGGTTAGTGCGAAGATTTAGTTTGGCAAGCAATTCCGGGCAATCTACTGAGCCATTTGCGATACTGGTAAGGTAGCAATATTTAAACTATGCTAAACCAGCTGGTCATATGTATAATCTAAATCGTGTATTAAACATTGAAATATGCGCATAAAGTGAGCATTAGCATGCGCCGGACATTCCCATTGTGGCTTGTGATCCGAAATCGTGACGATTGGGTCACCGTTCAAGGCACGAGGGGCAGCGGCATGTATTATCTATCAATACAACTAAGTTATATTTCAACATTATCTCAACTGTATTAGTAAGCAGCGTAGGGAACCCCTTCTTAGAATAGGATCACCCTCAATATTCCAGTATTGTCGTATGGTTTCCGACGGAGTAGAATAGGACTACTCCAACTCTTCCCGTGGATGTCGTACAAGGCGACTAAGGGCGACTACATTATAAAACATCAATCAGGCCTCCCCAACCCGTCTGGCCAGAGCGGGGAGTGTAGGCCAAATCCTCCGTCTGTCTCCGGCAG
The DNA here is from genome assembly GCA_947086405.1 of Esperia sulphurella. NCBI lineage: Eukaryota > Metazoa > Arthropoda > Insecta > Lepidoptera > Oecophoridae > Esperia > Esperia sulphurella. The sequence continues at coordinate 16,167,615 of OX352260.1, forward strand.
ATAAGAGAGGGTTGTGCTCATGCAGTGGAGACAAAAATAACCAGATGATGATGATGATGATTTCAGTAGGCGGTAGGCGTCGTCAACGCGACTAAGGCATTGCACTAGGGACGTATAGAGTGTTCTCCTGTGTATATTAAGATTATTACTGCGATTGCCAATCCGCCTGCCAAGCGTGGTGATTATGGCAAACCCCCAATGGACAGCCCATCAAAAGTGGCACTCTACTGGGGAGCAGTGGGCGTATTTCGGCTGATGATGATAGTGGCGGAATACCTAGTGATCCGTGGTTTGATATAAGGTTGTATTTGATCGACAATATCTCATCGTCTTACTCGTTAGGTCCTGAAATAGGACATAGGATAGTTTTTATCCCGAAAAAACATCCCATTACTACGGGAAATACATAATAATTTGTGATGTTAAGTTGTCCACGCGGACGAAGTCGCGGGCAACAACTAGTATAAATGTTTTATTAAAATAAACTAAGGACCAGATTTTATTTATTTGTAAGTTTCACATACGAGTACGTAATATAAAAATTTTAGTTCGTTATTGTTTATCTCTTGCGCCAACTTGAGACATGCGCCCGCGCTCAGGGCGGGGCCATCCCTACCAAACGACCATTTTGGTACGAAAAGCATTCAATAGGCCATGTCGGTTAAGAATAACTTGCGTAATAACAACATTTATAATGCCCACAGCATTTTCATCGCAATTATTGTTAGGAACAATGCTTTAGGCAAACTATTTCAGGTACCTACCTAACCTTATTTTTTAAATACTGTATGATCAGACATACAGATCCCTATGAGAAGTTTTATTCTTTTTACAAGCGTTTAGACCATTACAAGAATAAACACAAACCCGTGTATACATTTAAATAAAAATCAGTACCTACTGGGTTTAAAGGTATATCTTCTCTTACTCTGGTTTATCCTTTAAGTTCTATAAAAGCTGCTTAACATTAAGAACAACTGTTATGGTGTTCAAAGATTTGTAAAGACAGCGCGTGTAGTCAAATTTAAACCTAGAAGGGTATAGATTCCCAATCAAATATGGGTAAAGAATCTCTACGATGCAGAGAAGCTAAAGCCCATATATCCAACTATTTCCAAATACGAGAAAATTCCTACTTCCTTAAAGGCAGAGAGACGATTAATTAACTTAGAAACTCCATAACAGAGCCTGTAATATACATGAACGGCCTTCCAACGTCCTCTACGGAACGGTCATAAGATTCACCTTTTGATGATGATTTTCTTTGAACGAATGCGAGGCGACATTCCACATTTGGTGGGATAGTAATTGCTTGTAATGCCACGCCAAAATGATCACTAACACCTTATGATAAAAGTGATAGCCGAGTAGCAGACTTTATAAGGGCACTATCGGACACTGGTCTGAGCTAGATTCTGTCGCCTGGGGCGTTTTCACCATCTCAAATACTTAAATTATACTTAAGTCCCTTACAGTTATAGTCGATTTTCAATTGAATATAGTTGAAAGGAATTGAAGACCAGTCCAAAAGAATGGCAGACCGTAAATCAGCCAGTTTGCGACTCTAACTTTTTATATTTAAGATTTATATTTAAGTGATGGTACAGATGAAAGGGTTTTAAAGCATCTGGGAAGGCCAATTAGCATTCCTGCAGTCCCGTCTTGCAAAGTAAACATGATTTTTTGTATGTTTGTCTATTTGTCATGCATTACTGTTGATGGGAACTTTATGGTGGATATCCAACTCGTTTCGCATATAAATAATATGGTGAATAAACCTGCCAAAAAATTTATACATACTCGTAGAATTTTTTACTTGAAACCGTAATTATCATTTCTACATTAATATTCTAGTATTAGTTCTGATTTTTTTTCTTGGAAACTGTTCTATGATTTATATAAAATTTGACAAGAATATGAAGGAACATTGAAGTTACTTTTTATTCTTGAACACCGAATTGACTCACCTTATAAATTCTAGTTTAAAGATTCTTCAAGGAAATATTAATTTAAGAAATGCTTTTGATTGTTGAGACGATTTCTTGAAGCATTTTTTTATTTTGTTTAATTTTTTTTTCTAGAACTGACTTTCTACTAAATAAGTATATGACCACCAGCTTCTAAGTACTAAACTTGCCAATATTTCATTATCGTTTAATAAGTCACGCGCCAATATTATTAAAAGCTTGTGTATTTTACATCGTAACTTTACTTTGTTGCGACCATTATGTGTTTTACGAGACTGGAATACATTTTAACTCTTAGCCGACCAATAAAGTAGCTGAATAGTCCGCTTTAGTCGCATGAGTGAAGTTTAATTTACAAAGTCTTCAGGACTGTTTTTAGAGTTATTAGGACTAAAGTTTGAGGGTAAAAAAAAGTTGATTTATTTTTTATCCCGTCTTGCACGTGTCTTTTTAATATTAAGATTTTGTTAATATTATATGATATATAAATATGTCAGACATTTACACCAATTATCCAGTCCCAAACTAGGCAGAGCCTGTGGTATGGTTACTAGATAACGGATAGACATACTTAAATATATGAACATCCAAAGACTTTGGTACAAACATTCATATTCATCATACGAAACATTTGCCCCTAGCGGGATTCGAACCCGCAACCTCCGGCGTGGCAGTCCGAGAGCTACCCGTTCCGCCACGGAGGTCGTCAATTATTATTGGCTTTCTCATTCTGGCTTAGTGATAAATATTTGTTTTCTTATTCATTTATTTAGCCATTTTTAAAGTAAGGAATACAAGATTGAATTGATTTGTCTATTCTACTTTTTGTTTGGTAAGTATGTCTTTGTGGCCAGTCTTCCCGTGGAGTTGTCAAAGCGACTAAGGGATTGCACCTGTGATGGGCAGCAGCGTTCTCTTGTGTATATTAAGATCATTACTGCGATCACCAATCCGTCTGCCAAGCGTGGTGATTATGGCAAATCCCCCAATGGACAGCCCACCAATAGTGATTCTATTGGGGAGGCTTATATTCAGCAGTGGACATATTTCAGCTGAAGATGATGTCTTTCATATGTTGTTTGATATTTCTGAACCTTTTTAATGTTGATTTTTTATTATTTTGTCATTGTATATATGTAATATTTATCCGTGTGGTTTCTGGTAGAGTAGAATAGGACCACACCAACTCTTCCCGTGGATTTCGTACAAGGCGACTAAGGGAATACATTGTAAAACATCAATCAGGCCTCCCCAACCCGTCTGGTCAGCGCGGGGAGTGTAGGCCAAATCCTCCGTCTGTCTCCGGCAGATGAGAGAGGGTTGTGCTCCTGGAGTGGAGACAAAAATAACCTGATGATGATGAATGATGATTATCTTTTTCTTCTTTCTCAGGTTTTACGGGGACCCAATGCGAAGTGGAAATCGACGAATGCGCGAACAACCCTTGCCTAAACGGAGGTGTCTGTCATGATATGATCAACGCTTTTAGATGCACTTGTGTTATTGGGTGAGCACCTATCTATTTATAATTAAAATTGTAAAAATCGTAGCATTTAAGAAAAAAGAACTCATGCTGTTGTACAGAATCTAAATGATTCGATTAGGGCTGTTTTAAATATCTATCTGGTCTTAGGAGCCCTGGATACTTCGACCCTTTTCGAACTTTTGTGCCAAACCTCTATACACCAACGGTGCCCCAAGTCGATTTGGTAGACTTCACATACGCCTTAGAATGCCTTATTTGGTATATGCAGGTTTTCAAAGGTTTGGTTTGAAGTTATTATAAATAAACCGTACTTAACTAATTCGAAAACCTCAGGTACCGGCGGGGTTTGGACCCACGACCTCATGAAAGTGAACCGACTGCCCAACCAACTAACTGCCACGGCTGTTTTATTAGAAATATCTGTTTTTAAAGATCTAACTAAAATAAAAAAAACGTGTCATAAACTTCGGTCAGACAATTCAAAATTGGAAACTAAACAGGAAAAAACGAAATCCCCATCAAGACCTATTTAAAAACTCGCTATCCTTTGTAAATATAATGCAATATTGGGCTCGATTCTGAAGGCACAATGTTAAAATTTGACAGCTTTAAAACTGTTGCTATCCTTGTCACACAGTATTTTGAAGATAAAGACGAAACCAATTTTAGCGCTGTCAAATTTTAAATGTGTGTCTTCAAAATCGGGCCCATTTAATGTCTAATGGCCTGTAATTGGGCATTTCTAAATGCCTATAAAGAATTCTATCTTACTCTATAATTATGTTTATTAGGTGGACATTTTTATGTGGTTATTTAAATTAAAACTTAATAACAACACTTCTAATGATAACTCAAAATTGCAGGTTCACGGGAGCTCGGTGCCAAGTTAACATAGACGACTGTGCGTCAAGTCCGTGCCGCAACGGCGGAACGTGTCACGACTCCATCGCAGGATACACTTGTGAATGTCCTCCTGGATACACTGGTAAGTTGTTTTCTTGGTCTTGGAAACGAGTTTGAATGAGGTTCTAGAGTTTGAATGTGATTCTGGAGTTTGAATGAGATTCTGGAGTTTGAATGAGATTCTAGAGTTTGAATGAGATTCTGGAGTTTGAATGAGGTTCTAGAGTTTGAATGAGATTCTGGAGTTTGAATGAGGTTCTAGAGTTTGAATAGAGTTTTAAATTTGGAATGATTTTCTAGAAACAATTGCTTTTTTCGTGGGTTAGAAATTATGTGCACTTGTGGATGATGGATTATTATTATTTGGAACTGAAAACCACATTCTTTATTCTTGAGCTGAATGAGCTCTTTCTTTATATAGAGTACATTATATAATTATATAGATATTATCAGGTAGAAGTTTTCTAGTTTGATGTTCGTATATAAGTGTCAACTATTAAGCTCTGTCTAAGAAATACTCAGACCCATGCAAAGTGCTTCAATATCTTGTTGGGCTTCCGCATATGTTTCACATTTGCCTTAAAAAATAAATTTTTTCCAGGCATGTCGTGCGAAACGAACATCAACGACTGCCTGTCCGCGCCGTGCCACCGCGGCGAGTGCATCGACGGCGACAACAGCTTCACGTGCAACTGCCACCCCGGGTACACCGGCCGCGTGTGCCAGACGCAGATCAACGAGTGCGAGTCCAACCCTTGTCAGTTTGGAGGTAAGACTGGGAAATTTCTTTAAATTTACCTTAGCAAAAGGTTCAAGCAATGAATACCACAGACATGTGGCAGGCAGCAGCGACACCTGTGCGAGGGTTAGCACTGCGATAGCCATTATGGACAATGTGATGACATCATATTTTTTTCAAAATGGCGGAGGATTAAAATTAACTCAAATTCCACATCACTAGTGGCATCTCCCTGTTATAAAACATTTATAGCAAAATATTGGTATTTATTTAAAAATATTTTACTTATGTATAGATTATATTAAGGGAAATGTACATTTCCTTTGATAAAATAAACTCTTTAACCAAAATATGTTTTTAAATAATTTTTTTACACATAATAATTAAAAAAGTTTCATATACTTAGTAATTTTTGTTGTTGAACAAATCGCCATACTCTTTTAACAATGTTAACTCCATATCTCAAGCCGCGTATCTTTTGTTTCCAGGACATTGTGAAGACCTAATAGACGGCTACCAGTGCCGGTGCAAGCCTGGGACATCGGGTCGCAACTGTGAGATCAACGTAAACGAATGCTACTCCAACCCTTGCAGGAATGGGGCCACCTGCAATGACGGCATCAACAGGTATGTGTACTGTACAAGATTATTATAGATTTCTTTGCAAACAACGACGATATGCATTGACTTTTGTCAACTTCCTCTGTTTTCTTATTTTCTTTGTTGGTTTTTGTCAATTTCCTTTTGAAGTATTTTTAAAACTATTTCTTTCTGCTATTCTTGGTTTACATATTTCTTTGCCTATTTACTTTCTATCTTTTTTTTATTCTCTTCATTTTCTTTTCAAGCAGCAACGATTCTGAGTAAGTTGTATGGTTTGAGTTGTTTTTCTTGCGTAGAGAATGTGTAAAGTAAAGAGTCTATATTCTGATTACATTGTTATGATCATTATAAATCTTTAAATTAATTATCGTATCATATGTCATTATTGACTTTGTGTGAAGTTACTAATAAGTATTGTGAAAGATTGCGTTTTTATATTAGGTTGATATGCTTTGTAGAGTTTAAGAATTATATATGTAAAGTATATTGTATTTAAATTGCTAGTCGTTTTCCGTTTCATGGCTGTATTATCTTTATCATCAAAGTTCTTTAATCGCTAAACTTCATTATATAATCGTTATGTCCAGGTACACCTGCGAGTGTATCCCAGGCTTCACCGGACAGCACTGCGAGACGAATATCAACGAATGTATCTCTAACCCTTGTGCCAATGGAGGCAAATGCATCGACAGGATCAATGGGTTCCGATGCGAGTGTCCTCGAGGGTATTATGATGCTAGGTCAGTTGAACTGTCACTTTGTGTAGCGAATTTGCCGTGTGGTTTCCGGTAGAGTAGAATAGGACCACTCCAACTCTTCCCGTTGATGTCGTACAAGGCGACTGAGGGAATACATTATAAAACATCAATCAGGCCTCCCCAACCTGTCTGGCCAGCGCGGGGAGTGTAGGCCAAATCCTCCGTCTGTCTCCGGAAGATGAGAGAGGGTTGTACTCCGGCAGTGGAGGCAAAAATAACCTGATGATGTAGCGAATTGATATGTACTGAATGTACATTCAGGTGGTGATTATGGCAAATCCCCCAATGGACAGCCCATCAAAAGTGGCATTCTATTGGGGAGGCTTATGCTCAGCAGTGGACGTATTTAGGCTGATGATGATACAAGTGATAAAAACAGATTAGCTGTTAGTTTTGTAGAGACCCAATATCACATACTTATAGTTTTTTTTTGTACAGAAAAAATCCGATACTTTTCAAACGAATGCTGCTCAGCGAGGTGTGAAGCGGCAGGCTCACGCGCCGTAATGCCCATAAACTCTGATGTTTTTCAGAAAACTTGAAAACGTTGTGCCTTTTATTTACTTAATTTATTACAGAGCATTTTATCAAAAAATATATATAAAAAATTATCATCTGTATTAAAGGCGTTACTCGTTTTGTTAATCGTGTTCGTTATATTCCAGATGCTTGTCGGATGTAAACGAGTGCGCTTCGAACCCCTGCATCAACGGTGGGACCTGCGAAGACGGAGTGAACCAGTTTATTTGCCATTGCCTTCCTGGATATGGAGGTATGTCATTAGTCATTTTATTACCATTGGAAGGACTTTTCATGGCAAAAATATGACATTCTTAGTGCTCGATATAATTTTACTAACGATATCGATAAATAAATGAATTTAAATATTACATACACTTGTCTAAATCACAAACTAGGATTTTCTTCACTACGGGACAAGGATAGGGCGAACCACAAATATAACATCCGGGCCGGGACAAACTTGTACAAATTGTACCGGGACTGATTGACCGGAACAAACTTGTTAAATTTAAAATATTGTATTATTTTCTGCCAATAAATGCATATTCCCTATTGTCCATGTGTACAGACGAGTTAGTGTATACGATGATTTATGACGGTGATGTACTGGTTACCATTCTTAATGTTATAGTTATATACTAAGAGACAAGACATTTCTTTGTTGACTTAAAATAATGAATTGAGCACAACGATCTCTATGTACTACTAGATTGAGCATTCCAAACAATCGCTCTGTTCCACGCAAGTAGCCACAACTCTTTCACATTCACAATGAAACTTGTGCAGTTACTACGCAGAACATTTAATTATTACTAAATATTGAAGCTACGGTTAAATAATGTCAATATTTAGTAAATAATTAAATGTTCTGAGTAGTAACTGAACAAGTTTCAAAGTGAATGTGAAAGAGTTGTGGCTACTTGCGTGGAACAGAGCTATTGTTTGGAAGCAACGATCTCTATGTATTACTAGATAGAGCATTCCAAACAATCGCTCTGTTCCACGCAAGTAGCCACAACTCTTTCACATTCACTTTGAAACTTGTGCAGTTACTACTCAGAACATTTAATTATTTACTAAATATTGACATTATTTAACCGTAGCGTCAACATTTAGTAATAATTAAATGTTCTGGGTAGTAACTGCACAAGTTTCATTTTGAATGTGAAAGAGTTGTGGCTACTTGCGTGGAACAGAGCGATTGTTTGGAACGCTCCATCTAGTAGTACATAGAGATCGTTGTTTGGAAGCCTCCATCTGGTAGTACATAGAGATCGTTGATTGAGCATAATATTTTCTACCCAAAGGTTGTCTGGAAAAAATCGCTTAAAGCGATAAGACCATCTAAATTGTACTATTTGTAACTTTTATAACGTGTAACTGTATTTGTTTGTGCAATAAAGTGTATTGTATTGTATTGTAATGAATCCAACATTTGTTTTGTTTAGGTCAACGCTGCGACCGTGACATTGACGAATGCAGCTCGAATCCTTGCCAACATGGCGGCACCTGCCATGATCGACTTAACGCGTATAAATGCGACTGTGTCCTGGGATTCACTGGTAAGATACTGTTTAAAAATCACAAGCTACTGCAGTGGCAACTCTTACATTAGAAACAGATATTTGACTCAAAAGGACTTGGCATTACACATTAAAAACACATTAAAACAGATATTCGTCAAGAGTGAGTTAATGTTTCGCGTAGTGCAGTAAATTTTTTTTGCCACGGTTTTTTTACTAGTTTCCGTTTTTCTTTAAGGATATTCAATAAAATGTTTGGTATGGAAATGAGTCTTGCTCGGCATACGTCCATTGATAGTCTATGTAGAATCTCTAGTAGCGTTGTCTTGTGGTATCTTTTTTTTAGCTGGCGAGGTCTCTTCAGCCATTAAATAGATTAAGTGCTAGGGCATGGGGGTGAACCTTTAGTCTCTTCCTGTATCTGTCAGTTGTTTAAACAATAATCGTCAAAGTTGTGATATTATATCTGGCCTCACTGAAAAGAAGGCGTCCAAAATATATTTGTCCCGTTCTCTCGTATGAATTACAATGTACCAATTTCCAGGCGTGAACTGCGAAACGAACATCGACGACTGCGCCGGCAACCCTTGTCTCCACGGCGGCTCGTGCATCGACCTCGTCAACGGTTACCGATGCGTGTGCGCACCTCCGCACTCCGGGCGCAACTGCGAGAACACTCTGGACCCTTGCAAACCTAACCAGTGAGTAACGTAACTGTTAAAAGATTTCAGTGTGACTATTTTAAATGATACCATTAGTCCAAATTGCATATAACTGTTTATTATATAGCAAATTATCATTATTTTGTTACACTGACGGTTGGCCTGAGCCACAAGTTGCAGGTAGCTCAGTGGGCTATGGATAGGCTATGCTCGGGGTTTCTTTGAAGGATATGATTTGTATTGAGGAGATCAGACGAAGAGCGAAGGTAAGCCGAAAGGCAGTGGCAAAGTGGCAGTGTGGGGGGGGGAGGGGCCACATCTGACTCAAAACGGACGGCCATTATAGCAGTTGAGTTCTGAAGTGAAGGAGACCGCGGAAAGGCACGCGCAGGGTTTGACGCCCCGCCGCCAGATGTACCGACAACCTGAAGAAGGTGGCCGGAAACAGCTGGATGCGGAGGACTGGGTGTAGGGGCGTTCATTGGGGAAGGCCTACGATAGTATTGATGATTATACTGTATGAAACTAGCGCAGTAGATGTTCCCCGAAGCCCCTGTACTAGGTCCTCCACTGTACTTTGTCTTTAAATATTGTATCTTAACCTCCCAATTCTTCTTAGATGCCGCCACGGAGGCCGATGTATAGCCGAAGCATCTTACGCCGAGTTCACGTGCCAGTGCCTGGTCGGGTGGACGGGCGCGCTGTGCGAGCGCGACGTGGACGAGTGCGCGGTGACGGCGCCCTGCCACAACGAGGCCACCTGCCTCAACACCGAGGGGGCCTACGCCTGCCTGTGCGGGAGGGGCTACGAGGGAAAGGACTGCGCTATCAACACTGATGATTGCGCTTCGTGTGAGTGCTCATTTGGCTTACTTCTTTTATTAAGATAAGATTTTATTTGCTATAGAATAGGGTACAGTTCATTAGATGGTCATTATGAGGCTACGATCTCCTAATTCTGCTATTTACAAGAGCATGCAAATATTTACATTAATAATAAAAATAATACTTAATGAAACTAAGACTAAAACTTTTCAGCTACTTAAACTAAACCTTTTTTTTTTCTTTGTGCGACAAAAATTCTGCAACGGAATAAAACGCATGCTGAATCAGCCATTTCCGAAGAGAATTTTTAAACCTATTTAGTGGTAATTCCTTTATAGATGCCGGTATGTTATTGAATATGGTTCTGCCCATCGCGTAACAATTCTTCTGGAAGCGCGTAGTTTTTGGTACGTCACTAATCACGAGCCTATTTGGATATCTCGTGTTTAAGGACAGTACATTTTTTGCTTGCTTGTATAAATTATGTTGATGTTGTTTTACAAATTTTGCTAATTCAAGTATATACAAGCAGGGAAGAGGAAGGTGTTATTAGGTTTGGTCATCAGTAGTAGGAAAAACTGCTGTGATAACCCCATCGTGGGCCCAAGCTCGCAACACCCCTTTTGAGGGAATATGTCAAGACTCTCAGCGACTAATACCCCACGGTGCTCCTCTTCAGAATATAGGTGTCCGTGCCTTGGCGGCCCGCCTCGGGGAGAAGCAAAGCACCTCCCTCTGGCACCCCTTGCTGCCCCCTGTCCGGGGTAAATGGATGAGTGCACAGAGCCCTCGCTATATTGTACTCACGTCCCCAATGATCACCTTCACCCTCTTTTAATGTTTTTTTTATTAATTTTGTTTTCAACTAATGTACAAAATACAAATACAAAAAAAATATATATTTCAGAAACTTAGGGGGTTACAGAGAATAGTTGGGGCCTTGGGGTCTTTTAGACATAAAAATGTCTGTGCCAGAGGGCCTCAAAGTCTCAAAGGCCTCTTAGTCGGTTTATACGACCAGCAGGGATACTGTGGCTGCATTCCTAGCTCAGTCTACAGGGCATAATATGAAAATCGTGTGGCATCTAACTACGATAACCCAACCACAAACGCTTATCCCAATTTGTCACCTTACCCGTTAGAGAGTACAAAATGTTTTTCAGTTAGACGTATAGGTATTATCCGAAATACGGAGTAAGCTCTGGCTAGTCGTTCAACTATTACACTTTTAACGTCCAGGGCATAATTTTTCATGGAAATCTTTCGTAGGCTTTTACCAGCCCAGAAGTAAAAGTGTTTCATCATCAGGTTATTTTTGTCTCCACTGCAGGAGCACAACCCTCTCTCATCTGCCGGAGACAGACGGAGGATTTGGCCTACACTCCCCGCGCTGGCCAGACGGGTTGGGGAGGCCTGATTGATGTTTTATAATGTATTCCCTTAGTCGCCTTGTACGACATCCACGGGAAGAGTTGGAGTGCTCCTATTCTACTCTACCGGAAACCACACGGCATTGTGGCAACCACAAGGCAAAAGTGTTTGTGGTACATCTAATGCATATGCTAATTTAGTTAATTTTATTATTTTTATAGTCCCCTGCCAAAATGGCGCTACGTGTCTGGATAGCATCGGAGACTATAACTGCGTGTGCGCAAGCGGGTTCGCGGGAAAGCACTGCGAGGTAGACATCGACGAGTGCCAGTCGCGGCCCTGCATGAACGGAGCTACTTGCAATCAGGTATGTTCTAAACTCCAATCATAACTTCTGCTTAAAACCGAAGTTTATAAATTTCCCCATGCAAAAATGGACCATATGTGTTATTCAAGAATAAGAGCGATTCTTGTTCCAAGTTTAATCAAAAGCTGTTCAGCCGATGAAGCGTGATCGAGTAACAAACATTCACGACCTAAGTGCAGTGAACAGACTACCTAAAAAAGATTACCGGAATGAACTAAATAAGAAAACTGGAGAAACGTTGTTTTAATAACGAAAATATCCAACCGTGGATGAAACACCAGGGTAATTTCCTAGTGCTAACTTTGAATCACTCACTTTATGCTCCTCTTGTAAAACTATATCATAGCGTTTTGGAACACACCTTACACGTAATATAAAACAAGTGTCAGACTCTCGATCGAGGATTGAACAGTCCAAAATCAGGATTTTGAACCCTCTCTTAACTATCATAAGCACAAAAATGTATTTCTTACTAATGTAATATAATATTATCTCCACAGTACGTGGCATCATACACCTGCGCCTGCCCACTCGGTTTCTCCGGCATAAACTGCCAGACCAACGACGAGGACTGCACGGAGTCGAGCTGCATGAACGGAGGGAGTTGCATCGACGGCATCAACTCTTACAACTGCTCTTGTCCTCCTGGGTAAGGCCTCGACTATTAATAATTTTATACACAAAAAATATACTTTTCAACTGCAGTTGATCAGATAATACATACATAATGCTCACGCTTTGGTCCCAGAGGAGTAGGCAGAGGCGATGTATCGCCACTTTGCGCAATCTAAATGTCGCAAAGCGGCTTTCAAAGGGGCGAAAAGCGGGCAAAGGATCAGATATTGTAGTTATTATAAAAAAATACATTCCCAAACTAGCTCAGCCCGTGTCCCATTATATCCCTATATACTGAAAACAGCCGTGTGGTTTCCGGTAGAGTAGAATAGGACCACTCCAACTCTTCCCGTGGATGTCGTACAAGGCGACTAAGGGAATACATAATAAAACATCAATCAGGCCTCCCCAACCCGTCTGGCCAGCGCGGGGAGTGTAGGCCAAATCCTCCGTCTGTCGCCGGCAGTGAGAGAGGGTTGTGCTCCTGCAGTGGAGACAAAAATAACCTGATGATGAAACTGAAAACGTTCACAAATGTGTTGAAAATGCTCACCACAGCACTTCACTAAACCACACCACATTCGGATGTCTTGGCCCCAAGTAAAATCTAAGTATGAACATTTGACACGGACAGCACAATTCAAAAATATACCAAAACCAGTACCAGCTCGTACACAGTTGTCTCTCTCTAGCAGTAGTTAAACGTCTAACGCCTATCAGCCAACTAAACACTATCTGAGCAAACACTTCTATGAAGAAATTACGATAAGTAAAAAAAAAATTGGATTCGAATTACCCATATTACACTGCATCTAGCACACTAGCGAAATATGCAGTCATAAGCTGTAAAATAGGTCCATAATGAGGGTATATCGGTGTTAGTATGCACGTATAACCGATATACCCCCGCTATGGAGCTATTAAGCAGTTAAAAGGCTGTGTATTTCCCAGTGTGCTAGTTGGGACTTGACTAAATTGGTCTGTTCAACACGTTTAGTGACTAAATCACTCGATTGACACACTAGCCTAGGCTGAAGCTATAAGCAGAATGCACCGAGTGCTTGCATTTGAATCATAATTGCTATTGTGGCCTTACTCGTTACACTGCTTTCATTTTTCTCATGTGTCTGTTACGTTAAGTCTTAATTTGGGGAATCTTACAATAATTCTTTTAATTTCCATCAGGTACACCGGCTCCAACTGCCAATTCCGGATCAATATGTGCGATAGTTCCCCGTGCGAGAGCGGCGCGACATGTCACGACCACGTGACCCATTATACCTGCCATTGCCCTTACGGGTACACTGGCAAACACTGCGACGCGTATGTGGACTGGTAAGTCTTCAGTTTTAACAGCTTTGGGTGTCAGCATAGTTACGCAAAGAAGTAGGATTTAAACCTGAGACTGATAATGAGGTCTTGCTCTAAGACACTGACCTGTCACGTGAGTTGCTGCTGCTAATACAAATTAGATATAAAAAAGGTGCTATCTTCTACTTGTAGCTTAGAGTATCCGTTGGAAGTATAATAGCCAGTGTGTTATTAGTAGTTTGACGACCTCCGTGGCCGAACGGGTAGCTCTAGGACTGCCACGCCGGAGGTTGCGGGTTCGAATCCCGCTAGGGGCAAATGTTCGTATGATGAATATGAATGTTTGTACCCAAGTCTTGGATGTTTATATATTTATTTAAGTATGTGTATCCGTTATCTAGTAACCATACCACAGGTTCTGCCTAGTTTGGGACTGGATAATTGGTGTGAATGTCTGAGATATTTATTTATTATTATTATTAGTTATCTACTGGAGAGTGTTAATGATTGCTGGTTTTCTCAAACCACGTTAGGCCTTCAAGACCATTTCAAAATGCTTTTCTCCTTTAGGTGCGAAGGCAACCCTTGCGAGAACGGAGCAACGTGCTCACAAAAAGGACCGCAATATACCTGCACATGCGCTCCGGGGTGGTCTGGCAAACTTTGCGACGTCGAAATGGTGTCATGTAAGGATGCCTCTATCAGGAAAGGTAAGTCTTACCTATAAGATATGATTCGCTGTAACTCTTGATTACTTTATCTTTTGATACTAGTAAAATATTTCTCTTTCATCGTCATATGGTTGCTTACTCACACTGATAGTCTCCATTTCTGTATAGAACTATCACGTTTGGTTACAGTCAGCGAGTATTTTCGCGGTGCCTATAATATTATCAAAACGTATAATAACAACTAAATTTACTTTCTTAGGTGTCAAACTAAAACAGCTCTGCAACAACGGCACTTGTGAAGATATCGGCAACTCCCACCGCTGCCACTGTCTCGACGGATACACCGGCTCCTACTGTCAAAAAGAAATCAACGAATGTGAATCTGCTCCTTGCCAGAACGGTGCAGTTTGCAAAGACCTAGTCGGAACGTATCAATGCCAATGCGCTAAAGGTTTCCAAGGACAGAACTGCGAACTGAACGTTAACGATTGCCTTCCAAACCCTTGCCAGAATGGAGGAACTTGCCACGACCTTATCAATAACTTCTCTTGTTCATGTCCTTTTGGTACCCTGGGAAAGATCTGCGAGATCAACGTCAACGATTGCAAGCTAGATGCCTGTCACAACAACGGGACTTGTATGGACAAAGTTGGAGGGTTCGAATGCAAGTGCCCACCTGGCTTTGTCGGCCCAAGATGTGAGGGAGATATTAACGAATGCCTTTCGGATCCGTGCTCCGTTCCTGGTACACAAGACTGTGTTCAACTTATCAATGATTACCATTGCAATTGCAAAACAGGTTTCATGGGAAGACATTGTGATGCCAAAGTCAACTTCTGCGCAAACTCTCCTTGCCAGAACGGTGGTATTTGCACTGCAATTCAAGGTGGACACGAATGTTTATGCAATGATGGGTTCTATGGCAAGAACTGTGAATACTCTGGTTACGCCTGCGATTCGAACCCTTGCCAAAATGGAGGGTACTGCCGAACATCAGAAATAGGTGGCTATGTGTGTGACTGCCCATCAGGATTGTCTGGTATTAACTGCGAAATCGATTCCATGAACGAATGTCTAAGCAACCCCTGTAAACACCCTGAAGCCAGATGTATTGACAAACCTGGCGATTACCTCTGCTACTGTCCAAGGCAGTGGACTGGAAAAAACTGTGATATTCATGATCCTCACTCAAGGGGTGGCTACGGGAGTTCTGTAAGCGGGGTGTATAACAAAAACCCAACTCTTCAGGAACTTGACTTGGCTTTCCAAAGGGAACAATGTGTAAAGCTGGGCTGTAAAGAAAAACAAGGAGACCATCAATGTGACGAAGAATGTAACACTTATGCTTGTGAATTCGATGGAAACGATTGCTCCTTAGGAATAAATCCTTGGGCGAATTGTACAGCTCCAATTAAATGTTGGGAAGTGTTCATGAACGGCGAATGTAATGAAGTATGCAATACTCAAGCTTGCTTATTCGATGGTAGAGATTGTGAGAAATCTTTGCAAAGATGCAACCCTATTTATGACGCCTATTGTCAGAAGCACTACGCTAACGGCCACTGTGATTATGGCTGTAATAACGCTGAATGTAACTGGGACGGATTGGATTGCGAGAACGAACCACCAGATAAAGCTGAAGGTGTTATATCCGTAATTTTACTTATGGATATGAGAACTTTCAAAGAGAATTCCGTAGCATTCCTTCGTGACGTAGGTCATCAACTACGAACAACAATACTGATCAGAAAGGACCATTTAGGCAATGACATGGTTTACCCATGGAAAGGATCTACAGATATCGGTCTTCAAGATACAGAATTCGGAAAGAAACACCACATAGTCTACACAGAACGAGGGCAGTCAGGAGTACAGGTCTACTTAGAGATCGACAACAGAAAATGCTCGACTATGTCAGGGTCAGAATGCTTCTTCTCAGCCCGAGAAGCAGCTGAGTTCTTAGCAGCTACTGCATCGAAGCATTCTTTATCACCTGACTTCCCGATTTTCCAAGTCAAAGGTGTACCAACCCCGGCTGATGGCGAAGACACTCCAACAAACTCCAAATACGTTTTCATTGGAGTGATTCTGGTACTTCTCGCTGGACTACTCATCGGAGTATTAGTGACTGCCCAACGAAAACGCGCTGCTGGGATAACATGGTTTCCAGAAGGGTTTATCCGGAACAATTCGTCAACAAGACGTAGGTCAAGACGTCGGGGCCCTGACGGCCAAGAAATGAGGAATCTAAACAAAGGTTCCATGGGTTGCATAGATGTGGACATCAACGGTGGCCACATGGGACCTCCGCATTGGTCTGATGACGACGACGACGGATCAGCTCCTCCAAGAGCGAAAAGGGCTAGAGGTCCAGGTGATGCCAATGGCGCTCCTGGGGGCTACGCGTCAGATCACACGGCAATTACGGATTACGAAGAAGCTGCCCATGATTCGAGAGTGTGGACGCAACAGCACATGGATGCGGCAGACTGCAGAGTACCGCCTAGTATGATGACGCCGCCTGCTATTGTAAGTATCATTTCCTGTCCTATAAATGTTTCTTGATTTACTTATTCCTGCCACATTTTAAAACCACTACAATGTAAAGTTTCGGGTGGGGGTCAAATGAGTAGAGTAGTGTTGTAACTCGAACTAAGCACTTTGAACAACACTTGGGACATGCTTTGAATAACACTTCAGTGGCACACGACACTTCTTTTAAATCTTGAGGGTAGCAAAGAACAACGGAATGGAACTCCCTACCAGCTTGGGTATTTCCGGAAAAGTATAATTTGGGTTTTTTAAAGGAAGAGTGAATAGGCATCCTCATCCAAGTAATGATAAGGCCTAAGGTGGAGCGCGCTTGCTCCACCTTAGGCCTTATTATCACTAACCATCAGGTGAGATTGAGGTCAAGCGCAAACCCATTAATAATAAAAAAAAACTTTCAGACCTTTAAATGCAACAATACCAAGATTACAACTTTGTTTCTATTCTTTCTTTGCCGCCAGAGTTCGTTTACAATCAGTTGCTTGTTAGCCGCTTGGATTATATTGTCCTAATTATCTTTTAATGTATTCCCTTAGTCGCCTTGTACGACATCCACGGGAAGAGTTGGAGTGGTCCTATTCTACTCTACCGGAAACCACACGGCATACATTATAAAACATCAATCAGGCCTCCCCAACCCGTCTGGCCAGCGCGGGGAGTGTAGGCCAAATCCTCCGTCTGTCTCCGGCAGATGAGAGAGGGTTGTGCTCCTGCAGTGGAGACAAAAATAACCTGATGATGAATTATCTTTTAACTCTCTCCTCTCTCCCCAGCACGACGGTCATGTGGACGTAGATGCTCGGGGACCCCTCGGCATGACACCACTGATGGTGGCTGCTGTTAGAGGAGGTGGCGTCGACACCGGCTCCGACGCGGAAGACGAGCAGACTGCGCACATCATATCTGAACTGGTGGCTCAGGGAGCACAGCTTAATGCTGCTATGGACAAGACTGGCGAGACTAGTTTGCATCTCGCTGCCAGGTAAATTATTTATCCAGAAGATTTATTTATATTTGCGGTACTTTTATTGTGTTTTCCTTTGGGTAAAAGAAGAATCTTAGAGAGATCATCGTCCGAACCTTTTCATCCACTCTTATGACCGCGTCGTTGACTTAGTGACAAATTAGGCCCGATATAGATGTTATTTACTGAATTGTCCTATCCTTGTTTAATTCCCATATCATCTCAAAATCTCAGTTTAGGATTAGGCAAATGTATGTATATGATATGAAATGTTATGTAATTTTGTTTCTTTATAGATACGCCAGAGCAGACGCAGCCAAACGACTCCTAGACGCCGGCGCCGACGCTAACTCCCAGGACAATACGGGCAGGACGCCGCTCCACGCGGCCGTCGCAGCTGACGCGATGGGCGTCTTCCAGATCTTGCTGAGGAATAGGGCGACCAATCTGAATGCTAGAATGCACGATGGAACCACGCCGCTTATTTTGGCTGCTAGGTGAGTGTTTTTACTCTTGGACGTGCGACTAATCAAAATAGTGGATGTTGTTTAACTGTCTCGTTAACTGAGTAGTGTGAGTACTAACTATCTTGTGTGTCTTGAGTTATATTACTATACTAGCTGTGCCCGCGGCTCCGCTCGCGTGGACTACAGGTTCCGCTCCCTATCCCACTTCCACTTCCACTCAGACTCTCAATCTCACTCTCAAATCCCGCTCCCAGTCCCCTTTTCCTACGCCTACGCCTACGCTCACGCTATCGTCCATCAAAATCCGTTCAGTAGTTTTAAGTGATGCGTGCACAAACTCACAGACAAACAGATAAACAGACAAAAATTTCTAAAATGATCGAAATGTGTTCTGTTGCTTATCCTTAGACGCACACATTTTTTTTTGTTGCAAATATCTTCAATGTACAGACACGCGAAGTTTACGATTTTATTTATTAGATTCCCACAGGGAACAACCAATCTGTAAAATAAAAGTCATTTGTCTTAGGGCACGGAATCCTAGTTTATGATCATTACAAGTCAAATTCTGACACCAGAAAGTGATAATGGCCTATATCCAGGAATGGTTGCAATTTTAGAAAGACCCAAGTCAAAGTCAAAATCATTTATTGCATATGAGTACACTTGGTACATTTATACACGTCATTTTTTTTTATCGACTACCGCTTCCTATAGGTGTTAGCGCTGTGAAGAAGAAACGGCGCAACAAACTTCACGCAACACATCTTTTAAAAATCAAGTTTGCATACAATTAATAAAGATTTTGCGAAGCTGGATTAACATTAGTACCAGGCATCTTTGTCATTCAAATAATCGTTTACTTTATAATAGGCTTTCTTACAAAGTTGTTTTTTAATGTGAATCTTAAACTTTCTGTCGGTCATATTTAAGATTTCCTCTGGTAGTTTGTTGTAGAAGCGTATACATACAAGCGTATACAACCTAACTGTAACTACTGAGGAGTAGATAGCCATAAACTGAAAATTAATGGCTTATTATTTATTTCTTAGGCTTGCTATCGAAGGCATGGTCGAGGACCTGATCAACGCTGATGCGGATATCAACGCTGCTGACAACAGTGGGAAGACTGCGCTGCACTGGGCCGCGGCTGTCAACAACGTAGATGCTGTCAATGTACTGTTAATGCACGGTGCCAATAGGGACGCGCAGGATGATAAGGTCAGTATTTTTTTCTTAGTAGTACACTCTAGTATATATTATCTTTGGTAGTACCAAGGCATAGGAGGAAAGACCTGAATTTATTTTTACGAGATAAAATTATAGAAAAGGGAGCTTTGTGATAAGCAGTGGGACCATGTAAAAATATAATGATTTTTAGCAAAAAAAAAGATCATAATGACCGTGACCTTCTCATATATTCATTTTAAAGCCTTTTTTCTCTGCTATGGAACGATTCATCATCATCATCATCCTAAGTACATCCACTGCTGGATATAGTCCTCCCCAATAGAATACCACTTTTGGTTAGATGTCCATTGGGGGGTTTGCCATAATCACCACGCTTGGCAGGCGGATTGGTGATCGCAGTAATGATCTTAACATACACACACAGGAGAACGCTGGTGCAATCCCTTAGTCGCCTTGACGACACCCACGGGAAAGACAGGGGTGGCCCTATTCTAAGCCTGGAACCACACGGAACGATTCAACTCTTTATAATTACATACTGTTTGAATAAAACGAATAGTACTACTTATTAGTCTTTGGCAATACCAATACTACTGTTTTATAGTGGTCTGCTAAGTCTAGATACTACCTTCACAGCTCTTACTATAGGCAGGTTACTTCTGAAGCAGTATCCCAATACCGAAGTTCTTGTCAAGTCATTTTCACTACTTGCTTTAGGAGACATTTTCAACTGGAAAACACTAACAAACTGCATGAATACATTATTATGAAGTAACTTGTATGTAATCACCGAATAAACAGAATTGCCGTGTGGTTTCCGGTAGAGTAGAATAGGACCACTCCAACTCTTCCCGTGGATGTTGTACAAGGCGACTAAGGGAATACATAATAAAACATCAATCAGGCCTCCCCAACCCGTCTGGCCAGCGCGGGGAGTGTAGGCCAAATCCTCCGTCTGTCTCCGGCAGATGAGAGAGGGTTGTGCTCCTGCAGTGGAGACAAAAATAACCTGATGAATAAACAGAATTGCCACGCTGACAGATGTTTTGGATATTACAGCACAATACATTGGCACATCCATAGCACATGGGCTATTAATTTTGTTGGACTCATTTATAATACATCAAACACTGTACCCAGACCTTATCTAACTAAAACTTTTTCAACACAGGATGAAACCCCTCTCTTCCTGGGCGCGCGAGAAGGCTCCTACGGCGCGTGCAGAGCTCTCCTCGACACGATGGCCAACCGAGAGATCACGGACCACATGGACCGGTTGCCAAGAGACGTGGCACAGGAGAGGATGCACGACGACATAGTCCGGTTGCTGGACGAGCACTGTCCGAGGCCGCCGCCCCAGCATCACCATCTCATGTGTGAGTGTTGCTTTTATGATGTTTTTGTTAAGATTCCATTTTGTTCTTTTGCTAGTCCTTCAGTTATACAAAATACATGTATGACAGTGTTTATAAATAACGATTCACTTATCAAGGTGTACGATACGAGTGCGAAATAGAGGTCGATCTCAAAATAGTTGTTTTACTTTCACGTTTAGAAATTAACAGAAGAACTGGTCTTAGAAGAAATGCATGTGGATGAAATATTACGCTTCTATATCAGATTATTATCTTATTATTATTATGGAGATTATAGGCGAGCAGCAAATTGCTGGTACGCCTATATCTGAACTGGTGTATTTAAGTCTTTGAGTTGACACTTGTAACACCAGTTTTGAAGAACTTGTCTAGTCTATTTTTAAAAGTGTTTACTGAGGCAGCATCGATTTGTCCATGTGCTCATGCGTACATATCACGTTTTTATTTATTTACTTTCCTTCTTTTTGACTTAATAACTAGAAAAACAATATCTATGTGCAAACGGATAATTTATTAATTTTGTATGCAGCGTCACCAAATCCACATCCTCAACTAATCAGCCAACCCACAGTGATCAGCGCGACAGCGGCGAAGGGAAAGCCCAAGAAGCCCCGGGCAAAGGCCGGCCCGGACAGCCCCGACCAGGGCTACGACAACAATAACTTGCAGCACCATACGGCGATTAGACGGTACGTACAGTTTTTCATATTCCAAACTTACGTTTAGATACTTTACTATCATAATTGGATCTGTGAAGACTTTCAGATCGTAGAGTGAATACTGTTGAGCAAAATTTAACACTTTAAGTTTTAAATCGCTGTTTTCTTGATCGCTTTAATGACTTAGTGGCTTTGTCGTTAGACTCTAGCGCCAAGTGTTGTGGGTTCGAATCCCACTAGGGACAGACACTTTGAACGTAGACAACTTTGTACATTTTGTACAAGTTGGTTTTGGTGTGGTTGTTATATTTGTGAATCCCTGTCTAATTTCCATAGTACAGGAGAAAATCTCCTAATTTGGGATTAGACCAATGCATGTATATAATATAGAATATAGACGGGGACGAACTGGGGTCAGTTTTTTATTTGTAGTGTATATAGTTAGGTTTTGATTTATATTTATTTATAAATAGTAATGTTAAGTTTATAATTGGGCCCGATTCTGAAGGCACACATTTAAAATTTGACAGCGCTAAAATTGGTTTCGTCTTTATCTTCATAATACTGTGTGACAAGGATAGCAACAGTTCTAGTGCTGTCAAATTTTAACATTGTACCTTCAGAATCGAGCCCATTATGTAGGTAGTTTCACAAATAAAGCATATAGAATATTTGTTTATTATATCGAATAGAAACATATTGCAAAATTTATTTAATACTTTTTTTAAGGATTGTTTTGTTACTTAATTGTTATTGTTTTTGTTTTAACAGGAAACCGAGTGTAAAAAAGAATAATAAGAAAGTGGCACAGGAGGTCCCACAAAGCGTTGAGAGCCTGGGATCAAGTCTCAGCCCAGTTGAATCACCGCTCCAAAATTTACAGGTGACATATTTTATATAAAAAATATATTTAAGTTCCTTAAATTTAATGGAAATGAACGAATACTGTATTGCTGGAATGCGGTCGGAAAACGAAAGATGAACAAATAGTATTTTCGGCATTTGTAATATGATGAATTATTGCTTAAACTAACTGAAAAATATAAATAAAAAAATAAAAAATACGGACGTTCACTTCTTGATTCGAATTTAAGTTTTGTTGGGTTAAATGTTATACCATTATTGCCCGATTTTATAGAAATCTAAAAAAACACAATAAAGCTTCGAAATGTTTGCCGATAGACTGACCTGGAAGTTTTTAACGTGTGAGTGGTATAATCAATCTGGAATAAAATACCCTATGACTCTGTAATACAAGTCTAATTCGGGAACTCCATCTACATACTGCCCAGCTAGCCTGTATACGTCTAGCTGAGCCTACCACTCACTAACAGTTCCCAATATTGGCATCTAGATTATTACTAGTTTGTGACCTAGCGTGTTTAATTTTGGTTGTCAAAAGGTAAGCAAATGGAATGTTTGGCAGGACTTGCCGTCGCCGTACGACGCGACGTCGCTGTACTCGAATGCGATGGCGCAGTTCGCGGGTATAGAGCAGCTCATGCACCACAAGCAGCCGCCCAGCTATGAGGACTGCGTCAAGGTACGCACACACACATACACACACCCACCCACCCACAAGTCAAAAGTCAAAATCATATACTGTACATAAGTACAGTCATCATCATCAGGTTATTTTTGTCCCCATACCCTCTCTCATCCGCCGGAGACATTTCCCGCCTCCTCACCATTCTCCCCCCGCAACTCCTCTAAGCGAGGATCAACGGAGGTAACTGCAAAGACACCTAACAGTGAAGGTAGGGCAAGTCCCAGGTCATGAATTTACGCTACCTTGGGCCCCAGACAAATTTAATTAAATAAGTAAAGAGTCAAAGTAGGAAGAGAGTTCCCACTTCCCCTCTAGCAAATGGGAGTGTAGTATTGAATCGGTGACCAGAGTGGTCAAGGTTGGGGGGGTTGGGGGGTTCTGCCGGAGACAGACGGAAGATTTGGCCTACACTCCCCTCGCTGGCCAGACGGGTTGGGGAGGCCTGATTGATGTTTTATAATGTATTCCCTTAGTCGCCTTGTATGACATCCACGGGAAGAGTTGGAGTGCTCCTATTCTACTCTACCGGAAATCACACGGCAAAGTTTCAAAGTATAAATTCAAAATCATATACTGCACATAAGTACAGTCACGGACTCTAATTTGGAACCCATGTTTATTATTCTACAGCTTATACCGCTAAGTCTAGTCTGTAATAATATAAAGATAGCGAAGCTGAAGCAACATTAGTAACAGGCATCTTTTGTCATTCAAATACACTCAATGTGCAGTCGGACAATTTAACTTCTGACCTTATGGGTCAATATATTACATTATCACACAACCAACAAGTGTCGTTTTGGTTATATCAAACACCAAAATATAAAAATTCTGGAAAATTATAAACCCAGCAAATAAGACGCCATAAAATAATTATAATGCAATGTATAAATTCAAATAGTGCTGGGTCAAGAATTAAATTTATTGACTGTACACTCAGGGTCTCCCTAAATATCGACACGGATCTTTTTGCCCGGAGAACCGGGGTTCATTGGGGAAGGCCTATTTCCAGCAGTAGACTTTGAAATCCTGTTGAAACAATGTTTAAATTTTTAGCTACAAACTTCGAGTTTGGACTTATCCGTAATCTTGAGATACCGATGGCCGCCAGAAAGGGTACCTAGAAGATTTTGTTCATCGGTCAAGAACCACTCGTACTTTTTGTAACAATGTGTATCTTTTCGCAGACGGGTCAGACGCTCCAACAGTCGTACGGCGGCGGCGCGCTGGGCGCGTCGCTGTCGCCGCCCTACTCCAACCACTCGCCCACACATAGCAACCACACCACTTCGCCGCACGCCTACATAGGTCAGTATCATCGTAATTAGTAGCTAGTAGTTACAGGAATATAGATAAAATGGCTGCAATATTCATCCATATGGATCGGTGGTCTCTGCTACATGAAAAGGAACGGGAGTAGAGGACCGAAAAGTTTCGAGAGACTCGTAGATTAAACAGTCAAAAATCAAATTAAATCAACAGCCTTTTAATATGTGCCCACTGTTGGGCACAAGCTTACACTGCCAATGAGTTCGTACAGGCTATAGTCTACCACGCTAGCCCCGTGTTGCTTGATGGACTTCACATTTTCTTTTTAGTCTATGCAGGTTTCTTCATTTGTTGCTTCACCGAAAAGCCGGTATGGTTATATAACTTAATTAAAAACCCAGTATTGTTATGCGGAAAAGTAAATAACTACACTTGTCTAATCCCAAGCTAGGATATTCTCCTGTGCTATGGGAATTAAAGAAGGTTAGGATAATCGAGAAATATGACATCCACACCGGGATCAACTTGTACAAAGTGGAATCCAACCCACGAGCTGGCGCTCAAGTCCATTGACCAAGCCACTAGGCCAACTTTTATTGTAACTGATTATTTAGCTATGGAGAGGGTTTCTTTGAAGGATATGATTCGTAATGAAGAAATCCGTTCCGACGAAGAACGAAGACGAGACGACATAGCCAAAAGAATTAGTAAGTGAAGCTGGGGGCAGACGAGTTCTGGAGTAGAGACCGCGGACCGGCTCGTGCAGGGTGAGACGCCCCGTCGGCAGGTGGACCGACGATCGAATAAAGGTAGCCGGAAGCAACTGGATGCGGAGGGCGGAGGACCGGGTGTGATGGCGTTCATTGGGGAAGGCCTATGTCCAGCAGTGGACGTCTGAGGTCTGATGATGCTGATTATTATTTAGTTGCGAAGTTGATCTCAAACAAACTACAAAGTTTACGTTATTACATTTCAGGCTCGCCGTCGCCGGGCAAGTCTCGGCCGTCGCTGCCGACGTCGCCGGCGCACATGGCCGCGCTGCGGCACTCGCACCAGCATCAACTGGACGCCGCGGCGTACTCGGCGCTTGCGCATCTCAGTAAGTTCCTCTCAATCGGACTAAATATTACTATGTAAAAAGCGACACTCACCTCCCCCCGCCAGTTTAACGTCATCCGCAAAATGAAGCACGGCTGGCAGTACACACACTGGGCTCGCGCCGCACTGCCCCCAAAGTTACTGCGCCAGCGCTGAGAAATCCACGCTATAAGTTAGAAAGAGAAGCACTAATGTTGTTAACGTATAACGTTGCCACTCTTTCGATATACTATATTCGCGCGCTGGGTGGAGCAGCCCTACAATAATTTACGCACACACAAACGTTTTGCAATAGAAGAAAACGCAGAGGCGTCTGAGTCGTGTCAGCGGCCTCTAAGCAAAGGAACTAAATCTGTCTGTACATCATCATCATATCAGCCCTCAGATTTCCACTTCTGGACATAAGCATTCCGCAATGAACGCCACCACACCCGATCACTGTAATCATCATCCGAAATACATAAGCCTCCCCAATAGAATGCTATTTTTGGTGGGCTGTCCATTGGGGGATCTGCCATAGTCACCACTCTTGGCAGGCGGATTGGTGATCGCAGTTAATGATCTTAATTGTATACAGAAGAACGTTGCTGCCTGTCCTTAGTCGCCTTGACGACATCCACGGGAATATGGTGGCCCTATCTAAGCCTGTTTATACTCGATATTAATTGCCGGATTTGTTCACAGACGCGACAAGCCAGCACAACGCGCAGCTACAAGCTGTGATGACGCACGCAGCTGCCCTGGGACAGGTGCAGGGGGCCCAGCATCCAGCCATCACCAACCTCATGTCTGGTGAGTGGATTCTATTTGTGACTTTACCATCAACCCGTATCAGTACATTGCTGGACATCCCTTTAGGTACCACTATGCTTTAAACTGGTCAGGCTCGTTGGCGATCGCAGTCAGGCTTTTATAGATAGTTGAACCGACACTTGTCGATCGTCAGGGCTTCAGTTCATCTGAGGACCTCCGTGGCGGAACGGGATAGCTCTCGGCCTTCCACGCCGGAGGTTGCGGGTTCGAATGCCGCTAGGGGCACATGTTCGTATGATGAATATGAATGTTTGTACCCAAGTCTTGGATGTTTATATATTTATTTAAGTATGTCTATCCGTTATCTAGTAACCATACCACAGGCTCTGCCTAGTTTGGGACTGGATAATTGGTGTGAATGTCTGACATATTTATTTTATTTATCTAGGGCGCACCTTTTTTTTTAGTGGAAATGCATAAGGTATCCCCCTGGTTAAAAGGGGACCAGGGGGTATGTATGTGGGACTCTCTTCCCTGCAACGCGCAGGGAAGCATACCCACTAAAACCACTCCGACGTTTCACCCGCTCTGCCGTTGTGGGGGTACAGTGTGGTCCCAAGGATTTCAATCCATTGTACCCCCCCCCCTGGTCTAGGGCGCACCTACTGCAGATGAGGTTGATTATTGGAGTGGTCTTCAAGTGAAGTGGAGAGGCTTCCACCCCCTTACAACTATTCATCATCAACCGAAAAACGTCAACTGCTAAATATATGCCTCCCCAGTAGAATTACACTGTTGATGGGCTGTGCATTGGGGGCTTTGGAGACCACGATTGGCAGGCGGATTAGTGATCGCAGTAATGATCTTTATATACACAGGAGAATGCTGCAGCCAGTCCATGGTTCTGTCCATTGACCCCAAAACTGTATTATTGTAAAATTTGGTATCTGGATAGTCC
Source organism: Esperia sulphurella (assembly GCA_947086405.1). Taxonomy (NCBI): domain Eukaryota; kingdom Metazoa; phylum Arthropoda; class Insecta; order Lepidoptera; family Oecophoridae; genus Esperia; species Esperia sulphurella. The sequence goes on from OX352260.1 coordinate 16,194,772, forward strand.
GTCTCGTTGGTGACTTTGTCATTGGACTCGAGCACCAGGGGTAGTGAGTTCGATGCCCACTGGGGACCGAAGGCTTTGTACAAGTTGGTCATCACTCTGATTGTTAACTTTAATGAAACAGGAGAAAATCCTGGACAAGTGTATGTGTGTGAAATATTTATTTAATGCTTCTTGGCAGGTCTTTACGGAGGTTGGGGCCTCGGGGATACTTTCCCCACGCCGTCGCCGGAGTCCCCTGACCACTGGTCCACCCCCTCACCTCAGACGCCCCTCACGCAGTCCCCTCACTCGGATTGGTCCGACCGCGCTGCCCTGTCACCAAACGAGATACAGCAAACGAACAAAGGGGGAACAGAAGCCATTTATATTTAGGATTGGTATCTGAGATAAAATGGAACGTCTGAATTTGTTACGTTTTAAATTTTGGAAGTTGTGTATAAAACTGTCAGTTTAGCTGTAGGGTTGGGTTTGACCGTCGGATGGGCAGCAAATTTGAGAAGACGTTAAGTAAAGAAGAGCATTAATATAAATCGATTAAACTGTTCATTACTTTGTAAAGTTAGAGAAAACGACTGATATTGAAAGGCTCAAAGAGCCAAGAAAACTATTCTAATATTAAATAGTATTTCTAATGGAGATATTAATATCGATATTAATTTGCCAGCACCTTGATAAAGTCCCATTTGTTGCACAGAAGTGCAACGTCCAAGTTCTCATAGCGAAGTAATAATTTTATACTGTTGAGATTGTGAAAGATACGTAACTCGAATAAAATAGAAATCTCAAGGTGCTATGTGCCGTAGATATAGACTGATATGTACAGCCATGACTCGATGTAGTATAAACATAGTTTAGAGCACGAATAATGCACTAACTGGCAATATATGACAACACTTTTTCGGTGTAATTTCTCTCGGCAGTAAAAGAATCCATAACTAGATTTCATGTTTATGATTACAGTTTTATAAGTTTTTCCTATACTTATCACATCATCTTAAAATAAAATCAGTCCATCGACATAACATTTCATAAAGTCCCGATATCAACGGGATTACACCGAACTCACTGACTCTAAGATATACATACCCGTATTGTTGCGTTGTTAAATGTTTTTTACTTGTTTATATGACACTATGTTTTCAATCATTAATTTTAAATGGGAAATATGTATTTCGCTTATGAGATTGTTTTGCGTAAAAGACGTGAACGGAAATTATTTATGTGTGATTCTGTAGCACCTAGTATATGTAATGTACTGTAGTGTATGTAGATTTTTTAAATTTTAAGACACTAAGTTAAGGCTTAAATTATAAAGATGAGCTAAGATTGATGCCTGTTTAGTTAAAAGTAAATTTTAATGTTTCAAATAATGTTACAAATTGTAGTCTGTTTTATAATCTGTAACAGGCACCAATCTAAGTTCTAAAACTAAAAGACATTAAGGGTCATTAACGCCAATGTGAGATGTAAATACTCATTGGAAATTTAGCCTAGTATCTTGTCTATGATTTTAAATTATAACATATACTAAAGAGAAAACATCTTCGTTGGCGAGAGTGACCCTAATAAGTGTTATCTTTCGCTTACCATAATCATTCCATGATTGCTTCCACATTCTAAAATATGAGAGATGATGGCATTCAACATTTCATGTACTTTAGTAATTACTGCATGTATGGCAGAAATGTTATGTACTGCCGTGCACTTCATAGTGTTGCATTTTTAATTTGACATAAAAAATTTGTCTGCATTTGGTTACTTATTTTAGATGTTTTAATTTGTACACGTTTTTTGTATTTAATACCATCTCTCATCAATTCCTCTTGTTTTCCAAGTAAGTACGAGCGATTGTACCGTAAGATCTCATCATTCCATTTTTGCTTTAAAACACGTTTCTCAATTGCTTTGTTCGTTAATTTTGGGACCACTACATGCTCAATTTGTTAAATAAACTGCATGTTTTTACACATTGTAATATATTTTAAATTTAGTATTTTTATTACTAAGTAAAATAAAACTGCAAATGTCGTGCAAACTACGCCTACATTATTGTAAATACTTTTTTATCTTTTTATTATTTAATTAAATGAAAATGATCTTCCTAGGTTTATTTAGTGGTAGTTTTTATTTTATGTATCTTTTCTGTGTCATCATACGTGCCAACGAGCAAATTTCAACACATGTTTGTGTAAAATTTTAAAAATTATTCTGTACCCTTCTGTCACGACAGACAGATTTGAAAGTGGATTTTAGTGATAAACGTGTATTACTAGTAAATAGAAATAAATAGGGTACAATAAGCGAAACTTCGTGCTTCCTTTAAATGCATTCTTTATAAATATTTTAAGAATAAAAATGAATTCCTGAAGAACAATTTATATAACTTTGTATTTTATGAAGTACCTATACAAAATGTAATGTAAATAAATTGATTCTGTTTTGTACACGATTTCATAAGAGATGACGCATTTTGTTTTTGTAGGTACGTACTACAAGATTTTCATATAATCTAGTTGGAAATGTTTGTAGTTTTTTTTTGTAACTTTTATTGTAAAAATCTATGAATTGTTTTGTAATAGAGCATTCCAAGCGAAGAAAAAGTTGTTCCTATAATAAAATAATTTTAACAACTTTCGAAATGTGTCATCTCATACGGATTTCCAAATTGCGACCATTAGCTACAATATAGGTACAATACGTAAAATATTTCAATACGGTAGTTCGGCAGTACTGAGGCCTGAACTTGGCTAAAGCTCTGCCGTACCCCCAGATGAATCGTTTGGCATAACATTGTAATTCTTGTAAAATACTGGCACAAAATAAAAATGTTATATTCTCTGCGTGCCTTTAAACTTAGTTTAAGACTAGGGAACATTGTAATTTAAACCTATTAAACATAGTTCAGAAGATCAGTTAGCTTAAGATGCCTGTAAATACATTTTATCATTATTATAATAAAATGCATTTCTTTGTAAGATTCGTAAGTTTGAGGAGAATACGATTTTAAATATTTTCTTCGTAACTGACAATAAAGGAATAAATTTTACTTTTAGTCTTTCATTTTGATGATTTTATCCCCCTCCCCACATTAGTCAAGGATAGATTCACAAAATATGAAGACCAGGACTCACGTCTACAAATTGTACAGAGTTCCTGTCTCTGGTAAGACTCGAACCCACGACCTCTGGCGTTCTTGTCCAATGAACAAGCCTGTTGGCTAACAAGGCCATACGACCTAATTCAAAATCGCAAACTTTTGCAAATGGATGAAAATTTCTTACTAAATTAGAGTAGGCTCTCGAGCATTCTCTTTTAGGTCATTCTAGTCTACTACTAGAACTAAAAAGCCCAAATTTTGTGTTTGGTCAGTATTACAGGCGATTAATAACTTGTGTGAGGTTTCATTTTTCTGACACTGGATTGCTTGCTTGCGTCATTTTGGCAGAGCCACAGCCTCTGATTTGAAATGCAGAAAATTGGTCTGAAAATGTACTATTTTGTACTCGAAAATTGGAATTTGTACTTCAGCCGTTTAAAAGTTATAGGGGTATATTGGTGGCTCTGCCAAAATGGCGTCACTACAGCAGGCCACGCTATATCTCAGATCCTACAAAAGATATCAAAATGTAATAGCACAAAGTTTATATTCGAATTTGTGAGCCACACTCTGCCAAAATGACGCAAGCGGATTGCTTATGTCAACTAAAAACCGATTAATTTTACGTCTACCCCCGATTTTTCATATTACTTAGGTAAATTGTTATCAAGTGACGCTACATTGAATTACAACAAAGTTTAAAAACGGGAAAGAATATATATAATTGTTGTTTTTCCAAATACATCTTACAAAAGTGCTTACTTGTTTAAAAGTAAATACCTCATCATTACTTATCTTGTGCTATAAATGTTTAACCATTGTGGAATGTGATGAAATTAACTACAAAGGATTATATCGACTATACCTGAGTCTATTTGGCTTTGAATTTGAGAGTAAGTTCATTTATTTTCTATCTCCTACATGTTTAATGTCTTTTATTGTCTATGTCTCCGAGTATTTTCCCTTTCGTCCCATTTGGTAACCAAATTTCGTAACTGGCTATGAAATGGGAAATGTAATTTGAGTGTTCGAAGCCAGTTACAAAATGGGACTCCTTCATCCCATTTAACATCCCAGCAAACTCAAAATAACGTTTAAAACTAGTGTTAATCACTTTGTTTGTTTTTATTGTTGATGCAACCCATCAAGTTTCAGAAAGTTTTTTATTCCTGATTGGTTTACGCTTGACCGCAATCTCATCTGATGTTAAGTGACGATGAGGCCTAAGGTGGAGCGCGCTTACCCAGAAGATTTACGACAAATAAATAGATTGGTTTAACCCTGCCATCCCTGTTAGCCAGTGATCGCATTGCATCCCCGAGGCGACATCACGGTCGGATGGGCGGTGGCAGCGCTCGCCATGGCGCTGGTCACCGTCACCACCGTCGCCGGGAACGCCGTCGTCATGCTGGCGGTGCGGCGCGCGCAGCGTGCGCCCGCGCACTACCCCCTCGCGAGCTTAGTCGCTGCCGATCTGCTGATTGGATTATCTGTGCTGCCGATAGCTGCTGCTAGGGAGCTGTTCTGGTTTCATTTGCGTTAGTACATACAAGAATTATGTGTTATTTATTAAGATTAAATGGGAAAGATATAAAACTAGTCTTGGTGCCCGACTACTGTATACAGACACACACAGCTGAAATTAAAGTTACGTTCGTACAGTAACCGATACACAGAGAGAGTGTGTGTCTAGTGAACGGGGCTGGAAAATTCGTGCGAGTGAGATGGCGGCAGCGCGCCTTTTTCGTCCCCTACACAAACATGGTGTTGCGAAAAAATAAATGTTTTGAAGTTTCTGTAAATTTATTAAATTAAACTCAGCAAACCTATCTATTGGACGTAGTTTTACAGAATCATGCGCAGTAATATCGTTTATAAGTATTCTCATTTTGATATCTATGGTCTGTATAATTAGGAGTGAATAGTGGTGAGTACGACTGCACTGCCCTTTATTCATGTGGCCGAATGTACTAACGATTTTTAATAGGCTATTCAATGATACAAAACAACCTAAGAAAACGCGGTAGACTATGGACCGCAAACTTTCATAGCGAGATAATAATCCTGTGCTTAGCAGTGAGACTATAACTATGTTCATTATCACATCTTGTCTTCCAGCGTGGCCTATCTGCGCCTGCTGGAGTACCCTGGATGTCCTCTGCTGCACTGCATCCATCCTCTCTCTCTGCGCTCTTGGCTGGGAGCGCTGGTACGGCATCACTGCCCCCCTGGCACGCGCCAAGAGGACCCGGCGTGCCAAGGTCTCTGCCGCGCTGGTGTGGCCTGTCTCCACTGTGATAGCCCTTCCGACTGCCTTCATACCCTCGCCGATGCACCACCAGCCGGGAGAGATGGCTAAAGCTTGTACTGTTAACACTAATACTGGGTAAGTTTGTGTTGGATGTCGCCAGTCTGTCTTAGTATAAAGAACCAAAGTGATGCCGTAGCGTGAAGGTTCTGAAGTGCCAATATGGTGGTGTCCTGATCTTGCTAGATCTGCTGCTAGACAACTTTGTAATATTACTTTGACCAAAATCTTGTCACATTTTTTACGCGCAAGGCGATGGTAAAGCTCAGCACTTTTATTTCTTGATTTTCTCCCTTTCTTCCAGCTACGTATTCTCCAGTGTTTCCTTCTCTTTCTACCTACCTGCAAGTGTCATGATGTTTCTGTACGCTCGTATTCTTCGCTCATTGGCAATACCACCGGCTATTCGTGCTCATCGAGGTCGCACGCTAGGCGTAGGCGCCGGGCAAACGGTAAGTATCTAAAATACTACTAAAACTGTCAATAAGAAAATATAGGTTCTAACTAGTAATAATTTATAAATAATATGTTTTCAGGTTAATATGGCAGCAAGTAAGACAAACTCCAGCAGTTCTACTCAAATTCCAGCAAAAAAGGCAAAATCGATGACGCAAAATCTCACAGTGTAAGTAAATGTTAAAATGTTAAAAATTGCAAACACCACTCTACATTGATAACACAGTTTGAAAATATTGGGGCCTTTGTGTTTCACATTTTGGGTGCCGTGACCAGGATTATATCAGAAGAATATATTTTGAAAAGGTGTAGGCCGTAATTGGACGCTTTTGTGTGGCATTTGGCCTACATTTTTTTAAAACCTATTATGGGTGATTTTTAAGTATTGTTGGGCATATAAATCAAATTAAACAAAGAAAATGACTGAAATTAATTTACTTTCATGATTTTAAAAACACCACCAGCTTTATCTTTTGAAATTGTTATAATTTCAAAAGATAAAGCTGGTGGTGTTTTTAAAATCATGAAAGTCAATTAATTTTGTTTCTGATCTTTCTTAGGGACCTTTTATTGTTTCAGATGTTTGTCACCAAAGCGTAGCCATTTAGGATTACCTGAAGTTTCCGCGGCATCTTGTCCAGTGCCCTCACCTTTGAAGACATCTAATTCGCCGTAAGAACCAATAGTTGTTATCTACTGAGTATGCTAAACGAAAGAGGTCACAGAGGCTATTGTCATTCACTATAAGTAGTTTTGAATCTTTTGAAATACATTTAGCGATATCGGTTGATTGTCCGTCCATAAAGAGGAGGTCCAGAGGGCTGAAAATAAAGGGCCTGTCTGATCATTAAATCATTGATAATTGACATTTTGCACCAAAGTTGTGTAATTGGATTATCATGTCTTAAAAACTTCTAAACACTTTTAAAAATGTATGGAAATAAACTGTCTAGTATAAAAGGCTTGTCGGTTAAATTAGGTAGGCACGCTGAGTCATACACCATGAAAGGTCACTAACAGATCTCACCAAATTTATTTTTATACAGAGAAAAAAATGTGTAAAATAAAAAAAAACTGATTCTAAGTATATGAATTCATTGTGTTCATTATGCCATCAACTCATCAGAAATGAAAGTCTCATCAGATATCATCGTTTTCATTGTTAGGGGCGGCATCATCCCTCGTCAGCGCAGAGCTACTCGCACCATAGTAATGCTGATGTCTCTCTTCCTCTTTTGTTGGACGCCTTTCTTCGTCATGCTACCTGTCGGTGAGTCAAAGCCAATGACCTTCCACACCATGGTCAAAGCTCATAAATTCTAAACCTTACTAAGTATACTCAGCCATCTAAAATGAACATCTACCTGATAACTGATCTGATAACTGCGATCTAATATTATGGCGAGGTCTTTCAGACGACATTTTCTGGTGTTTATAAACTACAAACATACTTGGACCTTGCTAGTCCAACTACGCTCTATTTGACAGAAACGTGCTTATCATCGGTGATATTTTTATTCCTAGCACTTGTACTATTTAAGGATTAAAAATTAGACCGATGTTCACGCTAGGAAGATGTGTTGGCCATATTCGGATCTCAGACCTACGGAGTATGTCCAGTAGTGAACATTGAGTGGACATTTACAACCACAACCCAAAATTGAAAAATGTTGCTGAGAATACTTTTAATATAATTAAAGTAAACTGTACGTAATTAATATATTATCTTTGGTAATACGACTTTATTACTTTAGTTCTTGTTATATTTTCCATCATGTTTTGCAACAACCTGTCTGAGCTCTAGGATGATAGATGGTTACTTAAGCACTCGTAGGTTTGTAATTCATACACCTACTTTACAAAAGTAAAAGTTCTAAAAGCCTATATCACCCCAACCACCCTAGTTCCTTGAAAAAAAGAAGTTAAAGTTCTTGAAACAGAGAAGTAGTTTTTTAAATAAAAAGAGATAGAAAGTAACTCTTTATTACTTCTAGACTCCCTTTGCGAGTGCGTATGGGACGCTACATGGCAGTGGTGCACGTGGCTCGGGTACGCTAACTCAGCTCTTAACCCGCTCGTCTACGCGGCCGCATCGCCCAGTGTGCGCCGCGCCTTACGCGGCTCCCTGACTACAATCACTTCGAGCTCTAATCGGGCTACTGAAGTGCCTCTGACGCCCAGTGTAAGAAGGCCTTGTAAGTTTTGTCATTCATCTTCATAAGCCGATGTCGTTTTGTTATTAAACTGAGGTTGTTGCCCTATATATTAAAAAAAAAGTAGCATGGTAAGTTAAATCGTCTTCAGTAACTGGTTATGTTTTACCTTCGCAAACGATACCCGATATTTAGAATTAAAACAAAAAAAGTAAAGAGTTTCTAATAGTTTACATACATAATGCTCACGCCTTGGTCCCAGAGGGGTAGGCAGAGACGATGGATCGCCACTTTGCGCGATCCTGACACACCTCACTCCTCACTCACATTCATCAACCTTTTCATGCACCTCCTTTTATTCTTCTCACTGCGAACCTCAGCCTTTTTATTTTTCTAATAGTTTATAGAAGTTTATAAAAATAAAATGCATCTACACAATCTAAATACGTTTTTTGATATCTCTCACATTTATTAAATACATCGCCTGGCGATACTTAACGATTACATCCTGTATGACCTACCAGACGCTGAAATGGGATGGGGATAGAGGATTTAGAAGTTATGTTTTGTATTGAAATACAAATCACATAAAAACATTTATTCATAATAAATACCTGGTATACTCGTACTTTATTTACACATAATCAATTAGATTGTGTTACATTTCTTTGGCATAAAATCTACCCATACACTTATTTGTATCGGAGTACGATACGAGTCGGAAATGTAAAAATTGCACTTCAAAATACTGTTTCTAAAAATGGAACAATTATAAATTGATTTTTAAAATTATCTACATTATGTAAAATATACAACAACAAAACAACAATAGTTAATTATTTACAACACTTAATAATAGACTTTGAAATAAACTACTAACAAAATTAACGACCTAAAACTATTTTGTGCAATTAAATATAAATAATAATTATTATGGAAAATTATTCTTTATTGTACCATTAGACTAGGTACACACTGATGTGTATGCGATACATTGATTTAACAAAAAACGTTCACCAGAAATCTAAGCTTTACAATTTTATTACGTGATAAAAAATCAAATATTTTCATGCCGTAATACTTAAAGAAAGCGGTTATGAAGGATTGATTCGTAATATTTACTGAGCAAAATGAGGTAATAATTGAGCATAGACTAGTTTTGGAATAATGTATCAGTCCTTAAGACGAAATCAGTTCGTTATAATTACCAAAAACATCAATTTTAATCATAAAGTCATACATTATTTATTACTATTTAGAAAAAAAACCGTCCGCTTCTTAGCATATGACGACATACATACACCTCATACCATGAAGCAAAATAATTTTTCGTAGCTCATAGTTTCACCTCAAAGTTAGAAAACATATGATTATAATCTGTTATCTAATTTAATAACCAGTTAGTGTCAATCCTGAAGGAAATAACTTTGAGGTGAAACTATGAGCTACGAAAAATTGTTTTGCTTCATGGTATAAGGTGTAGCTGATATTATTGCAGCATATATGTGAGACCCAAGCTTTAACTTGATCTTTGATAATATTCTTTTCTGATTCACTTTTCATTCTTCGATTAGACCTCTTAACATATCACAAGTTATTTAACATACAGATTCATCTATCCCATTAGTTCATATCTCAAACCAGAACACATAATAAAATAGTTTGTTTAAGATGAAAAGAGAGGAAAACTATTGCACATCCACTTGTATTACACCTTAGAGCTAAGAACAAATGAGATATGTATAGTGGTGTTAGTTTCGTCACATATTACTTAATAGTTACCTAATAAGTAAACATAATACTTAGTAAAACGATAATACCTACTTCTTCAGAATGTCAGACAGTACCTACAAAAATGTATCTAAGGCGCTCGACTTAGCGTACTTCTGCCCGAAAAGGTAGGTACTTATCGAGCTAGGTTCGTTCTAGTGACGGAGGCCTGGTTTCGTTTAACATTATTCTTTATTAGCAGACGTTATACCGAACTAAGAAACCGAAACTCCCTTTATGTTTTTGAGACAATAGTGTCCGAGTGCTGGATGGATAGACCTACATTATATTCCAGTTCCTTACAAAAAATCTTTTTTTTTAGGTTAGGAATTCAATGGCGGCTAGTGCCTTAAGATGGCGACTATGGACAAAATGGCGGCTGCTACTAATGGCGGGCGGGACATCGTGCTGGCAGCTCCGAAGTCTCTCGCATCCGGGGAGCAGGTCTTACACGTGCAGCGACCAGATAAACAGTACCCCGCCTCGTCTTCTTCTGATACGCATTCCTGAGGAAATAAGATTTAAAGGATTTTTTGAAGGAGTTACAAGAAAAACGTGTATATAATGTGTGTAAATTAGATTTCGTCATAGTGTTATAAGTTTTTACGATCAACATTATGAAAAATATTGCCTAAAAGAAAAAATAAATTTTGAATCTCGTTGTTTAATTTAGGAGTATTTCTTTATCTATCTCGTGTGTACATTTTCCCAGACAAACATGTCAGCATCAGCAACAGACAAACTGTCTGTCATCTTGATTTGACCTACAAACTGAGTAGCCTGTACCGACGCCTGTACAAACAGTGTTTTACATTGTTGCCGCCTGTTTCAATTCAAGGTACCGTTCTTCTCGGTGCCGATGTCTGTCGGTCTCAAACCTTCATCATCATCAGCGGTCAAATACTTCAACTGCCAATAAGCCTCCCCAATAGCCCAATACCACTTTTAGTAAGTAGTCTATTGGGCGATTTGCAATAATCACCACGGTTGTCAGGCGCCTGCCTACCCCTCTGGGACCAAGGCGTCAGCATTATGTATGTATGTGTCAGGCGCATTGGTTACCGCAGTAATGATCGGAGAACGCTCAAGATCGCCTACAACCACGGGAAGGTTGGGGGTGGCCCTATTCTAAGTCGTGAACAACACGGTCCAAACTCCTTGATGTCGCTCAACAATCTAGCCCTTGTTGGTTCGATGTTCAAGACGTTTCAACTTAAATATTGTTATCCTAGGGGCGAAAAGAACTTATTTGACGACCTCCGTGGCGGAACGGGTAGCTCTCGGACTGCCACGCCGGAGGTTGCGGGTTCGAATGCCGCTAGGGCCAAATGTTCGTATGATAAATATGAATGTTTGTACCCAAGTCTTAGATGTTTATATATTTATTTAAGTATGTGTATCCGTTATCCAGTAACATAGCACAGGCTCTGCCTAGTTTGGGACTGGATAATTGTGTGAATGTCTGAAATATTTATTTATTTATTTAGTCCCACGCCAATAGTTCGAGGGACTAAATAAGTCTTTAACCCGAGGTAAACACTGTGCTTTTTATTACGGATACAAGCAAAGTAAAAATAAAAACATGAATTAGCTAAAGAAAAAATGGTAAATATTTTACCCAAATCTATGTTATTTTAAATTCCTTGATTACTACTTAACTTTATGTTGTTTTAATTTTACATCGCGCTGTAATTGAGTGGCTGTATAGAAAGTTGGAACATGGTTCAATAGAAATGTGAAAATAGAACTACATAGTTTTTTTTTATAATTTCGTCGGCTTGATGCAAAAACAAACTGCTTGGATATAACGGTAGCAATTAGTGACTTGTTATCAAAATCTTAAGGTCGTAATTGATACTGTTATTCCTGAGCAGTTACTTCCTTTCTCGACGATTTGACAGCTGTCATTTGAAAACGATTCTCCCTAAGTATTATTAAGTATTCTATGCCCTAGGGCTGAAAAGTATTACTTTCCCGCTCCTCAGGCAACTTCAGACCTACTTTCCGAGTATGAGTTATGAAAAATAAAATGTAATGTTAATTCTGAGAGCTAACCTCGTCCCTGACGCACTCCTGCCCCGGCCGCTTGCGGTACCAGCAGCGCAGCGGCGCGCCCGTCGCGCGCGCGTTGTAGGAGCACGCGCAGGCCCCGCTCAGGCACAGCGTGGCCCCGTACGCGGGCCCGCCCGCCCCGCCCGCCCCGCCCGCCCACCCGTCCAGCCCCTGGCACTGCACGTCGTAGTCGCACGGGTCTCCGAGGGCCTTTAGAGCTGTGGGTATTACAATTTCATACTTTATACTTAGTGGTGGTTTACACATTTAGCCAGTAGGCTATTCAAATTTAGCCGCCCCTACCGACCTCTACGATTCGATACCCTAGTACACAATCATATTTGTCGGCGAAATAATAAAAGAGGAGCTGATTTGGAGGCACAGTGCGTGTTCGGCGCGCCGTTCGTCTTTGTTCGGCTATCGTCGCGAGCACGCGCTGACTGAATGTCGGGTATAACTGGCGCAGGCGCAGAACCGACAGGCTTCGATGGAAAGGCGTGCGGTGCGCAGGCGTTACGCTGACAGATCGTCTGCCTTTTAAAATCGTTACTTGATGAATCCTGTAGTGTCATTTAAGCGAGTAAACATGTTAACTTTAAAACGATGTTAAACTCAATTTGGGAGCCTACATTTTCGGCGGAACCTGGAACCTACGACATATTAATTTTTTTTTGTCAATGATATTGTAACTTTATGATTTGTGTACTACAGTCCTAATTACACCACCTTTTTACCGTAAGTAGTATGATTGTGAACTAAGGAATCGATTTGTCAGTTTCTTTTTAAAGTTTAAGAGTTGTAAGAGGAATTTATTGAACCTAATAAGACAATAATATTTATATATAAAAAATTATACGCAAATTATTATTTTTTTCTTTGGAAAATACCTTGACCAAAATTTATGAATGAAATATTTGTCGAATAGCGTAATTAACTTCGTCCCTATCGGGCGTCCTACGACACCATACAGCTTGTTTTAATTTTTGTAAGCCATAAAAAAAATTTGGGCCTACATTTGCCGTCTCTAAAATCTGCCGCCCTAGACTCCAGCCTACTCAGCCACTAATTCAGTGCGTCCTGCTCATGAACTACGGCGCAGAAATGTGGACACTGACGGTGGGCCTGATCCAGTGCCGTATCTAGGGCGATGCCAGTGGTGCCCAGGAACAGGAGGGCGCAAAAATGATCTGGGTCGGCATTTTTCAAGCTCGCACCGGGCGCATAAAAGGCTGGTTAGGCACTGGCCTGATCTACAGGTGTCAAGTCGCTCAGCGAGCTATGGAGAGGGCTATGCCAATGCCAATGCCAATGGTTAGGTTTCAAAGTCAGTGGAGTCAATTGAGTGAGACTCGCACGTGAGTTTGTATCTTAAAGAATAATCTATAATATAAAAATGAATCGCAAAATGTGTTGGTAAGCGCATAACTCAACAACGCCTGGACCAATTTGGCCAAATCTTTTTTTAAAATGTTCGTTGAAGTTCAAGGATGGTTTTTACGGCGAGAAAAATTAGAATTATTGCTGGAAAAACCCTAAAAATAGCCCTTTTCTTTTTCCCATACAAATGATTTCTAACTAATACGTAGTCAATTTGAGCTTTATTGCTATGGTATAAAGCACTCACAAGCACTCACTGTTGTCTAAGCAATGTACGTGTGTTCCTAACGTCAAAGATCATATCTATCAAAACAATGTGCGTGTGTGCGTTGGAGCACAGAATACATAGTTGGAGGAGTTTAATGTCGCGTTCCGAAACTCGCGTTTCTTTTGTATTAGTTTCGGCACGCGAGATAAAATGCATCAGTTTCCACGTTATTACATCAGTCAAACAAAAATCGGAAGCGGGAGCAGGAGGGGAGCGGGAGTGAGAGCGGGAGTGAGAGCGGGAGTGAGAACGGGAGCGGGAGCGGGAGCGATAGTGGGAGCGGGACGGGAGCGGAAGCGGAAGTGGAAGCGGAAGCGGGAATGGGAGCGATTCTGTAGTTCACGCGAGCGAAGCCGCGGGCACAGCTAGTAAATAAATAAATATGTCAGACATTCACACCAATTATCCAGGCAGAGCCCCCAAACTAGGCAGAGCCTGTGGTATGGTTACTAGATAACGTATAGACATACTTAAATAAATATATAAACATCCAAGACTAGGGTACAAACATTCATATTCACTACCGGTTGTCAAATAACAATAATAATTCATGATAGACTACTGCTGAACATGTCAACTTTGTGATCTTATCTTCTTAGGGGGCCAGGAAAACCTGGCGACACTTCGACTCTTCAGGATCTTTTGTGCCAAACCCCTGACCACCAACGGTGCCCCAAGCCGATTTGGTGGACTTCACATACGCCTCAGAATTTCTTCTTCGGCATATGCAGGTTTCCTAACGATGTTTTCCTTCACCGAAAAGCCTGTGGGGTTTGAGATTACATGGGGAAACTATGGGAGTTATAGACTTATTAATTACTAATCAGCAACCATAACATCAGTAACAAAAATAATTATTGAAGAACAATTATTTTTCTAATCAAAATTATACATTACCACGTGACTTCTTCGGAATGACTAAAAGAATAAACAACAAATCTATTAATAATATTAACCTTGCTCTTTCTCTCTCTTTCTTGACCAAACTTATTAGGTAGTAAATAAAATAATTAGTCACCAGGAACACATGTGTTGGTCTCGTTGTGCGCGATCCAGTTCTCCCGGCAGCGACACGTGCCGTGGCACTCGAGCCCTGCGCCCGCGCACTGCAGCTGGTCCTCGCACGGCTCGCCCAGGGTCGCATCGCGGACGCATCTGCGGAAAAAAAAGAAAAAGTCAGCATTGCCGACCAAATTTACATATACGGCTCATTAGCATGTCTAAAAAGCAAAATACCTAATGTTAATATCTAAAAGAAATAAGTATGCCTGAATAGCAAAATGCCTAATACGCGGATCACATAACCTATACATCATCATCATCAGGTTATTTTTGTCTCCACTGCAGGAGCACAACCCTCTCTCATCTGCCGGAGACAGGCGGAGGATTTGGCCTACACTCCCCGCGCTGGCCAGACGGGTTGGGGAGGCCTAACGTTTGTATAACCTATACAAACGTCTAAAAAGCAATTTGTCTATGTACCAAAATGTCTGAAACTCAGATTGCCTAAACCGTAAATCATCTAAAAATCAGTCTGACTATATAGCAACTACTTAGACACATTTCTTTACATTTTGGATATTTATTCAGAACTATCTTTTGCCCGCGACTTCGCCCGCGTAGGTTTCCAAATTTACACATCTTCACTGCTTTAACGATTAATTTGGTTTCCCGTAGGAATTAAATGTTTTTTCGGGATAAAAACTATCCTAGTCATATTCCAGGACCTAACCTATATGTGTGCCAAGTTTCATACTGATCAGTCCAGTGGTTGAAGCATGATTGAGTAACAAACATCCAAACCAACCTTGTGCCGTTATCTCTTGGGCTGAACTGCAGCGGGCAAACGCAGTAGCCCCGCACGCAGAAGGCCTGCCTCCCCTCCTCCGTATTGTTGTTTTCACCCAAGTAGCAGTTGTAGTCCACAACGCAGCGGCCGCCGACCGCTGAAACATAGACCAGATTTTCATTACAATGATGACTCTAATTCTCATCTGCGGTAAAAAAAACGCAAATGATCTCGCAAAAAAATAGGATGGAATTCCAGAAGCGTTTCAAGAAGTGGACATTCTCAACAACATAAATACTTCTCTTTCTAACTTATAGCGTCGATCTCTTGGCGCCGGTCGATAGCGCGCTGGCATAGTAACTTTGTACCGGCGGGCGACGCGGCGGCAGTCTAGTAGTGCGTACTGCGAGCCGTGGTCTATCTTACGGGCGACGTTAAGGGAACGGCCCCAAACTACGTGACCCGTTTAGGGGGAGGGGGTCTTCAAAATACCACGCTTGGTCACAGGGGTGTGTGTGTGTGGGGGGGGGGGGGGGGGTTAGGTTTTCGTCACGTAGCCAATACCCTGTAGGGAAATTTCGCGCTTTTTCGAGCTATATTCAAATATGGCGCGCAGTTTTTAGCGCTTTTTAAACTCACAGGTGGCAACACGAATATCAGCTGATTGAAAACCAACAGTTTTTTCTAGATGATAATATTTTTTTCATTTGTAATTATAGGAAAGCACGCACTTTTGGCGTTACGCGGCAAGCGCCGTATTAATATAGACAAATATGAGTTTTTTTTCTGATAACTCTGTTTGCAAAAATTGGTTCAAAACCATATTTATGCATTACTACGTGAAAATTAGAGGGGAAGGGGGGGGGGGGGGGGGTCTTGGCATATACTACGGGTGGTCACCGAGGGAGGGGGGGGGGGGGAATGGTAAAAAATGTATCACGTAGTTTGGGTACGTTTCCTAAACTCTTTATACTGGCGGGGGGTGAGTGTCGCTTCTTTACGTAGTAATATATAGTTGGTATTCTCTGGCTCATGGTGAACTCTAGTGCAGGTGAGGTTGGCATTTGAAAAATTGATATTGTCATGCCCGAACTAATTTTAATTATTATTAGTAATTTGTTAATGTCTAATTTTTAATTGAAAATATTTTATTGATTGTAAGAATAAGTAATAGAATTGTTAGAATAAGTTAAGATATTCGTACACAAGAAATTGTTATAGAATAAATAAATACAATAAAATACTGAACAAAATAGCCAATAATGTGTCAGCGGAAAACGGACGGATCTACGAAATTCTAACTATAGTTTCTTCACAATTTGTAAGTAATTTTGTTGATGAACGAAACGCGTTATCGAGATAACGTGTACAGATAATAAATCTGACTAGATAAGATTAAATGATACAAGATTTCAACACGTCCAGTTATCTCTAACGGTTTGGTAATAGTCGTCACGTCAAATGGTCACGCGCTTGTCTTTACGGCTGCGGTTTGGCCATAGATTCGTCAGGTCGTCACTCTTGCGTCAGACAGTGTCATCGTCGATCCATTAGATCTCAAAATAGTCTTAGAATTTAGCGTCTGTGGCGCAATAGAGAAGTGCTACTGTAAGGCTTTTGCAGAATGACCAGCGTCGCTGCCACATGCTAGCGGCGACACATGCTGAGTCAGGGCCTTTCCACTAGCACGACACACGGGCACACTCGCGCCTCCAGGCTGCGCTCTCGCGGGCTCCCAACGTAGACGTGTAAACAGTAGAAGTTCTATTGTATCTCGTTGGGTGCCCGCGAAGCGATATGTTATGTTTTGTCCACGAAATTTATGTTTTCTACTTGTTTGTGAACTTGTGTTGTGTCAGTGAATAAATGTCTATCTATCTATCTATCTATCTATCTATCTAGTGCCTCTGGCCTCCGTCACTCGAACGAACCTACCGCGACAAGTACTTTCGGTTCTCACCCCGCTCGTACGGAGTAATAACAACGCTAAGTCGAGCGCCTTAGGCACATTCTTACGTGTATTGTCTGACAATGGGAAGGACTAGATGATTAAAAGCGTAGGTATTTTCGTTTTACTAACGAGTGATGTATATTGCTTTAAGTCCACCCATGATGAAAAAAATGTAGTTCCTTTATAGGAAAGGTCTTTGAAGTTCGCATAGAGTGAGATGAGATTATAATAATTTTGACATGTCATTATCAAATGAGAACTTGGCCCCTTTTTAACAATAACTTTTATAGCGGGATTTCAAACAAAATCCTTTTTTTTAAATAAATTAAAATATCTTTTACTCAAGGGCCAATATTAGGGTTGTCAAGGACTAGCGTTGGCGCCTTCCACACCAGGGTTGGCATGTTTTAAACAAAGTGTTTAAAACAGATGTTTTAAACACTTTGTTTTTTTATTATTTAAAACACGTTTTTTATTGTTTAAAACTGTTTAAATTGTTTAAAACATGTTTTATATTAAATAAAACTGTTTTTTATCCAACCCTGTTCCACACAGTCGCAAGTAAGGACTACTGAAAATCTTACTTACACAACTTAACCAAAAATATACCTATATATAGGATGTAAGGGACAGCCTTCCGAAAACTTTAACCACGGCTTCAGACCATCACCCTGAACAACGTACAGCAAGAATTTTTCGCCGGAAATAAAAAAAAATTTCGGACTCACCATACAAATTTTACAAATGACATGCCAGATTTGTATGAAGAAGTCGATTTTTTTTTTATTTCCGGCGAAAAATTCTTGCTGTACGATGTTCAGGGTGATGGTCTGAAGCCATGGTTAAAGTTTTCGGAAGACCGTCCCTTACACCCTGTATATTCTACATATAATACACTCTACTTTGTGTCCTCCACCTCTTTTTTTTTTACGCGGGGAAATGCCACGCATAGACACTCGCCTCGGGGGGACGGGTGAACTGTGTCGGGCTCTATACCGACTAAAACCCCGCGGTGGCCATCTTCGGCACAGTTCGAGGGACTCCAGGACCACCAGACGCACCTGTCCGCGGCTCCCGTGCTCCCGCGCTTTACCCGTATCGACGCCCGCGCACCACCCGTCCTGCGCCCGCGCTTTACCAGTATCGACGCCCGCGCACCACCCGTCCTGCGCCCGCGCTTTACCCGTATCGACGCCCGCGCACCACCCGTCCTGCGCCCTCGCTTTACCCGTATCGGCGCCCGCGCACCACCCTTCCGTCGCCCATACTCCGCCCGTTTTCTAATGCGAATAGACCTTAAATTTGAAACAGTTTACTCACGGACTGTCTCGTAGCACCTCTCACTCTCCCAGTGCGCGGTGGGCGAGCACACGCAGACCCCGTTGACGCAGTTAGAGTGCACGCCCAACGTCGACTGACACTGGATGTACATCGAGCACGCCTCGCCGAATACAGCCTCTGTGGATACCTTACTTAGATCAGTCAATAGCCGTCGAACTAAATAGTATTGTAATCATCAATACTAATTTTGTATTGATGCTTACGGAGTAAGCCCCCTGATCATCAACGAGGTGTATACAGATGTACAAATAAATAAACACGCTAGATATAAGTACTAGTTGTTGTATATCGCAAGCACAACAAAACTAGGTAAAGTATATTTTTAAAGGCTACAATTATTGGCCAACATTTAAAACCTTTGTCGTGTGGTTTCCGGTATAGTAGAATAGGACCACTCCAATTCTTCCCGTGGAAGTCGTGTCGTACAAGGCGACTAAGGGAATACATTATAAAACATCAATCAGGCCTCCCCAACCCGTCTGGCCAGCGCGGGGATTGTAGGCCACATCCGCCGTCTGTCTCCGGCAGATGAGAGAGGGTTGTGCTCCTGCAGTGGAGACAAAAATAACCTGATGATGATTTAAAACCATTGACACTATTTTTACGTACATCATATCAAGGGCTCTATTAAAATTAGGTTACTTAAATCTTTAAACAGTTTTAGTACTGTTTGTCATTTAAGCAGCTGACCTACTTTATTGCGCCCCAGTATAAATAAATCAGAACTTCTGTAAGACGAGAAAATACACTTGAAAAGAAATAAGCTGAAATCCGTGTTTTACATTCCATTTAAATCCCAAAAAGAAAGTATCAACTTGACTTAATACCAAAGTTTAAGAAGTATATAATATTGTGGTATATTCAACTCAAAACCAAAAATAGAGGAAACTGAGCTTTACTCAAATAATATTCACCACAGTCTCTAATTACTCACTCAAATTTTAATTACTCCTTCACTACAATATGCTAATTACAAAATCAAAAACGTAATTTCAGTGACGCATATTGTATGACAGTACCGCTAAACGATGCTACAATAATTCAATGCTAAACCGTTTATCGGCGCTGCTAGTCAATTAATTACATTTAGGATTGTGTATTTACTAAGTCTATGATTATAACACCGTTTAGATCAAGGATCAAGCATGTTTACTTGATCCTAAACCTCATACCATGAAGTAAAATAGTTTTTCGTAGCTAACGATCTCTATGTACTACTAGAGATCGTTGGCTTCCAAACAATCGCTCTGTTCCACGCAAGTAGCCACAACTCTTTCACATTCACTCTGAAACTTGTGCAGTTACTATTCAGAACATTTAATTATTTTACTAAATATTGACATTATTTAACCGTAGCGTCAATATTTAGTAATAATTAAATGTTCTGAGTAGTAACTGCACAAGTTTCAAAGTAAATGTGAAAGAGTTGTGGCTATTTGCGTCGAACAGAGCGATTGTTTGGAACGCTCCATCTAGTAGTACATAGATATCGTTGTTCGAAGCTCATAGTTTCACCTAAAGTGTTTTCCTTCATAAATGACACTAATTGGTTATTAAATTAGATAACAGATGCACATTTTAAAATTATCTGTTATCTAATTTAATAACCAATTAGTGTCAATCCTGAAGGAAAACACTTTAGGTGAAACTATGAGCTACGAAAAATTATTTTGCTACACGGTATGAGGTTACAGGTTTAGATAACCAATCAACGACTGATGTTTATTATTTTGATTTGGACTAGGCAAGGAATCTTTGCCATACAGCTTCGAACGCTCACGCTGATCACCTTCACTAATTATTAAGTATTCTATGCCTTCACTACTTAGTCTGCAAGCTACCGATAACTAGGTGGAATAACATTGTTTCTTTTATAATAATTTTATTTCTTTATTTGTCGTTTCGTATTTTTTTTTAAATATTTTATTGTTGTAAATAAAATATTGTATGCAACTAAACATAATTAACCATTACGATGCTCCTGCAAAATATGAAAAAGCTCGTACCTTAATTATATTACAGTTGCACAAAATACTATACTGAACTAGGTAAGTACTTATATTGTAAATTAACAATGACTGACAACTACACTAGTCTTTATTACCGCGACACAGTAGTTAAACTCCTAATACGTGTTAAGACTTATATAATCAAAAGATAACTATCTTTACGCACTAATGTTTACTTCAAACCACGTCATAAAATCCAAAGATCACGTTACATTACAAAAAATATACATCAAAGACTGCCTTACACTCGTTAGAAAAGATAATAGAGAGGCCCATTTTAACAAAGGTGTGATGTAATGCATTTAGGCTCCATTTCTAGTAGATTAGAAACTTTACACTGATTTTTTTCCGACATCTTGTTCCGTCAGCCATCTTAACTCCAAACAAGCCACCAAGATCTTGTCCAGTTACACTAACTTATGGTTTAGTTTCAAATAATCTTAAAAATGATTAGCTAACATCAAAAGTACCTAATATATTAGGTACTAACATACAACACCTACATGGAGGGCAGTGGCCCGGGACAGACATGAATGGAAGGGGCTAGAGGAGGTCTTTGCCAACAGGCATACTGACAATTAAAAAAAAACTAATCCAACATGAAATTATAATGGAAATAATTAGTAACTTTGAAATGTATTTAATTTAATCAATTTATCAATGTATGCATGCAAGTCAGGAATAAAAGGCTATTTTATTTTAACATACACCTATAATACAAAATGCCACTTACTGGCACAACGAAATTTCTCCACCCGAATCTATTCTATTATTCTGAACACAACCACATATTTTACATTTGCCGAATATTTGTATGTCTCGGATAAATCATAAACACCCTGAAATGGACAAAACTTTGCAGGAAATGTACTAATCATTTCAAATATTATGTTCCCGCCGTAAGCTGATATTCGGCACGAAATATATACTTACATGTGTGTTTTGAATAACCTGCTGTACATTCGTACAAAATTGTCCATTTCGGGGAGTTAAGCTCGGAAGTTCCCGAGGTGGTTTATCCGAGACAGACAAACACTCGTCAGATATAAAATAGTGTGGTTGTGTTCTACACATCCAAATTTCATTAATTTTGGTGAGTTCAGGTAAACTTATTAGTCCTTTTTTCTTTTGTCATGTAGAATACGTGAAGTACCTTATAACTATTTATCAAGAGCAGTCAATGAAAGAAACTCTGGTGTCATAGACATAACGCCGTAGTTAAAGTGACTTACATTAATGAAAATCATCAATCGATCATATCAGCCCATAGACGTCCACTGCTGGACATAGGCCTTCTCCAATGAACGCCATCAGACTCGGTCTGCCGCCTTTCGCATCCAGCCACCGGGCAACGTTTTCAGGTCGTCGGTCCTCCTGGCGGTTGGGCGTCCCACCCTGCGGTCTCCACTCCAGAACTCGTCTGTCCCAACGTGTGGCCTGTCGTTTCATCATCATCAGGTTTTGTCTCCACTGCAGGAGCACAACCCTCTCTCATCTGCCGGAGACAGACGGAGGATTTGGCCTACACTCCCCGCGCTGACCAGACGGGTTGGGGAGGCCTGATTGATGTTTTACAATGTATTCCCTTAGTCGCCTTGTACGATATCCACGGGAAGAGTTGGAGTGGTCCTATTCTACTCTACCGGAAACCACACGGCAATGCCGGTGGCCGCTTGCCACTTCAGTATAAAATGATATCCTGTAATGACGTCACTAACCTTTCAGACAGCCTTTGTGCGTGTCGTTGACATTTGCGAACACGTAGGATTCGTTGCACACGCAGTAGCTGTTGAAGCGACAGAACGCGTTATCCGGGCACTCGGTATCTTCTCTGCATATGTTGGGGGTCCGCCCTGGAAATGAGGATTCGCTTTACATCCCACTAATATTATAAAGGCGAAAGTCTGGATGTTTGTTACTCAATCACGCTTCAACCACTGGACGGATCGTAATGAAACTTGACACACATATAGGTTAGGTCCTTGAATAGGATATAGGATAGTTTTTATGAAAAAAACATCTCCTTCCTACGGGAAACCAAATTAATCGTTAAAAGCAGTGAAGATGTGTAAATTTCGAAACCTAAGTGGACGAAGTCGCGGGCAAAAGCTAGTTGGTTTTAAACAGAGGCCGACGCGACGATATCGAAATTGCAAGTGTTTACTTTGAACAGTGGCCAAAGCCACTTTGTATGGGCTAACAGGTCATTTTAACCGACTTCAAAAAAGAAGGAGGTTCTCAATTCGACAGTATGTTTTTTTATGTTTATTACGCGATTACTAGGCCAATTATGAATTGATTTGACAATTCTTTTTTTGTTTGTTAGATGATACTTCAGAGGTGGTCCAATATAAATTTTAACGAAACTGATTCAGCTCTTTTTGAAAAATAAAACTCATACTCATACACTCTATTATATATTATCTTTGCTCATACTCATTTATTTCTACCTTTTGGGACATTAAGAACTCTAGGTTTAGTCGATTTTTTTTATATCCAAACAAAAAATATATACACACAGACGACGTTTTGGCTTGTCTCTTCAGCAAAAGTTAAAAAAAAAACCAAAAACCGACTTCAAGACAATACTACATGTACAAACCATAGTTGGACGCCAAAAAATTGTCCAAATACCTTACACGACTTTTTAGTTCGACGGATATTATCCGAAATGCTTACGAAGTATGTAATAGAATACGGACGCCTTCTGTACTTATTCTGTGAAACTTTTGTCTGTTTCGTATTGAATTTAAATCAAGACAACTCGTCAATTATATTAAATTGAAATACAACAATCGTACCAATCAGTCTAAAAGAATTTGAGGCAACAATGAATACTGCGTGATCATTATTATTCCACTACGAATACGAAGATACGGCGGCGCAGGCGCAGGCTTTACACTCGATAATAACGAACAATACTTCCTAATGACGTAATACAAATATAAAACAAGTGTTTGCGCAGACAAGTAGACAAATGTACGCTATTACTTGTAATGAAGTTGACAGATACATTACAAGACTAGAATATTCTGACGGAGTCTGTCTAGGAACTCTATAAAAATCTCTACGTTTTAACTTAATTTCATGGGACTATGGAGAATGGGACAACATTATACGTCAACAACATAAGTGCTTCTCTTTCTAACTTATAGCGTCGATCTCTCGGCTCCGATCGATAGCGCGCTGGAGTAGTAACTTTGTACCAGCGGCAGCGTACCGGTCACATAGGATAATTCTACGATTACTGTACACACTATCTCAGATATATGGGTTTCCTCATGATGTTTTCTTCACCGAGACCAGTCAGTAATGGTGAGTAGATTTCGAAAAAATATCATTAGTAGCATGCATGACCCGGGTTCGAACTCAAACTTCTCGACATGGTCTTCCCGTCAATGCCACCAGGCCTATCATTAGACTTCTATTGACGATACTAAATCACAACTATACGTGTAATATTCGAAAATCCCTATAATTTATAATGTAAACATTATTACATAGAAAAGCAAGCTGTCATAGATAGGTATGTTTACATGCAATCATGTGTAAATCTAACGTATACACTATGCAAACTAGTTGCTATTGCTATGTCGTTTTATCTAGTTTATGGTGTGTCAGTGAGTACGCCAATGTTTACACTAAGGTAGTGTGTGAAGGTTGTTTTTAGTATATCAGTACCTTGTTCAAGGCTGCCCCAAATTAAGTGTTAAAAGTGAAGTAAACTGAAGCTCATTATTCTCATAACGAGTCTTTAAAAATGTAGGGCGTTAGATGAAATCATCTGTACTAGAGATGCACCGATCATTGCCGATTAATTGGTTAAGCCGACAAGTCGGCCTTCTAACCAAAGATGTTCTATAAGTACCTAGATTTCTAATCTACAGGGCAAAGTGAGCTCGTAATACTTAACTCATTGGTTAACTCATTTGCGATCAGTCAGTCAGTCGATCACAGTCGGGTATACAACGCCTTCAAAATGCCAAAGCATTCTTCCAAATTACCTAAGAAATTGGAAATGAAACATGCATGTTTGTGCACGAATATGATTACTTTTATATTCACACATTCAGGACTTTGGACATTTGCTAAGGAAGATTTTTTTCAGAATTCATTGTTTAGTTTAAATAGCTAGGCCAATGCTCCCAACCGACTTAATAATATTTATTTGAAGAAAATTCTGCAGTAATCAAAAACTAAAAATACGTATAAAACAACTATCAATTATTGTTATAGATACAATACAAAAGTGAGGTATTTATTTGTAAATTAAAATCACACTTGCTCATTTTATAAGTACTAGTATACACTTAGAGGCCGGAAAAACATTTTTTTTAAACAGTAGTGGAAGATTATGGTGCACAAAAGGTAACTTTCAGCTCAATACGTATTTGCGTCAGTACTGAATAATGTTTAGAAGATCCGATTAATCGATCGATTATTAGCCGACCGACAGTCGACCTAGTATTATCCATACATCTCTAATGTAATCTGTATTACTAATAATTGAGGTAAAGTTTGTGAGCAACGATCTCTATGTACTACTAGATGGAGCGTTCCAAACAATCGCTCTGTTCCACGCAAGTAGCCACAACTCTTTCATATTCACTTTGAAACTTGTGCAGTTACTACTCAGAACATTTAATTATTTACTAAATATTGACATTATTTAACCGTAGCGTCAATATTTAGTAGTCATTAAATGTTCTGCGTAGTAACTGAACAAGTTTCATTGTGAATGTGAAAGAGTTGTGGCTACTTGCGTGGCACAGACCGATTGTTTGGATCGCTCCATCTAGTAGTACATAGAGATCGTTGTTTGTGAACTTGCTCGAGGCAATCTCGGCTACTAAGGAACCGACTGGGAGTTGAAATAAAGCAAGTAAGGAAGTGGGAAATTTGGTTGTTTTATTCATAAAGGAATGCAACGCAGGCGATCGCTAGTAGTACGGTCGACAAAGTTAATTTCTGACCCATCCAAATGTTAGTCATGTTTTTGCACGATATTAATGCATGCTTTGCGTTATATTACCTAGTAATAGGTATATTATGGGCTCGATTCTGAAGGCACAATGTTAAAACTTGACAGCACAAAAACTGTTGCTATCCTTGTCACACAGTATTATGAAGATAAAGACGAAACCAATTTTAGCGCTGTCAAATTTTAAATGTGTGCTTCAGAATCGGGCCCAGTCTTTGGTTATATATAGTTTTTAATAACGCCTCTTTTGTCTGAAAGTTGACAATGTAACAGATTAATTTGTTAAATTTTCAGAATCTCATTATATTAGTAAATAATTATGAATTGATGATATCAAAACAGACACTTGTTGGTTGTTTGAGAGAGTAAATGGGTCACAAATTAAATTGTCAGAATGTACATTATGATGCGTAAGTAGATTGGTTTTAGTATCTTTGTTTGTTTGTCTCCCGCTCCAGTAGAGCTTGCGGTTGGACTGTGGCGAATCGATACGACCGGTGATCGATTAACTTAACAACTCCACAGCTATTGTAAATCGATTTGCAATCCTTTCCACTAACGGTGCAAGCTGCCCCTGGGAAGTCGTCAAACGAATTATTACTCTACAACGATATCTATGTTTCTCTTCAAATAAATTCTCTTCATTTGATTGATTCATTAGCGAATAGAAGGAAACAAGAATCTATATGGTGTTAGACTTAGATTAAAGCAAAGGGAGAAGATATGCAACCAGAGTACCTATTGCGCATTGACTTACAAAACCAAGTCCAATGAACCTAGTTTGCTTAGTCCAGCACGGAACGATGACTTGATTGCAGGTCATTTACAAAGACTTAATAGGTATTACTAGTTGTTACTTTTAATGGATAATATATAAAGCAGTTTTGGGCATTTAACACATTAAAGGACTGTGACGGACGCTTTACGGCCAATTTCAACAGCCCTCCTATAATTAACTGAACCAGTTCTATCGCGAAATTGGTACTAATATTTACATGATTTATATGTTAAAGATATCTATCAGCTTATAAAAAGAGGAGAATAATATGCAAGAAAAACATATTATACTGTATTTTTAGGCAGTATGGGCCCGATTGACTGTCTTCAAGACGTTAAGCTATGCTTTAGTAACTCAAAATATAAAAAAGCAAGACCCATGTTACATTTCATTACTCATTCTCATTACTTAGTCAAGAAGTTTTAATTTATTTAAAAAGGAAAAAAACTTTCGTTTTTGCTGCGTGATCTGGATAGCGAACGAAAATATAATGAGGAATAATACGTTCTATAAAGATGTAAAGTATATCTCATCGCATGTAATTGATCATAAAAAACAATATACAAACGGAAATAGGAAGTCAAAGTGATTTTGTATGAAAGATGCGTGGGAGCGTAGAGCCATACAAATGTTAGAGCGTGACCCACTTACATGGACTTTTTATAATCTCCGTAATGATCGCGATGTAAAGATATCGTGATACGATGATAGTCGATCTTTCTACTGAGTTTTTATTCGTGTTTTTTATGACTACGAACGCCTCTATTATATCGATAATTTGTAGTATTATTGAGTTAAGTTATACAGGAAGTATCAAAAGTATACATCAAGAAGATTGTTGCATGCTCTAAGGGCAAGGATGGCTGTGCATAGTGCTGTTCTGGTTCCTACGCTGACGTATGGTAGTGAATGTTGCGTATGGCAGAAGAATCATGAAAGCAGGATAAATGCGGTTGAGATGCGGTCTCTAAGAAAAATATGTGGAGTGAAGTTATGTGACGGAGTGAAGAATTCAGTGATACGTGAGAAGTGTGGTTAAAAAGATGTAGTAACGAAGGTAGAGAAGGGTATGATGCGTTGGTTTGGACATTTAGAGCGTATGAGTGAAAGAAGAGTGACAAAAGTAATATACAGTGCGAATGTGGAAGGAACTACAGCTAGAGGTCGTCCTAGGAGGATATTCAAGAAAATGAAATTACTAACGTCCTCAAAAAGCTGGGATCCGCAGTAAGAAGAATAAAAGGAGGTGCATGAATAGGTTGATGAATGTGAGTGAGGCTAGTGAGGTGTGTCAGGATCGCGCAAAGTAGAGATCCATCGTCTCTGCCTACCCCTCTGGGACTAAGGCGTGAGCATTATGTATGTATGTATGTTGCATGCTACATGGTTGCAGGTGTTCATGGCAAGCAAACATGCAATAAAAGAAGAATATCAAATAATGACTCGAAGGGGAGGGATGGGGGGGTGTAACTAGCGAGTTTATTAAAGACAGATAATCAATAATTTTGTTGACTAAATTTATACATTACCGTTATCTTTCTCTTGGATGGCTAAAAAAATAACAAATAAAATAAATTTTACAGAAAAACATTCAGAAAACGCTGTTGCACTTTAGTTTAGGTAATTAAACATTGTGTAAGTGACAACAAGTAGAAATGTTTCAAATACTTAATACCTAAACTAAAATCAATGTGTTTTTAAGTTTGTTATTGTAACAGTTTAACATTAAAGCGTGAAGCGTGGTTATTATATTAGTATGATTATTTATTACGATCAAGTGTCACTTGTCTTTACATAAATCTTTATAAATTTAAAAGCCTTTTTTTACTTTCAGCAAGAAAATAAGATCAACTAGCCTTTGATCCACAAACTTCATAATTGAAATTTTTTTTAATGTGCATCAGATTATATTTATATAGAATATATGTTATAATTTACTTTTATTTGTAATAATACAAGACAAGTGTGTTATTTTAAGAAAGCGATATTATCTGTTTATGAAGGTTCGTTATATTTTTTAGAATAAAGCAGTTTGATAATATATGTATCTTGTTACATCCTGTACTTCAATAAAAATATGCTACATAGCATGTAATGCTATATCATTTTAAAATGTATAGTTATTATAATATAGCTTAGATCTGTTTAACAAAAATAGCATCGTGAATATAAGTATTTTACAGTTACGTAATAAAAAGAACTTTTAAAACTTCATCCTCGTTACTGTACCCGCTTTTTAAATTTAATTTCAATATATTCATAACCTGACCACACAACACAATCACTCCAAATAAAAAAGTATTCAGTTTATTTTAAATTCACATTAAAGTAAAAATACTACTAACGTTTTTCCGTGCTCTGTCCAAACGCCAATCCCAGGAAGGCCAGCATGCACCACCTCCATCCCCCCATCGTGACGTCACAGCTGGAGCGCAGGGGACAGCTGGAACTGCTGTCTGCAAATCTCGATCACGCGCACATCAGCCCACCTCTGCGGCGAAAACGTTAATTGTTAAATATAAGTAAGTGGGAAGCAACGCTGTCTATATACTGATAAGATAAAATTATCTCTTGTGATTAATTAAAAAGGAAAAGTACTTGTATAGTCACGAGATGAAGGTAGGTACATGAAGATAAGGGGGAGAGGGAGGGGAGCATTATATATAACGTCTTCTATGTATTATTTTGTCATAAAACTTAGAGCGTTGATCTAGCGACGTTCGGAGGACGTACACCGTAAGCATATTGGATAACATCCGACGAACTACAAAATCAATCTGTACTCTCTAACGGGTCATGTGACACATACTGAAAGGCGAATAACTATGACAGACGCCAAACGCTTATCGTCATAATATATGGCCTATTTATTACCTATAAGAAAATAATGACTGTACATTGAAACAATTTTTAGTGCTAAATATAGTTTTTTATATTATATTTTTAATTTTTCAAATTGTTTATTAATGTTGCTTTCAGTTATGTTTTGTTGCTTGTATTGTGTATGTATGTATTATTTTTAGTATATTTAATTTATCTCTAGAAGAGGAAACTTATAAGTGGCTTTTTTCACTATATATGTAATTTACGTAGATATAAATAGCTGTAAGTTTTCCTAAAATAAATAAAACCGCTATTTAAACCAAAAAGTGTCCATATAACGTAACGTGAATTCTTGGAATGATATATAAATATAAAGGTGCTGATTATTATAGAACATTACAATTTAGTAATTGTTTGAAATTAATGTGCCAATGTATGAATGATTGACAATATCAAAATTATATTTTGACTTCGTTTAAATTTTGATGTACGAGTATTTGTGTTGTATCTTTATGTTGCATGTTGTTTGTGTATTATTACTATTTTAATTGCTACACCCCTGTGGGTAAAGTTGCACTGATCAATAACCAAATATTGTATATTTTAATTAACCCGTCTGGCCAGCGCGGGGAGTGTAGGCCAAATCCTCCGTCTGTCTGATGAGAAAGGGTTGTGCTCCTGCAGTGGAGACAAAAATACCCTGATGATGATGATGATGTATATTTTAGTAACATCTGTACCTACATGCAATTGGAATTACGAATTATGAATATATTTAACGGATATTATCCAAAATATTTACGGAGTTAATCAACTCAAGTCAAGTCATCGACTCTAACGTTTAAGTCATCCAACAAGAACTAGAATTGTTTATAAACGTCTAAAGTAAAGAATTATCATTACATTCTACTAGAATTATACAATAACTAGATGTACCCGCGACTCCGCTCTCATGGACTATACAATCTGATATTCCCAACGATCTCTATGTACTACTAGATGGAGCGTTCCAAACAATCGCTCTGTTCCACGCAAGTAGTCACAACTTTCACATTCACAATGAAACTTGTGCAGTTACTACGCCGAACATTTAATTATTACTAAATATTGACGCTACGGTTAAATAATGTCAATATTTAGTAATAATTAAATGTTCTGAGTAGTAACTGCACGAGTTTCAAAGTGAATGTGAAAGAGTGGTGGCTACTTGCGTGGAACAGAGCGATTATTTGGAACGCTCCATCTAGTAATACATAGAGATCGTTGGTTATTCCTTATTATGTTACCAACCGTAAGTATAAATATACTAAAACCTGTCCGAACTAAAACTGCCTGAAAAATCTATGAATTAAAAAAAAAGTATATCTGTATAGTGGTTCTCCAGTTATAAGCACAGTAACGGACAGACAATGTTGTGTTATATAATATCTACGGCAGCTAAGTAATTAAAGTCGTCTACTAATTGTAATTTTTTTATTGCATTATTGTGCTAAGAATTATCTATTGTTTGACATGAGATTAGCAAAAAAATAATTAAATATTACTATTATAACATCTTTTTCAACCCATCTATTTGAAAAGGACGACTTGGTTCGCCTTTAAGTGCACCCAAAGGTGGTGTTTTCTATAAGAAACGTTTAGCGGGCAGTAATGAGTTTTTAATCCTCTTTATAAGTGCGCCGCAATTATCATTGCCGCGCACTTTTTGAATTTGGAACATCTTAGTGTTCAGCGCCAAAGAAATCGAAAGCATTTATTTTCTCATAGAGGATGATGAAAAGTAGAGTGTATCACTCGGGCGCAAAATATATTTTTGGCTTGGGCGACGTACTTTGAATCCCTCGCTACGTTCAGGATTCTACTCTAGAATCCCTCACTTCGCTCTGGATTCAAAAAAGCGCCCTCGCAGTAAAAATATTATTTTGCTCCCTTATACTATCTACTATTTTTACGTAATTTTTTTTTCTAGTGACAAACGTTATCCGAAATATAATAGATGACTTTAATGACTTTGCAGGCGTCAAATATGTAAGCGCGTTGAATGGGCTTGTTTTTTTTTTAATTTGGGTGCACAAGTGTCTTGTCCAAATAAATACTAGGATACTTATTAATCCTACTAAGCATTACTAACAGAACTTCTACAGTGTAATTCCAAGTAAGGTATACACTAATGTTTCGCTCTGATGGATCGGTTAGACAGCTTCACACGGCCGCCAGTGTAGCGTCACCGGCGACGTCAAATCAAATATCACTTGTGAGCAACGATCTCTATGTACTACTAGATGGAGCGTTCCAAACAATCGCTCTGTTCCACGCAAGTAGCCACAACTTTCACATTCACAATGAAACTTGTGCAGTTACTACGCAGAACATTTTATTATTACTAAATATTGACGCTACGGTTAAGTAATGACAATATTTAGTAAATAATTAATGTTCTGAGTAGTAACTGCACAAGTTTCAAAGTGAATGTGAAAGAGTTGTGGCTACTTGCGTGGAACAGAGCGATTGTTTGGAACGTTCCATCTGGTAGTACATAGAGATCGTTGCTTGTGAGTGGCTGTGGAGAAATGGGTAAAAACGCTTGGAACATTCCTTTACATGTCCAAATTTGGGGTAAATTGACCGTAGATAATGGGAGCCAGTTATGTGTTCAACATATGACGCCCCCTCTTTATTTGGTTGGAAATTACTAGTCTCTTTTTAGGGTTCCTTAAAAACGGAAACACTACTTGTGATATGCTTGTCGTTATTATTTTACAATTTAGACTGCAGTACGATCTGAAATTAATGTTGGTATTTTGATCTTTAAAAAATCTGATTCGTAATTTCCTGTATCATCTTATTTATTTTTATTTTATTTATTAGGCACTCAAATAAGTCAAAGTCTAGATACAAAATAGACAAGTTAGAGTTAGAGGATTTGAGTTATATTGTGACTCAGTTACACAAGTACACAACTAAGTTAAAATCACATGATAGTTAACACGTTAAATAGTAAATTAATCATAATCACAAAAAATATACTAAAACTACTAGAATAAATATAGAAGTGTGGTTTCCGGTAGAGTACAATAGGACCACTCCAACTCTTCCCGTGGATATCGTACTAGGCGACTAAGGGAATACATTGTAAAACATCAATCAGGCCTCCCCAACCCGTCTGGCCAGCGTGGGGAGTGTAGGCCAAATCCTCCGTCTGTCTCCGGCAGATGAGAGAGGGTTGTGCTCCTGCAGTGGAGACAAAAATAACCTGATGATGATGAAATATAAAAAGAAAAAGATAAACTGATGGTATTCTTACTATTTCCAACTATTATTACACGGAAAAGAGTGTAGGATTGTCTGAATTTAACCAAAGACAATAATATTACTAGATTTAACTAATGTCAAAGTGTGCACATTGCGAGATTGTTTGGCACAGGGCTACGAAACATGTTATTACTACTTATACTATTTAATACTATACTAATAACTATACTATTTTTGGTCAATAGTTCTTAGGGCGACACCCACCCCATCTTTCCCGTGGGTGTCGTCAAGGCGACTAAGGGATTGCACCAGGGACGGGCAGCAGCGTTCTTCTGTGTGTGTATGTTAAGATCATTACTGAGATCACCAATCCACCTGCCAAGCGTGGTGATTACGGCAAATCCCCCAATGAACATCTAACCAAAAATGGTATTCTCTTGGGGAGGCCTATGTCCAGCAGTGGACGTAAATTAGTGATATGTTAACACATTCGTGAACGCAGCCGACGTGACGTGAGTTCCCCAAATGACAAATCCCCAAACGGACAGCCCACCAAAAGTGGCATTCCATTGGGGAGGCAGTGGACGTATCTCAGCTGATGATGAAAAATAGAATAAATGATACAGCTAGACATACCTCACTAGAGTTCTTCTCCTAAGTATTTTATCTCTATTGAATACTTTCCTAAGAATCATACGCAATATGAATCAAGTTTAAAAGGCAACAAAAATCTGTATCACGGTAGATCGTGACCGGCGATAAGTCGCGCCGCGCTGCGCGTGCGCCGGCTGTATCATCACGCTCCACACAAAAGGTGAGGCCGTCTGGCGGCTGTGTTATTGCCGATACATTGACTGATCATTTCGGGATGAAATTTCATTTGAAACCATCGATCCGTGGGTAAGTTTTAACGTATACCAGATACTGCCATCTTGTACCGCACGTTATCCTGCAGTAAATGTCTGTAAACTGCTATTCTTGAGAATGTCTCGGAAAATAAAATGAAAAGTAGAAATTTCCATAATATTTCATGACTGCCTGCAAAACTCTTGCTTTCGGCTTAATAGTTTACGATATATCGACGGACAAATAGACAATTGGACAAAGTAGATTTGGTAATATTATGCGTTTAGACGAAATCCCACTATGTTTGGATGTTTGTTACTCAATCACTTTTCAACCGTCGGACGGATCGGGATGAAACTTGGGACACATATAGGTTAGGTCCTGGATAGGACAAAGGATAGTTTTTATCGCAAAAAAACATTTAATTTCTACGGGAAACCAAATTAATTATTAAAAGCAGTGAAGATAGTAAATATGTTTGTTACGGAGAGTCTGGCAATAGCTTAGTCTGTTTGCATGGACATTATGTAAAAACTGCTGGACGGATTGGAATAGGATTTTAACTGTTACATAGCCAAGGATTTTACAATAAATTATAGGTACTTATATAAATATCTGGATGAGAAGAACCGAAGATCGGGTTCAGTGGCGCACCTTGGGAGAGGCCTATGTCCAACAGTGGACTCTTTCAGGCTGATGATGATGATGATATAAATATTTGAAGTTCATATGAACGCTAGTTTACGTTAGTACTAGGACATGGAATACCAAACGACCATTTCATCTGACTGAGAATTGATAAATGTATAATTAATACCTTTATTTAACTGCACACTCTACCTTTTTCTGCTATTCTTATCCTCTACTTAAAGGTTGTCTAGAAGAAATCGCTTTTAGCAATAAGACCGTCTAGATGTACATGTGTAAGCTACTTTCTTATTGTATCTTTGTTTTTATCGTGCAATAAAGAGTACTACTGCCTCTCCATAATCCCTTGTCTTCACCGCAGGTTAGCTGGAAGAAATTTCTTTAGAAATAAGCTTATCCTTTTGTATAATTTTCTTTTCTTTGTGTTGTTCTTTGTAAATTTGTGTGTACAATAAACTATTAAATAAATAAATAAATAAATAAAGAGTAATTGAATTGAATTGAATTAATACAAATAAATTAATATTAATATGAAAATGTATGAAATGAAATGAAATATCTTTATTGTGGATCGTAGGTATATAAAGGATTACATGTCATAGACATATGTGTGTCATCTATGGATAAAATTGGAGAGCCGGCTGTGTGATATTGCATGCATTCTACATCGAATACGCCTATGTACGTTAATTATTCTTAATGTGACTCCCCTCATACGTCACGGCGGCCAGTTGGCCACGGTCATGGTTGCTAAATACATACAATGCCCGATTGTTTGCAACTAGCAGTACCTGGTTTTCGCTTGTGAGCATGTGGCAGGGCTCTTTGTATGAGAACCGGTGCTTTGTATTCCCTGATCGGGTTTAACTACAGCGCAGAACCATGGATACTGACGTTGGCCTGATCTGCAAATTTATAGTCGTTCAGCGATCTATGGATAGACTGTGATGAGAACCGCAGCTTTGTATGCCTTGATCGGGTTTAACTACAGCGCAGAACCATGGATACTGACAGTTGGTCTGATCTGCAAATTTATAGTCGCTCAGCGATCTATGGAGAAACTGTGATGAGAACCGCAGCTTTGTATGCCCTGATCGGGTTTAACTACAGCGCAGAACCATGGATACTGACAGTTAGCCTGATCTGCAAATTTATAGTCGCTCAGCGATCTAGGAGAGACTGTGCTCGGCATTTCTATGAAATATATGTTTCAACTATAGGTCACTGAAATAGGTTTAGTAAGTAAAGTGGCACTGCCAGCCTGAGTTTAAACCCTCTAACATACAAACTCTCTCAACCTAGACTAGTTACTATAGAGTACGAAGACCAACCACGAGAGTACGGAGGCACGACTAAGTAATCGCAGTTCGACTATAACTTTGTAAAAAAAGCTTGACGTGATCACTGATTACCAATTTGCGTGGTTTCTTCTAAAATTGTGACTTTCTAACGATTCTCTACGCCTGTTACGACTTGCTGGCAACGAAATATTATATTTGCGTGAGAATGTCAATTTACAAGTTATATTAACTGTGCTTATGTAAAAAAAATTACGAAGTAATTATTAATCGCCGTACACAATATACTTCATGAAACTGTACGTCGAATATATTAAAATATCTGACCACAATTTTCCTATTAATTTCCGGGCTATGTACATTTTAGCATAATTAGTCGATTAGTTTTCGAGTTATATGGTGGAAAAACAGACAGACGGACAACATCTTTGAATGCAATAAATAAATTACTGATTAGACAGGAATTTTATACACAATTTCATAGGAAGAACATGTTAATTATGAATTCGTGCAAATATATAGTCAGCCTTTAGAAGTCCACTGCGGGACATACGCCTTCTCCAATGAACGCCACCATGACCGGTGCTCCGCCCTCCGCATAACCCAGGGATTCTTAGCGCCCCCCGCCCTACCGTTACCTAGACCGCTACCGTAGCCAGGAATAGTAGGGCTGCCGGGAACTAGGGGTCGAGGTTTCTCTGTACTGTTCATTTTCATTTTTCGGGGAGTTTTGCCCATAATGGCCACGCTGGGCAGACGTGTTGGCCATCGCAGTACTAGGCCTCAAACCGGTGCCGCTGCTGCCCGCCACCGGTCTGTGGTATTTATGGCCTAGTTATTTTTTTATGGTTATACCGCCATTGTCGGTTGCCACAGCCTCGTTGGTCAACCAGCAGGGTGCACCACGTGCAGGTGAGGTTAGCATTTGAAGCGCCGGATGTCTTTGCGCTCCCTTTCACGCTAATTAAATTAAATTATATTATTTTTTTAAATATTAATAAATAACAATCAAAGAAATATACTTAAAAAAAATTAAACATCGGAAGTCAGATAAGTAAAAGCAGCTATAGCCATAGATAGCTTCGCATAAAAGAACGGAAGTAGGTAATTCTTTATCGATACAATTTGATACAAAACAATAGGTGGTTCAAGTGATTGTGAATAAACAACGTGTGCAAGAATAGGTATCTTGTTATAGAAAGATTAGCTTCTGGGTCTAACCCAGAAGCTAATCTTTCTATAACAAGATACCTATTCTTGCACACGTTGTTTATTTATTTAGAAAGATTGCTCGTGTCTGATTACTAGCAAATTACCTCTATTTGTTTTACATAAAAGTTTTTTCAACACTAACAAAAATGTTAAAATTTTTTTTTTATTCCTGATGGGTTTATGCTTGACCTCAGTCTTACCTGATGGTAAGTAATGATGAGGCCTAAGGTTGAGCGTGCTTACCCAGAAGATGCCTATTCACTCTTACTTCAAAAATATTGAAATTTGAAAATTAAAATATTGAAGTATAGATCGATTATGAAGCCTAGAGCGGTGATAATAATTCACCATCGGAGGACTATTTGCTTTTATTTGGCCTCTATCCATAAATATGACAAAAAAAAATTATATGTAAAAACACACATAAAAATTAGACTATGACGACTTACCAACAAATTTATTACAATCCAATATTTTAAGTCCCTGTATTTTCAAATTTCGGGTCACAAACTACCTATACTAGAGTCCACTACAGTACGACTAAGTCGCTAATCTAATCACATACATACAAATAACAGCCCGTAGTCACAAATTAAACTTGGCATCGAACAAGCGCTTCCAACGGTGGTTTAACTAACACTGACTGACTTCAATACTTACTTCAGTAGGAATAAAATAAATAAATACAAGGTATTTTTTGTTCTTGTCTCCTTGAAACAATATTATGTATACGTTCGAGTAATGAAAATGACTATAGCACGTAACCTGAGCTGACTTGTAAAGCCACTAGAGCGTCTAAAAAAGATATCAATAATATGTATACCTTACCTACCTATTTGAACGCCTCTTGGCTTAGTAAGTAGCTTGGTCATTGGACATAATTCGTAGATTCGATTCCCACTGGGGACAAATAACGATGTACTAACATAGTCCGATCCAACGATCTATATGTACTGCTAGATGGACCGTTCCAAACAATCGCTGTTCCACGCAAGTAGCCACAACTTTTTCACATTTACTTTGAAACTTGTGCAGATACTACTCAGAACATTTAATTATTTACTAAATATTGACATTATTTAACCGTCGTTAATATTTAGTAATAATTAAATGTTCTGCGTAGTAACTGCACAAGTTTCATTGTGAATGTGAAAGAGTTGTGGCTACTTGCGCGGAACAGAGCGATTGTTTGGAACGCTCCATCTAGTAGTACATAGAGATCGTTGGTCCGATCTTGTTTTTTTCCATAGTACAAGAGAAGGTCCTGGTTTAGAATTAGACAAATTTAAAGTTTACGTAATATAGGGTGAAAACGGTAAGTAGGTAAATTAAATGAATCAATTTGTTGCGTAGTTTAAAATGTATAATAAAACGTTTTACTGATATTGAAACTGCTTTGTTAACTTAATAATCTGATATTAATACCTTCTTCAAAAAGAAACTTGGACATGTCCGAAATATTGATAATTCTACTCCGGTACATTTACTACGGCACACTTAAATACACATTTTATTTTTCATACACTCTGTATATGAAAGAGAGAGGTGATTTGAAAAATAACTTCAAATAGATAATTAATTAAACAAATATTTATTATTTTAAATTGTTTTTTAATTCTTACCGAATCACGCGGGGCTCTGATGAAGTGGACCATTATTTCCCTAGCTAATCGTGGTACCTCAACAAGGCGGCGATGCTGTTCGCAACACATCACGTCAAGGAGTATCATGGGGCGAAAAGCGGGCGAAGGAAAGCAACTTTGCGACATTAGATTACGCAAAGTGGCGATACATCGTCTCTGTCTACCCCTCTGGGACCAAGGCGTGAGCATTATGAATATATGTATATTGTTTTAATGTATATAATTTCTAACTAGCTGTTGCCCGCGACTTCCTCCGCGTGGACAACTTAACATCACAAATTATTATGTATTTCCCGTAGGAATGGGATGTTTTATCGGGATAAAAACTATCGTATATCCTATTCCATGGCCTTTCTTATATGTGTGCCAAGTTTCAATACGATCCGTCCAGTGGTTGAAGCGTGATTGAGTAACAAACATCCAAATATCCAAAGTTTCGCATTTATAATATTATTAGGATTAGGATATTGTTCGATACTGCTGAGTTCAAAATCAAAAGGCGGATTGATGATAGTAGTAACACAGGAGAACGCAGCTGCTCGTCCCTGGTGCTGGTTAACGCGTTAAGCATTTCATGGAATATAATTTGAGATCAAAGTGTCGTCTATGTTGATTTAACAATAAATGTCTTACTCGTACATGTCTGTTTTTTTTCCTTTGTCTATGTTCATTGGGTTTCCAACTTGACAAAGGAAAATGGCGCAACTGTTAGTATCTATTACATATAAAGATAACATACTAGTAACCGTAACATAAATGGGTAAGTACTTACTTAATTTTAAGTTAATTGAACGTCTTGAAACACAAAGGTTCTTGAAAACTGGTTGAAAACTGTTCTGAAGTGCACCGGTGCAACTGCAATTGCAACAGGAACTGAGGTCGTTACCTAGACTAAAGGTATGTCCTAGGCAGATATGCGCATGCTCCTGAACAACTTTATGTCGATATTGCTGAGGGTCAGCGGCCTCATAACAGGTCAATATGTTATTTGGAGATGATTTAAGATGTACAAGTTTCATGACGCAATGAAGGTATCGGCGACATACCAATCCAGAACAGTACCACACCCCTGGCACTCCACAATTCCAAATATCTAAATATCCAAATTTTCGCATTTTTAATATTAGTAGGATAGGATTAGATGCAACTACATTTTTCCAATTTTTTCTAATGCCACACCCGGTCCTCTGCCCTCCGCATCCACACTGAGAAAAAAATAAGTAGCCCTCCTACTTACGTAAGGATAAAAATATACCACTATTACATAAGTAGCCGCCCCCACTATAAATGGTGTCACCTACAACTGATTCAGTAGCCAGCCACATTACTAAGTAACCAAACTACTTAATAATGTGGCCGGCACACCATTTATAATGGGGGCGGCTACTTATGTAATAGTGGTATATTTTTGTCCTTACGTAAGTAGGAGGGCTACTTAATTTTTTCTCAGAGCAGCCACAAAACAATAAACAATGTATAAAAACTTTGCTTAAAGTTATATGGATTCACTGTCAGGCAATACAACTCCTCAGTTGTTTATAAACCGATTAGCCAATTTCATTTTAAAATACCCCTGCCTCTTATTTGATAGTGTTGCAACGTCGGAGGTCAAATCAATAAGCATGCGACCTTAAGGAAACAACGCACAGCACTACAAATATACCTACATGTGTACTGACACGTACTTATCAAGGTAAAAATACCCAAGAGGTTTACTAAGTCAGTAAAAGGTGGTCGTGAGGTCATTCGTGGGTAAAGTATTCAAGCAGACAAAAGCCTTTATAATAATAGACTTATATATAAGTATGTGTATGATATAAGTCTTTTTGTTATTACGTACAACTAGCTGTTGCCCGCGACTTCATCCGCGTGGACAACTTAACATTACACATTATTATGTATTACTAAATAATTAAAGAAATCTATTAATCTGGTTATGCATTGAAAATATTCATTTACATAAAATTAGCCTGCTGACGGCGGTTCCGCCCGTTGTACTATATAATTAATGTTTATTTTTTTGATAAAGTTGACATTTACTTCATGCTTATCATGAATTAAAAGATTAAAATTAAATTATTTATATTTCTTTTTGCTTTAATATTGTGCAAGAAGTTAGGTGTTTTTATTTTATAAAAAAAAAAATTCGCAGGTGATATTCCCTTTCCCCTCTTCCATTTTCTTTCATTCCTCATGCCCTTCCCACCACGTTAAAACCCCCTTCCCCCACCCCTTCCCGCTCCCTCCTCCTACCTTTTACTCATCCATTTTCCTTTCTCCTCCCCCCTCCCCCTATCCAAACCTGCCCCTTCCTACGCACTTTATTTTCCACTGCCCCCTCCCTCTGTCCTACCACCTCCCATTGCCGCTAGCCTCGCCCTCATCTTTCCTCTCCTTCTCTTCTCCCCTAACCCCTTCCTACTATCCCTCCTGGATACTGGATTCTTTTGTCAGCTTTCTTTCGATAGGGATATCGAAATTGATCCTACCAAACTGTATTATCTGTCCTAGGTAGACGTACTTCTGAACAACTTCGATATTGACATTGTCGACGATGACCGATCTAATACAGGGCCACTTATTATCGAATAACGAACTTTTTGTATCGAGACTTGTGGAAATACCCTGAAATAGAGCTAAAATAAATAAATAAAACTATAAATGACCTTTAAAACCTTTCTGTCACCCTCTGTCAAGTTTTTGATACGACCAGTAATGTTGAACTACACTGTCATATAAATGATATAAAATGAGAGGTCATCTTGTAGTAAGTCTCCTGACATTTTATTGAGATATGACTTATACCAGATTGTGCCCCGAACTCAAAGCTATTAAACAGTGAAAACGCTGTTAAATTCCGTTCAGTAGTTTCCAAGATTAGCCCGTACATATACACATACATACATACATACATACATACATACATACATACATACATACATACATACATACATACATACATACATACATACATACATACATACATACATACATACATACATACATACATACATACATACATACATACATACATAAATACATACATACATACATACATACATACATACATACATACATACATACATACATACATACATACATACATACATACATACATACATACATACATACATACATACATACATACATACATACATACATACATACATACATACATACATACATACATACATACATACATACATACATACATACATACATACATACATACATACATAAATACATACATACATACATACATACATACATACATACATACATACATACATACATACATATATTTCATTCCAGATTAATAGTCCTATGAAAACCAACGCTATTTACGTCTCGGTAACATATACATGAAAGGGTCACCAGCAGCAAAAACAGGTTTGTATTACCATGTAAACTTTGCAGTCCACTTAGGAACACCATCTATTGTGTATTTTGTTTTCGAGACGCAAATGCGTTTGTTTTCATAGGACTATTAATCTGGAATGAAATATACATACATACATACATACATACATACATACATACATACATACATACATGCATGCATGCATGCATACATACATACATACATACATACATACATACATACATACATACATACATACATACATACATACATACATACATACATACATACATACATACATACATACATACATACATACATACATACATACATACATACATACATACATACATACATACATACATACATACATACATACATACATACATACATACATACATACATACAGATAGAAACGAAATTTTTTAAATATATTTTTGGACTCTACTGGTCCTAAGTAATGTCCG
Organism: Esperia sulphurella; assembly: GCA_947086405.1. Lineage (NCBI taxonomy): Eukaryota > Metazoa > Arthropoda > Insecta > Lepidoptera > Oecophoridae > Esperia > Esperia sulphurella. The sequence continues at coordinate 16,236,652 of OX352260.1, forward strand.
AGGAGTAAATTTTTTTTTACTTTAATGTACAGATTCGCTTTTCTTTTGTTTTTCTACTCTTTTATTATACCTATGTATAGATGATGCCGAAAAAATTAAACAATTTAAAATGTGTCATATTTATGTGGTTTAAATAGCACATTCTATAGAGTGTTACGTCAATGGTACGCTCGGGCATTTCTGAAATAAAGTTTATTATCAGTAATCAGAATTGCTTCAGTTGTTGACGTTAACTACATGAAATAATAAATGATATGAATAACACAATTCAGGGACAAGATCAGCGTCCAGATAAACTGTTGGTAATGCTGAAAATTCCATGGTAGACTTACAATTGGTTACTAATCTAATTTGCCATCTAGCGATAATTTTGCATTACAGCAAAATGACATTTCTCCCAGTGAAGGTACATGCATATCGTAACTGAAGTTCTAACACTACCATAAATTCAAAAAAGTTATTACATCATCATCATCAGGTGATTTTTGTCTCCACTGCAGGAGCACAACCCTCTCTCATCTGCCGGAGACAGACGGAGGATTTGGCCTACACTCCCCGCGCTGGCCAGACGGGTTGGGGAGGCCCGATTGATGTTTTATAATGTATAATGTAAAAAGTAAAATAAAAAGGTTAATGTAGGTACTAAATGACACTGTTAAAGATAAGTTTAGGTACACGTTTCTACATAGCTGTCCTTGAACCGCAGTTCAACGTGATTCAACTTCGTAACACGAACAGTAAACAATGTATAAAAACTTTGCTTAAAGTTATATGGATTCACTGACAGGCAAAAAGTCTAGACGTGTTATTTTTTATACCCATTTGCTTCCAACCGCGCGGACATTATGGATAAAGTTAGGTTTCAGTTTGAATCAGTTGACATCCATCGCTGGAAATCGGCTCCATCCTGATTGCTCGTAAAAAGTATAAAATAAATATATTTTTTCATGCAAGTCTGATTTGTGGCATAGTTTGAAAAGATAACCTGTGCTCGCGACTTGTTAAATAAATTAATTTGAAAACTGAAGAAGCTTTTCATTCCAATACAAATGATTAACTACATATTAATAACGAACTTCATTCTAGACTGGCCACAGCCCAATTACCATACTGGCGTGATATAAAGCTATTTTATAGATTAATAGATCCATAGTGGTGGTATATCAGTGTAGGGGGGTATCAGGCACTATCCTGGTCGTAAGCGTGCCGACAACCCGGAGCTGGGTGAACTTCAGGCACTATTAGCCTTACCGAATCATGCGGGGCTCTGATGAGGTGGACAATTATTTCCCTAGCTAATCGTGGTACCTCAACAAGGCGGTGATGGTGTTCGCAACACATCACGTCAACGGGGTATCATTGGGTGAAAAGTGGGCGAAGGAAAGTCGCTTTGCGACATTGGATTGTGCAAGGTGGCGTCGTCTCTGCTTACCCCTCTGGGACCAAGGCGTGAGCATTATGTATGTATATCAGTGTTAAATGCACTAATACCCTTCTATAGACCTATTTTACAGCTTATGGCTGGACATTTCGCTAGTGGAGGAGTGGGAGCAGATTCTCGACCGAAATAAGTAGATAATGTGGAGGTCCCAGCAGTGGGACAGATAATTGATCATGTGGTAACCAATTGTCGTAGAAGTCCTGTTTAAAGAGACCTAGCTGTTGCCCGCGACTTCGTCCGAGTGGACAACTTAACATCCTAAATTTTTATGTATATGCCGTAGGAATGGGATTTTTTTTCCAATAAAACTATCCTATGTACTATTCCAGGATCTAACCTATATGCGTGCCAAGTTGCATCACGATCCGTCCAGTGATTGGAACGTGATTGAGCAACAAACATCCAAATATCCAAACATCTAAACTTTCACATTTATAGTATTAGTAGGACTAGCTTTTGCCCGCGACTTCATTCGTGTGGATATTTTACAATTGCTGCGAATTTTAAGGACAATCTAGAACATTCTGAACCAATTAAAAATATTCTAAAATGTTCTAGAACATTCTGGAAAAAATCTGGAATATTATAGAAATGTTCTCAGTATTGTCACTCACAAACGCACTTAACGCCATTCAGCACAACCTCGAGTTTATATGAGCCGTACAATGTGTTGGAAAAGAATAGAAGTATCCCATCACACATTTTTACCACCCACATCCACCCACTTCCACCCACCGTGCACCGTAACCAAACTCCCTTACTTCCAAGTGCAGACCAAGGACTATCTACCACTGCAACAATGAGTGGGTGGCAGTGGGTGGTTATGGAGAAAAGGCTGGACATACATACACACACATTAATCTATAAATGCTTGTCTCAATTGAGAACTTGTTTAGAGGGGTTTGCCAGGATACACATGTCATTGGAGAAATCTTATAGGTACTGGATATACTTGTATATTATAGCGACAAGTCATGTTTGTTGCTCATCTAGTTAGCTTAGCTGTTATTTAGCTTAAAGTGGCTTGGACATAGGACTAGAGCGTTTAGAGGTCTTGAGTATGGTATTTTTGAATTATACCTACTGTCCATGTCTTCTATTTTGCGGAGGGAGGGAGGAAGAGAGGGGTTTAATTCAAATTCAAATCATTTATTTCAACATAATAATGTCATATTTGTTGTACAATAAGAATAATAAAATTGTATTAGAATAATATATAAATTAAGTCAAAGTTAAATTAAATTAGAATAAAATGAAATCAAATAATTTAAAATAAGTAAAATTAAAACAATGCAAACAATTTAAATTTGGGTTAAATTATATTAAAACACATTAGGCAAAATTAAAATAAAACAAAAAGGAAGGTGTACATTTTTTTTTTTAAAGTAGGTGCCCATATCCTGCAAATGAGTTTGAAATAACGATACACAGAACAACTCTCGAAACGTTTATGATCTCAGCGATCGATGGATCGACTTATTGACCGACTGACCGAACGGTTGAATGGAAATAAACAACCGGCTCTAGCCTGTCGACGTTGTAAAACCTGATGCTCTTAAAAAAATAATGTAAAGAATTTGCCCGCGCGAAAGTTGAAGTGGGTAAGTAAATAAATACAATATTTTGGATTGTATTTTGTTGCCTAGCGGTTAAATTTTTATTTCCCGTAGTAATTTTTCCCGTGGTAACATTAACATTTTTTTTGATTCATAGATTTCTTGAATTTTTTTTTTTAATACGAAGTTCGTAAAGTTCGTGACCAAAGGTTGTCTGGAAGAAATCGCCTTTAGCGAAAAGACCGCCTAGATGTACACGTGTAAGCTACTTTATTATTGTATCTGAGTATTTTTATCGTGTAATAAAATGTAATTGAATTGAACTGCATGATGAATAGATAGTATTATTTACTCCTGAGAAAACAGATATAGGTACCTACTTATATTAATTGATAAATTAATAATTGGTTTTTGAAGATATAAACAGACTATGCACCTAAATGATTAGTAATCGTTGATTACTTAATCAAAACCAATGACATGAAACAAAAAATTACGTATAAAGCAAAGATAAAATATATTTGCTAGTATAAGTATGTAAAAAAACAGAGTTCAGCGTAAACATAACACAGGCTGTTGTCAAACAATTTTTGTGGTTCCACTCAAATACCAAACTAAAAATGCGTCAAGCATCCCTGGTGGGGATCGAACCCACGACCTTTGGATTAGAAGTCCAACGCGCTATCCTCTGCGCCACAGGGACAGCGATATTGCAAGCGAAATAGTGCACTACATTCTATCGATCAAGTGTAGTCCCACGCGTACTTGTCGATGCTGGGTGAGTATGTGAAGTAGGTGAAAGAAATTATAATTGCTCAGCATTGTATTGTTGTATATTGTATAACGATATAGATAGATAGATAAACTCTTTATTGCACACAAATTAAGGGTAACAATAAAATAGGTACAGATTTTTGGAAAGTGTACAAAGGCGGCCTTATCGCTTAAAGCGATCTCTTACAGGCAACCTTTCTGAAGGAAAATAAGAAAGACAGAGTATTGCAGGTGAAAAAAGAGAAATTATCGATAACGATATCATTCAAGTTACTCAGCGTCGCGTCGGTGGTAGACGAGTATTCCCATTTGCCACGACCGACCTGAGGAGAATTAACCCGTTTTCCAGCTGGGCAAAGCAATCTTCTATTTTAGGACAAAACCAAAATATAATTTTTTGTGTGTGTAAGAAAGATCTCACAAAGGTGGCGCTGCCTATCATGGTAAATCGTAGTCATACTCATTTATTTCTACCTTTTGGGACATTGAGAACTCTAGGCTAGGTCGACATTGTTTTGTTTTATATTTATTTTACACTTGGCTGGCGTTAACGCGTCTTTTGGTAATACATGGCAAAGAGCAACCAGTTGCTACATTTTAAGTAACATTAGTAGATAAGCATTATCAGTTCGATTGTATGAAGTAATCATCATCATCAGGTTATTTTTGTCCCTACTGCAGGAGCACGACCCTCTCTCATCTGCCGGAGACAGACGGAGGATTTGACCTACACTCCCCGCGCTGGCCAGACAGACGGGTTGGGGAGGCCTGATTGATGTTTTATAATGTATTCCCTTAGTCGCCTTGTACGACATCCACGGGAAGAGTTGGAAGTATGAAGTGTGTGTGTGTGTGCTTATGGAGAAAAAATCAAGAAATCCTTTACTCTTTTCTGTACAACAAGCTATTTCGGTAGTATCCATATACCATACCTTGTTTATTACTGGAAAGTGCAGACTACAGAACGGTCGAGGCGAGAATGATCATCTAACTTATCAAATATTTCTTCCGGTTGCTACGTGGCAGCTTGTGTTATCCTCCACTCCTCACGCACGTTTCGTCTTGGGTTCCACCGTGTGGAGTTCAGCTTCGCTCCCATAGCCGAATACGGTCCATTCTGCTACATGCGCGAACATTTTTACTTGCTTTGAAAATGACTCAAAATAATACTACACAACACACACAAAAACAGTATGATTTAAGCCATTTTAAGCAATGTTAGTCAGTTTTGCGAACAAATTTCTTTTTGGTACACATGTATGTGCGCGACCTGATTTAATGTAGATCTGAGAAAACAATAAACTGTACTACAACAATTTCTGATACCTACTAATCGTGACTGACTGATCCATCGATTTTGCATAATGGGGTTCCTCTATAAAATGAATGAGGAACTAGTAAAATGGTAAAAAAAGGAATGGAAATATTGAATATAAACAATTTTCTTTGTTGAAAACAGATAGCTACACACTGGGCAACAAAAGATTTTTTAATTCAATCCCTATAAGGTGTTAAAATTTAACTTAAAAAATTTAAAAGTTACCTATTTTTAATTAAAAAAAATATGTAATTCCCGTAGATATCTTCCTATATAACTAAACAATTAATAGTACATACATATAGTATAAAAGAATAACCAGGATAACCATTTCTATAATTTTATATTTTCACCCAAAGCGCTAGATGTCACTACTAAATCTTTAAGCATTGTAAATTAATAGAGGTGATTGAATAAAAGTATGATTGAAAATATATCCTAAACATACACTTGTCTAATCCCAAATTAAGATTTTCTCCTGTGCTATGGGAATTAAACAAGGATAGCACAATTCACAAATGTAATTATCCAGACCGGAACCAACTTGTACAAAGTTCTATGTCCCTAATGGTAATCAAACCCATGACCTCTCTCATTCGAGTCTGACTACCAAGCCACTGGTCCAACGAGGCGTTTTTTTTGCTATCTACACCTCATACCATGAAGCAAAATAATTTTTCGTAGCTCATAATTTCAACTCAAAGTTTTTACCTTCATGATTGACACTAATTGGTTATTAAATTAGATAAAAGATGATTATAATGTGCATCTGTTATCTAATTTAATAACCAATTAGTGTCAATCATTGGTTATTAAATTAGATGAGATGATTTTAATGTGCATCTGCTATCTAATTTAATAACCAATTAGTGTCAATCATGAAGGTAAAAACTTTGAGGTGAAACTATGAGCTACGAAAAATTATTTTGCTTCATTGTATGAGGTGTAGTATCATTAGAAACAAATAAAAACAGGTGAAGCGTAACATCCAACATTAATTTGCAACTTTAATTGACGCACCGACGAATGCAAAGCAAAGACGGAAATTCGGTCGAACTAACGGGGGAAGTTAACAAAAATATTTTAAGATAGGGTTGCCAATGAATGTAATGATTACCTAAAAGCCAGGAGGAACCAGCAGCCAACCGAAGGCAGAGGAACGGGTGTAAAGCCCCGCTGAAGGCTTTTATGTCAACAATTGACGGCGACAATCGATGATGATGAACTCAGCAGCACCATACTGCAATGGCCGAAGCGTCTGCCCAGCATGTCATTATGGCCAAAACTCCCACGTAAGTTAAAATCATATACCACCGCTTTCAGTTTCCGGCAGTCCAACTATTCCTGGCTAAGGTTTGTCTACACCCAAGTAGCATTTTACTCCATTTAAGAGTACACATTTAGTTCCCATGTGAACTTAAAGCATTATTACAGTTCACTCGTGATTTATAAGCTGCATTATTGCGATTAACACCACCTATACCTGTCTAAGGGACTTATAGGAGTGTAGAGTTATACTTTTATACGGTTGTTGGTGTTATAATACTCTAACAACTGTCCTTTAGTCAGCCGTCTGACTAAGAGCATTATAGGAGGGTAGAGATACGGCAATCGCTGTTTAACGGTCTACTTGTACGATGTTATACAGCTAGCATATTAATAGAACACACGTGGACATTTATACAGCCAAAGGCTGTTATGTTTACTTGTTTTAGACTGTTATACAGCTAGTAGCTGTAGTAGGAGTTGTTTGTGGTCATTAAAATAACCTTTTTTACTATCTGTATAGAAGTGTTTAAATGGTTCACATGTGCACTGTAGGCTGTTAAAAGGACTACATGTGTTGTCCATTAACTTCAATAGCAGTTTATTTGTCCACAAGTACTACTCTTATTTGCTGTAAGCTGAACATGAATGTGAATGTGATATTCTATTACACTTATCCCACAAGCTGACGTGTATTGTGTTTATTACGTCGCGTGCAAAAATTTGTGAAAATGAATAAAAAATCTTGGAAAATAAGAGCGAGAACCGGTGGAATAAGAAGAAAAATTGCAAAAGAATTCGTCCCTCTTTATCTAGTTTGTTTACATTCTTTTAAATACCTCCTTGAACAACGTAGTGTCTTTGTAAGTGTAAATACTCTGACACCAAACTGTGTGGCTCACACGAAAACAAAAAGTGTTTTTTGTTAGTTTGTTACAAAATTTGTATTTTAGGTATTCATACTTGACTTAGTACCTGGGCTAGGCGATTTAACGGACAATAATTATTATTGCGGATCTCTAAAATTTCAGTATAAGAAAGAATAAAACGATGATCACAATTGACCTGAATTACATCTTAAAGCTGTACATAAGTTCACATTAGAATACATTTATAGACATTGGTTCTGTAGTGGTACAAATGTGGGACTTCATATAGCCAACAGCATTCTAACAGAACACATGTGAACCTATATACGCTCTAGCCGTATTTCATTTCCACCATTTTGTTCACGTAACCTAAAATATTTACCATATAAATCTCCAAAATTATCATGCAGATTTATCACAAAATACGCAGATAGAGCGATTGAGTTTTGGTTTCATGTTTTAATTAATTACCGTAGTATAATTATAATGCCAATATAATATCAAAAACTGAAAATTGTAGATTTCCTCTCAGCCAGTTTTAAATATTTTAAAATGAATATCGCGTTTTTACAGAGGCGCGTGAATATTTTAGCTGTAAATATGTATACATTTCACGATAAAATTGCATTCCCATGGCATTTAACATTATTAAGTATTTAAAACAGGTATACTTACCGCGTGTTATCATAAATTTTTATCCAATTGATATCCGCCGGAGTTAATGTTTCTGATGGCCGGGCGTACACACAAAACCAAACTAAATGAGGAAAATTAATAAATAAAAGAAATAATTTAGGACACACGTGAACTTTAGGTAGCACTGGAGTACTTTTGTGGGATTTTATAACTGTGAAGGCTGTGTATTTAGCCACTTGTTACTCTTTATTACGCTCATGGACGTTGTATGGTTCACATGTGTCCCATATAGCGCCGTAAGTCAGCCTTTAAGCCCGATGTTACTACTTAAACTGCTAATATAACGCTAATGTACAGCCATAGTGAACTTAAGGCTGTCTAATTTGTGCCCAAACTGGTTCTATAAGAGCTGTATAGCAAGCTATACAGCTCTTATACAGCTGACTTACACAGCTTGTGGAGTACATGTGAACCACTATACATCTTATATAGAACCCCGAATGCCACTTGGGCATGGTTCTACATGTAACTGGTGCATTTCCGGGCTACCGGAGGCTACCGCAACAAACGACTCCTTACGGAGCAGAAACTTTGAAGGACATGATTCGTCTTCGACATTTCTCAATAAGTTAGTACGTTAGAGTGGCAGTGGACGGACTGTCGAAGAACCGATTACCGCTCTGGGGTAAACGAGTTCTCGGGTAGACACCACGATTGGGCAAGCGTAGTGTGGGGCGCCCCCTAGCTCCATCTAGCCAGCGGGCGGCCCACACTACGCAACGATCTTCGTAAGGCGGCTGGCAGTGACTGGATGAGAAGAACCGAGGTTCGGGTTCAGTAGTGCACGGCTTTTGTCCAACCGTGGACTCTTTCGGGCTGACAATGGTGATGATATGATTCGTAATGAGATCCGACGAAAAACTGTAGTGACGAAATCGCTAAAAGCGATAAGGCCGACACTTTATATTTTTCCAATGTATTATTATGATTTGTGTGCTTAAAAGTATAGCCATTCTTACATTCAACGATTTTCTTCCTTCAATGCGTTTGCTTCAGACAGGATTCCTTTGCACTCACTGACACTGCACAATTACTATAACTTCACCGGACAGTATCAAGAAACAATTGCTGTTGGACTCTGAATTTACAGGATCTGTTGTTTTTGCTAGGAGGTAGCCCTGACTTAATTGACATTTGGCGATGCAGTGCGGTTTTACACAACATCGGACGTGTAATGCGGTTTGCACATCAATTATAATGTGCAAATCAGACTTTTACGAACGCGAAGATGTGGACGTAGTGATTTAAGGTTACGAAATAGTCGACTGCAGGAAATGCAATTCAATTTATTTAAAAAATGTATCAGAGTTACAATTCAATACCTATTTATTTAAAAAAATAAATATATCATCTTTTGTAAGATTATTATTTCTCCTATGAGAGATTTTTTTCTCTCTCTTCATTGAGGATTTACTCAGAGCCTGTTATAAGATTGCTCTAAATTGCTAATCTCATTCTCTCACTCTATTGGCTCAAAAAAAATTACTAGATATTACATTGAATTTGTATCTGCTTAGTTTGAAGATAAGTTTTAATTTGTGTTGTATTTGAAATCCCTTATAGCAAAAAAAAAACACCTTTGCCGGATTAAAAAAGTATATTTATATAGTTTTTAATACGTCATTTAATACGTCATATTCGTAACAAATTACGTACATACATAATGCTCACGCCTTGGTCCCAGAGGGGTAGGCAGAGACGATGTATCGCCACTTTGCGCAATACATTCCTTCGCCCGCTTTTCGCTCCGTGATACCCCTTGACGTGATGTGTTGCAGATGTGTGACAAATTAACGCAGGTAATAGGTATAATAATTATGTTGTGTTCTTTTTAAAATAAGTGATTAATTTATGACATAAATAAATGATAAATAACTTAAATACCTAGTATTGTCAGGAAAATTTATTTAACGAAATTTGACGAATTTTAATGAATTAAATGATAGAGCATAAAAAAACTTTCATAATTATTACTTAAGTTATTTTCAAATTATACAACTTAAATATTATTAATTTAATTATTAGTTTCGTTGTAGTATTAATTAGAGGACTTTAGGAATCTTAGAGAATATTATAAGGTTAAAAAACTTTCGAATCAGCTTTGACACTGTTAGACGTAACCGTAGATTTGACCGATTAATCTAGACCGAGATAATAAAAGAGTTTAGAATGTCTATCAAACCGGACTTTGTAGGAAATCCGGTGTCTAATCTAGAAAACTAAAGGAAAGCCTGTTTCATCCTTGCCTAACGAAGAATATCTAATTACTAAAAAAAACTGCGAATGTTCCATAAGTTTAAAAAAATATATAGGTACCTAACAGCAGTATTTCTTAAGGAGTCGTGGATCTATCTATTAAACTGCATTACATGTACAGTTGAAAGATTTGGAGTGCTAACAACATAAGCAGAAATATGTCCGATGCTGAACATGAGCCTCCCCAATAGAATGCCACTTTTGATGGGCTGTCGGATCCATTGGGGGATTTGCCATAATCACCACGGTTGTCAGGCGGATTGGTGATCGCAGTAATGATCTTCCCTTAGTCGCTTTGATACGGGAAGATTAGGGGAGGCCCTATTCTAAGCCAGGAACCATGTGGCTGGAGTGCTATGTGTAGGGAGCAACAGGTGTGTTGCCTGCCCTCCTTGTCACCCTAGAGACTCGAATGTGTCGCGTACCTGCAACTATTATACAGATTTGTGCGATAGTTTTCTCAATAAAAATTCAATAATTAAATTAGAACTGATAGCCGACACAAAAAAATAAAGTACGAGTAAGTACCGTAGGTACTTATTTTAAGGAACAGTTAACTTTGATTTGTATTTTAAAGTGTTAAATTACTCTCGAAACGCATTTTAATGCTACATTAGACGAATTTGAAACGCAATTTAATACAGAACAAAATGCCGCTGCGTTGTTAAAAAAAAATACGCCACAATTTTTTTTAAAACATCCACTTACCAATTCAAATATTTGAAAAAGTACACATCCAAAATTCCGCACTCACGTCCAACACTTTGTTTTGTTTATTTCATTACAAATCACGGCACAACCGCAAGATGGTGACCGAATCACGCATGCGCGCGGCAGACCGAGCTCGTTCCGACTGCCGGTTTTGTTTTGGCGCCAACATTGGCTGTCAAAATAAAACGAGTGCGCGTATCGATCGAGCCGCGTTCCTTCCGAGGCTGCCCCGGAAAACTACTCTTTGATTTTTTGTTTCGAAACCTTTGGAAGGCTCGAGAGTGTCTTGTTGTTTGGTTTGTTTAGTAATAGTCGCAGGTATTTGCGCAGAATTTTTTAACAGCACTAAAACTAGTGCTGCGTTAACTTAATAGTATTGTTTGACAGGAATGAAAAATGAGTGAGAGCTGTCAATTTTAAATGTTTGCTTCAGAATCGGGGCTTTACGGGGTAATAAATTTTCATCAACTGCTATGTGCAATAGACAAAAGAAGAGAGTTTATTGGTATTATGCAACGATCTCTGTACTACTAGATGGAGCGTTCCAAACAATCTCTCTGTTCCACGCAAGTAGCCACAACTCTTTCACATTCACAATGAAACTTGTGCAGTTACTACGCAGAACATTTAATTATTACTAAATATTGACGCTACGGTTAAATAATGTCAATATTTAGTAAATAATTAAATGTTCTGAGTAGTAACTGCACAAGTTTCAAAGTGAATGTGAAACAGTTGTAGCTACTTGCGTGGAACAGAGTGATTGTTTGGAACACTCCATCTAGTAGTACATAGAGATCGTTGGTATTATGTAAAAAATAGATAGAGAGAGCGAGAGAGCAGACTTTGCCTAGGGCTAACCTCAGGAGTTTTTTGTTCATCGATTTTTATCTGATGCTTAGGTAATCGTCAGATACAAAAGAGCCCAAAAATGGTATAGTTATTTAAGTCCTCTCAAGTCTGGATGAACGTAATACAACATATTACGCAAGTAATTCTAATTAATTACTGCGACCTTTTTTTAGATTGTCTTATAAACAATCCCGTGCTTTCATGATACTCGTAGAACTGGGTTATGTAGATATCCCATATTCTGGTCACGACACAGTATTTGTAACACCATTCCATAAAACAAGATATACTCTAGTCAACGATCTCTATGTACTACTAGATGGAGCGTTCCAAACAATCGCTCTGTTCCACGCAAGTAGCCACAACTCTTTCACATTCACAATGAAACTTGTGCAGTTACTACGCAGAACATTTAATTATTACTATTACGCTAAGCGTCAATATTTAGTAATAATTAAATGTTCTGCGTAGTAACTGCACAAGTTTCATTGTGAATGTGAAAGAGTTGTGGCTACTTGCGTGGAACAGAGCGATTGTTTAGAACGCTCCATCTAGTGGTACATAGAGATCGTTGACTCTAGTATATATTATCTTTGATATCATTCAGTATTGTATTAAAACCAAAGGTATGTTGTAACAAACAAATCAAACATGTGGGTCGTTATAAATTAAGCACTTATTTTCATTTGCATTAATACTCTTTATTATATTGTTTTCTCTGATTTCTTTTAGTAAGAATTGTTTTACAATCAAGTTTCTCTCGTGATGTCAGTTCCTTTGGAACCGGATCGAATTTCGGTCTCGCTCCTAGCAGCAGCGGTGGGTGTTCCACGACTGCAACCAAGATTTAAAGAAAAATTGGGATACGAAAAAATCAGTAAAGCTCTCCTAAAGAAATAACAGGTTTTGTCATGCGATTAATTATATCATAGTCATAGTAGTTTTAGGCAGAATTTGACGTCAAAAAGAGAATAACGTATTCCAATTTTGAAAATAAATATTTTGATTTTGATTTTATCCTCTTGACTTTATTTTTTTTATTCATTTAACAATTTATTACACACACAAAAGAAAAACATACAAAACATTAAAAGTAAGGAAAAAAATAACATGTACAAATAAATGGTAATGCTTATTTATGATTTAAATTAAGTATAAAAGTTATTTTATAATTTAACTGTAAAATGAAATATAAACATAAATTAGAAAATACTGCCAGAATATACTACTGATAAGACTATGAACATAACACTACAATCCTATGGAAATACGGAACTTATTTAAATCTTCAAAACACTAATTTCACTAGCTCTGACAACCCCAACCTAAATAGTTTAAAAAGTGTGCAGTCTGGCGGGGCCACTGACCCATATCATCAACCTGTCTTATGAATAAGGCGTTATTCCTTGGCGTCTCAAATATGCTAAAGTAAAGCCATTGCATATAAAAGGTGATAAACAGGATACAAACAATTATCGCCCTATAACTCTAAATACGGAACCATTTAAGATTTTCGATATAATAATATTTGATAAACCTTACAGATATACTATAAAGTTTATTAAAGATTATTAATTAGAATTATTTTTAATATTTGGCTAAATAACCATTTGGTTTCAGGAATAAGAAAGACACTTGTTGTTATTTATTGATGACAATTATAACAAAGAGTCTTAGTAAAAGAACTCGTTGAGTATTTATATTCTTAGGCATGAGTGACGCTTTGACTTCGCTAGAGGACTGTTCTAGGGAAATTGTTTGTCTATGATACTCATATTAGAGGTATTTCATATAAATGCGTCCATCGTCCTTTAAAATAATACCTAGACAACAATGCGAATACCCCAGACAGAGACTATTCACTCAATCGCCACACTTCTTTCTTGACGTCCAATCGGATCGGATCGATTGATTGGGATTCCACATTGTTTTGTCGCATAATTAAAAGAAAAAATAGTAAATTCTCAATAGTTAGTTTATTTACTGATACTAGAACCATAATTGCAAGACCGATCGACTTTTTAATATTTCAACAAAGTACATGACTTTATTGTAATTTTTTTAAATGGATAGCCACATCTCCTTCATCACTATACTTCGTTTTGACTATCACTTATGGGACAACCTGTAGATAACACTACCCGGCAATATTAAGAATGTTAAATTTAAAAAATTATACCCACACATAGCACTTTTTCCTAGTGACCGGTTTTGGCCTTTCTTTTTCCGAACTCATGGTCACCGTCCCGGCGCATTCACAGTTGAATCATAAACAATGTGCGTTGGATAATGCAGTGATAGCACCTTGGAGAGCAGGACCGGGTCCGAAAGAGTTGTATAACGTGTGGCTACATTATACAGAGTGATGCAGCATTTTATTTGAAACTTTATTAAGATTACTCTTTGGCTTAGTGACTTGGGTATCGATCTCTAGCGCCAGGGGAGGTTTAGTTTCCAATGGGAACCGACATATTTCTTGAAGTTGAAACTGTCTGTTATAATATTAGTGAATTGTTCTAATTCAATTCTAATTCTATTACAGCCGGAAATATCCTAGTTTGGGATAAGACGTGTGTATATATTCATCATCATCATCAGCCTGAAAGAGTCCACTGTTGGACATAGGCCTCTCCCAAGGTACGCCAATGAGCCCGATCTTCGGTTCTTCTCATCCAGTCACTGCCAGCAGCCTTACGCACTATATACCTATATTAAATTTATTTATTTTATCATAGGCCGTCTCCAGTGGGGGATTTACCAGCAGACTGAGTAGGCTGGAGTCTAGGGCGGCAAATTTTAGGGGCGCAAATTTGGGGCAAAAATTTTTTTTTGTCTTTCTTATGACTGTTTATCTTTATGTTTGAGATATCTATTATTATTATTATTTATTAAAACAAGCCGTGTGGTGTCGTGGGACACCCGATAAGTACGAAGTTAATTACGCTAGTCGACAAATATTTCTTTTATAAATTTTGGTCAAGGTATTATGCAAAGAAAAAAATATTAATTTGCGTTTACATTTTTTATATATAAATAATTGTCTTATTAGGTTCAATAAATATACAATTATTCATAAACTTTAAAAAGCAACTGACACATCGATCCCCTAGTTCACAATCATACTGATTAGGGGATAAAGGTGTTGTAATTACGACTGTAGTGCACAAATCATAAAGTTCATAAATATCATTGACATTTTTTTAATTAATATTATTGTGAACTAGGTAGCTAGGGTATCGAATTGTAGAGGTCGGTAGGGGCGGCATTTGAATAGCCTACTGGCGGCAAATTTATAAATGTGCCACTGGCTGTCACATCCAGTCGTGACAAATTAGTTCAAGAATTATTAAGCAAAAACATGTTTTAAACAAATATGTATAAAACCTATTATTTATTTGATATAACGCCCCTTTGATGTTATTAAAACCTTTATTAGGAGAGACTTATAAAAATATATAGACTTTCTGCCTGGCTGCACGTCACCGGATTTCATCTAGTTTGGAAGGTTTACGGCCATTGTTCTGTAGTCAAAGCGTCATAATAGAAAATGCAATGATAACAGAATATTAGACTACAACAAAAAATATCGTAAAAATAAATGCGTATTCCGTTATGTCTATTTAACTTAACAGAAACAATGCAAGTATGTTCCTATTGTAATGGTAATCGACAAAACTGGGCCAAAACATGTCGTGAACCTTGAAAATGAATGGAATAGTTGTCATACACGAGCCTCTATGAATGAATAAAAAAAACGATGTCTACACGCGTTCAAAAGCCGACATTATGCGTAGGCGCAGACAAATTTATATTTACTGTTTCATACGGCGCTAGTTGTCGCACAAAAGTTTGTATTTAATTAGTTCAAATTTTAGTCACACGTAAGGATATATTGGCGCAGCCAAATTTATCTATCCGTACTTATGTGACGCTAGTAGTCGTACATAAGTTCGAATTTCGTATCAGTTTATAATAGTACTCAATTTCGCCACTTGTAAAGTTATGTTGGTGTTACACTAAGTTATGGTTACGGTTGCCCTAACGCCATTAAATGCATGACATAATAAAATTATGAGCTCGTAATATTACCTCAACTGGTATTTGAATGGGATTTGGAAAAAATATCGATATTAGAGCTTTGTTATGACTCTGCCGCCGCCATTTTTCTTAATACATTATAGTCCTATGAATTATAGTAGCCCTTTTTTAAAATTTTATTAGGAGTAGGGGTTTAGTCATTTCAGACTATGTCACATAGGAAAATTACATGAGAAATTGTTTACAACCACTAATTTATAAAACCATTAAGAAGATTGCACAGCATTCCGGCCTCCTGAGAAGAGGGGTGGGCCAGGATATCGTTGCAAACCCCAAACATTATCATGCAGCGATCGTTAGTGGTAGTTTGGTGGTAGATAGTGTCATTCATATCATCATTAGCCGAAATACGTCCACTGCTGAACATAAGCTTCCCAATAGAAGAGAAGCAACTGTCTAGTCTGATAGATATTTTGTAGTGTTATTTGTACTATGTGCGACGATGTTCTTCGCAACACAGCATGCCAAGTGGTATCACGGATAGCGGCTTCGAACATCGCTTTGTGACGTTTATCACGATCTCGCAGTGGCGATACATCGGCTACCTACCCCTCTGGGACCATGGCGTGAGCATTATATATGTATGTTCTTGTGCAAAACTCGGCAGTGAAACCACGCAGTGACACAGCCACGCACAATACATGATCGATTATCATTTGTCTTACGTCAATATCTTCATTAAGAAGACGGTAACTCAAAAACAACAACTCAAATTATACTCAGTCTTCCAGACAAAATCGTATAGTCACGAATTTTGGACGACAAGGACAGAGTACACTTAAGTGTAAAGGTGGAAAGAGGACGGAAGAAACGTATTATGGCGCGTATGAATGTTCCCACGGTGTACTTAGTTGTGATGATTATACTAGCATGTTAAGGGTATGTGACTGATATAAAATGAATTCTGTACCTTAGAAAATGCTGCTTTTAAGGAGATTATCATATTCTCTGATAACAATTTAGAACAAAACAATGAATTGTTAAATCCCCTTAAATTGAATAAATCGTCCCTCGCATGACTTAGTGTCGTAAGTAGCTTCAAGCAATGTTGCAGGGCAAGGCATTTTAGGTTTTACACTTCACATTCTATTGTCTTGGAAGATACGATACTTGTTCATTGTCAATGAATCCATTACAGCAACTGATACGGATACGACGGTTAGCGGAGTTTGATCACCATACACATTTAATAGGTCGGTGTTTGTAACTCATTTAGAGAGAAGGTTGCTTGTAAGAAATCGCTGAAAGCGATAAGGCCGCCGTTGTACACTAAATTCATCCTTCGATGTAAGTTTTGTTTTTATTAAAAAATGTATATGTTTTGGTGCACAATAATGAATATTTAAATTGAATTAGGCAACAAAATTACAGTTACAACAGTTAGTCATGCGAGGGACGATAAAAGCACAGACAATTAACGCTTTTTTGTTTTGAATTTATTTAAGTGAAATGTTTTTAATTGGGAATTACCGACAGAGACAAACCCAACTGTCGGGGTAAGTAAGTTCCTTAGGTTTAAAGATTTTTATTCTCATCACTTACATGAGAAACATCACTTACACCAAAGATAATATATACTAGAGTACACACTAGACAATATATACTAGAGCTTACAATCACGCTTCAACCACTGGACGGATCGTGATGAAACTTGTCACACATATAGATTAGGTCCTGGAATAGGACATAATTATGATAGTTTTATCCTGAAAAAACGTCCCATTCCTACGGGAAATACATAATAATTTGTGATGTTAGGTTGTCCACGCTGACGAAGTCGCGAGCAACAGCTAGTTTTAAATAAATAAAAGTCAAATGTTGCGATGGTAGCAGCTTACAAAAATAAAACTATATTGACGTCAGGTGTGGTCTGGTTTGCCTTGTGGTTTCCGGTAGAGTAGAATAGGACCACTCCAACTCTTCCCAAGTCGTACAAGGCGACTGAGGGAATACATTATAAAACATCAATCAGGCCTCCCCAACCCGTCTGGCCAGCGCGGGGAGTGTAGGCCAAATTCTCCGTCTGTCTCCGACAGATGAGAGAGGGTTGTGCTCCTGCAGTGGAGACAAAAATAACCTGATGATGAATGAATGAACATGAGAAACAATATAAAAAATATTATATTCCTTACCTATTTCTGTCGCCATGCATTTATGTGTTCTACTCTGAAGGGTAAGTGAGCCAATGTACAGGCATTGTCTCACGTGTCTTACCTGCCAAATTCCTAAGGGAGACCATGCACTTTTAGCATTTTAACCATTACCTCTAAATTCTGAAAAAATCTTTTATGATTTGCGTTCAACTATCTCAACAGCTCATGGCCTTAAGGAAACATGGTATAATTGATAACAATTAAGTTCTTCTTAGGATATGCTTTGAAAAACATTTGAATTTGAATCCTTACTGTCATGGAAACCTCATTCAGTTAAGGAGATAGGTAAACCTGGATTTGTCGTTACTTCTCTTCTATTCACTTGCAAAATAATCTACATACTTTCTTCAGGGTTATCCACATCATTACCATAGAATCATCATCATCATCATGTCAGCCCTTAGACATCCACTGCTGGACATAGGCCTTCCCCAATGAACACCACTACACCCGGTCCTCCGATCATAAAAATAGTATTCCAAGTTATTTAAAATAATTAGCTAATTTATTTGTGCTTTATTGTACACCAGGCGAACTTAATGCCATGTTCATGATATTGCTATTTGTACGTATATATATATATAAAACAAATCTAATAAAAAAAAAGTATTTTCTCCGTGCTATGGGAATTAAACAAGGATTGGACATTTCACAAATATAACAGTCAGACCAGGACTAACTTGTACAAATTTGTACAATAAAGTGGTCTGTCCCCACAGTGGGAATCGAACCCACAACATCTGGCCTTCGAGTCCAATGACTACGCCTTTAGGAACCATATTACACATATTAGATACGGGCAAGTATTAAATTCTAAATACATTTAGTACCCTAACTACATACAAATGAACCTACAATAAGATAATACGTATATTATACTACTTAAGATAAATATTCAATTTCCTCTTAGTCCTAGTAACAGTCGCTTTCAACTGACGAATGACTCCATCGTTTCGTCTTTGGCGGTGCATTAACTTCATACAAACACACACACACACACACACATACACAACATTACATTGATAAATGATAGTGTGTGAGAGCGCCGACAGGATTGTATAATTGATGTGTACGATTATGTGATTGAATTAGTTGTTCTAATCTTTTTTCGTTTTTGTGTTGTAACGTTGCACATTACTTAGATGTAGAAAAGTAAGTAAACACTAATAAAAAACTAAAACTAAAATAGATACCTAACTAAAAATATTAAACTAACTTATTTTCTAATTAAAAAACTAACGTTTTACATTATCGATTACGGGCCCCTAAACCCAAGTCAGTAAAACCACTATGAAGATGGTTACGAGAGGAGTCAACTTCAAACCGAATGCGAGTCGATGCTTGGCAAACTTAACCGTCGGCATTCGAAATTGTACAACGTCAAAGTGCGGTTGCTGCCCGCCGATGTTAACATTTGTAAACGACTATTTTCTATATTTTAATAGTGAAATCTAGTGTATCCCTCTAGGGTGAGTTCTCATATTTTTCTTATCATTGTAAGCTGTTCTGATCTATCCAATCAGCTGCTTGAGGAGACGGGTCGCTGTACTTTGGACCTCATGTGGCTGGTTGGTGTGACATTTGGCTGTGGAGCTCAACTGACCACTTCTATCGGTCATTCTAGGATCCAAGACCTGGCTGAGAACCTGATCCAAAGACGTGGTTGAGGATCTATTCCTACCTACATCATTCCGCCTACTGAGGACCTGATCCAGGAGACTGTATCTGAGGACCGGACCTATTTTTTACACCTTCTGCACTTCTGCTGCTGCACGCTACCAGCAGCCTACCTATCTGTAACTGGACGAGCTCATCTCCGGGTCGTCGGTCTGCCGCCGCCAGGAGTCTGAGGCCAGTGCACCCTAATCTACCTACCCTGTGAATGAGTTTCGGGGAGTGCAATTTATTGGCAATAAATTTTTTAATTCTATAAATCTTTAAGTCTTTTCAAACCCACTACCTAAACCCAGTAGACGTTACAGTGGCGCCCGATTTACGTGGTGAATTGCACTACCCATAATTCCTTCGCAGGTAAATAACTCTTGCAGCTTGAATTGTGCTATTTTTCTTGTAAACGAATTGGTGTTTTATGCTATACATAGTGAACTGGTGTCTACATAGAATATTCACTTAACTAGTACCTAATATCTACCTATATACTTGTTTAGTCCTGATTTCTAAAATTTAATATTGTTAAATCTAACTTGAAATATAGCTATTCTTAAAAACCTACCAGTTCACTATTTATCTATCATTTTCGACTTAATTGTGTGCTTGGTATATGCTTAGCGCGTAATTGCGGCATATTTATTCACTACCTACATTAGTTCTCATAATCATTCTATTCCATCACCACTTTCGTATAGTAAATTATTGTAACAGAACAGCAAATAACCTTGGCTTTCGTTCAACACTATCGAATTATTTCATAATACCGACATAGGTAATTTCAAAATTGTTTTTCTAAAGTAAATTGTTCTTATAGTTCACTGTACAAATAGAAATCATTTATATAATTTATGCTATTGTAGTAAGCTTATTTTGCCATATTTTATCTATCAATTTTGAACGTCTAAAGCTATGGGAACTCACCCTATTACCTATTTTCTTCTAAATAAAAACGAACTTTCTTACGAAGTTACAATTCGAGGGGAGGAGCCATCATCAACAGTATTGGGTTTGCGCAAACAAATTGTTAAGTTGACCTCTCTGTATTCACCTGATGATATGCAAGAATCCGGAATTGATATTGTTACTGACTTGGAAGGTACGACCGCGTCCCTTAAAGACCTGTCTGTGCGTGTTGCTAACTTGGAAACTAAATGTGAGGATAGTGCATTAAAACGCACTATCGCTCTAAAAAATCATATCTACCATAGACTAAAAAGAATGAAACCTGAAACGGAGGAGCTAACTAAATCGTATAATGCTTTAACTGGACACTACAACAGCCTGTCAACTAGACTAGGCCAATTTCAAATTAAATCTAAACCGATACCTACCGAAAATGCCACATCCGACGTTGATAAGGTACATTCACCATCTACAAGCAATGTCGTGCCTATTGTGAACATGTCGTGCGAACGATCATTTGTTAATGAATTAAACAAAATTAAATTCAATGGTAACTCATGCGTACGTACATTTATACAAAAAGTTAATGAGTTTAGCATTTCCAGAAATATACCCTCGGATAAACTGTTAAGGTATGCTACGGAGATTTTTACCGAGAATGCATTGCATTGGTTTCGAAGTGTGAAAGATAGTGTGACTGATTGGGACGAATTAACTCAACTACTAATTGCTGATTTTAGTAAGTTTGACTATGACTACCGCTTAATGTCAGAGATTCGCTGCCGAACTCAGGGAGATTCTGAAAACATTGTAGTGTATATTGCTATTATGTCTGAACTTTTCTCAAGGTTGTCTAAACAGTTGTCTGAAGCTGAGAAACTAGACGTGTTGCTACACAACATCCGTCCCTGTTATGCTAATGTGTTGGCTTCCAATTCTACCGACATCAATTCAATAGAAAAACTACGTACACTCTGTCGTAATTACGAAAAAATTCAGTGCCTATCCTCTCAGTTTCACGAACCTCCAACAGTGTCTCATGCCACACTAGCACCTGATCTAGCGTTTAATAAAAAAACCAATTATTCAAATCAAAATAAAAATCAAAACTATAACTATACACATAAAAATTACAATAACTACCCTAATCAACATAAAAATCAAAACTATGTACAACAAAAAAACAGCTTAGCTCAGAATAAATACACTTCTAATAACACAAATACCTACAAGAACACGCCATCTCATTCGAATAAGCCTAATAATTCCTATACCTACTCGACCGGCCAGACACTGCCAGTGGCCGCGGTCTACGGGACAGCTGATAACAAACCGGTTTTCTGCCCGCGCTGTCGCTCGCAAGATCATAGCCTGTCCCAATGTAAACAGGAACGCTTTCCTATTTGTTTTAAATGCGGAAAGAAAAATACAACCTATCCTAACTGCGATGTATGTCAAAAGGGCACTAGTCCAAAAAACTAATAGATAAGGATCGGCGCTTAGGTACTAAAACTAATAATTTTAACGACAAAGAGTGGCAAGAGTGGTTACTAACCATCAAAAAGTTCTACTCATGCTATTCTATAGCGTCAATCCTTGATACTAAACCTGTGAATGACAAACGTCCCTATGTTACAGTAAAAGTCAATAATCTGTCAATTTGTGGATTGCTCGACTCTGGTTCGGCAGTAACAATTCTTGGTAATAATTCACATATGTCTTTACTATCCCAAGGCTTCCACATGAGTAAAAATGATAACTCCTTATTGTTTGTTGCTGCTGGAGGGCAACAAATGTCTCCAATAGGTTATGTGAGCCTACCTATCTCTTTTGAGAATAATCTACATATTCTCAAAGCTTATGTCATACCAAACATTAATACAAACTTAATACTAGGTATAGATTTTTGGCAAAAATTTAATATTTGTCCTAAATATCTAAGCTCCATTTCTTTAGGTCCGACTACAGACCTAGGTATTTCTGAAATTGGCACCGAAACTAAAAAACACTTGCACTGCTACGATGAGCTAACGGAGACACAGCGCGTGACGGCCGATAATATTATTACTCAGTTTAGGAACATCTCTGCGGAACAGTGTGGTTTAGGGCGCACTAGCTTAATAACACACCGTATTGACACCGGCGACTCACTACCTATTCGACAACGTTACTACAGGATGTCCCCTGAAAAGCAGCGTATTTTAGGCGAAGAGTTAGACGAAATGCTAAAGCTAGGAGTAGTTGAGCCATGCGAGAGCCCCTGGTCTTCACCTGTTCTACTCGTACCTAAAAAAAATGGCCAGTTACGGTTCTGTCTAGACAGCCGTAAACTAAATTCTGTCACTAAAAAAGATGCTTATAATCTACCGTACATCTCTGAAATTTTAGATAGCCTAAGTAATGCTAAATACCTAAGTAGTATTGACCTGTCTAAAAGTTTTTGGCAGATTCCGATAGAGGAGTCCGACAGAAATAAGACATCTTTTTACATACCTACTCGCGGCACTTATCGTTTTATTACTACACCCTTTGGGTTGACTAACGCGCCCGCCACGCAACAAAGGTTAGTGGATAAACTTTTCTACGGTCCTGAATTTGAAAATTCTGTTGTATGCTTTATGGATGACATCGCTATTATAAGTGATTCCTTTGAAGGTCATATCTCCTTGCTACTACGTGTTCTAGAAAAACTTAAACAAGCCAACCTAACTATCAATTTTGAGAAATCTCAGTTTTTTCGCAACGAACTAAAGTATTTGGGCTATGTTGTAAATTCTAATGGTTTACATGTGGACCCTTCTAAAGTAGAAGCAATTCTAAATATTCCTGTGCCGACTACCCGCAAGGAAGTTAAAAGATTTCTAGGTACTGCATCCTGGTACCGACGCTTTGTACCTAACTTTAGTACTATTGCTGGCCCACTAAATAAGCTGACTACCACCGGTAAAAAGGCTACACCTTTTACCTGGACTAAAGAGGCTGATAACGCATTCACTAAACTAAAGGAATGTCTTATTTCTGCTCCAATTTTAACTTGTCCTAATTATGACTTACCTTTTCAAGTCCATACCGATGCTTCAGACTACGGAGCTGGTGCTTTGTTGAGTCAGTCTGTAAATGGATCGGAGATGGCTATAGCCTATATGAGTAGGTCATTAACAGCACAGGAGCGTAACTACAGCATTACGGAGCGCGAAGCCTTGGCAGTTCTAATCGCGTTGGAACACTGGCGCTGCTATTTAGAAAATGGGAAAAAATTCACTGTCTACACGGATCATGCAGCACTAAAATGGTTCATAAACTTGAGCAACCCTACAGGACGACTAGCTCGCTGGGGTGTACGTCTGTCCGCCTTCAACTTTGAAATTAAGCACCGCCGGGGAGTTGATAATGTGATACCCGACGCACTATCGCGTGCAGTTCCTATTTCAGCTATCGATACTTCCCTTAATAGCACTAATACAGCTGACCAGTGGTACTTAAATATCTACAATGGCTGTCAGTCTTCCCCAACCTCTTTTCCAAACTACATTGTCAAAAATAATCGCTTGTATCGCCTAATGAAGTCTAAATGCTGTCTCACTGAAGAATTTGAGTGGAAGGAAGTTGTTCCCCTAGAGATAAGGACAACTATTATTAACGAAAATCACGCTGAACCGATTTCAGGTCATTTCGGCATATTTAAAACATATAAACGCCTAGCTCTCAAATACTACTGGCCCGGTATGCACCGTGATGTAGTGAAAGTTGTGACCTCGTGTGATATCTGCATATCGCACAAACATCAAAATCATTCGACGCTAGGTGAAATGGGACGACCTAAAAAATGTTCTAGGCCATTCCAGGTTATTAGTATTGACCTAATTGGACCCCTACCTATAACTAGGAAGCAGAATTGTTATATTTTTGTCGTAACATGCTGTTTCTCTAAATATTGTTTACTGTTTCCTATTAAACGCGCTACCGCGGAAATCATAGCTAGGATTATGGAGGAAGATGTATTTCTTGTGCATGGCGTGCCATCTACAATAATTTTAGATAATGGTAGGCAACTAATTAGTGCCACTCTGAAACAGTTATTTTCTAAATACAAAATACCCCAAATACACTACACCCCTAAGTATACACCACACGTTAACACGGTTGAGAGGTACAATAAAACTATTATGACTGCTGTATCTTCGTATATTGAAAATGATCATCGCGTATGGGACCTAAATATTCCAAAAATACAGTTCGCTATGAACAACTCGGTTAATGAAGTGACTGGATACACCCCAGCTTTTCTAGTGTACGGTCGGGAGTTGGTAGTCTGTGGCTCACACTATCTGGACACAGATGAGGATGAGATTGTTTTCCAACCACGTGACCCCTACGCTGAGAACATAGGTACTCTATCTAATATATTTAATAAAGTGCAAGCTGCACTATTACAAGCACATAGTAGAAACTGCCAATCGTACAACCTGCGCCGTCGTCCTGCGGAGTTTGAAGTGGGTGATATTGTGTGGAAAAGAACTTTCTACCAAAGTGACAAAGACAAATATTTCAACAAAAAACTTGCACCTAAATTTACAAAGTGTACAGTGATAGCTAAAAAGTCACCCTTGGTTTATGATCTAGCAGACATGAGCGGACAACTGATCGGTACATGGCATATAAAAGATCTAAAATTAAACCACTACAAATAAAATAAACTAGCTAACAAAAAACTATAATTAAATATGCTAAGTATTACAGTACCCAACTTAATAATAAAGTATGACTAGTTTTTTCTTAATATTACAACTCGTCTCTAACCTCGCTATTTTGAGTGTGGAACTAAAAATTATGTTCATACTCTATATGAAAGGGTCTAAAGTTAGAAATTTAGAATTTTAGACAAATTGTGTTATGAAGTATGTAAGAATGAAGTATGAAAGTTGAATTATGAAAGTTAAAGATAGCGAGAGTCCTTCGGTGTTAAGCAGCCGGATTTTGCTTACCTAGGCAAAATCCTGCTCTAACAGGCGGGGTACTGTAACGTTGCACATTACTTAGATGTAGAAAAGTAAGTAAACACTAATAAAAAACTAAAACTAAAATAGATACCTAACTAAAAATATTAAACTAACTTATTTTCTAATTAAAAAACTAACGTTTTACATTATCGATTACGGGCCCCTAAACCCAAGTCAGTAAAACCACTATGAAGATGGTTACGAGAGGAGTCAACTTCAAACCGAATGCGAGTCGATGCTTGGCAAACTTAACCGTCGGCATTCGAAATTGTACAACGTCAAAGTGCGGTTGCTGCCCGCCGATGTTAACATTTGTAAACGACTATTTTCTATATTTTAATAGTGAAATCTAGTGTATCCCTCTAGGGTGAGTTCTCATATTTTTCTTATCATTGTAAGCTGTTCTGATCTATCCAATCAGCTGCTTGAGGAGACGGGTCGCTGTACTTTGGACCTCATGTGGCTGGTTGGTGTGACATTTGGCTGTGGAGCTCAACTGACCACTTCTATCGGTCATTCTAGGATCCAAGACCTGGCTGAGAACCTGATCCAAAGACGTGGTTGAGGATCTATTCCTACCTACATCATTCCGCCTACTGAGGACCTGATCCAGGAGACTGTATCTGAGGACCGGACCTATTTTTTACACCTTCTGCACTTCTGCTGCTGCACGCTACCAGCAGCCTACCTATCTGTAACTGGACGAGCTCATCTCCGGGTCGTCGGTCTGCCGCCGCCAGGAGTCTGAGGCCAGTGCACCCTAATCTACCTACCCTGTGAATGAGTTTCGGGGAGTGCAATTTATTGGCAATAAATTTTTTAATTCTATAAATCTTTAAGTCTTTTCAAACCCACTACCTAAACCCAGTAGACGTTACAGTGTTTTATTTAAACGCCAAAGGTTTCGACTCCCACGAAGGACAGACAATTTCTTGCAATTTTGACCAGTTGGTTTTGGGTTATATTTGATCCGTTAATTTATAGAAATTTAAAATAAATATGCCTACATTCGTTATCTAGATATCTTTTCCACAGTTTTACATCCGAAAAGATACAAAAGAAGACCTATACATAATTTGGATCACCGTCCAGAATCAAAGCGTTGTTAATGTATGTATGTAAACGCTTTATTGTACCAACATTAATAATAACAAATGTCTACAAAGACGGGACTTATCCCACTTAGGGATCTCTTCCAGTCAATCTTCGAGTAACTGAAAGGACTAGCAGCAAAATTATAAAATTAGAATCAAAGCGTTGTTAATTTATATACATTTCCTTTATGTCTGTAATCTGTTTTGTACATACGTACATATATAATGGTCACGCCTTGGTCCCAGAGGGGTCGACAGAGACGATGTATCGCCACTTTGCGTAGTCCAATGTCGCGAAGCGACTCTCCTTCGCCCGCTTTTCGCTTCGTGATATCCCTTGATGTGATGTGTTGCGAACAACATCTCCGCTTGTTTTGTATACCTAAAAAATAATATAAATAAATATTTCTTCCAGTCAAGCATAGTTTGGAACCTATTTTGTTAAGACCTGTTTCATACCCATTAATAAGCATATCTTGGTTCAAAATTACAGACATTTATTTACTTCAAGAACAACAATATCCAACAACAATAAATAAAACGTAGCATAAAAAATATGTTGCTCGCCCTAACATCGATCCATTCTATACTAGGAATAGGAACACTTTCAAGAGGCATTCATTGACATAGCAATAAAATCTCTACAGAATGGGGTCACGAGTAGAGATGCAGACGATTCACAAAGATCTGGGGCGAGTTGAGAAACCGCTGACTAATAGCTCTGAACTATAAACTTTAGGCTTTGAACCTTCCTTTTGTTGTTCGATTGAACCATAAAGATGAACTGTTTAATTTCTGAGATCAAAGATTGTTTTTATTGCAAATTATCAAGTTGGGTGGGATCATTAGAATTGTATTTTATGATGATAATTAAATTTTAAGTTTTTGACTCTAATAAAAATGAGCGTAGTTTTCTTATGATTTTAGCACAAAATAATCTAGCGGCGCGGGACCGCCGCTTTACGTACTTTGTGATTTTAGTATATGTACAAGTACATACATAATGCTTACGCCTTGGTCCCAGAGGGGTAGGCAGAGACGATATATCCATTTTGCGAGATTCTGACAAACGTCGCAAAGCGACTTTTCTTCGACAGCTTATCGCCCCGTGATACCACTTGGCGCGATGTGTGGTGAACAACATCGCCGCCTCCGTGTTGAGGTACCACGATTAGCTAGGGAAATAATTGTCCACCTTATCAGAGCCCTGCATGATTCGGGAAAGTATTTAATTTTTATTGTGGTTCCCGGTTCAAAATAGAGCCACCCCCAAACTTCCCGTGGGTGTGACTACGGGTTGCACCAGAGACGGTAGCATCGTTCTCGTGTGTATATTGAGATCATTATAGCGATGACCAAACCGCGTGACAATTTGTAGCAAATCCGGGGAGGCTAGCGTTCAGCAGTGGACGTATTTCGACGGATAAAGAAAACAGTCATCATCATCATCAGGTTATTGTTGTCTCCACTGCAGGAGCACAGCCCTCTCTCATCTGCCGGAGACTCCCCACGCTAGCCAGACGGGTTGGGGAGGCCTGATTGATGTTTTATAATGTATTCCCTTAGTCGCCTTGTACGACATCCACAGGAAAAGTTGGAATAGTCCTATTCTACTCTACCGGAAACCACACGGCAAACAGTAATGAAATGTAAATACAAAATATGTCAGACAACAATTATAACATCAGAAAATCACGATTATGAACAAACGAAAGTGGCAGGTACAAAAATAAATAAATAAATATCACAGACATTCACACCAATTATCCAGTCCCAAACTAGGCAGAACCTGTGGTATGGGTACTAGATAAGGGATACACATACTTAAATAAATATATAAACATCCAAGACTTGGGTAGAAACATTCATATTCATCATACGAACATTTGCCCCTAGCAGGATTCGAACCCGCAACCTCCGGCGTGGCAGTCCGAGGCAAATGTTTTAAACATTTTTGCTTTCTGGGTCTAAGATGCGCTTCGTGTGTGTGCTACCAATCTTATCGGTGCAGTCCCATGATCTTTAAACTCATCATTATAGAAATTGCCCTGTATTAAGGTAATTTCTTTTGTGTTTTGTTAGGAATGTGAGGAATGAAGTAATGATTTATTTCGAGAGGTAATGAAGGAAGCTTTTGATGGACGGGTTTTGTATGAAGGTATTTTAAAATTGTGTCTTCTGTTTGAACCTGTGTGCCACCTACAGTGTTTGTAGGAAAGCTTGGGGCATGATTCAATAATAAGCTGAAGAAGTATTTAATTGCCAAATGTTTTTACTCATTGCAGGAGTTTTTTAATGATAGGGATAATATTTAAATGGATGTTTTTGTTTTATTAGTTTTTCTGACATTTTATATTATATAGATTTATATTGACATTTAAATTCATTAATATGCTAACAATGTAAATATTAAAAAAATATCTATTTTATAATTTAATTTTATATTTTTAATTGATAATTTTACATATATTGTAGCGCCCTTACAGGGTTCATGTTAGTACCTGTGTATTGTTATGTAACATCTTATAAGCTACATGAAACAATAAATGAATATGAATATGTCACGTGTTTACGTACAGTTAGCTATGGTAAATGACTAAGTTCATTCTAATTAGAAATTTATTATCACTGGATAAAGTGCAAATTCATACTTAGTACGTTTCTGGTACTATTTAAATATAAATATAATAAATATAAATAGTTCACACATTCATACCAATTATCCAGTCCCAAATTAGGCAGAGCTTGTGTTATGGTTACTAGATAACGGATAGACATACTTAAATATATAAAGATCCAAGACTTGGGTACAAACATTGATATTCATCAAAATCAAAATCAAAACGAACGAATGTACGAACATTTGCCCCTAGCGGGATTCTAATCCGGAATTCGGGGTTTATTGTCAAATTTTTGGTACTGGGTTTATTGTGAAAATTTTGGTTTGGTTATTACTAGTCCTATCAGTGACTCTTAAGGTTGACTGGACGATATCTCTAAATGGGATAAGTCCGCCTATGTACACAATTTAATTAATAACTGTTATTATTGTTGTTAATTTTTGTACAATAAAGCGTTCTCCTGTGTATATATTTTGACGACCTCTCTGCTCGATCGGCTCTCGGACTGCCACGCCGCCGCCGGAGGTTGCGGGTTCTAATCCCGCTAGGGGCGAATGTTCGTATGATGAATATGAATGTTTGTACCCAAGTCTTGGATGTTTATATATTTATTTAAGTATGTCTATCCGTTATCTAGTAACCATACCACAGGCTCTCTGCCTAGTTTGGCGCTGGATAATTGGTGTGAATGTCTGAGATATTTATTATTGTTATTATATTAAGATTATTACTGCGGTCATCAATCCGCCTGCCAAGCGTGGTAGAAGCCCACCAAAAGTGGCATTCTATTGAAAAGGCTTATGTTCGGCAGTGGACGGATTTCGACTGATGAAGAAAGCGTACCTATAATAACATATACACATATATTTCATTCCAGATTAATAGTCCTATGAAAACCAACGCTATTTACGTCTCGGTAACATATACATGAAAGGGTCACCAGCAGCAAAAATAGGTTTGTATTACCAAGTAAACTTTGCGGTCCACTTAGGAACACCATCTATTGTGTATTTTGTTTTCGAGACGCAAATGCGTTTGTTTTCATAGGACTATTAATCTGGAATGAAATATAGATATAAAGACGACAGAATCTAGAATGCTTAGACGCTAGCCACTTCGCGCAATCTAGGTATAGCCATTTAATTTCGGTAAAACCTAATATAATATTGTATAATCAAAACCAAGGATCAACGTCCCAATTATATTTTCGTTCCAATGTTATCTTTCGTCTACATCGCGCCTGCGCGGTTCCCACGGCGTGCCTTATGTCCGCCACGACGATATGTCTGCGCGTACGCAGCCTACACCCGCGCATACGATGTCAGAAGCGGAATGGGAGTTTGTACAATAAATAAACATGCGTACAAGGGTTTGCTTGCGTGGTATGTCGTCATGTGTAGATGCGGTTCTGTGTGGGTTCACGCCATCAATATATAAATAAATAAACCTGACATGATTATGATGGTCATGTTCCCATAGACATGGAGAAGAAGTAAGAAGACAAAAAATATATCTATAATAGCAATCTATAATAAAAACGTCAAGGGGTATCACGGAGCAAAAGGCTGGCGAAGGAAAGTTGCTTTGCGACATTGGATTGCGCAAAGTGGCGATACATCGTCTCTGCCTACCCCTCTGGGACCAAGGCGTGAGCGTTATGTATGTATGTAAATAAAAACGTAAACTTCGCGTGTCTGTACATTGAAGATGTTTGCAAATTGGGGGTCTAAGAATAAGTAATAGGACACATTTCGATCATTTTTGGATTTTTTTTCCGTTTGTCTGTTAGTTTGTTTGGTTGTTAGTTGAACCGATTTTGATGAACTTTTCACATACACATAGGTCTTAACTCGGAGTAACATTTAGTCTATCGGCTTACTCAATCAAAAGTTAGGCCAAATAGTCAAATTCTCCGTCTGTCTCCGGCAGATGAGAGAGGGTTGAACTCCTGCAGTGGAGACAAAAATAACTTGATGATGAATCAAATGTTATGAGAATTGTTAGTTTTCAAATAAATTAAAAGGTATTCAATATGACAAATAAGTAGAATTATAATGTTCGGTACAATTCAGATTGTGATGAGTTAGGACTTTAGGGTATTTGGAGCAGTAGTGGGCGTTGGCGTGGGCATGGGTGTGGGCGTGGGAGTGGGCGTGGGCACGGAAGCAGGAGCGGGTGTGGGAGTGGATTCTGCAATCCACGCGACCGCGGCCGCAGGTACAGCTAGTAAAGAAAGTAAACATATTTAATTAATTAAATAAACATTGTAATTGCCTTTTTTATGTAAGTATTGCCGTGTGGTTTCCGGTAGAGTAGAATAGGACCACTCCAACTCTTCCCGTGGACGTCGTACAAGGCGACTAAGGGAATACATTATAAAACATCAATCAGGCCTCCCCAACCCGTCTGGTCAGCGCGGGGAGTGTAGGCCAAATCCTCCGTCTGACCAGACGAGAGAGGGTTGTGCTCCTGCAGTGGAGACAAAAATAACCTGATGATGAATGTAAGTATTTATTGCACACAAAAAAATTATACCAATAAAAAAGATAATGTATCTACTTCATAAAAAGTGAAGGATTGCTGTGGGGGCCACCATTACGGAAACAGTGGTAGGTTGTTTGTCGTTTGGGTTTAATGAGTTTTATCGATGTTTAGTGTGTAATGATCACCACAGTACTCATTAATGTTTGTGAATAGAACTAATTTATCGATAATTCATATACATAACTTCGTGCAATTGCGCGTGTGTAGCTTCTCTACGAGAATCTGCGTGGGCAGATCGAAGATTATGGTGGTATCCTACAACGACACTCCCTCGGTGCTCTAGTATTTATATATCCATGTTTGTATTCGTCCTATGATACATTTGACATTGGAAAGATCCTATATAATATAAGGAAAGTCATTATAATAATAAAAAAGGCGAAGCTTTTGAGAGATTTCTGCCAGCCTACCAGCGACAAACAGAACTTTGACCTAGCTAGACGTGTGTGATGTTTACTAGAATTGGAATAATAATAATTAACGGTGTAAAGACAAATTATGTATTCTATAAAACTAATTTGCACATTGAAGGCGATTTTTTTATATTTTTTTTCGTAGACATAGTGTAACAAAATCTACCTTTGATAACGAAAAAAATATTAGATACTCGCGTCCCAAGAAAACTCCGCGCAATTCAAAAACTCCGCGGAATGACATGTAATAAAAAAGAGCTTACAGTTTTAAAAAGTAAACAAATTTGTAAGATCAGTTGTATGAGCGTTCGGTTCGAGCATCAGATGAGTTGCGCGTTGTTCGGCAGATACGTTTTTGGACAGAAAATTAATTTGGCAGAAACTGGATTAGGCAGAATCGTGTTACGGCAGAAATAGTACAGTCAAACAAAATTTAATAATTAAGTGGCTAAAATGGCCATGGCTTTGATTTTCACGTGGGGATCACAATTTTGTTTTAATTTCCATAGTATTTATAGGGAGTTATTTATTATTAAAAGCAAGTAAAAAAAATATCTACATAATTTGACGTATCCATTTTCTTTTATACATGTTGTGCGTGTAACGTCATGCTCTATCGTTTGTGATGTCGGTAAATTGGTTTCTTTCGGCCAAAACTTCGGGTTTTAGCTTTGGTCGAAAGCCAAAACCTTAGCACATATTTCATTATCTTTGGCACATCCTAATTCTCATCTAATTGACATCTAACAATTACCTATGTAGAGTATAGTTTTTTAAAAAAATTGTTTCTTATATTTCTTTTAATGTGGAATTAAGTAATTACTTATATTGCTTTAGAAGATAAATTAAACAAAAGTTTATAAATACAGGATGTACAGCTATTCATCAATTTCAATAATTATGGTACTACAACTCTTGAAATTTTGATTTTTTATACAAGTCACTCCGTCGACAATTTTTGAGTGAGTAAATTTTTTTTTAAGTTGCAGAACAAAATCAGCTAGTCCATTTATTATATAAGAACAAAGATAATATATAAGAATAACTATAAATCTAACCATAACAAAAATACTACTTAGGCCGAAAATAGCAAAAGTCGAAAACGAAAGTTTAGTCCGTTTCTACGAGCAAGTACCTTTAATTAACGACGACGGTAACCGGCCATTAGAGGTGATTATAATTATAAAGTTGTATTTAATTAATAATTACATATCAACTCTCATATAAAATCTTCCAAGGCTTTTCTTTTGATATCAGTATGGATAACTTTCAATTATGTACCAATTTTATAAATTAGGCAATGAATTCTTAACTAAATCTTCCGTTCAAAGTTTAAATATAAAAGCAACCATATTTACACACATTAATAAGGTCTTTATCTGTTTAATTTCTTATGACATAGGTCATTTGGAAGAATACTTTGTCATTTTGAAGGCGTTACACTAGTGGTGGTCTCCCGACTGATCGCAAATTAGCTCACCTTTAATATTGCGAGCTCTTATGCTATGCTTTTCACTGCAGATTAGAAATCTAATTACTTATAGAACATCACTGACTCTGGTAAACTGAAGTCGCAGGTATACACAAGTACAATATAAATTCCCTTTCAAAGATCGTTTTCTCATTGTACCTAGATAGCGCCATCTATTACTATCACTGAGAACTGATTTACAGAGCCATCTATGAATTACACTTTGAACTACTACGTTTGATAGTTACCTCACGTTTAATGTAGTTCTAAATAAAACGGATAGATGTCCATGTATTTGAAAAACTTGTATTTTCATTTGATAGTTACCTAACTTGTCACTGTATTTGATAACTTGAAAAACATTTATAAATGTCTCAAAGTTTTTTCTTTCATAAGGGATCCCTCATAATTGATATCTGGTCAATTCTGAAAGCATTTCGGATAATATACGTTGAACTAAAAATGTATTTTGTGATCTCTAACGGGTCAGGAATGTGAGATATTCTGAGAAGCGTTTGTCTACACATCACCAGCCTATATACGTCCACTGCTGAACATAAGGCTTCCCAATAGAATGACACTTTTGGTGGGCTGTCCATTGGGGGATATCCCATAATCACCGCGCATGGCAGGCGGATTGGAATGATCTCAGTAATGATCTTAATATACACCGGAGAACGCTGCTGCCCGTCCCTCGTGCAATCCCTTAGTCACCTTGACGACACCCACGGGAAGATTTGGGTTGGCCCTATTCTAAGCCGGGAACCACACGGTATTTACAGCACGATAGTTACACTCCAACTGGCGGATTTTTCACTGACAAATACCTAGAAATATAAGGAATTGAATAAGTAAATAAATAATAATATATATATAAATATCTCAGACATTCACACCAATTATCCAGTCCCAAACTAGGCAGAGCCTGTGCTATGGTTACTAGATTACGAATAGACATACTTAAATAATAATATAAACATCCAAGACTTGGGTACAAACATTCATATTCATCATACGAACATGTGCCCCTTGCGGGATTCGAACCCGCAACCTCCGGCGTGGCAGTCCGAGAGCTACCCGTTTCGCCACGGAGGTCGTCGAAGTTTTGAAAGGAAGTGCCTTCTCTGTCACTTATTCTGTGTCATAGTGCACTGTATATTTACGAAATCATTTTCTTTTATGTGCGGCCACTCCGCATTTAATTCCAAAATAATAGTCATTGGAAAACAAACGCATTTGCTTCTCGAAAACAAAATAAATAATAGATGGTGTTCCTAAGTGGACCGCAATGTTTACATGGTAACACCTACTTTGTTTTACATGGTCTCCCTCAGATGGAGCGACGATCTGCGTAAGGCGGCTGGCAGAGACTGGATGAGAAGAACCGAATATCGGGTTCAGTGGCGCGCCTTGAGAGAAGCCTATGTCCAGCACTGGGCTGATGATGATGATGATGAAAAACCTGGTTATGCTGCTGGTGACCAACAGTGTTGGTTTTCTTATGACCATTTGTTTGGAATAAAAATTAACACCCTTATTTACAAATTATTTACTTACACCCGCATCTAAATTGTATATATATATTGTCTTAGCCTCCCCAACCCGCCTGCCAGCGCGGGGAGTGTAGGCCAAATCCTCCGCCTGTCTCCGGCAGATGAGAGAGGGTTATGCTCCTGCAGTGGAGACAAAAATAACCTGATGATATATATTGTATATATATTTAAGTATTTGTTTATTTCATTAGAAAAAATTACATAAAAATTCAGGGGCAGGTGTTTCCTTTTAGGCTCGCAGAGCCTGTGTTAGTAGGCACCGCTCTTCTTTACAAATATTGTTTCGTATTGTAAATATATGTCGTAGGTTCCTGGTTCCGCCGAAGATGTGGTCTCCCAAATTGAGTTCAACGCCGCTACAAAGTTAACACGTTTACTGACTTAAATGACACTACATGAAATGACACTACATCAACAAGTAACGATTTTAGAAGGCAGACGATCCGTCAGCGTAACGCCTGCACACCGCACAACTTTCCATCGAAGACTGTCTCGGTTCCGCGGCTGCGCAAGTTATACCCGACGTTCCGTCAGCGCGTGCTCGCGACGATCGCCGAACCAAGCCGAACGGCGCGCCGAGCACACACTGTGCCTTCAATTTAGCTCCTCTTTTATTATTTCGCCGACACGGCCTTCCTGACAACACGCACGTCCTCGTGCGTTACTCATCTAAAAACAGTCAAGCATTATAATCACAGTAAAGTTTTCTACCAAGTACGCCATATGAGTGGCATCACATCACACATCTACAGAACTCAGCATTAAAGAATGCCAACTCAATGGTAAAGTCATTAAACGGTAATCACTACAATAAAGATCCTAACTTTCTACAATGTGCATTCTCTATCCCTCGTACGCACCCAAAACCCAAGTATCGCGTATAGCACTCACCACAGTTCCGCGCCACGCACTGGGGCCCGACGCGCATATAGCACGGGGCAGGCCAGTGGCTTGCGGCCAGCAGCGAGACGCTACTTAACGTACCTCACTACACATAGTGCGCCGGCTGGTTTCATCACCACCGCGCCGCGCCGGCTGGATCCATCACCACCGTGGCACTATCAACCTCACTATCAACTTCACTATCAACCGTCCTACCCATCACTCATCTACCCCCATATCAATTATTACACGCCCGAAAATAATTTTACGTCTGAATTACCTACATCTATCGATACTACAGTATCATAAAGAAACGCGCGCTCCATTTAGAGAACACTCGGAACCGAAGTCAAAAAGAAAACAAAATCTCATACCTGCAGCTTGTAGGTAGATTACCAATAATACCTACTTGTCGCACAGCTCGAATAATAATTCGGTACCTTTAAGATCCTTGTACATTATGATAACCTCATTTAGACCAGCACACGATATCGGCATCCAGGTCGTCAGGATCTAATATCTGTAGAATCTTTCGGCACGACCACGTTCGCGCCATTCTGCCCACTCACGGCTCCGCCTGTCTGAGGGCTCCCGTGGGTTCATATCCCACTTCTGATGTCGTAGGTTCCTGGTTCCGCCGAAGATGTGGTCTCCCAAATTGAGTTTAACGCCGTTACAAAGTTAACACGTTTACTGACTTAAATGACACTACATCAACAAGTAACGATTTTAGAAGGCAGACGATCCGTCAGCGTAACGCCTGCACACCGCACAACTTTCCATCGAAGACTGTCTCGGTTCCGCGGCTGCGCAAGTTATACCCGACGTTCCGTCAGCGCGTGCTCGCGACGATCGCCGAACCAAGCCGAACGGCGCGCCGAGCACACACTGTGCCTTCAATTTAGCTCCTCTTTTATTATTTCGCCGACATATATATAATATCGTTTCTTCTTAAATTTTGTTGTTGGTTGTGTGGAAGAAATCGCTTAAAGCGATAAGGCTGCCAATTGTACTTTTACTGTACTATTTCTTCAGTGTATTTCTAAGCAATAAAGTATATTCATATGTTAATTTTTTGGTCTGCGAGTTCAGCAGTACAGAACCTCATTACCAATTTAATCCTCTTTAGTTTTTTTACTGACAAATATTTGCTAAACACTACAGTTTCAGATTAGCCATAATCCTTACATATCAATAACGAACCCTAAAAATAAAATAGCATTCTAATCTTTGTTTATTGGCATTTTCGTAACAATGGTTTCATAGACAATTTTAGCATTATAAAGAGGTAATGACCGATTTTAGCTTGCCATAGAGCGCTGATATATTTTTTAATACGTGACTAAGCATAGAGGGGTTCCAAATTCATAAGCTGACCGTGACAATAGAGTGACGTCACGTGACGTCGGTACCGGTTAGCGTGAGATGAGTGTTTTGTTGAAATATTCAAAATGACGTCATGATTAATAGATTATAATGATGCATGAAATAAATAGATGACCGTGTATTGTAGTGAAAGATTAACAGATATTTTTTGAGATCTCAATTCGTAGAATAATAACATCATCATCATCCGGAATACGTCCACTGCTGAACATAAGCCTCCCCAATAGAATGCTTTTGGTGGGATTTGCCATAATCACAACGCTTGGTAGGCGGATTGGTAATCGCAGTAATGATCGAGAATGCTGCTGCTCGTCGCTGGTGCAATCCCTTAGCCGAATTGACGACACCCACGGCAAGATTGGGGGGGGGAGGTGGGGGGGGGGTGACCCTACTCTAAACCGGGAACCACACGAATCTCAATGTATTATAATACTATAGTAACAATTATTTAACTTTGTAGCCGACTTAGATGATGTGATTCTCTTCGAAGTTTGCATTTCGTTTACATGAATGCTCTCAAATGGTAAAAAACCATCTCAGTTGGTGTTGCACCAGGTAGTTATATTTAACCCCAGTTTACCTTACAATTGGTACACTAATGGTGGTGCTAAAAGTGTCTAATATAATAATGTCTTCTTAATAATCCCATTAATTAAAATAAATATCGTAAATGATGCAATAGCAATAAGGTTAAAACATTATATCCATACATATTGCCGCGTGGTTGGTAGAGTAGAATAGGACCACTCCAACTCTTCCCGTGGATGTCGTACAAGGCGACTAAGGGAATACATTATAAAACATCAATCAGGCCTCCCCAACCCGTCTGGTCAGCGCGGGGAGTGTAGGCCAAATCCTCCGTCTGTCTCCGGCAGATGAGAGAGGGTTGTGCTCCAGTAGTGGAGACAAAAATAACCTGATGATGATGATGATGATAATTCATACATAATGCTCAGGCCCTGGTCCCAGAGGGGTAGGCAGAGACGATGCATCGCCACTTTGCGCGATCCAACGTCGCAAAGCGACTTTCCTTCGTACACTTTTCCCTCCGTGATACCGCTTGATTAAAACAGTAAAATTATAAAACAAGATTCAAAATGAAATCCTAAGTCATACACTGTATATTTTTTAAGTCTAATAAATTCAACCGCCCTGTCGTTCTGAATCTGGTTTTATCTCCATAAACAGACATACAGAAAATAATGCTCACGTCTTGCTCCTAGAGGGGTAGGCAGAAACGATGTATCGCCAGGAAGGTGAGGGGGAATCGAAGGGGGAAGGGGAGTGGGAAGTTGAGGGAAAAGGTGGTGGGAAGGGGAGGGGGGAAAGGCATATGCTCTTGAGATAACATATTTGTTTTAGGATCAGAAATAAAATACCTAACTTCCTGCAAAACATTTTCATGTGGTATTTTAGATTAATAATAATAGTTTATGATGTTAATTTATCCACGCGGACGAAGTCGCGGGCAACAGCTAGTAAACAATAAAAGATTTATTTTTATAATTTGACGAAATCAACAGTTTTCTTAAAATGTTCTTCATCGCATATCAAACAAAATCCTCGTTTTTAATGTTGGGGTTTTACACAATAATAAGCACAAATGTTTATTTACCCTTTAAAAAAATATTACGGTACTCGTTATGGGGATTTTATAATGACAATGGGTTAGCTTTAGGCAATAATCCGTAAACCCTTTGGGCGGTGAGTTGTCGTTTTAGTTGTTCTAATGGACGTATCACGATCGCTGTTAGAATAGATGAGTACCTATCATATTTGTAGAAATTGAAATATGTTTAAAATTTGCGCCCTTAAAGCATTTCATTGTACTTAAATGTCGTAGATGCTCTCAATTAAGTACTGGCCCAATTCAAAATCAGAAACTTGATAATAATTTATGAAAATGAATTCTCGTCAACATCCCCCACCGCTGCCGTTGCGGAGCAGCCGTTGATAGCCTCGGCCACCATGGGCTCTCCTTGTAAGGAGCGCTGGCCGTAACCCTCGCCATAACTCACTGAACGACGTCATACGCCGTGCACTTGCCACCGCCGGTGCGCCAGCCATATTGGAACCCTCCGGACTGGCGCGCGACGATGGCTAGAGACCGGACGGAATGACTCTAGTTCCCTGGAAGATGGGACGCACATTTGTGTGGGACGGTACATGCGTAGATACACTTGCGCCGTCCCACCTTCCATGTACTTTCGTGAGAGCTGGCGCAGCTGCTTCCAACGCGGAGAATCTCAAGCGTCGCAAATCAGTGGAGACCTCATCTTTGAGGCGTTTGGGGTCGAAGCCCAAGGCGCGTGGGGTTCCGGTGCCCACCACCTTTTCAGGGACATCTCGAAAAGACTGGTGGAGAATACCCGGGACCCCAGGCTACTTTGCCCAGCGCGTAAGCCTCGCAATCCAGCGAGGCAATGCCGCCAGTCTCCTGGGTACTCTGCCAGCAGGGGATGAAATGGGGACAGTTTTTTATTTGTAGTGTATAGTTTATTTACAGTAGTAGTTATTAGAAGTACATAGTATTTTTTTTATGATAGAACTAATAAAGTAACAAATTCTCGTCATCCATATAATAAAGTTATAGTGAAACGACAGTAACAAATTTAAAGGAAAAGGTTTTTTTTATTGGGACTTGGTTGTAGAGTCTTCTCTTTTAGAACTAATGAAACAAAAAACACCCATATTTTGAGTTATATCAGTAGGTATTTTACTAAGTGCGATATGATGTTTGAAACTTCTAGTAGAAGTTGTTTCCATAATAAATAATAATAATAAATATCTCAGAAAATCACACTAATTATCCAGTCCCAAATTAGGCAGAGCCTGTGCTATGGTTACTAGATAACAGATTAACATATTTAAACAAATATATAAACATCCAAGACTTGGGTACAAACATTCATATTCATCACTAGCTGTGCCCGCGGCTCCGCTCGCGTGGATACAGAAT
The DNA here is from genome assembly GCA_947086405.1 of Esperia sulphurella. Lineage (NCBI taxonomy): Eukaryota > Metazoa > Arthropoda > Insecta > Lepidoptera > Oecophoridae > Esperia > Esperia sulphurella. The sequence goes on from OX352260.1 coordinate 16,277,139, forward strand.
CCGCTCCCGATCCTACTCTCGCTCCCTATCCCACTCCCACTCAGACTCTCAATCCCAATCCCAATCCCGATACCGATCCCTGCCTGCCACTGCCACTCCCGCTCCAACTAACAAAAACCAATCGCAATATGAATTGTACCGAACATAATAATTATACTTCTTTGTTATATTGTTATTGCTTCTAGAAAAATTACTTTATTAACATCTCAGGTTCTAGATGGCGTATCAAGATAAAACATGCACTAGATTTTAAGTTAAAGCTCCAGCAAGACAACTTTGAAAACTGCATCATATTTCATTCAGTAGTTATTGCGTGATGAGGTAACAAACATACATACAGACAGACGAAAATTCTAAAAACAATTATTGTGGCTTCTATTGGCCCTATAAAGACACCTCATACACATTTTTCTACAATATCTCCCATGTACAGACATAGACCAGTTACAGTTTTATTATAAGTATAGATACGAACATTTGCCTCCGTGCCGATCCGCGGTCTCCACTCCAGAACTCGTCTGCCCCAACGGCCGTTGGTTCTGCGACAGATATGGCCCGCCCACTGACACTTCAGCCTGCTAATCCTTTCAGCTATGTCGGTTACCTTCGTTCTTCGTCGGATCTCTTCATTACGAATCATATCCTTCAATGAAACCCCGAGCATACTTTGATTAAACTTTAAATAAATAAATACATTTTGTTACTCCTCGTTTTGTTTATAACTTTATGCTTACATAAGTAACAAGTACCGAAAATATGACCGAATGTGGTTCATTAGGGACGTCTACGGGCTGAAATGATGAATAAACTAATAAGTACCTAATTTTCTGAATAATAGCAAAGATAATATATTACTAGGTAATAATAGGTAACTTCTGAACGCACATTTCAAAGAACATTACCTAAATTTTTAATTGAAAAGGGTGTTCAGGGTTTTCTTAGGGTGACCTTACCTTATGGAAATTACACAGTGAACGCACACACTAATTGAAACTAGTATCTTTGACCACGGAATGGGAACACGTTGGATGAACATTGACAAAGAAGTACAGTGCTGGATAGGGTTTCTGGTTTCTCGACCTTTTTTATTTCTCGAGGCACGAGAATTCTCGACCAGGATTTCTCGAATTTCTCGAGGATCTCGAGAAATTTTGGAATTTTCAATAAAACACGATGTTATTTTCAAATTTTTGCTTTATTACAAATTAGACCGATAGATGAGATTAATTAAATCAAATGGTAAATTTTTAGTTACCATAAATTGCACTTAATAATTAACAAATCTACAACAAACAATAAATTGAACAAACTACACTCGGCTGTCCTATATAATCTGTTTTATAATTATTGGATTGCGGTTCCAGTTCCCAAATGTACAACAGCAAAATTAGTCAAATTAAATTAACAAAATTACTAGTACATATTTAGATAACTACAAAAATGTGTTTAACAAAACAAATATTTTGCTACCAACTTAAACTAAAAATGACTTTTATATTTGTTTATAAATAATATTAATATTTTTAAATATTATGTTAATTACATCACTGTCTTACGAATAAAGTCTAGCTAGACTCTTCACGTGTTATATGCGTGTTTCTTTTAGTTACCTAGCGCACGAAATTGATTTCTTGAGTTCTCGAAGCGTTGAGTTTTTTCCCCGTCTCGACTAAAGACAAATTTCTCGAGAAATCTCGCATCGAGAGTTCTCGAGCAGAAACCCTAGTGCTGGAGAAGTTACTTGCAGTGTCGGGCAAAATCGTTCACATTCGTAAAAATGAAGCAAATATATCGCATTATTTCAGCAACACATAAATGTGATAACTCAGGATCGCATCAAAAGCTTCCTAATACCTATTGCTTGCCCTGAAAACACTGATTTTGAAGCTGTTAAACATTATAACAGGGTCTTTCTAATATTTTATACTAGCTGTGCCCACGACTCTGCTCGCGTGGACTCCAGTATTATTTCCCGCTCCCGCTCCCGTTACCGCTCCAAGTGTCACCACCACGCCACCTCTTACCCTCGCTCCGAACGTACTCCTAACTTTTCGAAATCTGAACTCTGCCGAGCATTAAGTACACTTCTTTGTTGTATAGTTTATACTAACGTAATGCGAGTTTTAGAAAACTATAAATTTGCATAACTTTTAAGTCAATTGCGATGACATAAAGACTAAATGTTACGCCCTATGTTTTTCTCAAAATTCCATCAGAGTTGGTTCAGTTGTTTTTACCCAAGTCTTGGATGTTTATATATTTATTGAAGTATGTGTATCAGTTATCTAGTAACCATAGCATAGGCTTTGCTTAGTTTGGGACTGGATAATTGGTGTGAATGTCTGAGATATTTATGTATATATTATTTATCCTTTGACCCTCGTTATTTTTTATATATTCAATATACAAACCGCGTGTTAATTTTTTTATAAGATTACCCCCTATTTAGGCTACCCTTAGAACAGAGAATCCTAGTTTGGAAGCCAGGCTACTGCTTATAATAGTATATCTACAAGACCTACCTAATATAAGGACCCACATTTTTTTGAACTAATAAAGTTATATGAATTTGTTTCAAACAGTTCAAAATTTGGTCAATCCAGAGGTAATACACACCGTGATAGATGTCCACACACTCTTATGTCACATATGGTTCCATACAAAATTAATCAAGTTTGATCGCCCATAGATAAGATAGACTCATTAAAGTCATGTCGCGGGCTATTATAAGAAAATTGTTATAAAGGAAGGGGTGTGTGTCTTAAACGTATGATATAATTTTCCATTCATAAAATGCGTGTTGCCTATCTGATGAACCAATTCCAAAATGAAGACTGCTTTCGACCCCCAACAATGGGATGTAACTAGAGGTCTAGAAAAATATAAGAAGGTTATACTTACATTTATTTACTGCCATAATTGGCACTTAGCCGTTTAGCCATTTAGCTGTGTGGTTTCCGGTAGAGTAAAATAGCACCACTCCAACTCTTCCCGTTGATGTCGTACAAGGCGACTAAGGGAATACATTATAAAACATCAATCAGGCCTCCCCAACCCGTCTGGCCAGCGCGGGGAGTGTAGGCCAAATTCTCTGTCTGTCTCCGGCAGATGTGAGAGGGTTGTGCTCCTGCAGTGGAGACAAAAATAACCTGATGATGATAATGATAATTGGCACAAAGATAAAGCAGTTAAATAATATATAGTGTTTAAATATGCATGTTATACCATAATGCTAAATAATAGGCATATATTCAGCATATGCCTAGACCAAAGGTGCTAGACGCTGAAACGTTTTATTATTCCTGATAGGTTTTCACTTTACCTCAACTCACCTGATGGTAAGTGATGATGAGACTCTACCTTTAAAAAGATCCAAATTGTACTTGTCCGGAAATACTGAAGCTGGTAGTGAGTTCCATTCCTTATCAGTTCGCATTATAAAAGAGGAAGCAAAACGCTTTGTGCGAGAACGTGGTATGTCTACTACATAAGGATGCAGTCCCTCACCACGCCTGGATGGAACGTCAGTAAAATATGAAAGCAAAATATACCTATAGGAATTATAGCTACGCCTATGACGGGATTTACAGTCGCACCCTGTGCGGAGGAGTTTGTCTACGAGTGGTAAACAAAAATATATATACATTATAAATATATGTCAGTAAGTAATTTATTTTGCTGGATCGCCAGCGAGATGCGCTGCTCCAGGGACGACACCGCGAGGGGGTTACCTGTGCACTCCATCACACGCTGCCCCTTGGCATAGATAGAGGCCTTCGCTTCCGAGCCCCACACACCCGTCGTCAGTCAGTAAGTCAGCCAAACATTGCCAATATTTTCTGCTTTACAAAATATCCTCCAACATTTTACACTGGCAGCACTCTTAAAAATACCAGACTTATTATCTGGTCGAAGAAGTTAACTCTACAATTTCTCGAAGGTCTATGAAACGCATTGGATAATCCTAACGATTGTATGAACATCCCCGGGCCCTTTGTAGGGTCAATTCCCAAAATCCTCTCTATACACATATTACGCTGGTCACTATTTATTTATCGAATGAATTCAATACAATATAATGTGGGCACATTGAACCGTGGCCAACAGATGTACAAACGCGCAGTAGTGTCGTATTCCTTCTTTATACCGAAACTTTAACCGAAAACTAAGGCAATTCTAATCTATTAGGTGTTAAAGAATAATAGACAATTATTAGCGTTTTAGGTAATTCACGCCCGACCGCTCGTAGCTGCATGTTTTCAAAGGACGGACATAGCTTTGGTTTTCCTGGAATTTCCATAATTTTACATAACAGACATACCGACAGTGTTACGGGTAGAGGCTTTTCTATTTATTTATTTAATTTCACAGCACAAGACAATTTACAAACACAAAATACAAGAAAAATGTAGGTAGTGCCAATTACGAAATTAAAACATTAAAAATTTATAAATACAAAAGCTTGCCCAAATAGGAGTGTGTACCTATAACTACGGTGTAATATATTGTCTGTGATTGTTGTTTACTAAATAAAAAATAAAAAAAATATATACATAAGAGTATATCCACGTTGACCGAATGTTGAACTTTCGATCAAAACCGAAAACCGCCTTTTTCGGCACTCTCTCTGGCCGGGCACTAGAACCCTGGGCTCGCTGGTGGGCCCGATGAGGCGTGACCCCGAGGGCTCATTCGTTCGCTACTGTCAACGTGTTTCGCAATGGTTGAGTGCATTTGCACATTTGAATTAGGTATTACTAATAAATTGTAATAGAAATACAAGCTTGACCGCTGCGTTTGACTTAGTTATTCGAGCTTTGGACTTCAGAGGTAGTAGCCATTTCGAAGAGTAACTAAGAACTCAGCGAAGTGTACAAATGTGCGTATCTTTAATTAATGTTTACGTATGTTACAAACTAACAATCTAATAAATAAAATCGTAAACATCGCGTGTCTGTACATTGAAGATATTTGCAAAAAAAAAATTGAGGGGTCTAAGGAAAAGTAATAGAACACATTTCAATCATTTTTGGAATTTTTGTCTGTTTATCTGTTTGTCTGTGAGTTTGTGCACGCATAAATTAAAAACTACTGAACGGATTTTGATGGACTTTTCAGAAAAATATGGGGCTTAACTTAACTTAACATTTAGTCTTTATTTCATCGCAATCGGCCAACTCAATCAAAAGTTATAGACATTTTTAGTTTTCAAATACATTAGTAGGTAAGGTTAGTATGCAAATTATTAAATTGCACATAATAGTATTTCCGTACTATTCAGATTGCGATGAGTTACATTTGGAGCTGTGAGTGGGAATTGGAGTGGGCGTGGGCGTGGGCGTCGGAAAAGATTGGGTGTGGGAACGGGAGCGGGAGCGGAAGCGGGAACGGCAGCGGGAGCGGGATCGGGAGTGGAAGCGGAAGCGGGAGCGGGAGTGGGAATGGGCGCGGATTCTGTAGTTCACGCGAGCGGAGCCGCGGGCACATCTAATATAAAATAAAACACAAATTGTACACGTGTTTTCTGCTCTGGTCCTGGTGAAAAGCCAGTACTTTACGATGGGACTTGGGGATCCATTGCAAACGACAGAATGCCACTGCCAGAGTTGCGTACTAACGCCGAAACACCTGGTCCTCCGCTCCCCGTATCCAGCAGTTCTCGATCCCCTATACTACTCGTTTGTAACCTCTTCTACCTAGGAGGTCGAATTGCGAAGAAATCTCTTCTAACCTGTGATGTTCTATAAGTAACTAGATTTCTAAATTGCAGTGATAAAACGGCAACATAAACGAGCTCGCAATATTATGTGTAGGTAAGCTAATTTGCCATCATTCGGGAGATCACTAACCGGTAGTTCGACGCCTTCAAAATGCCAAGTATTCTTACAAATAACTAAGAAATTTAAAATTGACCTCAAAATCTTTTGTTTTAACAGTATTAAACAATAGATATAACGGGCTGGGACTTCTTTTTTTTAAACTATGACATTATATATTCCCTATTTACACATCGTGAGCTTTGGACAATTCCAAAGGAAGATTTTGATCGAAATTCATTGTCTAGTTTAAATACTAGGTCAACGCTTCTAGGGTTAACTTCCACTTGAAAATGATGTAACAACTACCTTCCATGCCACTGTCAATAAGTCACTTCGGCCACGCTACAAAACGGCTGGCCTACCTTGCCTTGTTGTCGCGCCGTTCGCCGCACATGCGTTTGTAACCCCTTGCTGCATTCAAATTAGCGTGCCACTGGCATCTGTTCCCAACAGGTACAGAGAGAGGGAAAAAGGTTTACTTATTCTTTTAATATAACTATAAAACAACAATAGATTCTCGCCATGCGCGTTCCCAAATGTTCCATGGTGAATTGGTGACCTAGTATTTTCCTAAGAAAAAATAACCTAGAGCAAATTGGATGGAATTAACAGAGAAAGATTTTTCAAAATCGTTTATATTTGAAAACTGACGAAAGTATCTCATATTTCATTACAAGAAATTCATTTCATTTATCATTAATCGTCGTCATCATCATCATCAGGTTATATTTGTCTCCACTGCATGAGCACAACCCTCTCTCATCTGCCAGAGACAGGCGGAGGATTTGGCCTACACTCCCCGCGCTGGCCAGACGAGTTGGGGAGTCCTAGTTGATGTTATATAATGTATTCCCTTAGTCGCCTTGTACGACATTCACGGGAAGAGTTAGAATGGTCCTATTCTACTCTACCGGAAACCACTTATTTATCATCATTATTTAAAATAAATTAATTTTATTTATTTATTCTACGAAACCATAGTATGGACAATATGGAATTACTATTTATTGAAAAAAAAAAAGCAACAGTTTAAATTTCACTATTTTAGTGTATTGTGTATTGATAGAAAAATTAAAGATTCTTCAAGCATTATAAATGTAATAATTGTGCCAGGAAAAGTCAGATCTACTGTAATCAGCTTTTTTATACAGAATTTAAATAAAAATAAATTAAAACCGCTTTTGAGCTCGACTGTCATAACCGCGAACTCTATGCTCCGGGTATTTTGATCCCACTTAAGATACCCAACATTTGCATACAAAATTATCGTTTTATGTGTGTATGTCGCTCGCAACTTCGTATCTGCATAACTGACGTGCGGTATTGGTTCGCGGTTAGTCACGTTTTATAAGACTTTTCGAGTTAACGGTCTATTAATTTAGTTTACGAGCTTTTTACGGTTATGTGAATATAAAAAGGTTTGTTCGTAGGTTTGTAGGTTACGACAATGAATAAGTTGGTGGATTAATAATGATGATGAATATTGTCGTATATTCAATCCAATTAGTCGTTAGTGAGAGCTATGTGGTTTATTGTGGTGTCATCAAGGCAACTAAGGGTTTAAACCAGGGACGGGCAGCAGCGTTCTCCTGTGTACATTAAGATCATTACTGCGATCACCAAGCTGCCTGCCAAGCGTGGTGATTATGGCAAATACTCCAATGGTCAGTCCACAATAACTTTACGTGCCATATGTATAACTCTCCTTGTTTGATCCTTATAAGTATGTATGACTAGCTTTACCCATGGCTCCGCTCCCGTGGACTAACTTTTATGAAAATAAATTTGAATACTCCAAATTAATTCTAAAGTTTTTTTTAATTCCATCAGCATGGGTTCAGTAGTTTTTACGTGATGTGGGTACAAACAAACAGATAAAATCCCAAAATGATCATAACGTATTCTATTATCTTACTTTCATCCTTCAAATTTTTTTTTCCAAATATTTTCAATGTACAGAAGTGAATTTTATTTATGTTATTTTTAAAATTTCTTATTTAGTTATTTTACATAGCTTGATACAGTTGTTTAGTGTCCGCGCTATACGTGCCGCGCTGGAGGTAGCTGCGCGCGCGCCGGCTGGCGCGACGAGCTCGAGCAGCACGAGGGCCTGGGCGCGCTCTGGACGCGAATATACGATAAACCGATCTGGAATAGAGAGGAGGTCTTTGTCCAGAAATCGGTGAATGACCTATAGACAATCTATATAATTAAATGACTTATGTGATAATTGATAATAAGTAATATTAATGAATCTATTATTAATTTTGACACTAGACTAATTTAATATATTTTTTAACATTATAACTTACGTATCATATTATAATGCAAATAACTAATTTATTATATTGAATTATTATTATGATCTATGTCATGTAATTATATATTTATTTAATAGTTTATTGTACACACAAACATACAGAGAAAACATAGAAAAGAAAATTATTCAAAAGGTTAAGCTTAATTCTAAAGAAATTTCTTCCAGCTAACCTGCGGAGTTTATTTTCGATTATTTATGGTATTTAATTAATTGTTAATATATTTACTATCTATATAAAGCCTGAATAAATTTAAAGAAATTATAGTTTAACTGTATCACAGTTATATGGAATGCATGCACTAACTCGTTCTGCCCTCTCGCTGCCGAGTTAAAAAACACAATACATTTGACCATAATTGCGCCACAATATTCTAACCCACGTCCGCCATTGTCGTCCAACCAGCATATATCATTATTTTAACACAATAATTAGGCTGCAGTTAATGCAAAAGTGGTCAAGCACCGTTTAGAGCTATTGTTAACTTTTTAAATAATAGCCGTTTGACAAAAGGCGCGTGGCTACTGAATGAATGTTATTGGGTGGGGATAGTTTACATCTGCTTGCTGGATTATTTTGTTTACTGGTGAAGTGTGGACATTATTAAAGCCAATGTTGGGTAAATCCTAAACACGGAAGGGAGACGCCATACTCAGTCGCATATACCTAGATACTACACATGACCAGTAAGGATGGTCCTAAGGCGCCGTCGCAGGGGGGGGGGGGGGGCAACAATAGATGGTCTCTTTATGTTTTGTTTTATGAATTAAAAATCTATAAATTAATACTGGTGATTTAGGTGGCGATGTGAATGTCGCTTCGAATGTCGAATGTGTGTTGTTTACGTAGTAATATTTAGTACTAGCTGTTTCCCGCGACTTCGTCCGCGTGGACAACTTAACATCACAAATTATTATGTATTTTCCGTAGGATTGGGATGTTTTTTTTCGGGATAAAAGCTATTCTATGTCCTGTTCCAGGACCTAACCTATATGTTTGCCAAGTTTCATCACGATGATTCACTATTTTGGCTATAATGGCTTACACATAAGATATATATATATATACTGTGGCGGGCTTTTTTGTAGGACTATTTAAGATAAACATTTCCATCATACATTACATATGTGTAACTCTAGCGGTTTTGGCAGCGCACGCCAGAATAGCTCGCAGATGGTAGATTTTTTTCCTACTTACTTGATATTTTGGACAATTCATACAATATCTTTGTAAATTGTAGCCTATGTGTTATTCTGAAGTATAAGCTATATTATTGTAGAGTTTCAAAATCCATTCGATAGTTTTTACGTGAAAGAGTAATAAACATCCATCCATACTTACAAACTTTCGCGTTTATAATATTAGTAGGATAATACAATGCTCCTGCGCATCAGCTGGATTGTATTTAATCAAACCATAAGTCCTACCTATTGAGTTAATTGAGTGTCATTGAGTTGAACTCAAGGTCGCTCAGCGGGCTAAGGAAAGAGCTATGGTCGGAGTTCTCTAAGGGACAGGATCCGAAATGAGGTAATGCGTCAGAAAAGCCTTTCGACATAGCTCAAAAAGTTAGTACGCTGAAGTGGCAGTAGGGTCACATCTGTCGGAGAACCGATTACCGCGTTCTGGAGTGGAGACCGCGACTGGGTAAGCGTAGTGTAGGACTGGCGTCCTGGCTAGATGGAGCGACGATCTGCGTAAGGCGGCTGGCAGTGACTGGGTGAGAAGACTCGACGATCGGGTACCTTGGGAAAGGCCTATGCCCAGCAGTGGACTCATTCAAGCTGATGATGATGAGTTATTGAACTTATTGCTATTAATAATTGAGCTATCGTGTCAAATATTACATTTAGAGGTAATACCTATTTCCTAAAGAAAAAATAAGTAAAGCATTATTCCAAAAACCAACTAATATTATAAACGCGAAAGTTTGTAAGTATGGATGGATGTTTGTTACTCTTTCACGTAAAAATTACTAAATGGATTGCTTATATATCAGAATAACACATAGGCTACAATTTATAAAGATATCGTGTTAATTGTCCAAAATATCAAGTAAGTAGGAAAAAATCTACCATCTGCGAGCTATTCTGGCGTGCGCTGCCAAAACCGCTAGTTACACATATGTAATGTATGATGGAAATGTTTATCTTCGAGTAGCTTATTAGTCCTACAAATAAGCTACTCGAAATACTAATCGTGCGCAGACGAAGTCGCGAGCACCAGCTAGTTTTAGTGTTATATTTCCTCAAAACGTTCATAAGTAAATTACAAGGTAGACAAGACTAATAGTAGCTCCGAATAATAGTTCCATTGCAGGGGTAGGTATATCTAGGTCACGGGCCGCTGGTCAAGCCAGGGTTGTCCCAAAGCGCGAATAATATTTATGGGCATAGACAATACGAGAGGATAAACGTGCGAGCCAAGTTATTGTAACCTAGTATTTGCCTGTGACTTCGTGCGTGTGACCGAAGAAAAACGACAAGTGTTTCCCTAGAAGTACTACTTTTTGGCCGTAGTTTAAAGTTATATATAATGTTTGACTAGAATCAGGATATTCTATCCTTTTCGGCGTCATCGTAAGAATAAAAGCAAAAGTATGGATCTGCCGCAAAAGCTTTAATGATAACTTATGTTGAAAGATGGAACTCGATTCACTCATGAGAAACTTCGTATGCATACTAACGGACAGACAGACGTTGCATTTTAGGGTCACGACACATTGATCGACGGCCTTTCGCAGTTTGCCGATTTAAAAGTTACACACTTGTACGCAGTTATGCCGATTCACCGCTTACGGAGCCGTGCGGAGGCGTACGCATCCGCACGCAGCTGTACGGACGCGTACGCAGACCCGTCGATGACCGATCGCGTTTCAGTTCAGAAATCAGCGCATTACGTCACGAAAATGCGAAAGGATGTACGCTGTCCAATACTTTGTGATCATTTTGTATGGACATACCGTCGAACGCCGTCGATCAATGTTTATTGTTTAGATATTAATATGTCAATATACACACGGGCTTAACTCTAACACAGCGCATACGAGTATATGGGCCGAGCATGCGTTATGGAACGACAGACAGTGTTTGAGAGTAGCCCCAATAGGCCATACAGCCCGTGTCGGGGCTATCTCTCAATGTGTCGTGACCCTTATAATATGTAGGGATGTACATGCATATCCATGTTTATATAATTAAGACAACAGCGTAAAAAAATTTAATGTGACGTCAATCACTCGAGCAATATCGTTCACTGCAAAAGATTTGTGGTTCTACAATCATCCAGTTCAAACAATTTTATGCGCGTATGTACCCAACCCTTGAATGCCAAAAGAGAGACATATAGTTTCATGAATTATTTATCGTCGGCGGTCTGCGGGCTAGAATAAAGAAGATATTCTCTTTTAAGCCTATTCGGTGCTTCCATTTATTGTGGTCGTAATTGTTTATTACGCCTTATCTTCTCTAGTATATTGTGTTGGCATTTAGCTGCTCGAATTTGGAAGAAAAATGATAGAAATGAAATAAATTCGTTGGTGGTTCTATTGCAGACAAATAGTCTTATTCGTTATGGTATAATTTTAGTAACAATAATAACTTAGTTTTCCTTGTGGTATCCGGTACAAAATATTTATTTTCAACCGACTTCAAAAAAGAGGAGGTTCTCAATTCGACGGTTTTTTTTTTACTAATAGGTACAGTACTTCCAGTTTTTTTGTTTATTTGGATGACAGTAAAAAAGGTCATGTAAATTTGGCAGCTATCACCTTCAGAATTCTGTTACAGTGTTGTCCGCATTTTGCCTTGACCTAATAAACTTCTTCTTCTCTGTCGTTCCCTCACTGCTGAGGATCGCGACCGTATAAAATCTCCACGCATAGCGCCTCCACGCATAGCGGTCATTGACCAGCCGCACTGCTTCATATAAGGATCCGCCAGCCAGCCCTCCTCACCTAATAAACTAGATAACTGAAATGTAGGCAAATATAGATCTTAATTATTTTCACATTTTTATTCTAAAAAAGGTATCGGTCCAACAACTAAATGTTGATAACCCTGCCCGCTCCGTCAACCCCAAGTCTCACGAACGTCCTTGCGACAGTTTCGAGACAGTTCGGCCAATTAAAAGTGATCGTTGTTGTTCCCACGATTTTGGACAAAAACAGTTTCTCTGCCGTCTTGGGCACTGACTTCGCAAGTGGTTGCCGGATAACTGTAATTATTGTGATAAAGGTACTATTTAAGCGACTCCTAGTTGTTGTTAATTTTGGTTCAGTAAGTACCACACTTTTAGTAAAATCTCTGAGTGTTTTTAGTTCTGAGTGGTTGCGGGTTCGAATCCCGCTAGGGGCAAATGTTCGTATTATGAATATGAATGTTTGTATCCAAGTCTTGGATGTTTATATATTTATTTAATAGTAGGATATGACCAAAATAAGCAAACTTTACAATCTTATTACGGAAAAAATGTATTACAGTCGTTTCAAAAATATGTCGGATGAGGAAATACTTCTTTATAGATAAAAAAGTATTTCCTCATCCGACATACTTTACAACTACTCCAAAATCATAAACTTTTAGTAATAATACTAAAAGTTTGTGATTTAGGATTCGTTGCTTATCTTATCTTCGTATAGAAAGAAAGAAAGAAAGAAAAACATTTATTCACTACCACAATTGGCACACACAAAGAAAAAACCAACAAAGCAAGAAAAAGGTAAAAAAATAAAATAAAACTTATAAGACTAGAGAAAACAATTTAAAATTTTTAACTTAAAATAGTATGCGTGTGCCGTGGCAGCAAAAGGGCAAACGACTCAGCATATGCCTAGACCAAGTCAGGTGCTAGGCGCTGATTTTCAGTCGCACCCAGTGCAGACAAGTTTGTCTACAGTGCCAAACAAAGAAGTAATAAATATGATATGTGTAATTGCAATACGTATGTACCTAGATAATATAATATAACAATTAGAATCACACCAAATACATAAATATGATGAGTAAATATGACTAGGGAAAAAATTGATCAAAAAAATAATAATGAAATATAATAATGAATAAAAATGTACATTATATATTTAATATATATACCAATGACAGTAAATATTAAATAAACTAAATATGAGATAATTATATAATAATAAACAACATAAGGATCAATTTACACTACCGAGGCAACGCCTGCTGTTCCAACAACCACTTTTTACCGTGCAGTTTAACTGAAGCTGCAGAAAGCGGTCGGTCAAGTGGCGGTGGTAGGTTGTTCCAACATTTCGTTGCCTGGTAGCGAAAACTGCCTTCGAAAGCTCTGGTCCTGTGAAAGGGCATGTTCAAAATAAAGCAATCTGCTCTGCGAGAGTTGTATGATTTAGTGAAATTAGACCATTCAAATTTGTCATGTAAGTATTTTGGTTTCCTATATCTGACTATATTATGAACAAGGCCAGCGAGATGAAGACTCCTCCGCGATTCCATATTTAACAAACCAAACCTATTCAGATATGGCGTGATGTGACTCCGCGGTGGTATACTATAGCAAAATCTAATGCAAGCATTCTGCACCCTCTGGATAATGCGTTTCGTACGAGCCAGGAGACAAGGACCGGTGACGATGTCACAATAATTTAATTTTGACAATATCAAAGACTCACACAGTTGGAGTCTAACCTTTTCATTTAGAAGATGTCGAATTTTATACAAAACTTTTAATCTGAAAAAACAGCTTTTAGCAACATTTAATGTATGTTTGTCAAATCGAAGTCGGTCATCCATCAGTACACCCAGGTTTCTGGCTTCAGTAACATACTCTACTTTATCTCCCATAATCGAAACAATGGGTGCCTGTAACAAAGTATTTTGAATTTGCTTTTTTGAACCTAGTACCATAAATTTTGATTTATTCGGATTAAGCACTAAAGCATTCCGATTGGACCAGACTGCTATTCTGTCAAGATCAGCATTAAGCGCGTCAATATACCGGGTAATATCTTTTTTTGGATCTACGGATATATAAACCTGGACATCATCAGCGTAAAGATGGAACTTACAATTATGAATGTGACTCACTATATCGGCAGTGTATAAAATGAAAAGAAGTGGACCAAGGATTGAGCCCTGTGGCACTCCCCTACTGACACTTTTAGCAGCGGACCAAACATGTCTACCATCGTCTTTTTGTAATTTTACAATTTGCGACCTGTCACTTAGGTAGCTATCAAACCATCGGATAGTGAAGTGGTCAAAGCCATAATAAGTCATTTTGGACAGAAGAAGGGGCACACTTATGCAGTCAAAAGCACGCGAAAAATCTAACAAAACCAAAATGGTACTGCTTCCACAGTCCTGCGCCACGAGTATATTGTCTATAACATTAAGAAGGGCAGTAGCAGTGCCAACACCCCTTCTAAAGCCGGACTGATATGAAGGCAAAATGTTATTATCCTCCAGGAACTTAGAAAGTTGTAAATAAACAATTTTTTCCAGAATTTTAGAAATATAAGGCAATATGTTAATCGGCCTTAGATCCTTAAGATGTACCGGATTTGAAATTTTCGGTATTGGAGTTATTAGGGCCGTTTTCCACGAAGTGGGAAAGGTAGATGTAATAATAGACTTATTTACAATTGATGTAATAAGAGACAAGGTATGTGGCAAGGTTAGGAGAATCATGTCAGAGCTAATACTATCTATACCCTGAGCATTTGATTTAATGGACAACAGCACTTTAGACACAACTATATCATCCACTGGCTTCAGTGTAAAGGGGGCCAAGAAGACCCTGGCGATACTTCGACCCTTCAGGATCTTTTGTGCCAAACCCCTGATCACTAACAGTGCCCCAAGCCGATTTGGCGGACTTCAGATACGCCTTAGAATTTCTTCTTTAGCATATGCAGGTTTCTTTATGATATTTCCCTTCACCGAAAAAAAATTATAAATAAATCGTATTAAGTTTCGAAAACCTTATTGGGGCTTAAATCCACGACCTCACTACCTACCTACAACTAATTAGTTCAATATTTTATGAAGAATGCGATAAATACAGACAGGAATTATATTTCGCTTTGTTTTTGTTGTAGTTGGTACCTATGCAAAAGTATTTATTTTCACATCATACTAACTTTCTATGAAAAGAGTTCAAAATCATACATCTCCCCAAAAGTGGTAGATTTAGAAACAACTTTTCATAGCAAGATCTGATTGGTCATCATCATCAGCCTGAAAGAGTCCACTGTTGGACATAGGCCTCTCCCAAGGTGCGCCACTCCACCCGATCTTCGGTTCTTCTCGTCCCTCTCGTCACTGCCAGCCGCCTTAAGCAGACGCTACTTCAGCGTACTAACTTTTTGAACTAGGATCCTATCCCTTAGAGAAACTCCGAGCATAGCTCTTTCCATAGCCCGCTGAGCGACCTTGAGTTTTCGAACTAGTTCCACTGTCAGTGTCCACGTTTCGGCGCCTTAGGTCATTACGGGTAGGACGCACTGGTTAAAGACTTTTGTCTTCAGGCACTGTGGTATACGCGACCAGAAGATATGACGTAACTTCCCAAATGCTGCCCAGCCTGGCCTATTCTCCTGTCGGCTTCCTTCTCAAAGTTGTTTTTGCCTGATCTGATTGGTGACAAACAGAAAAAAATTCGCCATTCATGGCAATAACGGAAATCACCCTCATGTCGATGTACATATGTAACTTCAGTTGGTTTTCCAATACTTATACAATTACAGAACGAATACAATACCTTACTCTACTAATGAAATACATAACTCATGCGAAATTCGCTTACAAAATTACTTTACACAATAATTTAATAAATAAATTATAGCTTACATACGACTGACCACTGTTTCGGAGTAAACCAATAACATTTAAACTCTCGCGCACCCCACACGATCAATGGGCGTAGTGGCGGAGTGACAGTAATGATGCACCGTGACGTGCGTGTGCGCATCCCGCGTTAGCTTCGCAGTGCGTTCTGTACATCGCTGGTTCATTAAATTTTTATCAGGTTTTGCTATTCGTGCTCAATGAGAGAAGGGAGGTCCGGGTGAGGTGGAGCTCTGCCAATAACCAATATACTATGACATGCAATCCCGGCCAAAAATATGGAAGCGGAGGTCTTTTTCATACGTTCGAGGTAATTTTGAGCACTTGTGTCTCCGCCGGGGATCGACTTGGGCGACATAAGATGCTGGCTGTCCGGAGTACGAAGGAGAGTGCAAACATATCTTACTCAAGAATGCCCAGATTTTGTAAGGCAGTTATCAAAACTAGAGGTGGACACCGTTGAATCAAAAAAAAATTCATTTACATTTTTTACTCGATTAATATTTGTTCAACACTAAATTTATTTCACATTTTATACGATTTTTAATTTGTATTTTAAAATCTATATATCTATCTATATACATATAATAAAAGAGTAGAAAAAACAAAAGAAAAGCGAATCTGTACATTAAAGTAAAAAAAAAAATTTCACTGCACGGACGTTACTGAAGACCAGTAGAGTCCAAAAATATAATTAAAAAAATTCTTATCTGTCTGTATGTATGTATGTATGTACGGGCTAATCTTGGAAACTGCTGAACAGAATTTGACGGCGTTTTCACTGTTTAATAGCATTGAGTTCGGGCCTCATACTGGTATAAGTCATATCTCAATAAAATGTCAGAATGCTGATATACAAGTTGACCTCTTATTTCATATCATTTGTATGAAAGTGTAGTTCAACATTACTGGTCGTTGCAAGAACTTGACAGAAAGTGACAGAGATGTTTTAAAGCTCATTTATAGATTTATTTTAGCTGATGCATTTCAGGTATTTCCACAAGTCTCGATACAAAAAGATCGCTATTCGATAACGATCACCGGTCTAATATAGTGGCCCTGTATTAGACCGGTGATCGTCGACAATGTCAATATCGTAGCTGTTCAGGAGTACGTCTGCCTAGGACAGACAATATAGTTGGGTAGGATCAATTTCAAAAGCTGACAGAAGAATCCAGTTAGGGTGGGCAGTATTCGGAAAACTGCGTCAAGTCTTTACGTCACCTATTCCACAATGTTTATAGACAAAAATCTTTAATCAGTGCGTCCTGCCTGTCATGATTACAGCGCGGAGACGTGGACACTGATGGTGGGTCTGATCCACAAGATTCAAGTAGCTCTGCGAGTTATAGAGAGGGCAATGCTCGGGGTCTCTATGAGGGATATGATTCGTAATGAGGAGATCCTATGAATAACGAAGGTGACCGACATAGCCGAAAGAATTAGTAAGCTGAAATGGCAGGTCACATCTGTCGTAGTACCGAACGGCCGTTGGGGCAGACGGGTTCTAGAGTGGGACGCGACGTCCCACGCACAGGGTGGGACGTCCTGCCGCCAGGTGGATGGACGACCTGAAGATGGTGGCCGGAAGCGGCTGGATCTGTAGGGCGTTGTGCCATTCATTGGGGAAGGAGCAGTAGTCCAGCATGAAGTCCAGTATGAAGTCCAGCAGTTTGACAGACTTTTTGTTGTACTGTTAATTGGATATGCAAAATAGAAAGGGAATAGGAGGGGAAGGAAGTCGGATGGGAAAGAAGAGAGGGATTAGGGTAGGAGAGGAAAGATGAGGGGGCAGTGGTAAATAAAAGGCGTAGGAAGGAAGGGAAGGGGGAGAGGTAGGAGTAGGGAGAGGGAAGGGGTGGGGGAAAGGGTTTTCAACGTTGTGGGAAGGGGATGGAGAAAGAAAGAAAGAAAGGGTATGGAAAGGACAAATTGGAGGGGGGGGGGAAGGAAATATGACCTAATTTGCACAATATTAATATATATATTTTTTTATTGATTATATGATAATCTTTTAATTCATGATAAATGTAAATGTCAACTTTATTTTAAAAAAAGCGGCCAATTGCGAGTCGGACTCGCCCATGAAGGGTTCCGTAGCAGCAAGTAACATAATATAAAAGTTATTATAGTTCGTTGTAACTTTGATCGATGTTTTAATAATAGAATTGTGGTTTACGATTTATGACGTATTAAAAAAAACTACTTACTAGATCTCTTTCAAACCAATTTTCGGTGGAAGTTTGCATGGCAATGTACATCATATATTTTATTTAGTTTTATCATTCTCTTATAGGGGGGACACATTTTACCACTTTGGAAGTGTCTCTCGCGCAAACTATTCAGTTTAGAAAAGAATGATATTAGAAACCTCAAAATCATTTTTGAAGACCAAACCACACGTATGGGTTTGATGAAAAAAAAATTTGAGTTTCAGTTCTAAGTATGGGGAACCCCCAAAATTTAATGTTTTTTTTTTCTATTTTTGTGTGAAAATCTTAATGCGGTTCACAGAATACATCCACTTACCAAATTTTCAATAGTAAGTTCTTATAGTTTCGGAATAAAAGGAAGGAAGTGGCTGTGACATACGGACGGACAGACAGACAGACAGATAGACAGACATGACGAATCCATAAGGGTTCCGTTTTTTGCCATTTGGCTACGGAAACCTAAAAAACTATGGTCCAACGGGCGAAACCGTCGCCGGAACGCTAATTTTTACCCGACTTCAAAAAAGGAGGTTCTCAATTGGATAGTATGTTTTTTATGTATATTAATATTTTTAATGCATCACCAGATTAATAGATTTCTTTTAGGATTTAGTAACACGTAATACATAAGAATGTGTAATGTTAAGTTGTCCACGCGGACGAAGTCGCGGGCAACAGCTAGTATTCAATAAATTAACCAAATGCATGGAACCTAAATATCAGCGGTTGTGTTGGCATAAACTCGAATACACTTCGACTAGACCATTTTTTGAACTTTATTTTGGCTATATCTACTTTGGTCCTCTAGCGGATCACCTTATTCCTGAATACAAAATAGCATGCTACTAAAGCATCAATGAATGGCTACCCTTGATAATAAAATCCTTACTAAAGTACCTACAGGGTGTTTCACGTCTATTCATTATATCGTATTTATTGGGTGTATCGAGTGTTTATTATTATGTTATTGAGTGTAAACTCAGTGTGTAGTTTTGAGTTAATGGCGAGGTGCGATGCGGGCGGCAGATGTATAGTGGATTTTTTAGCGTTTTAACGGTTTTTGAATAGAATTTGTGTGGTCATAGGATAGTAGGTACCCACTTGCCAGTTTTCACAATTGTCAAGCGACGTTGTAATTGTTCGTTGCTATCCAGTGTGGGTCTTTCATTTTATTTTATTAAAATATCTGGGTAAAGTGCGAGACCAATTCGCATAGTTGGGTTCCGTACCATGCCAACCAAAAAAGCTAAATCTGTGGTTTGTATTTGTTGTTTGAGAGGGTTGCAAATCAAATCAAATCATTTATTAAGTCAGACGTTAGTCCATAAAATGTTGTTAGTATAAATAAAACTTAAGTCTATGTTAGAAAACGGACAATAAAATAGAATAAAATAAAATTAAATTAAAATTTGTTTTGTTTGTGAAGGTGGATAGTCACCCAGTGCCTGAGTATTGGGCTATCCACCTTCTCCCGTATAGTGGCCAGGAAGCTGTTAGGGCTGCCCCGCACGCGGCGCATCAGGGAGGCAATTCTGTTACGCAGGATGCGAGCTTTAATAAAATATTTTTTTTCTAAATATTACCGTTTTCGAAATACCTACCTACCTACAGCCATTACAAATATTTCTCGTTAAAATCGATACTCCGGTTCCTCGTAACACAATATAAACAGTAGAAACTAATGCGGAACAATTAAAAATAACAATTTCCCTTTCAAATTTTTGGTTCAAGTACCTAGTATAGAAACTGAAAATTTCAACATTCTGTCTCTTCAGGTTTCAGAGCAAGAGGCCTGGGAGCACGCCAAAAGGTAGAGATCGTTTAGTAATAGGTCTCCATTGGACCCTTCAGTTACAAAATCCTAAAAAGATGTCAGTTGATCAAGTTACGTTTCATAGTACGAGTATTATCTAATGCATTTTGATGACAGTACCTACCTACAATCTTTTATCTGTATATGACCCCACCCAGCCTCTTTTTTCTATAAATCTCTGGTTTCTCTTAATAAATTAAGTACAATATAAGTGTTCTCTTACGCAGCCCTTCGTCCGCGTGGACAACTTAACATCACAAATTATTATGTATTTCCCGTAGAAATAAGAGGTTTTTCGGGATATAAACTATCCTATATCCTATTCCAGGATCTAACCAATATGTGTGCCATGTTTCATCCTGATCCGTCCAGTGGTTGAAGCGTGATTGAGTAACAAAGATCCAACCTTTCGCATTTATAATATTAGTGTTTATGAACCATTTATCTAATTGTATGTTTCCCTTAAAATAAAATAAATATACTTATTTGTTTTTATTAATTCTTTAAAATATGAAACACAAGATATTAATTTTTTTTTCTAAACATGTAACATTCAAAACTATCTGACTAAAACGATTGGATTATATTCAATACGCTATTGGACACTCCCGCAAAAAAGTGCAAAGTAACAAAGCGGTCAGATTGTCATTTAAGTGGGTCAAATTAAGTATGGAATAGAATCCGTTTACACTGGCCCGGAACGGGTTTTATTGCGGAAAATTAAATCACAATACAATTGATTGTGACAACAATAGATGAATTAATAGAAATTAGATCATGACATGACAGCCGAATGCGCAAAAAAAATGTTTTATTATTTGTGGTGGTACATCACTTAAATCATCTAGCATCGTTTTAAAATAACGTTTTATATTTTATCTACAACATAATTTGATGTTATGTTATTATAAGTATCTTATAATTTTATACTTTGACGCATTTACTTCAAGTATTCGTCAGAAATTACGGTATACTAATAAGGATTATATATTCAGCTGAATGTTTTTTTTTTTTTTGTTTTCATACTTTTTGAATCCTTGGATCTCCGTCATACTCGTACAAGGATAGAGACATTACACATTTTGAGATAATGGTCGTTTTCGTACATTAAAGACGCCATGGTTCTTTTATAGTATACTAGCTGTTGCCAGCGACTTCGTCGCAAATTATTATAGTTTTTTCCGTAGGAATGAGATGTTTTTGGGGTAAAAACTATCCTATGTCCTATTCCAGGACCTACCCTATATGTGTGCCAAGTTTCATCCCGATCCGGCCAGTGGTTGAAGCGTGATTGAGTAACAAACATCCAAATATCCAAACATCCAAACTTTCATATTTATAATATTGTAGTAGGATAGGATTAGGAGGCAAACGTACCAGTGGATAGGACGTAACAGTGATGGTAAGCGGAAAACAAAAACGCCCTTGCAACAACCCAAAATCTACAAGAACTCTGCCACGTGATGAATGTACTTAGATAACTGAAATATTAGTCTTAATCTTATTCCCAGATCATAGTCCAATAAACAGCAGACATGTTCCCCTGCCGTCATCCCTCGTCGATAATTTCCAACCCCTAAAAACTTGTTGATCATTATTATTGACCAATTTAGTTAACCCTACGAACGGTAAAGCACACGCCATACCATGTGGACACTTATTAATGACAAACACACTTTTTAATGACAAAAATGACGAGCACGCGTCACTAATGCTCTTTTAAACGCATGCGCATGTATTTTTAATTATTTAATTGTATTTCAATTATTTGCGGCCAGTGGCAGATGGTATTGTTCTGTTTTTGATTAATTTTTAATTTTTTGACATTAGGAATTAATGATATGAAAATCTAAAAAAAAATGTCATACGTATTTTGTGAATTGCCTAGTTTTTTTTTGGCAGGAAGTTATTTGGAATGATGAAATTTGTTAATTTTAATGGATTTCAAATATTTGTTTGTTTATGAACTCACGAAACTTTGATTGGTTTATTGATTGTAATCTTTTTATCAACATTATAAATATAGTCAATATAAATTAGCCAGAAAGTGCAGCAAGTAAATCAATACTGAATAACATCCATTTATTTAATTTCATAACTCAAATCTGAATCTGCGGTGAGATTTCAAATTGTCATTCCGTAAAGTTTACAGTTATAAACATATATTTATTAATAACTGTTGTCATCATACAATTAATAAAAAAAAAATACATACATACATACACGCATACACGCTCACGCCTTAATCCCAGAGTATCGCCACTTTGCGCAATTCAATGTCGCAAAACGGCTTTCCTTCGCCCGCTTAATAAAAATACAATTATATTAAATCAATTAAATTTAAAATAAATGCATTAATAATGCTGTCGTTTGATTTCTATTAGGTAGTAATATTTCTATTAGGCGCTAGTGCCTAAATTAATGTAAGTGAGATTTTAACGTGTGCTTGTACGAGATGACGTTTAGAATGGTATTATCCTGAGTCTCTATTACACTAAACGTACTGTCCCACACAACAGCTTATTTATTGTGCCGATTAGCACTACCTGCGAGTGTCCCATGCACGTGGGACCCGTAACTAGGGCAGTGCCAGCGGTGCCCAGGCACAGGGCGCAGACCTTGGCCCTTGGCCCCTGCGCAAAAATGATCTGGGTGGGCATTTATCAAGGGCGCAGCTATAGAAGCTTGCACCGGGCGCATAAAAGGCTAGTTACGGCACTGGTCCCATGAACTAAACCCAAACAGTCAGCGCCAAAATGTTTAGTTCCATCGACACACAATTGCATTCAGCGCCAAAATAGCGGTATTAAACTAGGTACAAAAATAGTTGGATATAAGACAGTCCATTGTAATACATGTCACTGGTAACACCTAATTAATTTATGACCATCATCATCAGCCGAAATACGTCCACTGCTGAACATAAGTCTCCCCGATAGGTGGGTGGTCCATTGGGGGATTTGCCCATAATCACCACGCTTGGCCAATAAGTCTAAAAACCCAAAAGCAAACTTGAGGGAAAATAAAAAAATACTTATCACTGTGTTTATTACCTCAAATGCGAAAATAATAAATAGTCTTTTGAATGGTATCTATACATTGTCTATGCCTACCCCTCTGGAACCAAGGCATGAGCATTACTAATAGTATCTCAAGATTTGATCCTAAACTATGATCAGAGAAACGGATATTTTCCTGATTCTAATGGGAAAAGTGATTCCAAATTAAAACTACGAAACAATATTTGTAAAGAAGAGCGGTGCCTCTTAACACAGGCTCTGCGAGCCTAAAAGGAGACACCTGCCCCTGATTTTTTATGTAACTTTTTTCTAATGAAAATAACTACTAAACAGTTTTTTTAAAACATCATCATCAACAACCTGCAAGAGCCCACTGCTGGACATAAGCCTCTCCCAAGGCGCGCCACTGAACCCGATCTTCAGTTTTATTGTATTTAATAATTAATATTACGTTTAGTGTGCATGTAATAATCCCAACGATCTCTATGTACTACCTACTAGATGGAGCGTTCCAAACAATCGCTCTGTTAACGCAACGAATAATCCCTTTTTGAACAGATACCTACTCCTCAGTCGTTAAATTGTTATCTAATTTGATATTTATAATGGTGTGTTATTGTAAATCACTAGAATGATTTAAACAACCTTATCAAATAATTTATTAAGTACTTATCTTAGAACCAATCAGTTACAAAAAAAAATTCAAATCATTTATTTACGATTCCGTTTCCATAGCAACGCCGAGTCGGGGATACTATCACCGAACCACTGTATAATTAATTATAATCGCAAATGCGTTATTCGCAACGCGTGCGAGATTCAACGATAAAATGTAACGAATGACAAATTTTGTCGCCGTATTGTTGGCAAAATTGAGAATAATTGGTTATCTGCATTTCGGATCTTGTGTAAAAATTTTGATATGTCTGATAAAACGTATGATAAATTGCGTTTGTTGACTTCCTGCCTTTTTATACGTAACTCTAACCATAGCGTCCACCTGCGTTTCTTTTTAGATTATGTGAATAGGTATCTAGGAAAATTCTTCAATCAAAATAAATTATTTTGATACACTAAAGCGTTTACATACATCCATCCATTTATCCATTTTTCTATTCTCAGTCGGTACTACTTTGCTCTTGCGGTGTGGTTCCGGCTTAGAATATAGAGCCACCCAAAATCTACCCAAAAAATTCTACTGTGTATATTAAGATCATTCAGCAGTGGACGTATTTCGACTGATGTTAATGACGAGTTTAAAAAAAGTATTGAAAACACAACATGATAATATAGCTAATCAAATTTGTAAGGGTACGCGGAAATGCTTTCTCAACCCTTTCAATTAATCAATACGTTTTATGATTTATTAATCAAAACAGATGACGCAGGCATGGTGTAGTTTTTGTTTATGACTATCTTATTGTTTGCATGCACAGAAGGTGTTATAAATAGCTTATAATGCAGGCGGAAACACTGGTTAAAATTAATGATGAGTGGGAGAAATCACCTTTCGAAGTTTTCCAATTTAATACGCGTCAATGATATGTATAATAGTTAGCGTAAGGGAGAAAATGTTAACTATGAGCAACGATAATGGGCCCGATTCTGAAGGCATACATTTAAAATTTGACAGCGCTAAAATTGGTTTCGTCTTTATCTTCATAATACTGTGTGACAAGGATAGCAACAGTTTTAGTGCTGTCTAATTTTAACACTTTGTGCCTTCAGAATCGAGCCCATTATATAGTTATATCATAGTTAGCCGAAATACGTCAATTACTGAACATAAGCCTCCCCAATAGAATATCACTTTTGGTGGGCTATCCATTGGGAGATTTGCTATATTATTGCGCTAGGCAGGCGGACTGGTGTTCGCTGCAATGACCTTAATATTCACAAGAGAACGCAACTGCATATCTCTGGTTCAATCCCCTAGTCGGCTTAACGCCTACGGGAAGATTTGGGGTGGCCATACTCTAAGCCGGAAAAAGACGGCATTACGTCAATACTTAGACATAAACCACAACCATAAGACAAATAAAATAAAAATTAAAAAAAAAACGAAGCGAAACGAAACGGAATGAAATGAAATGAAAATACTGAAACAGTACGTCCGTTACTTTGTTGATATACAAGCCGCAGAACAAAACTCTCAGAATAAGTTAGTGGATTTAATTACATTTAATAAATAAAATCGTGGATTTAATTACATTTAATAAAAAAAAAAAAATTTGGGGTCTAAGGATAAGTAATAGAATACATTTCAATCATTTTTGGAACTTTTGTCTGTTTGTCTGTGCGATTGTCCACACATCACTTAAAAACTACTGAACGGATTTTGATGGCCTTTTCATCAAAACATGGTGCTTAATTTAACTTAACATTTAGTCTTTATTTCATCGCAATCGGCTAACTCAATCAAAAGTTATAGACATTTTTAGTTTTCAAATACATTAGTAGGTAAGGTTAGTATGCATTAAATTGCACATAATAGTATTTCCATACTATTCAGATTCCGATGAATTTGGATTACAATTGGAGCTGCGAGTAGGAAGCGAGAGAGGAAGCGGGAGCGGGAGCGGGAGCGGGAATGGGAGCGGATTCTGTAGTTCACGCGAGCGGAGCCGCGGGCACAGCTAGTACATACATAATGCTCACGCCTTGATCCCAGAGGTGTAGGCAGAGACGATGTATCGCCAATTTGCGCAATCCAATGTCTCAAAGCTTTAATTACTTTTAAATAATTTAGACGTTGATTACCCCAACTAAAAATGAATAAAGGCAGCTATTAAAAAAATTCGGTCCGTTATTTTTACAAACATATTCTGAAACAAATAAAATCTGAGGTGGATACCTCAGGAATTTTCCTGTTTATATTTTTCGCATAGTCCATAGTCGCATAGTTCGGCAAACATTGTGGTGTAATTGCCGGAATCATAACGTAATCAACGTTTTATTCCAAATCAATAGTCATAAAAACAAACGGATTTACGAGTACGTCTCTAAAACAAAATTAATAATATATTGTGTTTCTGAGTGAATCGCAAAGTTTACATGGTAATAATATGTTACTAACACTTGTATAGCAGTAAGTCTTTTACTAACATTATATGGATGAAAAGGACTTAACAAAAACATTTTATTGTATTTAATACTAGTGACCCACACCGGATTCGCACGTGTTGACATTTATTTTTTAAACATTTTGGGATAAACGTAGAGTAAATGAATGTTTCTGCTGAACATAAGTAGTTTTTTTTAATACTTTTCTTATACATTTTACATTTTTAGTAGGGATCCTTAATTTTTAAAGTAATAAATATAGCCTATGTTACTCAGGGATAATGTAGCATTCTAATGGCGAAAGAATTTTTGAAATCGGTCCAGTAGTTTTTGAGTTTATTCGTTACAAACATACAAATCTTTCCTCTTTATAATATTAGTGTAGATGTAGATAATTATATAGTAGTACCATGCCAAGTAAACTTTGCGCTCCACTTCGGTACACTAGTTATTATTTATTTTATTTTCGAGACGCAAATGCGTTTGTTTTCACATGACAGTTGTATTAGAATGAAATATACGTCACTGTTGACGTCATTACACCTAAAACACTGGCGTTACAAGAGCCCCTATGAAAAGAATGAAATGATGTCAATTTTACTACTATATTGATGTGTGGCACATAATTACGTTGGGCGGTAAAGATAGGGGCGGCAGATGCGTTTGTTTATTATTTATTGTATTTGTAAACTGTTCTCTTGTGTATTGTAGCCTCGATATGTAAAGTATGGTCATGGTGCGTAAACTGACGTCATCATCATCAGTATTTTTGTCTCCACTGCAGGAGCACAACCCTCTCTCATCTGCCGGAGACAGACGGAGGATTTGCCTACACTCCCCGCGCTGGCCACACGGGTTGGGGAGGCCTGATCGATGTTTTATAATGTATTCCCTTAGTCGCCTTGTACGACATCCACGGGAAGAGTTGGAGTGGTCCTATTCTACTCTACCGGAGACCACACGGCGGACATGAGATTAATAAACATATTTGCCTGTACTGTGACTTTTTGTTGACTTTACTTACTCAAGTGACTTATACCGCGTTCAGAGCATCAGTGGCGTACCTACTGAAAATATCAAGTAATCAGAGCTAGAGTCCTGGTAGCTTACTTGGTTGTGCACTCGCCTCACCTTCATGAGTTTTTCGAAACTTAGGTAGGTACGGTTTATTCATAATACCACAGGTTTTTCGGTAAGCGAAATATCAGAAGGAAACCTGCATATGCCAAAGAAGAAATTCTAATTCCATAAAACCAGAATCAAAATGTTTCTTCCAGCTAGATTGCTGGTTTCCTAACTTGGTTTTCTACGCGGACAAGCTGATGAGGAAGATTGATCTAGTAGATAGTGACACACACTTATTTTTTACTCAGCTGTATAAATATGACATTGACACAAATGTCGCTTGGACACGTGCTGACAAATATATCTAGACATACTGTGTTTGTCTGCTTGCTCTCTGATAACTCGATCGATCGATTATGATAATAAATTTGCAAATGCAAATAAAAGTAAGTCAAAACCGGAAGTGATTGATGACTTAAGAATGAATGTGACAACTTTACTTGATACTTCTATTTATTTGTATATATATATTTATTTTTACAAAATACAACTGTTACAGTACATTTACAGAACTCGAGAAATTGACTCGGCATGTCGGTTGTTCGGAGACATCGATTATTGAGTATCGAATTCAAATTTCAAATTATTTTATTGCATAACCATCAAGATTATACATAATGCTTACTCCTTGGTCCAGAGGGGTGGGCAGAGATGATGTATCGCCACTTTGCGCTATACAAGGATACAAGCGATACAAAAAAAAGGATCTTAAAGCTAATTAAAACTTAATGGTTCTGCCTGTTTGGTGTGCACTTTATAAGCTAGTTTTTTTTTTACAAATCAAGACAATATTGTCAATAACGAATGTCATTTGTGTTAAAATATGCTGAGCAAGAGGATTATTCCGTAAGCATTTCGGATAATATGCGTCTAACTAATAAGTCATTTTGTACTTTCTTTGGCGTCTTCTTTTGGTTCCGTTTGGCGTCTAAAACGATAGACGTCAAACGCGTCAAAGTTTGGACCCTTCGGTTACGGAAACCTAAAAACGACTAGGTACATAAAAATTAGGAATTAACGATAATATAATTCACACTATTAAATTGTAAATTTCTTTTATTTTTATCATATGCCAGGAATTTCGAGCTTAATTCAATGGAATAAGGTAATAATAAAATAAACAAATTGTTAAATTCAAACGGGGAACGTTAAGTTCCTTTGACAGGCCGTTTCCACTTGAGCAGATGTCGCTATAAACGATAAAAAAGAAAATGAGTCAAGTAAGAATTCGATGCCACATCTAAAAGTTCAGTACAACTTTTAAAGTAAATGATATTTTTTATTAGAACGTTTTCAATCATCGGAGTCTTCGTAGGTTAGTTGGAAACGTTTATGAAAACGAGCGTTTATAGACGAGACTTAAGTATTGATTATTATCATATATATGATATATTGGATATATTCAAATGTTCTCTTACGGAATTCATAGGAGCCGCACTTCGAGACATAAGTGGTATAGGAGGTGACAAATATCTATTGTGTAAAAAATATAATTAGATATAAAATTTAAATTCAAGAGTGGATGCTTACAGTGCCTAATTAGGTTACCTGTCATGGTATTCCAAATAAATAAATATCATACCGTAGGCTTTGTGATGTAGAAAAGCATCGTCGTAAAATAATCTTTAATAACAGTAGGCAATGCACACTTTTAAAAATTTGAAGCTGCATATATATTTATTTATATACATATATTATTATTATTATCGTATATTAGTCGCACCTTGAACTTGATCTCAATACTCAAATATTATCAATTGCTGCCTGAAACAATCAAAATGTAAAGGGCTACAAGAGTGAATATTCAAATTCCACAATACTATTGTTTATTTTGAAACTATAACAATTCCGAAATGGATAGCAAACTAAAACTTTTTCCATTTAAACACGGAATCCTAAAACACCTGTCAAGTTCTTCCGACGACTTTTACTATTAGCGCAACATCTATTACTTACGTATAAAGTTTACTTTTGTAGAACCCAGCTGCAAAATACCACTTCAGAAATGCGTAAAGTGTTAACACGTAACGATTACGATCGGACTCGATAAAAAGTTTAATTTTACTGCCACAGATAACATATACCTAAGGTAAGATGTCGAAACGGTTGTTAGAAAGGCATTTTTTGTGGGCAATTTGTTTGATCTATTACTTGCATATGCCTTGTTCACAGTAAGAAGTCTGCAGAACTGATCAATTTTACTTACTACCTCTTTACCTTTTACTTTACAACCTCGGCCAATTTAATTTCTAACTCATAAAATCATACTATCGACAAGTGTCGTTTTTGTGGCTTATTGCAATAATCCCCTCGGCCATTGTATTAAGATTCTGGAAAAATTACAAATTAATTAGCAAATTTCACAATCTGTCATATTGACAGTTATCAGAAAAAAAACAAATAAGACGCTATAAAAACTATAATGCAACGCATACATACAATCACATCGTGCAAAAACGGGACAAAACCATCCCACCCCACTAATATTATAAACTAGCTGTTGCCCGCGACTTCATCCGCGTGGACAACTTAACATCACAGATTATTATGTATTTCGCGTAGAAATTAGATGTTTTTTCGGGATAAAAACTATCCTATGTCCTAATCCAGGACCTAAAATATATGTGTGTCAAGTTTCATCCCGATCCGTCCAGTGGTTGAAGCGTGATTGCGTAACAAACATCGAAACATCCAAATATCCAAACTTTACGCATTTATAATATTAATAGGATAGAATGCGAAATTGATATTGAAATTGATTACGAAAATGATATCTAATTTGAAATTCAAGATGTGTGAGTATCGGAACCTACGCGGACGAAGTCGCGGGCAAAACCTATTTGAAATATTTACCCGCATAAACGAATGCAACCCTAGATATTCAAAGATTCCTGATGAATAGTCATATCTCATTATAACTTTGTCACGTGCCTTTTGAAATAAAGACTGTCACTCCAAGTGAAGCCCTAATAGGAATTGTATCAGTAGTTTTTACGCGATGCGCATAGAAACAAAATAACAAACAAACAAATTTACAAAAAAATCTCGAATCTTAAAAATCTTATAAGATAGGATAATATAAGATTTTATTTGCTATAGAATAGGGTACAGTTCATTAGATGGTCATTATGAAGCTACGATATCCTAATTCTGCTTTTCAACTACTTAAATTTAATTCTCCTTCTGCCTCTTCCTAAAATGTATTACCTCCTTCTTTATAGGATTCCTTATATAGTAAAGTATAGAGGACGAATGCAAACATTAAGACCATGCTTTAACAGAGTAAAGCTGTGGGTAGTGCTAGTAGAGCCCCAAGGTAGTGTCGTTCAGATCAAAGGAAAATCACCAAAACGTTTAATCTGCCAACGTGGTTTCCAATAGAAAATCCCTACAGCTGCAGATGTGCAAAGAACATTAGAATTGCACGAAGTTTATTAAATTATCGATAAAAAGTTCTATTCACAAACATGAGTAGTGTGGTGATTATTACACAGTCAAACTAAATAGCCTACCACTGCTTACATAATGGCTGCTACCACGGTAGTCCAACTTAGATTAGATTAGATTTATTTATTTCACTTTTACATCTTAAAAAATTCAATTTTACATGGCATTCTAATATGGTAAAAGGGATCGTCATAAGATAAAATTATGTATAAATTACAATGTCAACAATTCAAATAATGTCATAGTATATAACATACTATCTATGTCAGTAATCCTCGTTATCGCCCTTCAATTATTTTTTGCACAGACAACAAAGTTTACTTTGTTTAGATTTCAATTTATGCATTATGTTTGACTTGCCGTTGTGGTTTCCGGTAGAGTAGAATAGGACCACTCCAACTCTTCCCGTGAATGTCGTACAAGTCGACTAAGGGAATACATTATAAAACATCAATCAGGCCTCCCCAACCCGTCTGTCCAGCGCGGGGAGTGTAGGCTAAGTCCTCCGTCTGTCTCCGGCAGATGAGAGAGGGTTGTGCTCCTGCAGTGGAGACAAAAATAACCTGATGTTGATGATATTTGACATTTTCATTTTTAATTTGTTTTTAAATTTATTTTTGTTTGTGTTTTTGTTTTATTTTGTA
Source organism: Esperia sulphurella (assembly GCA_947086405.1). Lineage (NCBI taxonomy): Eukaryota > Metazoa > Arthropoda > Insecta > Lepidoptera > Oecophoridae > Esperia > Esperia sulphurella. The sequence continues at coordinate 16,308,430 of OX352260.1, forward strand.
ATTAATTTGACGATCTGACCTGTAACAAAAGTTATCAATAAAAATATGTCTATGTCTACAGTTTTATTATATGTATAGATAGTAGCAACAATACCTACACCAACATAGCAAAAAATATTTGGCAATTGCAATAAATAATATAATGTATGGCAGAGGTACAAAAACCGCCAGCTGTGGCTCGTGCCTTATAGCGCGCTCCAATTTCTATTGTGCCCGTAAAAGCCGCCCGCGCAATATTTCTTTACATCTTCTCAATGTCAAATTCTAACATGTTTTCTTAAGAACCTTCGACATGTTTTTTACATGCTTATAATTGCAGTAGTTTCGACCTTTAAAGCCAAGGAATAACTTGAGAATGGTTTTATAAGGCGGCAAAGTTATTTTTGTGGAGGCGATGTATTGGTGTGTGATTCGAGATGACATTTAGTAGGATTGCACAATAATGGAGTGATTTGTCGACTTAAATATCCGTCGATTTGTAAGTTCCGATTTAAATTCTATACAATACGCTCCATTTTTGTTTACATTTTTAAAAAGTACCTATCCAATTTGTTGTTCTATATATGTTAAAATTTTGAAGCTGCAATTTGACTGTATTTGTTTGTGCAATAAAGTGTATTGTATTTGATTTTTTTTGTATTCTAATAAAACATTGAAATGTATGTTGTGATATTGTAAGACATAATTTTGTGCATGTTTAAGACTATACTTTTAAATAACAGCATGAGTACGTACTGTAGCTGTACAGCTAGTTGCAAATATTTATGTTATTAAATGACAGAATTAGTGTCCGACTGAAATATTGGTTTCGGCCAACAAATCGAGGTTTGGCCATAGTTTTGGTTTCGGCCAAAAATCTGCCGCAACTTCGACCGAGCCGAAACTCAGTGTTCGTGAATTGTCGCGCTCTGTTAGGGTGAGTTCGTATAGAATTTACTTACAAGAGCAACATTGTTTATTATATTTGTTCATATTAAAGTTAATATTACACAAAATTATTGTTATGTAAGTACCCATTTATCACTTATTTGCTATTATAATTAACTATTTATCATTTAAGTTCCCAAATCAACGCAACTTACCTTTTTCTGTTGCATAATATGTTATACCCAAAGGTTGTCTGAAAGAAATCGCTTATATAGATTAAGAGCTAAATTGTAATATTTTAACTTTTAAAACTTGTAACTGTATTTGTTTGTTCAATAAAGTGTGTTATACATATTATATAACACACTATTTTATACAAAACAAATCTATTTTATATTACATACTTTAATTGTTATTTTATTATTATTATTTTATTTAACACGAATTAACTATATAACATGTAAAACACACTTGATTTCACCATACAATAGATATTTTAACATGTCTAAATAAGGTTGGGTTTCAGTTTCGGTTTCGGCCGAAACTGAGACCGAGGCCGAAGATTCGGTTTGGGTTTCGGCTGTAAATCCTGTTTTACTAAACGGAATATAATAAATAACGAATGGTAGAGAAAAAGAAAATGTTACAAAGCCATAGAGTTTAAATTACCATTACATTATCACAAAATACAAAACAATATAATAAATTATTTTGTGATAATGTAATTTAAACTTATAACACGACATGTACTTTCCCTGTACTCTTCTATAAGTTTGGATGTCTACCTAACAGCAGTTTCAATATTATCTAAGAAAATAAAATAAATATACAAGACAATAAAATAAATAAGCGCCTCAGAGTTTTGTCATGGTCTCTATATTTTTTATCGTCGTCGGCTCGCCCGCCTCTACAAAGAGCGGAGTATGTCCCCCCCTCCCGTCCTCCATCCAACAGCACGTGCCGCACCTGGAACATAGTGTTGGGACCTGTTATCGATAAACATTCCTTCATAAACTACCGATACGTTAACACTATTATTATTGAAACTTTAACTGAAATATTATTTACCAGAAAGTAAAGGTATGAATATACGCATTGAATTTTTGAGTTATTGTATTGCGACATGGTAAATTCAATTTTTATGTTTTGTTGCACAAAAAATTATACAGATACAATATCAGGTAGCTTCCATTAGTAAAATCATGGTTAGCAAAATAACTGACCATAAGTATTATAAAATAAATAGTAATTAGTAAAATACTCTAATCAGTTTCTAACAACCATTCAACCGCATTCGCCTGCTTCTTTGCTTCATTCTTCTCTTTGTCCCTTTGAAATAGTGTTGTTTCTGCAATATTTCAAAAATTACTTATATTAAGAACATACTTATGTATGTTTATTATTATTTATTTTATATATAAGTCGTTTAAGTATTTAGTTACTATGTCGTTTCATCATCATCCTCAGGTTATTTTTTCTCCACTGCAGGAGCACAACCCTCTCTCATCTGTCGGAGACAGACGGAGGATTTGGCCTTCACTCCCCGCGCTGGCCAGACGGGTTGGGGAGGCCTGATTGAAGTTTTATAATGTATTCCCTTAGTCGCCTTGTACGACATTTACGGGAAGAGTTGGAGTGGTCCTATTCTACTCTACCGGAAACCACACGGCTATGTCGTTTATTATGGATTTATTTTGCGCCTCCTTACTGTTACTGCTTTGTATCACACCCTGCAAGGTTGGCTGGAATAGATCTCTTTAGATAAAAGCTCGACTTTGTACATACAATTTATAACTGTATTTAATTTTAAAGAAGAAGTTACATTACGTTCATTTTTATCGACCATTCTATCGACTTTGCACTACTCTAATAAGTTTCTAACAACCATTCAACCGCATTCGCCTGCGAATTCATTCCTTCTACAAAACTCCTTGAAGAAAATATTTTATTTCGATTCAAACAAAAAGGGACCGCGCAGCTGATTCTACTTTTGTCCTTTTAATACCAAATTATATTTTCCACTCCACAAAATAAATATCATACAATTGTGAACTGTATTTCAAAGACATTAATACGTATTTAAAAAAAATAAGTGCTCCTTTATTGTTGTCAGAAATACCTCTCTGCACACGAATTTTAATTCATTCAAAATTAGTACTCAAATTACTTGACTTCATTATTTGAAGGTGAGGTCACATTACAAAAGGGTTAAATCTTTTTTATACGCGGTTCTTTAGTAAAATTAAAAATAGTGTAAATGTCAGGAAAAAACATTCTAAAAGATTGTGGGTGGCAGTGTACTAGCGTTTGACAGCTAATTCCGTATTTAATTAGTGGTGTCAAAAGGTTTTAGACTTTAAATACGTTTTTTTATAAATGGGTTTGTCTATTATTGGAGTTACCTTTAGAAAAAAACACATGGTTCAAATGAAAGTACCAATTTAAGGGCACCGGGAAAAGCACATGTCATATCACCAATCCATAGAGTTTAAAATTACATTATCACAAAATACAAAACAGTTTCTTGAAATTGTTTTGTATTTTGTTGTAATGTAATTTAAACCTATAGACTTGTGACATTACACATTCATTCTCTGTACCTACCCTTCAGTTGTTTTAAATCATAACAAAACGTCGTGATTTTTAGATCGATGTTAGTGGGTATAGCTGCAATCATATTAATAAGAGATCGTTATCTTCCGCTCGGTTTGGTAGCAGTGTACAGTTAGCAGAAAATCATGGAATAAAATATGATGCTGTAACATTAATCATAAATAAATATTAAACACATACTTTCAGTTTAATTCTTTGTTTATTCTTATTTACTTTTTCAATATTTTTGTAATTTTGTAAAGTTTTCTATGGGCTTAACTGGCCCGAAATAAATACTATTTAATTTAATTTAATTCAGTAGCTTTTTATTGCAGAATAAAAACACACAGATACAATAATAAAATAATTTATACTTGTATTTTTATCCAGGAGATGAGATGTAGTTGTAACAATTTGTCAAATCCTACTTCAAAATTATATCATTTTTGGTTGAACTGATTGATGACGATGATTACCAGTAATTAAACTTTTAGTGTTTGTTAAAAAGAGGGTGTCACCATAAAACTCATGTAGTTTTACTTTATAATTTTTTTTTTATAAAACCTAATATGCTAACCCTCCAGATACTATGATCTCTAGTAATAATAGCCCGACTCCAGAAATGTTTCGAAAGTACATGATCATACAAAAATTCTTAATTGTAAATGAAAATAATTTAAATAACTAATTAGTCTAAATACTTTATTAATGTCTAAAAGAATTACTGTATTTGTTTGTTCAATATTGTAACTAATGTTTTCTTTTAAAACTAAGACAATTAAGTATGTAGTTTCAATAAATTGCATTGTACAAATTGGAATCTATAAGGTTCCATATAATTGAAACTTAACGTAGTTTTAGTATTAGTCGTAACCTCAGACGTTGAGGCTATCTTAATTTTAAAAAAAAAAAAATTACAATAGGTACATGTTTTTCATTCATCAAGTACAATCTGTTTTATCATCAGCCTAAATAATAAACACGTCCACTGCTGAACATAAGCTTCTCCAATAGAATGCCACTTTTGGAGGGCTGTCTATCGGGAGATTTGCCATAATCACAACGCTTGGCAGGCGGTTGGGTGATTGCAGTAATGATCTTAATATACACAGGAGAATGCTGCTCAACGTCCCTGGTGCAATCCCTTAGTCGCCTTGAAGAAGAAGATAGGGGGTGGCCCTATTCTAAGCCGATGACCACACGAGTATGGTATTATAAATACCGCCGCCAATTTTTTAAAGTACTTTCTTTATTTTTTTGTTAAAATGTTATGTGTATTAATGCATTTTTAGATGGTCGCATTATGCCAAGTGTACACGCAAGAATAAGCATAAATGCAACTTATTTTTATTCCAAATTCGAATTGTGTGTGCCCAGTGATGCCTAGTCATGGACGGTATGCACTCCACTGACAGACATGACATGATGTCAAATTCTGTGACAACCGTTGACGTTGTGTCTACGCCCTTGTCCTGTATTTATGATGATATGTATTTTATTGTAATTGTGTGCAATTTTTCTTAAATGAAATTGAAGTTTTTATGTCAAAAAACAATTAGCTATAATTTGTTAGTATGAAACTTAAGAAACTATGTTTGCATCAAATTATTAAAATTCAAAAAAAATAAATAATTACTGAGTACGATTCTGAAGGCACAACTTTAAAATTAGACAGCACTAAAATTGTTGCTATCTCTTTCACACAATATTATGAAGATAAAGACATACTAATTTTAGAGCTGTCAAATTTTAAATATGTGTGTTCAGAATCGGGCCTACTAGGTTGCCTGGAAGAGATCGCTTTAAGCGATAAGGCCGCCTTTGTACACTTTCCAAAAATCTGTACCTATTTTATTGTTATCCTTAATTTGTGTGCAATAAAGAGTTTATCTATCTATCTATCTACTATTACATTAAACTATTGTATAATTATTTTTGACAACCCCACCTTCCAGCTATCCCCTTTAGGATGCTGTTAGAGATCCCGCTAGATAAAAGCTACACTCAAAAGGTAGTTTGTGAGTTTACTCGACCTATTTCTTCGTAACTCCCGAATCAATTTTATTGTTGGATTACTGATTTATTTAAATTTGACATGGACAACTTTCTGATTAATTGGCTTAGTTCTTGATTGAATTCGAATGCAAGAGGACGTGGATTCGATTCCCAATGAGCACAGGAAGCTCAGTACATTTCGTTGGGTGTTATATTTTGAATATGGCTTAACCTTGTCTTAGGTATTAGGGGAGTGTATGTTTTTATGTGTAATTTTATAAGGGAAGGGAAGGGAAGGGAAGGGAAGGGAAGGGAAGGGAAGGGAAGGGAAGGGAAGGGAAGGGAAGGGAAGGGAAGGGAAGGGAAGGGAAGGGAAGGGAAGGGAAGGGAAGGGAAGGGAAGGGAAGGGAAGGGAAGGGAAGGGAAGGGAAGGGAAGGGAAGGGAAGGGAAGGGAAGGGGCTAAGGGCTAAGGGCTAAGGGCTAAGGGCTAAGGGCTAAGGGCTAAGGGCTAAGGGCTAAGGGCTAAGGGCTAAGGGCTAAGGGCTAAGGGCTAAGGGCTAAGGGCTAAGGGCTAAGGGCTAAGGGCTAAGGGCTAAGGGCTAAGGGCTAAGGGCTAAGGGCTAAGGGCTAAGGGCTAAGGGCTAAGGGCTAAGGGCTAAGGGCTAAGGGCTAAGGGCTAAGGGCTAAGGGCTAAGGAGGGGTAGGGATATTCAACGTGGTGGGAAGGGCAATGAAGGAAAGACAATGGGAGAGGGGAAAGGGAATATCACCTGCAAATAAAAACACCTAACAAACACCTATCACAATATTAAAACAATAATATAAATAATTGTATGACAATCTTTTAATTCATTTGTCATATTCAAGGACTACCTATATGTATGGCAAGTTTCATCCTGACGGATCCAGTGGTTGAAGCGTGATCGAGTAACAAACATCTAACTATCTAAATATTTAAACTTTCACATTTATAATATTAGTAGGAAGTAGGACATGGACCGTTAAAATAGCACAAAATAGCTTTTCAGTTCAACGGATATAGCCGAAATGTTTACGAAGCAAAGAAACAAATTAAACGGTATATAAAAAGTATAGTATAGGAGCGAAAAGCGGAAAAAAGGAAAGTCGATTTGCGACATTGGATTGCGCAAAGTGGCGATACATCATCTCTGCCTACCCCTGTGGGACCTAGTGGAAATCGAATCCACCTCTGGCACTAGAGTCTAAAGGCCAACGAGGTGGTCTAGTTTTAGTGTCCCTGCGTTCTCTGCTATCTCGTTTTCATATGACTTGGATTAATAACGGAGGATATATATACCATTCAAACTAGATAGGTCAACAAATATACAGACTGGTGACTGGAAGCAGTTGCGCAATACTACTCCCACGAGTGGGAAGCCTATGACCAATAGTGGATATTGGAAGACGAAGTTGTAAAAGAAATCTAAGTATAAACATTACTTCTTGCCGTATAACGTTAGTCAAATAATAATTTCATCACCTCCTGACGATGAAGATGACGCGAGAAAAATGGCAGGAATACGCAAGTCATTCAAGCCGACGTATTAATATTCAAGGCTGTTATAACAGGTGCAAGTTTTTGTCAAAATCTGTGACATTCCCTATGGACGTTGTAATTTTTGGCGTTTGGGATTAACACATCTTCGTTATTGACTTGTGAAATTTTGCACCTAGCTACTACACCTTAAATCTTGTTGGTAATGATGGTTGTTTGTATGAATTTGAAACTTACAAGTAGTCTTGCGACCCTTGTTAGTATAAAAAGTAAGCAAAGTGTACGTCGTACACAACAAGTGTACGTACGGTTTTTAAAATAGCCTGTTGTTGGACCAAATCTCTTTTAAACTAAATGGACGGTTTATGCCCTACTAGCTGTTGCCCGCGACTTCGTCCGCGTGGACAATTTAACATCACAAATTATTATGTATTTCCCGTAGGAATGGGACACTTTTTTGGATAAAAACCATCCTATGTCCTATTGCAGGACCTACCTTATATGTGTGCCAAGTTTCATCACGATCCGTCCAGTGGTTGAGGTGTGATTGAGTAACAAATATCCAAACTTTCACATTTATAATATTAGTAGGAAGGATTCACCCAGCTTCAAGGATTGACCACTGGTTAACGAAAAGGGCCACTGAAGGGGGGGGGGGGGGGGGGGGGTGTACTTCAGGAACTAGGGGGGAGTACACGACGCACACCCTCATCATCATTTTGGCGCCGAAATATTCATCGGATATCGACAATAATGAAATGATACGGTAAGTAATATCGACATCCTGTGTGGTTCACAGTTTGTCCTCGATGCTTTATAAAGCAACGGTGACCGTCGGTACCAGCAGGTGGGTTCGATTAGGTATATCCACAAAAGAATGTTTAATTCAAATGGCACCGATTTTCAAAGCGATATCTAATTATTCTTTTTAAACTTCAAAATGTTTTTGTGAAAGTAGTTTTTAAATGTGTAAAGTAAATCTCTTTTGGTTTTTTTTAAATGGTTAGCGATTTAGTTTAGTACATTAGTCCATATTTGGGTTAAGGTGGATGTATTATGTGAATCCGAAATCAAGGGTATCTATTTGGTGTATCCATAGAAAGAATTAGGTTTTAAAATAAATGGTAATATAACAAATTCAGGTGAAATGCACGTGGGTTGGCAATCTTGATGAAAATTATTAATTGTACACAAATATTAGACACACAATCCATTTAAACAACTATGATGTACAAAGACGCACTATTCTGTGCTTTCTTTCAGTAAACATTTGAATGAAAGAGACTAGTCAAAGCAGATAGGTATATATTTTATATTGTAACTTCGTTATAGGTAACTTTTGTCCGAAATATTCCATTCGTCAACTTCGTAATTGCTCTACACAATGAGAAATGTAATTTCCCTGTACTGGAATCGAACAGATGCGGCAATAAATTTAACATCATTCGATATTTTTATTAATAAAAAATTGGTGACAAAATATCATCATTATCAAAATAGTGTCCTATGTGTGTGCACATTTTGACTAATATTTTAATATCCACATTTGCTACCGGTACATTTGAAATACTTGGGGTTGAAATGTTAATTTGTATCAATCATTGCATTTGCATGTTCTGCTATAGGTGCATTCGTCAAAAAGTGACACTATAATTGTTCCCACAGCGCTTATGTACGGCTTTTGTCACCTGGCCAATTTTTTGATAACGAAAATTACGACACGCTAATTTTGGCTGTGACACGTCACGCTAATGGAAACGGTTATAAAATCGAACCCGATTTAAAATTAGGAATAATAAAACGGCAACTAGACAATGGATGACCTAGGAGTTAGTAGTCTCTGGCCAAGGTAGGAATGCCCAGATGGATGGTCACCATTACGATCATTATTCATCGAATGGGGCAAATATTAAAAACGGAGGCTCTATAGGTACTTGAATCATTATCATCATCATGTTATTTTTGTCTCCACTGCAGGAGCACAACCTTCTCTCATCTGCCGGAGGCAGACGGAGGATTTGGCCTACACTCCCTGCTCTGGCCAGACGGGTGTTTTATACTGTATCAATGTATCTTATTTGAATCATTATGGTCCCAACTTATTAAAATCAAAGCTTAACTTTTTCTTTTTTTCTAACAAACTTAATCGTACATTCAATGTAATGCAAACAGTTAGTTCCGCTCAATTCGATTGATTGAGTATATTCTGTACTTACCACGAGCTTCTTCTCCGTACAATAATATCATATCCACAAATTCATGTGAATCAAATGGTATAGCCATTTTCACATTACAAATTGTGTAAATAAATCTAATACAAAAGTAAAAAGAGTAGCAGTTCCAGTTTTTGATTATGCCCTGTACCACAACATGGACAATGTTAGCGATAATATCTTTTGCAATAATACACTGATTATGAATCGTAACTTAAAATTCTTATTGTGTGTGTAAATGCATGGGTTTTGGTTAACTGGAATGTTTTCAGAAAATATACGAAAACTCTAGAGAGTCTCTATTTTCAATATTATCCCCGGATCTAGGCCACACACTGTATGTATTGATAACGTTTGTAACAGGTCGAATATTCAGTAAATAAAATAAATGAATTAATTATGTCAAAACAAATGAAACCAAAACAGGCTGATTGACAGCATTTAAACAATACGTACTTTAGAATTAGACAAGGACATCACATTCAACAACAAACAACAAGAAACAAACAAAACTGGCTACCCATAGAACAGGGAATCCTAGTTTGGGAGCCAGGCTACTGTTTGTAATAATATATCTACATAGATATGTGTGTCTATTATAAGGACCCTAATGTTCTTGAACCAATAAAGTTATTTGTATTTGTACATCATGAATTCATAACTTATTGATGTTCATATTTCCCAAATGTTGCAGTTCAAATCTTTTCAATAGATTTTAATGGATCGACATAGGTGCCAAACCGTGCCAAGGCGTTTGTATTATCATTATATAAGCCCTTAGATGTCCACTGCTGGACATAGGCCTTCCCCAATGAACGCCACCATATCCGGTCCTCTGCCTTCCGCATCCAGCCGCTTCCGACCACCTTCTTCAGGTCGTCGGTCCAACTGGCAGTCCATATTATGTTAAAATATGTATCCATGGTTATTTCTTCTTCCCGCCTCTGCAATTGATTGGAATTGTATAATAATTCGAATGCTAATAGTTGACCAGCCCGGTAGAAGTATGGGTTATTTTTTATTTATTCTCTAGGTAGAGTTATTAATAATTTACTTTCATTGACTACGTCATTAAACGTTCAGATTATTTATGGACTCTCAACCTATTTACCAAGTCATCGAAATGGTCAAAACCACCAATAATTAAAAATATAAAAATTAAACTGTCATCCCGGAGTCGTTAACGTCGTGAGACCAGTTGAGGGGCCAACCCCCCAACCCCATGGGGGTCAGGGGGTCAACATAGTTGATTTATTTGTGAACACGGACCCTAAGGCACCGTCCGTTGGTTTTACAGTTTATTTCTGGTTTGGAATGTATAAAACTTGTTGCAATAGCGATTTGTGAGTTTAATGCTAGAAATATTTTTACATACCTACTGGTTACCTATTGGTTATTAAATTAGATAACAGATGATTTTAAAATGTGCATCTGTTATCTAATTTAATCTAATTTAATAACTAGTTAGTGTCAATCATGAAGGAAAATACTTTGAGGTGAAACTATGAGCTACGAAACATTATTTTGCTTCATGGTATGAGGTTTAGTTAGTTTTAGATACAACTTTGGAAAATTTGAAAAAAAATTCCAAATAAAACTGTATCTCTGCAAATTGAATGGCTCTACATTTAGAACACAATGACCATCGAAACACTAAATTTGGGTGAGAAAGTTTTTTTTTTCTATTTTTGAGAAGTCACAAATCAAAATGTGGTTTAGTATGCTATACTGAATGTCAAACGGGTTACTAGTACAGGTGTTCTCTTCTTTATTATAATCTTCAGCTTATACGAGTCCTGTCAGTACTAGCCGCCTTACGCAGATCGTCGCTCCATCTAGCTAGACACACTCCATCTAGATAACCGAGGGGCGTCCACACTATTTACGCCTGCCAGTCGTGGTCTCCACTCAAGAACCTATCTACCCTAAATGATTGACAGATGTGACCAGCTCACTGCTACTTCAAATTCAAATTCAAATTCAAATTTTATTTGCTAAGAATAGGTTACATTTAGGTCTTAACAGTATAACAGTTTCTCTATTCAGCTATAATTGAAAATAGCATGCAAATTTATAAGTTCAAAATAATATAACAAAGTCAACGGAGTCAATAGAGTTAATAAATAACTTGATAATAAAATAGTATCAACTTTCGAGGAATTCTCGAACGCTATAAAAGTTAAATTTCAGCAACATTTCCTTTAACCTATCGTTCATTTGCTTCTGTGGTAGGTTTCTAATTGTGGCAGGCAACGTATTAGCGTAACTCTATGATGAAGATTTTAGTTCTCTGGCGAATCAGCTCGTTTTGAGAGACTCTTTAGAGGAACTCTTTCCCTAGTTTATGATTAGCCAGTATCCACGTTTCGGAGCCAAAGGTACTCTTACACACACTAATTTCAATAAGTACTATTATTAGGCAACTGTTTTTTTTAAGCTATTATGTAATTTATCTTTTCTTTTTGCCCTCTATTACAACAATTAAGACACTGAAAGAATATCGTTAGGTTTTTCCACTTATGTTCAAAGAAATATTTTTTTCCCCATAACAATGGGAAATTCTAGTTCGAAGCTTAGAGATTATACTATAAATTAAAAGTTTTAAATACCAGTGTGGGTCCCTATATTTGTTTGTGTTACTTGTTATGTGCATAATGTTTTGTGTGAAAATAAAATTGCTTTAAAAAACCAGGTAGCAATTTTTGACATACATTTATTTAGACATTTATTTATTTATTCAAAATATTAAAACATTACAGATTATTATTCCATTGCGTTACAATAACTTTTATGGTATAGACATAGTACAAAACTCACAATATAACTTTCTAACTGACTGAGAATATTTCCATGACCCTTGAACTAAAAAGCAAAATATTTGCCAAGCATAATTTATACAAAAAAAAATTATAAATTAAAACAAGTTTTTTAAAACTAATTTCCCACTTCATTTGCCTTCATTGTCGTACCATTTACCTGTCCCAAAATGATATATAAAGGTGTGCACAGACAGGTTAGGATATCGCCTTTCGCCCTTAGCAACATAAACTAGCTCCTCAAGTACTAAGTGCACGTACGTTCCCACCGACGACGTATTGTTGACGAAAATAAATCAACATTTACATGAAAAAAAAACTAGTTTCGCGGACTTGAAGAAAAAATTACGAAGGGCGAGGAAGCCATTGTGTCAAGTCCGGGTTTTCGCACACGGAAGTCCTGTCTGAATTAAAAATAAGCAGCATTTCGTGGCAACAATGGTTTGACAATGGCAACACTGACAATGGGGTGGTTCAAACGAGAGCAACTTATTGTCTGTAGCGCAGCTGATCTTGAAGATTGCGTATTCTCTTTTCGAAATGCAGTTTTGAAAGACACGTAACGGTGGCTTAATTTTCCAATGCGATGGTTTTCTTACGCTCCAATTTTTGTAAGATTAGTGTGTACTCAGCTTTAACTTGGGCTAGCATCTGCTCAAATATCAATATTCAAAACTTTCTATAAATTTCTTAACAATTTTCTAGCAGTCAAATAGAAAACGGGCCTGGTATACATGCTTACCTAGCGTATTATATCCATGTTCTGGAAAATTATAAAAAAAAAATTGGAATTATTTTGTATGTATTTTTCCTTACAATAAATACAAGATATTAATTAGGTCTTTACTTCCTTGAAATTAAACTTTGTTTGGAATCCGGATATCCGGACATCCGGATTCCTAACAAAGTTTTGTAGATTCTAGTCCTAGTAATTATAATACTGTCAATTTAAGTGAAGACAACAAATATTTTTGTATTTTATATCGTTTTCCTTTTTATCAGTACTAAGTAGAGATGTTGTCGAAGAAATTTCTATTTTACAACATACACATTGCCGCCCGCCTCCTACCTCTACTTGTATGCGCCTGAACGGAGCAGCTGAAACAAATAGTAAAACGGTTTTAACCCGTCGCCACGTGCCAAGGCTTTTAATATCCTAGACTAAGACACCCTAGCTAGTGTTTATCATAATAACTGTCCTAGCCATAAAAGGTATCTGGTAATTACAGACAGCCGTTGGCAGATGTTATAGAGTCTGTGGTCTGAGGCACGTGCCTAAAGTGACCTTTAGAAATGTCAGCGAAACTTCATTAAGATAAATAAACAAATAATTATACGGTAGTTGACTAGTTTTTTCTTGCAGCTTTACCCGTGTTGCCAATGAAATGCAAAGGAGAATTATTTTTATCGAGTTGATTCTCTAAATCGTTACTGCTCAGCATTTTTGGGGCGTAGCTTGATGATTCTCTTACACTAGCACCTTTCTCGAAGGATTATCTAAGAAACAGTATAATAAACATGAATGTCTGTCCAGCAATGAGTATTCAGATAACTTTTTCTGAAAATTAAAACAAAATTAATAACACAGGGCAAAATGTTTGAAATATGTTGAATCTATGTAAGGCTTTTGATTGATTTTGCGTTCATCATCATCATCATGTCAGCCTTTAGACGTCCACTGCTGGACATAGGCCTTCCCCAATGAACGCCACCACACCCGGTCTACGCATCCAACCCCTTTCGACCACCTTCTTTAGGTCGTCGGTCCATCTGGCGGCGGGGCGTCCCACCCTGATTTTGCGTTAGAATAAAAAAAAATATTTCGTAAAGAATTCAAAATGAAAATGTCTTAGGAATTTTATTACCAATCATTCGATAGCGATGTCTAGGCGATTATATTTAAATCACTTCAATAATTTATTGTACAGCGCATTAACGGTTTGTACTTTATATTATACTGTACCAATTACCACATTATTATGCATACGGAATTCAATAAAATCACGAATTATCCTATCAATATAACTGACAAGACTTTAAATTAATACAAACTTAACTTTGCGTTCCCTTGTAATACATAATTATATTATTATCAAAGGGTTTAAGTTGAGAATGATTTAAGAATGATTTTGGTAATATAATAAATAGCGTGGTGTAAGTAACAGCTTTTATTCAACTTATTGCAAGGGCGTTCTCAAAGATCAAAACACAAAGGAAGTAAGTAAAAGATTTTTGCTCTAAATAGATAACTGTCAAATTAATTCTGATAAATAAAAAATGGTCACATCACCCCTCTATTTAATGCGTAATGGTGTTTTTTTTAATTCGTTCTTCCGTAAATAAAAAACGTGGGTAAGACTTAAAAAGTTTGGAGAAGAATAGGAAGAAATGGATAAAGAAATTGTGATTTTTTGCATGAATCGTTGTTAGGTACGGGTAGTTAGAAGATTGATTTAGGAATTTTTAAGTTGACGCTGTATTATAATTTATAATATAACAGCCATGGAATAATATTTGGCATATTTATGGGCAATGTAAGTCAGTCACGATCTGAAAGAAGAATTTCATAAATTGTATTCAAATCGAACACACACAAAATGCGTAAAATCTTTAATATGATAAGTTGCCTGGAAGAAATAGTTGGACGCAATAAGGCTGACATTGTATATTAGATTCATTCTTCTATGTAATGTTTTTAATATACGTTTATATATATTGGTGCACAAAAAAAAATTTAATTCTAATAAAGTGGCTACAGTGAAAACGATCTAAGAAAATGCTGCTTTTCAGGAGAAATAGAGTAAAGTATTGTATATTTCTTCTATCACCTCTTAATAAAGAGAGTAAATGAAAACGGTTCCAGTAGTTTTTTTTATGGAATTTATGCCTAATATGCCTTTTTATGACGATAACGAAGAAAGTTATCATTAATTTGAGAACCAGAGATATTGAAAATATAAAACTCACGATAACGGATACGGTAATGTAAAGTACCTACTTCATGGATAAGTTTTTTTTAACAAATACACTATCTCTACCTACGGGCAATTATTCCTTAACTGTTATAACCTTACATAGCAATCTGCGCGTGCGGCTGAAACTGGAACTAAGCTTTGTGCCTAGAAGCTAAACGACATCTACGACTCCGCGTAGATACTAGCGCCACATTTACACGAATGGGTAAGTTGGTAATCCTATAAAGGTGCGCGTGCGCTTCAAAGGTCGTGCAGACGTTACATTCCACGTTTGACCTTTGTTTTTGCACAGCTATATAATGGTTATTTCCTCTTCAAAATGGGAATATTTTTAATGTATAGCCTAGACACGAGAACTAATTATTTTCTTTTTGATAGGTACATACATAATGCTCACGCCTTGGTCCCAGAGACTATGCGTACTTGGTCGGCAGGGACGATGTATCGCCACTTTGCGCAATCCAATGTAGCAAAGCGACTTTCCATCGCCCATTTTTAGCTTTAAAACAGCTTTTCTGCAAGAAACATCTATATTATTTATAAAAGAGCTTTCCTAATTTTAATAAAACTTATTAGGTTACGAAAATCTAGTACATAGGTAAGTACTAGATTATCGTATTGGTCAGTACTATCGTGGGAGATTGTGTATGTATGTGTGTGTGTTTTGGGGGGAGGTGCGACAATAATCTAATAAATAAAATCGTAAACTTCGCGCGTCTCTACATTGAAGATATTTGCAAAAAAAATGAGGCATCTAAGGATAAGCAACAGAACACATTTCAATCATTCTTGAAATTTTTGTATGTTTGTCTGTGAGTTTGTGCACGCATCACTTAAAAACTACGGAACGGATTTTGTTGAACTTTTCACAGAAACATGGGACTTTACTTAACTTAACATTTAGTCTTTATTTTATCGCAATCGGTTTACTCAATCAAAAGTTATGGACATTTCTAGTTTTCAAATACATTGAGGCGGAGGCGGAGGAGCAGGCGGAGGCGCTGGCAAGCAGGAGCGGGAGCGGAAGCGGATTCTGAAGTCCACGCGAGCAGAGCCACGGGCACAGCTAGTAATAATATATTACCATGTAATAGTCTCAATAACATTCTTAAATTTCTGTTATGTGTGGAGAAAAATGACAGTGTCAGAGAAATTTCTATTGTAGGAGAGACAAATGGGATGTAGCGTGCAATTCTGTGCATAATTGGTTCAATACATTTTACAATACAGTTTCAGTAGAACACAGTTTACAATAGGCAGGGTAAATTATAACTATTATTTTCATACAGTCCTCACATTAATAATTATAACCCACCTTAATTGAACCATGGCTGAAGTCCAATTAATGAACACCTATCCACTCACAACTCTCATTCAATTATTTGCATTTCAACCCTTTTGTCCGAACGGGGGCGGCGGCGGCCCACTGTGCGCAGCGTGTGGGCGCGCCCATTGTGCCCGCACAGAGCTGCGATCACTGGACAAAAGCGGATAAATGAATCGACGTGTAATGAGCACAGTGTACGTTACTTTGTCAAAATTTTCGCCACGTGTTGAAGGGTTATTGTGCGTGTTTTTTCGCTTGAGGCGCAAATACAAGCTGCGGGGTGTTGATGTTGATGACAAGGCAGTTTTCGATGGTGCCATTTTGCTTGATCATTTTCCCGTGGTAAAAGTAACCCAATGGTCACTCCTGGTCTGCGTCTGTTCACGGATTCATTCCAATAGTTCATAGATTACTATTACAAACACTCTACATATTTGACATACTCGTGGACAAGTGCTATTATTACCTATACTATTTCTGACTTTTTAACTGATGCAAATTTAAATTGACATTGGGCTCGATTCTGAAGGCACACTGTTAAAATTTGACAGCACTAAAACTGTTTTTATCCTTGTCACACATTATTATGAAGATAAAGACGAAACCAATCCTAAGAAAGAAATCGAATCGAAGAAAAAAACCTTCAGAATCGGGCCAATTTTCATATTAATTAATTTTTATAACAAATTGAATTTGACACCTTTTTATAAGATATCATTATTTGTACAGATATCATGTGTTTCTTTGTTTTTTATTTTATTCTATTATTGACATTTGTAATTTTTACTGTAAATAATTGCTATAATTTTGATATGAAATAATATTTTTAAATAAGTAGAATAGTTTCTGAAACATGATATAAAATGTCGTTAGCCTATGGGCAAAACATAGAATACCTAAATGTAATCGACTATCTTAAAATACCTGTGTTTACGGTTAAATGATTTGAATTTGAACTCTATTGCATTATAAAAACATACACACCCAATATAAAATAGCTTACATCTATCTGTATTTCTATTGTTGCTTTGCGACGTTTGTTATAAGGGCGAGGATAGGGCGCATTATGTATGTATGTCTGTGCATACAGTGAAAAAGTATTTAACTTAAAAATGGTTTCTTTTCAGGACACCAAATGATTTTAAAAAATGTTCTGTTTTTTTCTTCTTGAAAACGGTTCATGACAATTTCATAAAAAAAATTACCGTTTTTAGAAAGAAAGAAAAACAGAAGATTTTTAAAATTCATGTATTAATTTTTACATTATTACATCATTATAATCTGATATTCATCAAAACATAACTAATCATAGTTGAAATAATTAATACCAAAAATACAGTAATTATAAGAAAATCAATTATTTACAACAGGTGTACGCCGTCCAGCCCCTCGTGGTGAGGCATAGTCCCTAGGAGGCTGGCGCTATTACCTCGCTGGATTGCCAGGCTTACACGTTGTGCGAGGTAGGCGCCAGCCCTGAGGTCTCCGGAGGCGTGGCATTTGATATTTGATTCCCAGCTAAGAATAGGGCCACCCAAATCTTCCCGTAACTGTCGTCAAAGAGACTAAGGGATTGCACTATATAGAGACGGACAGCAGCGTGCAACGTTCTCCTGTGTATGTTAAGATCATTACTGCGATCACCAATCCGCCTGCCAAGCGTGGTGGTTATGGCAAATCCCCCAATTGACATACTCGTAGCACCAGAAATGGCATTCTATTGGAGAGGCTTATGTTAGACGTGGACGTATTTCTTCTAATGAAGAAAAAATAATAACATATAACATTATAAACATACATAAATACAAACATATCATATTATACTGAATGAAACATATGTGTATATAAAGGTTTAAATACTCTATTCCCTTACTTGTGACTCTTTTATACGTCGGTTAACTGTTTTTTTTGTAAGCTTTGGGATTTGGATTCCTCAATAAACACAACTGTTCAAACTCAACATCTGTTAGTTGTCCGACAGATAATCTAATTTGTACAAATCGTTTGTGTACCTATAAAATAAATAATACTACATTTATGGTTAACCTTCAGAGATAGACTATAATAGAGATGTTACATACCTAGTTGCCGGGGTTTATACCCAGTGGGCGCTGTCCGAGGGCTGGGCACAGCGAGAGAACTCAAATTCGATTATCATTTCGCCGTGTTGGCGCTATGTTTGCAATAAAAAAAATGCAGAACAACGTTAGTACATGACAGTTTATGCTGTGTTTATTCTCTATTCACGTCTGGGCCCTCTCATTTTGGTCATTACAGACAGAGAGATAACTCTTGGGATACAAATCCCAATGATAAGCAATAGCATGTCTATCATTATCATCATCATCAGCCTGTAAGAGCCCACTGCTGGACATAGGCTGAGGCCTATGTCCTCCTGTAAGAACAGGAGAGTCCCAAGGTGCGCCACGATCCTCGGTTCTATGTATGTATGTAAACGCTGTATTGTACCAAAACTAACAACAACAACAATAATAAAATAGGAATTAAACTGTGTACAAAGGCGGCTGGCTGTGTAGAGTAACCGAAAGGACAAGGATTATGCGTTTAGTACCAAAGGATAAAGAAATGTACTATATATGTACTTATAATAAAGTTTGCAAATACATATTACATAAACATAAACGAACAATATATACATAGGCCATACACGAATAAGTAAATGATACAAATATCTATATATGTTCTTATAAATAATAATAAATACTTATTAGTAGTATATATTATACTGTAATATATCAATACCTTAAAGTAACAGAAAGTTAGTCGAATTTGAGTTATCTCTCAGTCTCTGACCAAAATGTGAGTGCCCAGACGCGAGTAGAGAATAAACACGGTCAAACCAACATGTATAATGTGTCATGAATAGGATCAGTTGTGCTGTTTTGCTGATTTGGAAACTTTAATGATAAATAGGTTTGTTCGACGACAGCAAATAAGTAATATACTCGTAGGTGTATTAAGTTATATAATTACACTTACTACTATAATATTTGCGAATTTATTAAAAATGTCTAATCATTTTGCTCTCATATCAGCAATGAAGCGTGAAATTCGAACGAATCATCTATAGAAGTCTCGTTTCCCCTCTAATTCATATTTGTACGTACCAACTTCAAAGTAAAATAATTTATCAAATTCCACAATGGAGTCCCAGAAGGCTACTTCAATGTTATCCACAAATACGTTATATTGATTTTGTACCTTGATGCTTTACGTCAAGGTTTAATGGATTTAATTATAGTAAAAATGTACAATCATGACGTGTAATAGAGACGATATGACTTAAAAACTACAATGACAAATCATCGAGTTGACACCATTCTTGGAGCAAAAATACGGAATACCGTCATATTTACCTTGTTTCTCCGATAGAAAGGGAATGGAGTCAGATCTGAAAATAGATGTCTGGAATATGGATGGACAAAAGTCAGAGTGCCTGAGATATTTAAATGATCAAACTTGCCGGATCAGCTAGTCCCTCCAAATTCTGTTTAAAAATAAAAATCACTAAAATAACAGTAAAAAAAATATTACCCCATACAAAATACTATAGTAATTTTACAAGGTATGTCTGTTCATTAAAAACGACTACCACATAACCATATTGTCTAACAGGTGTCTAACGGCGCTGCTAGAGATGTTATCAATTAATTTAATTTTGAATATCGCAGAGTGAAATTAAAATTGACCTCTAGCACTAAAAGGGTAGTAAAGGGTATTCATTGAACTCTATGAATAGCAAACCATTAAACATTATTATGATCATAACTATTTTTTATTTCTTGTAACTGCAAGAAGTAAAAAATAGTTATGATCATAATAATGTTTTATATTAAACATATAAAAACTCATAAAACATGATAAAAACCCTAATTAGGATTAAAATAAAATGCCTACCAAAAGGGGTAGCCATGGGTCAATAAGTCAGTTTTATATATTTCTATTTCTGGTGAACATCTAGCCGGTATCGGGCTATCCAAATCACAGCAGACGGCCTTAGGTATGCTGTTATCAGAGTGACCCAGCCTTTCCCAAAAGGAAGCCACTCTCTTATACATAACTGCATAGGTGTCGGGCACCCACCCTTAGCGAATATGCTCGATGCGCTGCAAATAGCACGTGAGGCATATGAGGCTGCGAAACGCGGGCCACACTTCCAGTTATACACACTGGTAACTTTTCCGGAGGTAACAGTGGCTTTACATTCATCATCAGCCGAAATACGTCCACTGCTGAACGGAAGCCTCCCCAATAAAATGCCACTTTTGCTGAGCTGTACATTATTATGACAACGCTTGGCAGGCGGATTGGTGATCGCAGTAATGATTAGGAGAACGCTGCAGCCCTATTCTAAGCCAGGAATCACATGACTATACTTTCAATGTGCGTCTAAAGATGCCTCAAGTATTACTTTATACGACGTTTACATTAGTTCGTACGGGAGAGCTATTTTTATGCCATTTTGTACTAAAATAAGGCAAATTTTTACATCAGGAAAAATTAACGTTCCTATAGTAATGTTGAATAATCGTGGGTATCGCAGAATCCCTCTGATAACTTCCAAGTTTTGCGAAGTTTTGGATGTTTTCTACATAATTTAATTTTTTAATTGGAATCTTTTGTACAAGTACAATCCCAATACGAATTGAAATCAGTCTTAGCACCTTGTCTAATGATGATAAAGTTAAAATTAGAGCGAACTTCGTTCATTTATCGTAGTTAGGGCCACCGTACTGCTAACTTCGAAGCATTGTGAAGTGGATATTACTGCCTACCTATATTTTTAAATTTAAATAAAAAAAAACTGTCATCGTTATAAGCCGTGTTCACAGGGGTTGCGGATTCCCTAATGATTGTCACTTGGTCCCATTATTACATGTGTCCGGAATTATTCGGATTATTCCGGTAAAGTGCGTAAATTGGTGGTTTTCTCACGTCGTCGCCAAGTTTAATTAGAGCGGACACCTGCGCGCGCGCAGCGGAACGTGCGACGGTTGGCGCTTGTCTAACATGTGACGTCATTTTTGGGTGACTCTAACATTTCTATAACCTGAACCTTTAGTCAGGTCATAGGCCAAATAGGAGCAAAAATAATAGACGAATGTTAGGGTTCACTAAATCCACACTAGAAAACCGTGTAAATTTACATTAATATCTGTACAAACAAACAGACACATAAAAAAATTCTTGCCCTAGAATAAAACTAGATTCAATAATATTTAATGTTAGCCTTTTCTATTATATCATCATCGTCAATCAAACTACGTCCACTGCTGAACATAAGCCTCCCCAATAGAATGCCACTTTTGGTGAGTTGTCCTTTGGGGGTTTTGCCATAATCACCTCGCTTGGCAGGCGGATTGACAATAGCAGTAATGATCTAAAATACACAGGAGATTACTGCTGATGATTGCTGCTGCAATCCATTAGTCGCTTTGACGACACTCACGGGAATATTGGTGTGGCCTTATTCTAAGCCGGGAACAACACGGCCATATACTATTACATATTTTCTGTTATATACTTAATGGAATTTCACAGGATCATACATGACACAAAATAAAAAACTAGTGCCTACTTAGTTTACTGCAAAATACACAAAATAACGTACATTAGGTACAGCAGGTTCCACCTGTCCTACGGCCTATAATTAAGGCATTCGTAAAAACATTTCGTAACACAATAAAAACATTAGTGAGCGAAAGGTGAAAACACTAGCTCTCAAACTTTGCCCATTTTTATGAAATACTAGCTGGTGCCCGCGACTTCGTCTGCGCAGGATTAGTATTTCGAGTAGCTTATATTAGCGTGGCGCAGAAAAGAACTAACATGACATTAAAATTATAATTTTATGGCGCACGCCAGAATAGCTCGCAGTTGGTAGATTTTTTCCTACTTACTTGATATTTTGGACAATTCACACAATATCTTTATAAATTGTAGCCTATGTGTTATTCTGATGTATAAGATATATTATTGTAAGGTTTCATTAAAATCCATTCTGTAGTTTTTACGTGAAAGAGTAACTTACTTGCAAACTTTCGCGTTTATAATATTATTAAATGAAATATGTAGTTTCAAAGTATCACATTATTCTACTACACTTATTGCAGGTATTGAAGAAGGTGGTACCGGTAGAGGCTGGACTGGGTGTGATGGCGTTCATTTGGGAAGGCCTATGCCCAGCAATGGATATCTTGGGGCTGAAATGATGATTGTAGTGTCGTATAAGGTTGATCACCAAAGTCGCGTGTCGCGTTTCCTGTACGAATCGCGTAAAATTTTATATCGGATAGCTCCTGATATCGATCAATGTGGTACTCGTAATATTGGTTTGTTCGTAGCGTGGAGGTGAACACGCTTCCCGGCAAGGGGCGGCGCGTCTAGGTTAACTGCGGGTTAGGGTTTAAAATGTGTCAGACTCCTGTCAGGCAGGATAGTGAACCTAACCAATGTGAGATCTAGTACTTAGAGTAAAAGTGTTGAAATGAATAACTCTAAACATACTGGAACGGTTGAGCTGAAATTTCAAACATATTAAAAGTAACATTTTCCAGTATTATGGAAAGTTGGAGAAATATTTTGTTAAGGTTCCTATTAAGAATAAAATACGGATTGTGAACGACGTACACTTGGCTGATTAAGATGGAGAGTGAGTAAAAGTAATTAGAATAGATTAATGCCAGTAAAAAGGTTCTTTTATTACTTTAAAACTTGGATAGAGAAGCAATAAAACGTATTGATCAACCGGGCATCTTCAGCAGATGAAAGTTTGAGAACAACTTTGTTATTATACAGCAGGTGCACAACATGCGCACGAGCCGATCTCCTTTAGTTTTAATATCCTTAAGTTAAATCTAAAAAAAAAGGTACACTAATTTGTATTCTTTCGATCAAATTACTGTTACACTTTTAAAAGAATTCAAATGTTAAGTTTGTTAAAACATACCTATGCAATTATATATATTTTCAATTACAATTTGTATAGTATTCATAGTACATTTTAATATATATTCCATTCCATAGTCCTACGAAAACAAACGTTATTTGCGTGGTATTATTATCATGTACCAGCCGACCAAATTTTTCAGACGCATGACTGACGTTTAACTCCTGCTCGAAATCCTAAGGAAGGACATTTTAGGAAGAAGAATGTATGTAATGAATGAATGGGGTAGGTTGTAACCTACCCCATATTTTCTTCTCTTTGTTTCTTCGGCCGTTGGGGTAGACGAGATCTGGAGTGGAGACCGCGGATCGGATGCGCAGGGTGGAACGCCCCGCAGGCCGCCAGATGGACCGAAGAGCCGGAAACGGCTGGATGCGGAGGGTAGACGACCGAGTATGATGGCGTTCATTGGGGAAGCCATCGTTCAGCAGTGGACGTCTAAGAGCTGATATGATGCTATATTTAAAAACGGCATCAGTACTTATTTCAGTGGTCTCGCGTACGAAGTCGCGGGTATAGCTAGTATATCATAAATTTGTATAATATACCGGAACTTCTCTATATAATTATAAAATATGTATGCTATTGTGCTAAAGTTAAAACTAAATGTATATGGTTTTTCATCTTCTTTTATATAGTTGTGATTCCCATAAAACTTTTTAACAAGGATTTATTGTACTTTTTTTTGCAAAAACCAACAGATTTCTGAACTCTCTCCTTAATGGCGTCACGGTAAACTTTGTGATTTGTTCTGGACAATATTTTACACATTTTTTAGTATTTTCCGTTTCATACTTGAGTTTGAGGGTCATATTTTCCAATTAAAGTGTGATAAAATATAGTTATAGTAACCGTTTTTTATTACAAAATAAATAAAACGTTATTTCGTACTCAGTTTTGACGACCTTTTGGACTTGGATTACATTTATAATCCAAATTGTAACAATATACTGCTAATTAATTATAATGCTAATTATAATTAATAAAAACATAAACAAAAAATTAGTATTTACATTTTTTATTCCCAATGGGTTTACGCTTGACTTCAGTCTCACCTGATGGTAAGTCAGGATAAGGCCGAAGGTGGAGCGCGCTTACCCAGAATATGCCTATTCCCTCTTCCATTAAAAAGATCCAAGTTGTACTTTTTCGGAAATACCGATGAAAGAGGAAGCAAAACGCTTCGTGCGAGCGCGTGGGGTATGTCTACTACCTACATAAGGATGAAGTCCCTCCTTACGCTTGGTAGTCCTTGGACTACTTGGGATATTTCAAATATACATATATATCAGTGCTATTCCCGTGCTACTCCATACTGAGTTGGAATCAGAAAATAATAAGCATGGAAAACAATACATTTTATTTTCGAGTTACCATTTAAAAATAGGTACGGAAAATTTGCTTTTAACTGCGCGCCGGCGTTTTTTGCAGTAATACTTAGACTAAACACACATAAACATTAATTGTACCTACTTTGAAATAATGAATCGTGGATCGGCGGGGTGGGAGGGGAGATTTCTAAAAGGTAAGCCGATGGGAATCGGCTTGTATGGAGCCCTCGCTACTGATATATATGCACTTGTCTAATCACGAACTAGGGTGAAAACCCTAGTCCTATACTTGTCTAATTCCTATTGTACTGGAGAAACAGTACAATTGGTATTAGACAAGAATAGGACCACTCACAAATATAACATAGAGACCGGGATCAACTTATATAAAGTTATTTGCCCCTGATGGGAGTCGAAGCAACGACCACGAGATACAACGCAAAGTGCTAACCAATAACATAACCCCGCGAATGAAGCCACGAGCAAAGCTTATACGGTATAAATAACAGTATCACATAGCAAGACTACTCAACAAGTCTCACTAACACGAATTTCATCTCACTCGAACGAAGGTTAGCAAATTGTTTAATTACCACGGACGGAACCAAACCTACTGACCGGGATAAAGAGAGCTGACCGCTAGCTGTTTTCTATTGAGATCTAACGGAGTCACGATGACTTGATGTTTTTTTCCAATATACAGTAGCACATATACAAAGCTATTCCTAGTATAGCTTTTGGTCGCCGTGTGGTTTCCGGTAGAGTGGAATAGGACCACTCCAACTCTTCCCGTGGATGTCGTACAAAGCGACTGAGGGAATACATTATAAAACATCAATCAGGCCTCCCCAACCCGTCTGGCCAGCGCGGGGAGTGTAGGCCAAATCCTCCATCTGTCTCCGGCAGATGAGAGAGGGTTGTACTCCTGCAGTGGAGATAAAAATAACCTGATGATGATGAGGCTTTTGGTATACAAGGAATAAATAACATTGTGTAGTATGAAATAAGTTTTGGAACTCGGAATATGAAGTAGAAGATACAGTGGGCCACAAGCAATACCGCTCCAAAAATATGCAACAACATGGGCATGAGCTGTGGCCCACCGTACAGGCTTCGAAATAAAATGCTAGCAAAGTTTTATCGATGTTTTTTTAAGAATGTTTCTTTAACATTTTGGAAATGTTTAATTTTGAATATATTAGAAAAAAATTCAGCTCAGCCGGTGTCCAGTAGTTTTTCAGTTACCCGGCTAATCGATAGAGAAAAAAGCTGCACTTTATGGGTATCCGTTTTGATAGTAAAAGTGTATAAGTAAAACACTTAAAAATAGAAAAATGTGTACGTAATTGTGTACAGTAATAGTTTTCACAAAATGTTCTGGTGTATTATTTTATTAATAACATTAGATGCATTCATTTATTTATCAAGATAATAAAATGGGTTTGTGAACCGAGATAAACCCACCCACGTTATACTTACCTAAATTTTTTCAAGAACTCTCAATAAATGACCCATTCTCAAACTTATGATGGCATTTTTATCAATGACTCTTATCAAACTTGATACTACTATCACGTGATCACACCGCAAGAGATAAGGCGCCAAAACAAAACACACCGGTAGAAGAAAAAAACTAGCCCTCCGTAACATCTTTGCGACCGTTCCGTCTTCACAATGCTACTGTATCTCTCTCTCTCTCGCACTAACAGTAACCATTGGCAGGAAAGAGAGAGGGGAATCCGTCTGTAAATGTCACGCGGACCCCAGGCGAGTTCTATGCCGTCTATGCTTGAATTTATTCGTACGCGAGCTTTGCGCGGGAAAGCACGCTGTTCGATTTGTAGTTTGAAAATTTTATTTTTAATTATTTTTGTATTTAATTTTTAATACAGAAACTCTTTGGTGAACTTTGTGTTTCGATATAGAGACTCTTTGGTGAATCATTTTTCTGGATTTTGATAACACGTGTGGAAATGTGGACACGCAGTGTGCAACAGTTGTTTGTATGTGACAGGGAAGATCTCATTGTGCAATAAATAGGGATTTCTTAAGACGGGATCCACAGGCACGGTGAGTCCGTTTGTCCTTTTCTTAAAAAGTAACGACATTTTTTTACATAACTTTTTTTCAAAGATCTTTTAAGCTTTGGAACTTCAAAAATGTATAAAGTTAATGTATTTATTATTTGTATATAAAAATATTCATACAAACTCCATTTTATAATTGTAAATTATAAGAGTATTTTTATAAATACGTAATATTTGTTTGTAAATAAATACATACATTTGTTATTTACTTGAACTTTTAAAGTAACACGGGTGTCGTTGATGTCTTTAGTATGGAGCAAGTGTTCATAGTTCTAAACATTAATGTATTCTATATTAAAACTGTATTATCTAAAAAAGAAATTAGTATATAAAGAATATTTTAATTTCGTATACAGACTTAAAGTTTAAGTTATCACAGCAATATCCCAGTACCTACGAAATGGACGTGTTAATAAAGTGGACGAGTTAGGAATGTGGACGATGTCGTCCTGAAGGTATTAACCAAAGATTTTAGTGCAACAAGCACGTTAAACAAACGCGGGCAAACCCACGGGCAAAACCAATAGGTAAATAGTAGACATAGTCTAATAAAGGTGGCTGGAAGCATAAATATATAATGATATATATAAAATATATGCTAATTATTATTATTATTATTATTTTTAATTCGTTTATTCAGATGTCAATGATCCATTATTGTTAATAACGTAATACAATAATACTTATATGACTAGGTGTTAGTAACATTCAAATAAATTAGCATGTCAAAATATTAAATAAATTCAATTAATGATAAAAGAATCCTTATATATCATATTTATTTATAAAAATATGTACAAGTAGGTAAAGAGGTTGAAATAATAAAAAATTAAATTATACATTCACGTTAATAAAGATAGGTAATAAATAATGTTAAAAATATGTAGGTATACAGAAAACGAAGTCAAATAATATTTTTATCATTCAGAAACTCGTCGACTAAGTAATTAATAAGATTTTAAATATGTTTAGTTTGTACTTAAATATGCTTTTTAAAACTGAATTAAACGTACTTATACCCAACGGTACTTTAAAAAAACACGCCACAATTATTGTAAAAAGATTTTTTTTGTCTTTCCAAACTATTATTTTCTTCTGTACTATAGAAATTAGACATGGCAATTTATAAATATAACATCCAGACCAGAGCAACTTGTACATAGTAGCCTGTCCTCCGTGGGAATCGAACTCATTGACATTTAGCGAGTCCAACGACTAAGTCAATGAGGCGGTAAAATGTACTACAGCAAAAATACAAGGACAATAATTCATATTGCGAAAAGCTAGGACTCACTATGTGTTTGAGGGAATTTAATTCATATAAAACTGTGGGAATCTAACTCAGGACCTTTAGCGGTATTCGCTTATACCACCTCGTGGTAGCACGCCCGTGGACCGACGACCTGAAGAAGGGGGCCGGAAGCGGCTGGATGGGTTGGGCCGAAGATCAGGTGTAGTGGCATTCACTGGGGAAGGCCTATGCCCAGCAGTGGATGTCTAGGGCTGATATGATGCTTAAACCGCTAAGTTACATACCAGCGAGACGGTTACGCGATACAAAAAGCTGAATCCACGCTTCTTTCCTTTCTAGAATCAATAACTATATTCCCGTAAGTATGAAATATTACATTAATATTGAACATCAGTATTATTTACTCATTTCTATGTTAAGTTTATGTGCATTAACTTGTCATAAATTAGCCCCGTGTGATGGTGAAACTGCCATAAATTAACCAATCAATGGTTAATACTTCTCATAAATTACCGGTCAATGGTAAACTGTATGTGGTTAAAGGGTTACAAATTCTGTATGGTTATTGACTTTTTAATCAAGTAACAGGGGATAGTTTGAAATGGAGTCACACTGTATGTATTGGTAGAGTCGGAAAAATAGTCGTATCATATTTATCATAACTAGGTTTTTAATCTGCAGTGAAAAAACGGCAACGCAAATGAGCTCGCAGTACTTGAAGTGGTGAGCTTATTTGTGAAAAGTTTGGAGACCTCTGCCGTGTGTGATGCCTTTAAAATGACAAAGTATCTTTCAAATGACTTAATAAATTAGAAATTTAACATAGAGAGTTTAGCCAGCATTATCGTATCCTACCACGTGGTGGCAGCGATCTAGGGGACATTTTTCATTAGGTTTTCTAACTTTTAAATGTCTACTGCATGTATATATTTGTTTAGTTCATTTATTTAATCTATACATATAATAAAATCACAGAGAAAAACATTCTATTAATTAATATTCTAGTCTAATCCCGAACTAGATTTTTCTACTGTACATAGGAATTAGACAAGGATAAGACAATTCACTAATAGGTATAAGAACCAGACTAAACTCAACTTGTAAAAAGTTGTCTGTCCTAGTGGGAATGAATTCCACGACCTCTGGCGCTAGAGTCTAACGAACAAACCACTAGGCCATACTTGTCACAGTTTCTAGTTCTTTCTGTTTATTTAATTGGCGTCTCCCAATCTTCCCGTGGGTGTCGTCAAGGCGACTAAGGGATTACAGCACCATTCTCCTGTGTATATTAAGATCATCACCACCATCACCAATCCGCCTGCCAAGCGTGGAGATTATGAGAAATTCCCCAATGGACAGCCCACCAAAAGTGCCATTCTATTGTGCAGTAGTTTCTCTCTTGTTTATTATTGAGAAAAAAAAACATTTTCACAACGTTAATGATCGGATGCCACCAAAATGCTACGATGAGAACAGGATGTTTATATTATATTAATACTTCGTTCTTATAGTCATTTAAGCATCTGAACTATTTTATTGTACACCCTGTATATACTTACATGTCAGCAGTTCTTTTTACAAGTTTTAACCTAAAGCAAAATAAAATTATTCTCAAGTAATTTTATATGCAATATAGGTACCTATATAAAAAAGAGATTTTTTTTTATTTGTTATTAACAACTATTTTGCCGACTCTACCTTCCCCGGCAAAAAAAATCGCGATGCAAACTTCATAAAAAGTCAGTTCAATTGAGCCGAATAAAAAAACATTAAGGGTCCTTACACACTCTCTTAACGAGACCACAATAAGACAAAGGCTCATAACAACCACTTCTCATGCACTTTAAAAACATATCAGCTCACCTTCGAGGGTCAGTTATGCCCTTAATTAAAGCTAGACAGAGACAGAGATATACAATAAGTTCGAGCGCGAAAGAGAGAGGAGAGTAAATAGATTATAATAAAGCACCCTTGCAGTTCAGCGGACCGTGCGCGGATTTTTTTGCGCGATTTTGAACTTCGTTTTTAAGGCATGAGAACTAAGCTTTTACAGTCTAGTGGATACGCCTTGGTGGAGTTTTTTCTTAATTGTTTATGTATTGATGACGTCACGCTATCTTACAGTTGAGAATCATTTTTTACGTGTTGAATTAACAGGACATACCAGAAAGTAGAAATTACAGAAATGTCAGAAAAAACGAACATTACCCAACTAGCACACCTGCGATATATGCATCTCATTTATAGCTTAATAAGTCCATAGTTTCGTTGTTAGGTGCACTAACACCAATATACAACCACTATGGACTTATTTTACTGCTTCCAGCTGCATATTTCATATCACTCTCTTATCAGTATTTGGTAATATAAATCTTAAAAATATTTATACAAAATATCTTATAATCTTAGATCACATTTTTATTTCCAAATAGCTCCTGAACTCTGTCTGTCCTAAAATTATTTCTTCGTTAATTCAGCACTAGCTTTAGTAAATTGTATTTTTGACAGTCTTATTTATTTCTTTAATCATTTATTGTGCACACTAAAACACAAAGAAAGGAAAATGATACAAAGGGTTGATCTTATTTCTAAAGAAATTTCTTCCAGCTAACCTACGGTGAAGATAAATGATTAAAGAAAGGCACCGCCGTAGTCGTGTGTACTATATATTTAATAATCATACAATATAACAAATACAGAATCATTTGTGTGAAATAAACATATAATAATATAACAAACATGCAAATACCAATGCAGATACATAAGTATATATAATATAAACATCATCATCAGGTTATATTTGTCTCCACTGCAGGAGCACAACCCTCTCTCATCTGCCGGAGACAGACGGAGGATTTGGCCGACACTCCCCGCACTGGCCAGACGGGTTGGGGAGGCCTAATTGATGTTTTATAATGTATTCCCTTAGTCGCCTTGGACGACATCCACCGGAAGAGTTGGAGTGGTCCTACTCTACTCTACCGGAAACCACACGGCAAACCACCGTAATATAAACATACCTACGATATATTATTGATAGAGAGTGAGGTTTTCAGTAAGAGCCGTGGTAGCCGGTTGGTTGTGCACTCGCCTCACGTTCATGAGGTCGTGGGTTCAAACCCCGCCCGTACCAATGAGTTTTACGAAACTTAAGTACGGTTTATTTATAATACCACAGGCTTTTCGGTGAAGAAAAACGTCGTAAGGAAACCTGCATATGCCGAAGAAGAAATTCTGAGGCGTATGTGAAGTCCAGCAAATCGGCTTGGGGCACCGTTAGTGGTCAGGGGTTTGGCACAAAAGATCCTGAAGGGTCGAAGTGTCGCCAGGTTTTCCTGGCCCCCTAAGAAGATAAGATATAAGAGGTTTTCAGTGGTTATTCTAAGTTAAGCCATGCTGAGAAACAACTAAGCTATTAGGGATTAACTTAAGTAGGGTTAGTACCTGACCACTATGAAACGACACGTTAATAGCACTCTTCAGGCAAAAGTCACACAGCAAACACATAAATCTAAAACCTCTTTAATATTCATAGACACCCTTGCCCATTCACTTAACTCAAAAAAAGATATCGTGAAAAACGACCTATTCATAAAAATTATTAAACAAATCGTAGATCCGACCAAAACAATACTGGTTGTGCAAGTCGTAGCTTAAGATGCTTCCTTATGACGTTAACCAAACCATAAAAGTGTTATTGTTATTGTAATTTATTTGTTTAGTCTCGTAACGAAGAGTGTGCATTTAATTATAAAGGTGATTGGGGTGATTTTTTTTAAACAGGAACGTTGAATTTTACGTTCTATAAACCATATATGGAGTGTAATCGTTAAGTGTCACCAGGCAATTATACTATAAATATAAGAGATATCAAAAAACTTTGAACTGAAATCAAAACTATGTTGCCTTATGAGTAAAATTACATTAATAAGTTTTTTAAAGAAGCGCTATAATTTTGACTTTGAAGACTCCCTCAATTGTGACTCAAAAATAAACTTTGTTTTCCTTATTTGTATTAAAAGTTATTGATACGAGTCGAGAAGAGAATAGACATCTTTCAGAACAAACATCTTTCACAATGATCATCTTTCTAAATGAACATATTTCAGGATGAACATCTTTCAGAATGGACATCTTTTAAAATTGTAGTTTTTCAGGTAACATCGATTATCGTTAACGACTGTCAAGTTTAACGGATGCTTTCGTCTTATGCTTGCTATGCTTAAACGTCTTAGAAAAAAAAATTAAGAACTTTTTGTCATTTTATAAGTACACTTCAAACGTGGTATCATTTTCTCTTTCTATATAAAGGCGCACTCGACTGATTCATATCATTTAATTTCAGTTCCTGTGCGCGCATCACCCCTTCGCAGCGCATTTTATAACAATTCCTATTTATTGTTAGTGATATATTTTTTCGTTCACTTGTCTGAAGGGGTGTTTCCGTGAGAACTGGCACAAATGATTTTGGAACCTTCTGCGAACGTGTAAAAAATTTACGCCTAAACTAACAGGAAAGGGTTCTCCGCCCACTACAAAGTATGTCTATCAATTGACGAAATTCCTGGGTAGCAGTCAAGAAACTGACCTTAAGTCACTTGTAATAATGCCTTAAATTATTATAATACTAGCTGTTGCCTGTGACTTCGTCCGCGTGGACTACTTAGCATCACAAATTATTATGTATTTCCCGTAGGAATGAGATGTTTTTTCGGGATAAAAACTATCCTATATGTCCTATTCCAGGACCTAACATATATGTGTGCCAAGATTCATTACGATCCATCCAGTGGTTGAAGCGTGATTGAGCAACAAACATTCAAACTTTCGCATTTATAATATTAGTGGGATATCAGAACAAACTTTTAACGCATATTAGTAAGTATTTTGGTTGCATAAGCGTATTTTTTTAAACTATAGCTACATTTGTTATTTTATTGTTTATGTTATCATAATTGTTCGCATTTCTAATTTCGCGTTTTGTTCGTAATTTGTCGTAGTTTTTGCGGTTCAATTCCCGACTGAGGAAAGAAATTTTTCTAAAATCTTTGAATGCAGTTTTACTTATTTTGAAAAATGCATCAATATTAATGGTACTTTCCCTTATTTCCTTCCTCACTTCCCTTTTCTATATTCAATTCAATTACAAAGAATTATTGAATTGAATTGAATATAAGAGAGAAAAATACACAGATACAATAAAAAACATCTATACATGTACTCATTACATCTTATTTAATATATTTCATATACGGTCTTATTTAATGATCACATATAAGATGATCAAGGTAGAGGATAGGAATAATAGAGAAAGTTAGGTTTTGCAGTTAAAGTGTGATTACAGTTTTGTGGAGTGGATACAGCTGAGCGTTGACATATCATCAATCAATTATGCGTGGACATTGCATAACTCGCCTATTTAATTTGTGTCTCTCTCAAAGCCATAAGTAGTCGTATTACCGGCATGCCCAGAGGACCCAGGTGTACACCGTTGTCGTAATAAATCACCCCGCTTGCCCTCCTGACCTCTGGTTTCTAGGATTAGGGTCTGTTATTCCCAGGAGTTTACGACCAGAGTAATGGTGGATTAAAAAGAGACTTATAGCTTGTTGTAGGGGCGTTTATTTGGTTTTCGGCTTTAAGAAAATTTGTTCGTTTTGTGCTAGGTGCTAGGGGCGTCGTTAAAACTCGAACGGTTGTTTACGATGCGCGGGCTTGGTTTAGTAAAATAAAAAAAAAACGAGAATATAATTTTCTTTTAAAAAGTTTTAATACTATTCATATTAAATGTTGTTAAATCAAATCAAACGTACATTTCTATTATGAAGGTAAAACTCATCTGTTATCCAATTTAATAACCAATTAGTGTCAATCATGAAGGTAAGAACTTTGAGGTGCGAAAATTATTTTCCTTCATAGGAGCTTTAGTATATAGTGGCGGCTTTATCGTCACTTAATTTTTTTTTTAAATTAGTTACCTCAAAGTTGTCTTCGTAATTTGCGACTCTTTTTTTAGAATGGTGGATATCAGGTATTTTAACCCTTGAACGTCAACTCAATTGTGTTTTAACACGTCACCTGTACCTATTACTCTTTTAGAACTACAATACACTATGTGGATAGTCTATTAAGATTACCAGCCAACCGTTAAAAATCAAACTGGTTCTACCCTTTTCCTAAAAGAAAAAGAAAACAACACCCGCCATTTTGAAAAATCACTCGTTGCTTCGAAAACGTGTTACCTTTTCAAAAACCATATTCGAACTTTCAAGTTGACAATAGAATTCGAACTATATTTTTTTGCGAAATAACAAATGGTGAAGGAACAAGGGCATACAGCCAAGTTTCGTTAACAATGAAATATCGACTATCGAAGGGGAGTAAAGGTAAGTTCTCAAACGCGACGTAGCAAACACCTTCAGAAAAAAAATATTGCAGACCTTTCTAATAAAGCAAAAGTTATTATTACCGTAAAGATTTTACTAGCAATAGGAGAGGTTATAAAAATTTAACGGCTCCATTATTAAGTTGGTATCTTTTCAATTATTATCTGTGGAATACTCAGTGACGTAGACTATAATGTTTTACAAAGCGTACAACTGCAATAAAGTTGTTTGATCGAAATGAGTTTTTGATGATATTTTTTTATGAGGCCTACCTGCCTACTTGTCTATTTCTGACTTCTTAACAACTAATAAAATGTTGACTGTCAAATAATAGGTACAATAATTAAGTATTCTATTTTGAACAACTGAGTCTTGGTCAGCGTTGGTATGATTTATAAGTTGATTTAAAACAAGTGTTTGAAACATATCGCTTTGTTATATGTTTTAAACATATACTAAAAATATGTTAATATTTTTTATTATTATTTTATTACCTTGGATCAGTCCGGGATTTACGTACAGGCAATCAGAGAAGTCTCCACAAGTGTCAATACTGGGAGTTAGAAATATTGCGACCTCTTTATCGTCCGTACATTCCTTCCAGTTTATAAGGAAATATAAACCGAATTAGAGTTATTGTTCATTTATTTCTATTTTATTTAAAAGACAACAGTGGTCCATTTGTTTTAGTAGAGGCTTAAAATAAATTAGTACTTAATAACTAAAAATGATTTAGTACTCCGAGTGAGTATCCACACCAGAGGACTATCCAGTCATCAGGTCATCAGATCATGCAAATGATCAAATTTTAAAACTGTTTTTTATAACAGTTTTGTTCTTTATGAGAAAAAAAACTGTTTTGTTGCCTGCCTTGGCCTTTATATAAAAAACTTAAATTCCAGAAAACAAAACGCTATTTGCATCTCAGATGCATTACATGAAAGTAACGCTGGCAAGAAAAACATATTTTATTACCATTTAAACTTTGCGGCCCATTTCGGAATACCGTATATGTTAATTTTGTTTTCGAGACACTAATGCGTTTGTTTTCGTATACCAATTAATTTGGAATGCAATTTAATTAATTACTCTTAAAGTAGCTTACATTACTACAATAAAAAATAATATAGACATTAATATTTTATTATTAATATGAATAATGGAAATTTAATATACTTTTGCATTTCATTTCCATACACTAGCATCTTTCATGCTGTATTCCCTTTCTTCTGGCTACTTGGAAGTCGTGATACACCTATTGGAAACTGATTTAGCTAACAAAACGATATAGTTTGAGTAATTTAATCTACTGGCCACACTTAATAACTTCCCACGCCGTTAACTTAATGATGATTTCAAGAAAATTTCTTAATAGTTTACTTCACTTTCTCATTGCTGCATTTACTTGATAAATTGTTTTTTACCTTCATACTACTTCATACTTCACTAGTTTGGAAACCCATTTCACCCCCTTAAGAGATGGTTTTCGACACGTGTTGAATCATTAAGTTTTTAGCGTAGGTACTCCTACACGGTTTTGATTTAGTATTAGTATATTAGCAGCATCTAATAGTTTTTCTCCATACAAAATACATAGACATATTTTTATTAAAAACTTTTGGTCAGGTCAAAATAATTACTAAATAAAATGATTTACAATTAAATTAAAAATAAATAAAAAGTAAAAATTACAAATATAATGCATGAAATTTAATACAATTACTTCAATATAATTAATCATGATTTCTGGAAAACTCTTCATAACTATAAAACTACTGCTTGACAGCGCGCAGCCTCTTTTTGAAAGGCTCGGCTGGTAATCTGAGTGGGAAGCCGGTTGTACACCGCGGGACCTTTATTTGTACCGTCTTGGCGCACTTTTGTTACCAGAGTGTGGGTGATAGGGCGAAGCCTGCCTTGTCTTGGGGGGGCGGGGGGGCATAATTGGGTAATGTGACATTAATAAAACTCCCTTGTGCCACCTTCAGTGCACAGGGAGACTCCGGGCTCTTCTACAGACCACACCGAACCTTCCATGCACTCAGCACCAGACCTATGTTATGAATCACCTATCAAAAAAAAAACCATCACCATCACAGCGCTCCTTCCAGCTCCACTCCTCGGGTTCATATCCCTGAGAGACTACAAGCACGAGCTATAAGTGACAACCTCAAAGTCCCAAAGTCAGTTATAGTAATAAAAATAATCCCCAATCCACAATCAAACGGTTATTGAATATATCCTAGCCCCTCGAAAGTGTCTCGTAAATTTCCCACAAGCAACCCGAGGCAATTGTTGTCAAAAATAAATCACTCTGTATACATGCGCAGACGCTGCCGCCACCAAAAAAAATTTAAACTAGATCGGAACTCCTTGCCAACCTTCCTCTACCGCCCAAAACACAACGAATAAAGCTTTAAAGGCAAGAGATAAGATTTAAAATTCTATTTAACGAGTTGAAAAGTTAAAGTTGTATAATTCTGACCTTTTGAACCGTAAGGCGCATCTACGTTGTCAAATTTCGCACACTTCCTCATAACAATAACAAAGGAGAGTCTTAACAAAAGATCAGAGAAGACCCAGCATCGGTTCAGCTCCAGATTGTATAACAATCAGTATTATTATTACTCCAATTTCTTGATACCTAAAGGTACCAATTGTTAGGTTAACAATGGTACCGATTTGGTACCAAGGGTCCGTAGCTTTGATACCGAGACATCTGCCTACCGAGGTTCTTTTTTTTTAAATTAGAATTATTACTAAGAAATATAATAGGAAATTCAAGACATTTTTTAAATTTTCTCATGCGGCTACTTTGCATTGAGAATTTTCAGATAGTTTGTGAAAAATATAGCAGAAAATATAGAACAGTAAATTAAAAAACTTGAAATCATCATCATCGGGTGAAATACATCCACTGCTGAACATAAGCCTTCCCAATAGAATGACAGTTTTAGTGAGCTGTCATCGGGGGATTTGCCATAATAAAGTGAATTGGTGATCGCCGTAGTAATCTTAATATACACAAGAGAACGCTGCTGCCCGTTCCTGGTGCAATTCACCCACGGGAATATTGGAGGTGGCCCTTTTGTAAGCCGGGAACCACACGTCGTTAAGCTCGTATATTTAATAAATTAACGATGTAGCGTTCATAACCTGGATATCATAATCATTAAATGTTACGCTAAATGATTTTAATTTTCTTAGGGTAGCTGTTACCCTAACTACTGGTCAGTGACTAATTATGGTGACAAATAATTATCGCAGTTTAGGTTAAGGACAAGACATGGAGTAATAATGGAAGGAATCGCTTAAAGCGATAAGACCGCCTAAATTGTACTATTTATAACTTGTAACTGTATTTGTTTGTACAATATATCAATATATATTGTAAAAATAATATTTTTAATATCTTACTAACGAACAATATTAAACAACAATAACAGCTGATATAAGTAATTATCAGTTATTCTGCCATGCTAGCTAAGAAGACCGTAAAGTGTTTTGGCAGTCTTTTGGAAATTGACAAAAAGGGTCAAACTAATTTGTTATTATAATTCTATGAAAATTACCAGAGTTTCTTCCCCAGTTGAAGAATTAGAATTCATCAATCATAGAATTGTAGAAAACCAGTTTGACCCCTTTTTGGCATCTAAAAGGTTACCAAAACACTTGCGGTCTTATTACCTAGCAGGGCAATATTGTCGTTTATTCGAAGCCGAACACTAAAATGATTAACAAAATCTAATTCATCATCATGCCAGACCTTAGACGTAGGCCTTCCCCAATGAACGCCACCCCACAGCGGACGTCCGCCCTCCGCATCCAGCCGCTTCCGGCCACCTTCTTCAGGTCGTCGGTCCATCTGACGACGGGGCGTCCTACCCTGCAAGTGCCGATCGTAATTAAAACTAATTAAAAATTGCTTACAACTCTTTGAAATAGTCGTTCAAAATTCGTCAGATTACGCCATTTTGTTGAAAATTTTCTCATACACTTTCTAATCATGGCTGTATGTACTGATACAATGCCAAGAAGGCAATTCATCATCATGTCAGCCTTTAGACGTAAAGTGCTGGACATAGGCCTTCCCCAATGAACGCCACCACACCCGGTCCTCCGCCCTCCGCCCTCCGCATCCAGCCGCTTCCGGCCACCTTCTTTAACAAGGCAATTAACAATATCATACTTTTTTTTTAATTTCAACTTACGCTGCTACAATCGCTATCTCTTGTCAACTGGAAGCTATAAGCTAAGCCAGCCATATGGCGTAGATTGAAGATAAGAAATTGAATAGATAAATATGTCGTAACATATTGTTATGACGTTAACTAGGCGGTCAAAGTTCGTTGACCTATAGGAGTAAGTATATCTCATGATATCATCATCAGCCTACATACGTCCACTGCTGAACATAAGCCTCACCAATAGAATACCACTTTTGGTGGGCTGTCCATCGGGGGATTTGCCATAATCACCACGCTTAGCAGGCGGGCTGGTGATCTCAGTATTGGTCTTAATATACACAGGAGAACGCTGCCGGCCCGACTTGGTGCAAATCCCTTAGTCGCCTTATCGATACCCACATTTATATTAAAAAGCATCATTTCCATAATCTCTCCAAATTTGAACCCTTTATAAACGTGAATATTTACAAGTTACCTACACACAGCTGTCGTTACCCGCCACCCTCTCCACCCCCGCGCGCATGCACGCCTGCGCGTGCGCCACAATAAGTGCTACTAATTACGAATATCATCATACAATTACCTCAATTTGTTTACTTTAAATTACCTACTTAAACATTACTGATATACCTATTTAACTCCAGGCTCACCACTTACAAAAGATGTGTTAAGTTTGCCCTCAGTTTTACTCTAGAGCTAGTTCGGCAGTGGGCGTATTTCGGCTGATGATGAAGAATACTATGGTAATAAAACTGCTCCTCAAACAGCCTATCGACGTCCACAGCCGAACATAGGCCTTCCCCAATAAACGCCAACACACACAGGCCGTTCGCCCTCCACATCCGTTTTTTCAGGTTGCCGGTCCATTTGACGAAGGGGCTTCCACTACACCCTACCGGATAGCCGTCTTTCTCCAATAAAATAAGATATTGTCAATCCGAGCGCTATCTTATTTTATTTATTTACATAATGGGCTCGATTCTGAAGGCACAACGTTAAAATTTGACAGCACTAAAATTGTTGCTATCCTTGTCACACAGTATTATGAAGATAAAGACGAAACCAATTTTAGCGCTGTCAAATTTCAAAATGTGTGCCTTCAGAATCGGGCCCATTAACTACCTAGTAATATATTATCTATGATAATACTAGTTAAATAGAAAATAAACATCACAATATAATAAGGTGAATAACAAAGTAAAACAGATCACAGATAAAAAAAAACAAAAGAGAGGAAAACGAATAAACTAGGAAAACATGCAGTAAGTATAATATATTATATACTTACGTACTACTCGTATATATAGACTAGTTATGTACTAATATAGATACGTAAGAGGATTAAAAAATCAAAGAAAAAGTTAATTTAATTCAATAATAACAATGAATTGCGCAAATAAAGCGTGTATACACAGGATGTTAGTGTATATGTATGTAGGGGCTAAGTGTTGTCTTGAACTAAGTAAGCCTATTGGCAAAGCTGTACGGCTAGCTTATCAATATCCAAGGCCTGGTTTAGGAGTGAAGCCAAAACTTCCGTACTATCAAGTCTAAACGACGTGCGAACGAATGAGTTTGAACGTATGCCAACAGCTCTAAACAAATCAATGTTTTTTTTTATTCCTCCCGCTGTTTAAATACCTGGATACAGGTGGTGTTACCACACGTACTGTAGCAGATGTATTGATCGATTATTTTCAAAATGTGTCAGCTATTATGTTATCTATACAGGTAAGTATACAGTTTAATTTTATTTCTTTATTTCTAATGAATTAAAGAAACATAAAAAATGGTAAAGTTATGTAGGTACTTTCTTGCAAATAAATTTTACATTAAGTGAATTGGTATTTATTATTCATTTGTATGAATTTTATATTTACTAGTATAAATATTGACTTTCCACATCGCTCATTCAATAATCTATTTTTTTTTCCGCCTCCCGCTTACCAGTAAATTAAAATATGAAACTTTTTTTTAATTTGTAATATACTTTTTTACGCCGTGTGGTTTCCGGTAGAGTGGAATAAGATCACTCCAACTCCTCCCGTGGATGTCGTACAAGGCGACTAAGGGAAACATTATAAAACATCAATCAGGCCTCCCCAACCCGTCTGGCCAGCGCGGGGAGTGTAGGCCAAATCCTCCGTCTGTCTCTGGCAGTTGAGAGAGGGTTGTGCTCCTGCAGTGGAGACAAAAATAACCTGATGATGATACTTTTTTATTGTCACAAAACTTGAATTTTTATTAAACCAGTATCCAAGGTGCCATAGAAGGAATGTTCATCTTAATCTTACGTATCTTACCTATCATATTTTCGTCCCAAGTACATAACACTACCTAATTCCGACCCTTGCTAATGACATAAACTTCACAGTACCTTATGTATGAGTGACGGTGGGAAGGGGTGTCTACATCTATATATAGATACTATTTTTTAAGTTCAACCTGTTAGGGCTTAACGCTTCAATAAACTTCATGTATTTTAACGATCGCTTATATGTACTTAGGGCAATCACCTTAACTAAGCGTTTTTAGGCACCAGTCTCTCACTAAAGAAAAAATTTACTTGATTTTAATTTTATACATTTCTATTCATATTTCTTTTTATGATGAGATACAATAAGTTTGGTATTGTATTGTAAGTTGGCACTAGCGTTATTTTTTTACTAGTCTTTACATTTTAAATGTGTTTTACGTTTTATTTATCTGGATTTTTTCAGAAATTAAATCCCTAATAAACATTGTTGGGAATTTTATAAAGTCAAAATCATTTAATGCATATGAGTACACTTGGTACATTTATACACGTCATTATTTTTTATCGACTACCGCTTCCTAGGTGTTAGCGCTATGAAGAAGAAACGGCGCAACAAACTTACTTCACGCAACACATCTATTAAAAATCAAGATTGCATACAATTAATAAAGATTTTGCGAAGCTGAATTAACATTAGTACCAGGCATCTTTGTCATTCAAATAATCGTTTATTTTATAGTAGGAAGTTGTTTTTAATGTGAATCTTAAACTTTCTGTCTCTGATATTTAAGATTTCCTCTGGTAGTTTGTTGCAGAAGCGTACCTATACATTGCTCCGTAAACGATTTACTGACCTTACTAAGACCTAACCTTGATAAAACAAGTTTATTTTTATTTCTTGTATTATTACTGTTATTGGCACAGTGCCTCAAAACTGAAATCAGATTGACAGATAGACTGAGAGGCTCTAAAATTAACTTACAGGTCTAGTGTAAGTTAGAGAGTAGAGTAATTACAGACCGAGCCGATCCATATGTACCCCTCGATGTATGTCAAAGTGACAATGTATCTGTAATTGCCGTGTGGTTCCGGTAGAGTAGAATAGGACCACTCCAACTCCTCCCGTGGATGTCGTACAAGGCGACTAAGGGAATACATTATAAAACATCAATCAGGCCTCCCCAACACGTCTGGCCAGCGCGGGGAGTGTAGGCCAAATCCTCCGTCTGTCTCCGGCAGATGAGAGAGGGTTGTACTCCTGCAGTGGAGACAAAAATAACCTAATGATGATCTGTAATTGTTGCACTGTTGGCAATCTAAAGGTTGCAGTGCAGGTGTTCGTCGACGACAATGCCCGCATAGTATCAACTTACATTTCCGTTTTACCGCTTCCTGGGTGTTAAAAGTCAGCAAAGTATAGGTACGTCGTATACAACGGTGCGGGTTTCGTCAATAAATTTTATTTTTAATTTTTATCTGCAATAATATCTCAAAAGTAAATGTTTTCCTAGAATATTCATATTTTTACCATCATTCCCTGGAAATTTTTGATTCATTTCCCAAAATTTAGATCAAACGGTTCAGTGGTGTTAGAGTTATCCGCCGAACAGTCATCACTACACGGGTTTTCATGGATCCTTATTTACTAATTTTATTTGTATATTGTAATAAATATATATATCGGCGTGTATACCCGACTTTTAGTTCTAGTCTATTATTATTTCTGTTTGTATGTAATGTTGCACTGTATGTGTTTTGTTGCAGCCAATAAAGGATTAATCTATTCTAAGGATTAATCTATTCCCTGGCTATTCAACGTGGTAACGCAGCCAGCGTCATGGGCACCTTTGAGCCGGGGACGAGTCTTTATTAGATCTATTCTAATACAAATTTTAAAATTTTTAAAAATTAGGCTAACTGGCGTTGAGTGAAGAATATGAACAATGTTTCACTCGATTGTACAAATTGAGTCGACATATTCAAAAGCTCTGTTGGTTAAGTTGTTCGGATGTCGGCATCTAATCCCTAGAGGTCGTGGTTTCGATTGGATTGTGAACTTTTCTTGTGAACTGTTTCCGTAAAGTTTCATCATCAGGTTATTTTTATCTCCACTGCAGTAGCACACCCTCTCTCATCTGCCGGAGACAGACGGAGGATTTGGCCTACGCTTCGTAAAGTTTTTTTTTTAAATTACATGTCTAGTTTACATAGTTCTTTGATTATTATATTTAGTTTTACCGGACTATGGAATTCAAAAGCAGGCTTAGGATTAAACTTACTGGTATACTGTACTGGCTTTAAACCGCTCGCATAACTTTAGAATTTTTATTCAACTTCTATAAAAAAATAACTGTTGATTTAACTAAGGTCTTGTTAACCATGAACAGTCATCTTAACCCCATACGAGCGCACCAAGATCTTGTTCCCTTAAACTGACTCAACTGGATCTTGTTTCAAACGACCATAAAAATAATTAGGTATTGAACAAGACAAAATGCCCCTTATTTCTTGTTCAGTTGGAATCAAACTAACTAGCTCTAATATTACTATCAAATGCCAGAAACACTAAACTTACAAGTCGATCAATAGCCATTCGTTTCACCACAACACCTAGCCCCATAGTTATACGGGGGCGCAACACGCACTGCCGAAATGTCGCTGAATAATTCATGAAACGAACGCCACCTGCCGTCCAACCGACACACTACTAACATTTGTTGCCAGGAATCACATGTAAATATTTAAATGTTAGTGACAATGTGACGTTGATAAATCTATATCGATAGTGGAAAGATACCTAAAGCCAAAGCGGTTCTCGGTAGAAAATCGACATACCTCACTCGCAAAATAAAAGCACTACGTGATTATTCGTTTTAATAGACGATTCGATGTATACGCTTCTACAACAAACTACCAAAGGAAATCTTAAATATGACGGACAGAAAGTTTAATATTCACAATAAAAACCAACTTTGTAAGAAAGCCTATTATAAAATAAACGATTATTTGAATGACAAAGATGCCTGGTATTAATGTTAATTCAGCTTCGCAAAATCTTGATTAATTGTATGCAAACTTGATTTTTAAAAGATGTGTTGCGTGAAGTTTGTTGCGCCGTTT
Organism: Esperia sulphurella; assembly: GCA_947086405.1. Classification (NCBI taxonomy): domain Eukaryota; kingdom Metazoa; phylum Arthropoda; class Insecta; order Lepidoptera; family Oecophoridae; genus Esperia; species Esperia sulphurella. The sequence continues at coordinate 16,352,322 of OX352260.1, forward strand.
CTTCTTCACAGCGCTAACACCTAGGAAGCGGTAGTCGATAAAAAAAATGACGTGTATAAATGTACCAAGTGTACTCATATGCAATAAATGATTTTGACTTGACTTTGACTTTGATGGCATATTCGAACTGACTTTTTCGTGTTCCATGTCAACAAAGTTCCTCATACAAAACGAAATACATTGTTTTTTTTTTGTCAAAAAGAAGCTAAAGGTTTATTCGCAGCCATCAGTGCAGTCACAGCATCGGATTCGTTCCGTCTCAGTGTTTTTTAGATGTGCCAAAGGAATACATGCCAATTTATGTCCTGATGCAATAGCATAAGGTATATTTTAAGAAGTTTCTTAAATCTCACGGAACTGAACTGACATTGCAGTGAAGAAAGGACCACTGACGCATAATGCATAACGGATCGACAGCCTTTACTGCATTTAAAATGTGATAATCTTCACGTCGACATGTTAATGTTATTTGTAAGAAGTTGGAAGTGAGGGTAGAGTTTGGTTTTACCTAGTTAACATTACCAAAACTAGGAAATGAAATGATACAATTTCTTCATATAAAATTTTGCTAAAATCTTTAGGTCTTCTAACATAATATGTTAGGACGTTCGAGAATACAATTTCTCTTGCTAAAATCCATTGTTCTCCTAACATAATATGTTAGGAAGTTGGAGGATACCAACGATCTCTATGTACTACTAGATGGAGCGTTCCAAACAATCGCTCTGGTCCACGCAAGTAGCCACAACTCTTTCACATTCACTTTGAAACTTGTGCAGTTACTACTCAGAACATTTAACTGCGTAGTAACTGCACAAGTTTCATTGTGAATGTGAAAGAGTTGTGGATACTTGCGTGGAACAAAGCGATTGTTTGGAACGTCTTGTCAAAATCCTTGATCTCCTAACATAATGTGTTAAGAAGTTGAAGTTGATCTAACCAGACTTCTTCTCTAGGAATAAATCTAATAATAATTATTTATCATCGTTGTGCTACTCCACAGTTTTGGTAGAATTTCGAATGTTACTAACTTGAACAAAACAACGTCACATTCACAACCAAATATATACATGAACCAGTTCTTTTCTTTCTCTTTTCAAATAAGAAAACATCCGTTTGTCACAAGTCGGTTGAAGACAGTTTTGACATTAATGCGAGATGATTATCTCCATTGTCCATTCTCTTCATTCTTAATTCTTACCATATAAAGGTTATATTTCCTTGACAATATTGTAGTCCAATTTGATTCGACAGCTCAAAAATTCAAATTCGAATTCCGCCAAAACGTGTTCCATTCCATTTAATACAATGTCGTTGACATTCATTCAGTCTTAAAACATTATTTCTTTAAATCTAAACCTTATACCTTAGACCTTCGTCCAAAACCCTAAAATAAGCGAAATGTAAAGTAACCTATACCTTTGCTTTTTGTTCGCCGACCCCAAGTTTCGCGAGTCGAGACGTGCATTCGACATTTAAAAAAGCTCCAGAAGAAATCTTAAATTCAATAGTAATTTGGCGTTGAATAGGTAGGGAGAGGATAATGGACCAAGTCGTACGCCCTGTTTTTGCGGTGTTGTACTCGCAAATTCTTGCATGCTTTATGTAATAAATTCATACTTGGAGATATCCCTTCAGCCGCTAAATTTATTTCACCAAAAATTGTTTAGTTAGACACCAAAACTTAGACAGCGGCTGACATTCCAACCGGTGTGTGTAAAGTCTGGTTTCAGAACGCAGCATGGTGTCTGCCCGAATATGGCGGGAAAGAATGCGCGCCAAGATTCTAATTACACAGTCAATTTGGTACAGCGAGAAATATGAGTTATTGCCTACCCGTAACCGAGATGCAATCGGCCATTTTTAATTTTTTAACAAAAGCTTTTTATTGATGGCAAATATGAACAGATTTTGCATAAGAATTGGTATTTTTATATATTCATAAGTTATTAGGCGGTGATTGCAACATAATGAAGGTTTACTAGTATTCTAATGACATTCTCTTTTTGAATTAAAATACGATTGTTATGATTTTTTTGTACTTGCAAATTATTCAAGGCTAATTTTTCAATAAACCATAACCATTGCATAACAATAAAGAATATTAACAATTTTCGCTTTAACTATATTGCATACCGTTATTTTTACGTTATTTATAAAATAACTATAAACATCTGGAAAGAGTATTACAGATAACCATAAAGTTATATGGTGATTGGAACGATTTAACGTATTACGAACGCACTACCCCAGATTCTCGATTCTCTATGGTCAATACATAATATCGACATAATACCGTAAAGTTCATAACTAACGGATTGACATATATACAATGTGGTTAAGAAAATTGTATAGGTATATCTGTCTCTGATTTACTAAAGTAATATCAGCAAAATTAGATATCATTAAAAATGCGCCTGAGGCTGTATGTAACTGGTCAAATTTGTATCGCCCAAATACTAGTACGTTCCTTCACAATAACAGAAACATATGTAAGTCTCGGAGTTTCTTATTCTGGAGTTCAATGTCAGATAATGATGTATATTAATGTAATGGATAGTCAAGTGTAACGCCTAATATATTCAGAAGTGTATTAAATATATTTTTATCTCCAATACAAAAGAACATATATCGTTGCTCAACCTAAATCAGTTACGAAACTCAGTCCTGTAAGCAGCCGAAAGGGAAAAAACACACATGGACCTTTTTCTAACAAACGGTCCATTTAATTTCTGACCATAAAATAAAATCAAGCACTTTCACACTATTATCGTAATTATCCTAATCAGCACAACCTACTTTTTCTCTGGCATAATATTTTCTACCCAAAGGTTGTCTGGAAAAAAAGCGATAAGACCGCTAAATTGTCCTATTTCTAACTTTTATAACTTGTAACTGTATTTGTTTATGCAATAAAGTGTATTGTATTGTATCGTTTTGAGTCATTATTATTTGAATAATGAATGAATATATTTAATTCGAATTTAAGCATAGAATACTTAGTAATACTACGTACTTAAAGTCTTTGGTTAGTAGTTATAATTAATTTGCCAATAATTTAAGATTCTAGAAAATTAACAAACACAATTGTTAATTTACACTACAAAGACTTTAAGAACGTAGTATTATTAAGTATTCTATGCTGTAAGTTCGAATTAAATATATTCATTTATTATTCAAATAATGATGACTACAAAACGTAACAATGTGGTAACAACCATGACAATCTTCAGAAAAAAATAGACAAAATAAGACGCCATTAAAAATTATAAAGCAACGCATACAGTCTCATCGTGCAAAAACAGGACTAAACACTTAGATAAATCAAAAATTAAACGACCGTACATATATCACTAAAAGTAGCCCAATTTAGTAATTTTGTATAAATAAATAAATCATATTTTTGCGTTTAATTCAGTAGATTTTTTCCCCGATGTGTAGTTTCAATTATCTTTGACCATATTGTATAAATTGTCGTGGAAAAGGCCATGTCCCAGATGGCTGCAGTCTTATATCGAGTGGCAAGCCATTGACAATAGAAAGCGAATGACCATGGCAATTTAGACAAACAGGTGCTATTCCTAATAACAACTGTAGAATCTACATTGTAGTTGACATAAATTGCAATGGCTACTAACGGTATATGTAATACCCATGTCATGAGATTGGAATAGGCGTGCCTTGTATCGAATTGAAGTCACGAGTTAGCACTAACTTCATCGATATCTATCGATGTAATTCAAAAGTTATATCGATAGAAAGTTATCTGCAAGTTCATTAAACTAAATATACTTAAGTGTGCGCCAGAAATATTAATAAAATAAATTAAAAGTATTACATGCATTAAAATTAAATATATTTTACATATACTTACTTGTTCCCGGTGAATATTTATTTAAAAGTTGTAAATTGTATTACTTGACATTCTATAATATGTCATCATCATCATCAGATTATTTTTGTCTAGGAGCACAACGCTCTCTCACCTGCCGGAGACGGACGGAGGATTTGGCCTACACTCCCCGCGCTGGCCAGACTGGTTGGGGAGGCCTGATTGATGTTTTATAATGTATTCCCTTAGTCGTCTTGTACGACATCCACAGGAAGAGTTGGAGTGGTCCTATTCTACTCCACCGGAAACCACACGGCATAATATGTACACAGTAAATAATAAGAATTTTTATTTTAAACTACACCATTAGGTACCATTTTATGGGAACTGAAACTGATTACATACAAAATAGACTACAGAAATTAAATAAAAATGACTTCGCGTAAAATCTTAACAGCAATAGACAACCAATCCAAAGCCCTTGCAGTCCTAACCATAAACGCAGTGAGTCAAAATCTTCCTAGTCTAAAACGACGTAAGTGCCAAAAAAAATCGAGCACATACCGCACTAATGGGTTAGATGGCTTTGACTTTAATTAAGGTTTGTACGGCAGCGTAGACAACCACTTAAAAAGGAATGGTCTATTTAGTGGTCTTTTGAGGAACCACTATGCAAAAGTTTGTAGACCCAGAGCAAAAGCTTTGCTTTCATTCCGTCTGTCTTAGTATACTTTTATACACAAAGAAAGACTTTTAATCGGTGATCAGTCGTAATAAAATCGGATTAATCAGTCAAAAGGGAAATAGACCTGACAGGCATGAAAGTATCTCAATATTTAAAAAAAAAATGTATCCCCAATAATTTTAGGTCTGGTATGGTCATCCTACATTTCATGACGTATATGATACGTCATTTTATTTACGTCTAACGTTGGTTATATTTTGAAATAAATGGAAAAAATTATACATCTACTATTACTATACTCTCTTAATGGCCACCGATTACTCAGCTGAGAAAGCTAGTACCTGATCAGTGATCACCGATTAAAAGTATCTTCGTATATGTATATACCTAAGCATATATTTTACTTTGGGGACCCTTCTTATCTTCTCAGGGGGCTAGAAAGACCTGGCGACACTTCGACCCTTCAGGATCTTTTTTTGCCAAACCCCTGACCACCAACGGTGCCCCAAGCCAATTTGGTGGACTTCACATACGCCTCAGAATTTCTTCTTTGGCATATTCCTTACGATGTTTTCCTTCACCGAAAAGCCTGTGGTATTATAACAGCAGGCATATCTACAGACTGGGCTTATCCTCATTAGCGGTAAAATTACTCTTTGCAATATCATAATGTAAAACCACGTACAATATGTTTGGTTAGCCAACATACATGCCGCATACACCAGCAACACAGATTACACATAACGGATTGTGTCAACAGTGACAAATGAACAAGTCGACTGTCATCCGTCATTTTCGCCAATTAACGTATGAAAGTGGATGTGAAATCATCTACTATGTAAGCATTTGGCGTTAATGAATAGGTGTGATAAGAATGGTCATCAGACAAACATAACATCATCATCAGGTTATTTTTGTCTCCACCACAGGATCACAACCCTCTCTCATCTGCCGGAGACAGACGGAGGATTTGGCCTATACTCCCCGCGCTGGCCAGACGGGTTGGGGAGGCCTGGTTGATGTTTTATAATGTATTCCCTTAGTCGCCTTGTACGACATCCACGGGAAGAGTTGGAGTGGTCCTATTCTACTCTACCGGAAACCACACGGCAAAAACATAACATACCTATTAAAAATATATACATATATACATACATAAATTGTACAAATTCCCTAGTGGGAATCGAACCCACAACCTCTGACTCTCGAGTCCAGTGACCAAGTCAACGAGGCAGTAAAATAAGACGCAAAATTAACATTAACTTCTTGAGCGACTATATATACCTGATATTATCTGAGTGGACTCATACACATATCTGTAGTCTTTATAAATATTAACAGAAGCTTGTAATCAATCATCAAAAATAATCCATTAACTGTGACCACGACTATATCGAACTTTGTTATTTGTTCTCTTTAAAACTCAATATAATATTATTCAATCAATGTAAGTCTCGTTTTATTTTATTCACAGGTCAAAAATGCTGAAGTGGGCTGTGTATGGCAAAAAGAACCAAGACGATAGACCAAAGCCTGAAATTGAGACCGAAGAACGAGAACCTTATAGCAATGGTCCATATAACAACAAAACCAGAAGATCTTTGGACGCTGAAGCTGTCAAGAAAAGTAAAAAGCCTAGTAGATACCAAAGAAGGTCCCTAGGATCGACTGCTAGAAAAAACAGTGTCAAAAATGTTGATAAAGAGAACATTAATAACTACGTAGGAAATACACCAAATTTTTACAAAGAGGGCTTTGTCAAAAAACCTGAAGTTCTTGCTCTAAAGGACGTTAGCAATATCACACCTACCTCTGTGACCCCAATAAAGAAATTTGACAGAAGACGATACTATCTGAACGGTTCTAAAGATGATATTCCTCCAGATCTACCACCAACACCACCAACTTACAGCAGAAGAGTAAGAGAGGCAAAGAAAAGGAAACTGGAAATGACAAGCAGTAGTACCGAAGTTTTTAGAAGAGATAGTTGTGCTTACAAATCAGAAAGAAAAATCAAACACGTTGACAGAAGTTTGTTAACTTCTCCAAAACTAAGTCATAGCACTTCTGAACCCTCACTAAATGAATTATCTGATAGATTAAGTGCTTCAACAAGTAGCAGCCTACATTCATTGCGTTTAGGAAAGCAGTTTAATACTAAACAAATAAGCACAACCAAAACTACAAGTGAAGGACTAGTTGAAATCGAATACGAGGAAGACTTAGTTATCAATTGTATAGAGAAACCTTTAACTATGAACAAAGCTGTTATAGAAAAAACTACTTTGCCCATATTTGGTCACCATATTTTTATGGAAAATCCTCTATACTTCAATAAAACTGAAGGTGAGACGAATATAAGACCGTTGAAAAGAACTAGAAAGAAATCTAATGAATTTGAAAGTTCATTCAAATCCCCTTCTGTAGACAAACGAGATGTTCATACGCTAGTTAGAGATGGTTGTTCACCAGTCTCAGTAACGCCTCTATCAACGAAATTAGCTGCTCTTAGATTCAGTACCATGAGCGCGCACAGCAAATCTCAAAGGACTGCGTTCAAAAATGATGTCACTGAATATTTTCCAAAAATAGAAAATCCTTTTACTATTCCTCTAAGAGATGAGGAATGTTCTACTGAAATGGAAAATAAGTTCATTTTAACCAAGGACTCAGTAACCAATGTGACCGAATCAACAGTTTCTACAACTGCGATGGGAGATTTAACTCTAGAGAAAATGATTGAAGACATAATAAAGAGCACTAAGATTGTAAAATCAAGAAGAAGAGTTTTGAATAAAGATATGACTGATAGAACACCTGTTGATGATGAAATCCCTACATTGGATGCTGTCAAGGACTTGTTCGTAAATCCTCAAGCAGAAAATAAAGCTAATTTGATTAAAGAAGCAAGATATGTTAACTTATCAAGAGAAAACTCTGTATCTCCCAAAAGTAGTCCAACCAAAAAGATGATGCCAATCCACAGAGTAAACGAAAGACTTCTAAAGAATTTACCAATAGGATGTTTTATTCTAGATGATGGAGACGGTTACAATGAAAGGGAAGTACGAACACCGGACAGTTTTGTTGAACCTAAGCCGAAATCTAAATCAAATGAGCGTTCAATTAAATCACTCAACAGATCACAGTCAATGAATGCATCTTCTATGGCGAAACAATATCAAGATAGTATTTCATCAGAATCAAATCCAGATATATTCTCTGCAGCAAGAGACGCAAATCTCAGACTTAGAAGACAGAGATGTATTCGGAGAAAGAAATCCACAGTAAGCAACGAGAGCATGTGGAAGCAGAAAATGTCAAAACTTGAAACATCATCAATTCTTACATTGGAAATGGGTATGCCCAGTCCAACAACTGCATTACAAAATGTTTCACTGTGTGAACCTATTGGTTCCTCTTTCAACTGTGTAGCATCTTCTTATGACAGAGGTTTAGAACAATTCCCGGATAACGCTTCTATCAGATCAAATGTGTCGCACAGTAGTCTAATGCCTCATCATAACTCATATGATCAAAATAAGAAATCACGAGAACTCTTTGGTCTTACACTAGAGAATGGTATTCCAAGTCCAATCACACCAGTCCCTAATCTTAAAAGATCCAGTAACGTGCTGAGTGACGACAGAGCACATAAAACCAGCAAAATTGATGAAGACTTGATCCCAACTGATGCCTATACACCTGTGATTGAGCACAAATCTTCAAGAAGATGTTTGACATACTCACCAGAGGAATGCAGCATTAACAGCAGCGAGGAAAAAAGAAGAAGTGTGGCCAGTAATCGCTTGGAACGGAGCTGCGATCGCTTCCAAACGCCTAAAGGGACCATAGATTTGGAAATTACGATGAGAAATGACGTAATCGACGTGCACGGTGAGTGGTGACTGTCGATCCTTCTGTTCTACTTATTTATTAATTTATTATTTACAGAAATAGATGATTAATTGTTTGCTTTATTTTGCAGTTATTCGCTGTAAAGATCTTCAGAGGTCTTCTGGGAAGACAGATGACATTAATGCTTATGCAAAGGTAAAATACAAGTCATAAATTTTCATGTTGATTCTGTAATTTCTCCTTACATCTCCTAATTTGGTTCATGTTTCACGTAGGTTGTCATCAGTGGCGCAACAGAGAACCAGTCGCTACCTTCACAGAGATCAATCTTTCAGAGGACTTCGGTACTCTACGGGAAAAGAGAGCCAGAATTCCAGAGGCATTTGAAACTGCCTCTTCCGACTTCTGTCTACGATCATCAGATGCTTCACATCTCTGTCTGGCACAGAGATAAGAAATATAGGTAAGTACCCCTCAGACATAACATAGCTATACTCGTATAGATGACGGAAACAAATGCTAATTTAAAGAGTGAAGAAATTATGCAATTTTCCCTCAGAGGCAGGTTCGAAATATTGCGATTCCAGTGAAATAAAAATATCAAGAAGAAAAAACTTAACATAAAAGAGTAACTAAGGGTAATAATGAAGTAATAGTGCCTCACCTTAAATTAATTGAGCCTACGATACCCATCAAAAATGTAGAGGATGGTTCTTCCGTATGACCTACTATGAATTACAAGCCAAATTCAACCCTAGGATAAGATACAAATAAAAGCTCTAGACTAGTAAGTCAGACAAGCAATCAATAAGTTCAGACTATCAAAAACTCTTAAGGGACTAAGTAATGTACCGCATAACAAACAAACACGTCCCCTAGCTAACAATAGTTACATATCATCGTTAGGGGAGACTGAAGGCATTTTTCACTTTTCCTCTGGCGTGTTCCGTTCTCATACATAAGATATTGGGGAGTCGTGACGCGAGGCTCGAGGGTTCATGCGCAGAGCCATCGATTGCGACCCGGCGCAGTCCCGGGCAGTTGCGTTTGGAACTCGACGCGATAGACGTACCACTTCGCGATCACACCTTTCAAAAAATACGCATTGGAAATTAGTGCCGTGTGGGATATGCCGTGTGTGTAATCAATCAGGGTGTGTGCTTCGTTGTTTTTAAGGTTTTTGTTGTTGTTCAATTCTGGTGCATCGGACAGTAGATAGGAGTCACGGTAAGGGTTTGAATGATGGACGTGAATCTTTTGTGTTAATTTTGGATATTCATCTGATTTTCACTTCCCTTTCTATCATATCGATCTGTCCATAAATCTACATATACTTTGACTACATTTTGAAATAAGTAAATAATATTTTCATAAAACGTAATAAATAAGTACCTAATATTATAATTCTACTGGAAAAAGAAAACATAATTATTAATCTCTTAAAGAAAACTATACCAGACAATGAAGTTTTAAACTACACATACATAAAATCATAATGTAAGGATCACAATCATGTGAATATAACATAAACATTATTAATATAAAACTAAGTGTTAAACTACAAATAAATAAAACCTGTACCTCTTGACCCAATTCTCGAGCAAGATAATATTACAGCAAAAACACCTAGGTTGAGCTCTAGCTCAACATAGATACGAAGAAATACTATACATAGGTAGGTATACTTACCTTATAATTTATCGAGACTGAAAAGCAAGGACTTACTTTTATGATGAATCTAGAAAAAACATGAAGATGCAGAAAGGAATAATTATTATGCAACTCCGATTATTTCCAAATCATATATAAGTTAATAAAATATTAATTATTATTAATAACTTAACCATTTCATATAACAAACCACAATGGGACTGGTCTTAAAATTTACAAACAAAATAAACATAATGAAACTGTACTGCAGAAAGTGCTACAAAACTTAAAAAGTTGTTAAACAGCTTTGAATAAAAATCAAACATGAACACAGTTTGCATGAGCAGCATATTTACTAGTAGAAGATTCTAGTAGAAAGTGTAACTTAATCAGGGACCTTCGGCGTCATCAATTACAATTAAATTTATGAAAAGAGTTTCAGCAATAGGAGCTGCTGGATTGCGGATCAAATAGTTAGAGCCAATAGTTACAGACACATGAGGCATTCCGTTACATATGTATTGAAGACTACCTCATAACCTAATTGATGACGCCTAAGGTCCCGGACTAAGTTACCACTTTCTACTAGAACCTTCAATGTGAAAATGTTGATGCTCATGCAAACCATGTGCATGATTTTTATTCAAAGCTCTTATACAGCTTTTAAGTTTTGTAGCACTTTCTGCAGTACAGTTTCATTATGTTTATTTTGTTTGTAAATTTTAGGACCAGTCCCATTGTGGTTTGTTATATGAAATGGTAATAATTTCGAAAGCCATTGACCTCATCCTTAGCAGTAGGTAAATAGGTCAGCGGTCAATATTTCCTTCATGACACCACAGAAACTCTGCATGACAAAAATGTAGATGCAATGAAGCATCAGGGGGCTGTGGATCGACTGGCGTTGTGCCAACTTATCGGGAGAGTTGGAAGTTCGCGTCTCGAGGAGAGACTGAGACGTAGACGGTTCGAGAATGAACATATACATACATATATATGTATACGTAACAAATAAACTTAGGAGTATTTAGGTCAGAATATAATATTCATCTAGGAAAAAATAGGTCACCGGTAGTAACATAAAATCAATAACATTAAGTTTTCATAGATTTTCACCCATGTATATGTTTCTACCAACCAGAAAATACTTTATTTATACATACACTTGTCGAATACCAAACTAGGGTTTTCACATGTACTTTGGGAATTAAACTATAGGACAATTCACAAAGAACAAGTTGTACAAAATCGTCTGTGTTCAGTGGGGATTGCAACCACGACCTCCGTCAACGAGACGGTCAAATATCAATATTGATGTATTCCGATTTACTTAAACGGTAAGAGAGATACAATAAAATGCCGTAGCAGTTTTCAAGATGAACAAGGACTAATATACGAATAGGAATAAATTCATTCAAAAAGTAATTTTGAAGTTGATAATTTAGGAATAGGCATTCGCAGGTATAGGCAAAATACAATGGTTTATATTATTATTATATTCGAGACCTGAGTGTTTGAACCCCACTGCTATCCTTGTCTTGTAGTAGTTATTCATCATCATCAGGTTATTTTTGTCTCCATTGCATGAGCACAACCCTCTCTCATCTGCCGGAGACAGACGGAGGATTTGGCCTACACTCCCCGCGCTGGCCAGACGGGTTGGGGAGGCCTGATTGATGTTTTATAATGTAGTAGTTATTACCGTCAGGTAATCCTAACTGTAATGCAGTTTGTTACCAGAAAGTGCTCTCTAGTTTTTAAATTACTCTATTTGTATAGTTTCGATATCAAACAGAAAAAAAGTAGTTTTATTGTACAATACTCCTACGTATTTTTAGTAGACAGTCGTATCTTTCATACTAAATATATGGGAAGACTAGCTGTTGCCCGCGACTTCGTCCGCGTGGACAACTTAACATCACAAATTATTATGTATTTCCTACTTACTTGATATTTTGGACAGTTCACACAATATCTTTATAAATTGTAGCCTATGTGTTATTCTGATGTATAAGCTATATTATTGTAAAGTTTCATTAAAATCCATTCAGTAGTTTTTACGTGAAAGAGTAACAAACATCCATCCATACTTACAAACTTTCGCGTTTATAATATTAGTAGGATACGTCGTTCTTCTACCAAGGGTACAAATAAGTCAGATAATAAAATAATATTTATGTTAGTCTACTGTATTAGTGATCGTAATAAGGGGTATGCCTGTACGGTTGCCGGTTTTGAATAAATGAATATAATTTAACTATCGATCATTTAGTCAGCTCAGTAAAATCGATACAACACACAAGCACCACCTAATAACACGTTATTTTAAGCAAATTTCACTAATTAGTACAATTTCGTTCAGTATCAGAGACCTGCAATGGAAATTTACGGATTCCGAGTTACAAATTATAAAGTAGAAGTTGTTAACCATACAATCATTTAGTTTTCTGTGACCTATATTGTACGTTATTGCGTACAAGTACATACCAGGGCTGTGTTGAACCGAAATGGTTGTATGATTGATATTCGTGCCTTGGTTCCGTGAGCTTAAGCCCAGGCTCTTTGCCAATAACGTTTTCTAAGCGTTAACTTTGCCTCTAGACTGGATTTGAATATATAATAACTGAGTTTTGTGTACATATTCCAATTAGTGTTAATAATAATAAACTACAGACTAAACGTCCGAACAACGAAGAGTATAAATGTTCGTATGATGAATATGAATGTTTGTACCCAAGTCTTGGATGTTTATATATTTATTTAAGTATGTCTATCCGTTATCTAGTAACCATAGCACAGGCTCTGCCTAGTTTGGGACTGAATAATTGGGTGAATGTCTGACATATTTATATTTATTTATTATATTTATAAATCAGCCGTCCGTGTAATTAGGACGATATTCTTTGGAATAAACAGACCAGAACCAATGGTGCAGTTTGAAATTACATTTAGGCCACAGACCTCTAGTATTGCGATCAGCAACACGTCTGACCACAGTGGCCTTATGGGCAAGGCATATGACCAGCGGACAGAAACATTCTGATGATAATCAAAACCAACGCATATTATGGAAGAGCACATGTAGCTCAATGCCAGGTTTCGTGTTGTGGTACTCTGAACAGAAGAGTCTTAAGGGTTGCTGTCTTTGGGTGTAGTAAAGTCAACAAAAAGTCACAGTACAAGCAAATATGTTTAATGATTTCATGTCAACACGTGTCAAATTAACAATTAAATATATTTTAACGTTTATGCAGATCATATGTTAAATATCAATTGCAGTCGTCATCTATTTGTACATACTTACACACATGTATAAAAAAGAAATGTAAAGGCGATTTAGCTATACCGCTGTGAGCCTTCCTGTGTAAACCTATTCCAGCGTAAAACATCCGAAGTGGAACACTGTTAAGTTATGTTGACATTGTTCAAACGACTGTTTGGTCACGGCATCGGCATCACTTTCCCGGCGCATGCAAGTGGACTAACAAAGTTACAAAGTGTAGTCCAGTCGTAAAGTAATACAGTTTATTTATCCTAGAAGTATGACATTTATTTTTGAGTCATAAAATGCAGATGGCGATAGAACACAAAGTGTTACGTATACACAAATTATATATTTATGTTTTGAAAAGCTTATCATAAATTTTCTAATATTTTTATGCAACAATTATCCAGAATTTTTTGTATCTCACACAGCAGTAAACATGTTTAAGAACAGACTAGACAATGACTTAAAAGAAAATAACTTAGTCTACTACTGATATGGAAGCACTACAGTCAAGGGTTGCAATCATACCTCCCCAGGGACAAAGCTTCGGTGTGTGTACCCAGGAGAGCTTTGAGTCTCCCTGTATGCCCCAAAAATTGCCTCTTTGACGGTTTCTTCGGCTTCTTTATTATCATCCTGTCAATATCCATGGTTGGACAAAGGCATCCGTTTATGCAACATACATGCCCGTAATGACCAGCGTGATGGGTCGACGTATTAGTATTTCGCAATGCTGCCCATCACCCATAGAAATAGTATCAAGATAGAATGGTGAATTAGGCGCGACTCGCGTGTCAACAATGTGCAAAATATTGCATTAACTATCAAACGCTTACTCGTTTCGCACCGAGTTAAGGTCGGATAAACATCGACAAAAATCAGCAAAAGTGCCATATTGCACTGTTTCTAACTGCATAACTATTACGGTCACTTTTCTAGTGATGACCTATAAAATCAATACATAAACGGTACATAAAGCGTGCGCGGGAGGGGCGCGTTGTGTCCAAAAATCGACACGCGCGAGATTGAAATGAACAAACGGCTAACCATTCCATCTTTTTCTGTGGCATCGCCAGTTTAAATTTTTATACCGCCATTGTTCGTAATAAAAAGCTGAATTCTTCACGAACACTTAATTGAAACTGACAGTTAATCAATTACTTTCGATACATTCGTTTAACGAGTCCAACAATAAACAAACAGTACGAAATTGACATAAAAATAAACACCATGTCGATACTAAAATCTGTAACAAAGCAATACACCCCTAAGTATATAGTTTTATTCCCTCTCGCGGAGGCGTTCGGTAAACCCATGAAACGCGGAACAGCCTGTAGATCGTAAACTAGCCCCCGGGGGTGCGTCAGCCCCCTTAAGTACGGTTAGCTTTTATTTGCACTACGGTTTACTTGGTTCCAAAAATGGTTTTCTGGTAAGTTCTTAATAAATTGGCGAGTATAAATTGGTTCAACACAACATTTGTTCTCAACTAAAAAAAATAGAGATGGAGAGGTCGTCTGAAAGAAATCGCTTTAAAGCAATAAAACCTTGGTGGTTATGATAACCACCAGTGTCAATATTATTTTCTTGTGCATTTTTTTATTATTCAGATAAGTACTTATCTATCTAGGCAAATTGATCACGTGACTAAAACATAAAATTTTGTTATTAGTCAATGTTTGATATAGGTATGTTTAAAACTTCAGCTCAGACAGACAGATCGACGGTCAAAAAAGCTTCTCTATAAGGATTCCGTTTTGGCGAAACCCTACAAATTGGAGATTTGAACCCTATTGAAAAGATCCAGGACGATTAAAATTCCAAATTGATTTAGTGATCAGATGAATTATTGCTACAAAACAGCAATATATTCATCATCATATCAGACCTTAGACGTCCACTGCTGAACATAGGCTAAATGGCAATGTAGAAAGGTTCTAATGCTATAGCATTACTGGCTAGATGACTAACCAGTGCAGTGAGTGGCTAATGAGGTATTCCAACAACTTCAGGGTGGAAGTCCACTTTACATCTCATGCCCAGGGCAAAGAACACTAAATATTACTACGTAAAGAGTGACAGTCACCCTCCCCCGCTAGTTTAACGCCGCCCGCTAAATAAAGCACGGCTGGCAGTATAATACAGATTTACTACGCCAGCGCTCTATATAAGTTAGAAAAACAAGCTTATATTGTTGAGAATTACGTTGTGCCTCTCTCGATCGACTATGTTCGTAAGCTGGGTGCAGCAGCCCTTTGCTATTTATTTAGTAGTCAGCTACAACCGCAGGTGTTCACGTAAATACCTCATTCTCTCTATCCCTAGTTCCCTCCCTCTCTTCGTCCCCCCTCTTCCCACCCTCTCTGTAAGTCATAGTTTCCGAACTTACAATGCTCTTAATCCTGCCTAACATCATAATGGGTTCGATTCTAAAGGCACACAATTAAAATTTGACAGCACTAAAATTAATTTCGTCTTTATCTTCATAATACCGTGTGACAGGGATAGGAACAATTTTAGTGCTGTCTAATTTTAACATTGTACCTGCAGAATCAGGCCCATTATACGTTTTTATTGCTAATTGAGTGAGATGATTGCTATATAATAAATACTAAATAAAAACTTCATCCGAGTTGGGTCTACTTTATAAATACTTATACGTGTCAAACAAACACACAAAAAGTATAAAAATGCCTCATATTTGGCAATATTTTCTATGTACAGACAAAGTTCACAGTTTATTATTATATTTATAGATTTATCTCTTCGTAACTAACATTTCCTTCCCCACCCTTCTAACCTTTAATCTAAAATATACAAAGTCATACCATAAGTCGTTTTAAGTCGGAATATTTTTAACTAATGTTTACTCCCACCCCTTAATGTTTGCCCAGTAGCCCTAGCCACCCACTTCGTAGGGTTGTCACGTCGAATTAATTAAAATAACAGTTATTAAACCCGCTGTTGTTAGAAAGAATTTTCAAGGCCTTAAATAGTACACCACCACTGCAATCTATGGTATCGGTACTTTACAAAATCTGTCTGTATGGGAAAAAGACATAGCCTATCTCGCTCTGGCCTTTATAATTGCTACTTTAATGACGTCATACTACGTAGATCCAGTCTTCACGCTTTCCTTCACTGAAACACATGAGGTCTGATAGTCATAATATACGTACAAAATTACTGAAACTGATAGCACGTCACAACTCATTAACTGTTACACTAATTATTAATGAACTCACTAGAACATAAAAAAAAATTATGAGAATTATGCAATATTTACAGTTAGGTCTAGAACCTAACGGTTTTATCTGTACATTTATTTGTCAACCAGTCAGTCAAGCAGGCTATATTTTTTTTCTATTAGAGAATACTATTTAATTTCGTATTGTGTCAACCCTACCTAAATAGGGGAAGCAAGGGAGAGTTGGGCACATTTCCCCGTCTCTCAGCGGCGTTTTCCCTTTCAAATTATTTTTATGGTTTCTGTTTGTTGGGAAAAATGGTGCTTTCGTGACTCTGGTTTTCATTCCTCACGAAATTTATGGCACCAGTAACGGTCGCGGATTGTTTCGGTCTTTTTTCGGTTATTGTTATGGTAGTAAACCTTTTTCGGTTGTTAATTTATTATTTTAGCGTTAAGGGGCTTGTTCAGGAAATCATTTTTGAGCTATGTTTAAATTACTTATTAGATTTTAATATAGCTCTACCCTCGTTCTACGTCTTATGAATCATCTATTACATCTCATCAGGGTACTTTATTCTCCTTTGGGCCCCGACGTCCAACTTAAGTTGTCGAGTTTATCGCTTCAGTATTTTACAAACTTCTATACATATTTAATGCAAAATAAGTGGTTTACTAAAACAATTTAACAACCACACATTATAAGAAAAACCTTTTATTGGATAGAGAATTATACTCTGTCAAAGAATTCATTGCCAAAAAAAATTTGAATTTAAACCGCGACATAGTTTTTGAAAATCGTCATTTCTTTATTTTTATATATACTATTGTTATTATTATGTACATTAAGTTATGACATTGTTATGAATCTCAAACACGAGTGTAAAATTGCCATTTCGTATACTATATTTTAATTATTTTTTGACGATCACAATAACTTTTGACTTTTTACGTAAGTAAATCTATGTATTAACCTTTGCAATGTGTAATAAAGAAATCTAATCTAATCTAAGCTACTTCTTAAGCATTTTGAAAAATATCCATCGATAGAAAAGTCATTTTGCACTCTCTAACGTATTATTAGACATATTCTGATAAGAGTTTGGTGACTAAATCCTAGTTACACGCCAAACGCTTATTACTACCGTACTACCATTGGTAGTAGGTACCACGAGTGAAACGGGATATTCTGTATTCTTATTCTGTACTAATATCCGAAAAGCATGTCTATCAAGTGCCTATCAATCGAAATCCAACACGCGAACGTTTTGTGAAGCCTGCTGGGTCGGATATTAGGTAGGAGAGATAAGGGATTTATCGCCGAACAGCCCCTAGGGGGGCTGAAAAAGTTGTCAATTCGCCGCTCTGATGGGGCGCGGAGGCCGGCCCGTATTACTGTAGATGGGACTTACTTTCAGCTGATATATACTTCTTTTTGTTTGCGGTACCGTAATTTGTTTATTTGTTGTAGGTAAAAATATTTTGGAGAAAACGGAAATGTAGTTTTGTTCAATTTAATGCCGCCTCTGTTTATTTCGGATTAAGTACCTCGAATCAAAAATACGGGAGCCTTATAGCAGAGAATACTGAATATTACTACGTAAAAAGCGACACTCACCTCCCCCCGCCACTTTTACGGCGCGCGCGATATAGAGCACGCCTGGCAGTAGGTGCAACAGGGCTGCCAATGCCAAACTCTTATCAGAACATATCACGTGTCCCGTTAGAAAGTACAAAATAGTTGTTTAGTTTTACGGATATTATCCGAAATAAAGCCTCCGTCACTCGATCGAACCTACCGCGATAAATACTTACACTTTCGGACCGCCCGTACGGAGTAATAACAACGCTATGTCGAGCGCCTTAGACACATTTTTGCGAGTATTGTCTGACAGTAGGTGATTTAAAGCGTAGGTATTTTCGTTTTAATAGGGAGCAATGTATCTTGCCGTGTGGTTTCCGGTAGAGTAGAATAGGACCACTCCAACTCTGCAACTCTGCCGTGGATGTCGTACAAGGCGACTGAGGGAATACATTATAAAACATCAATCAGGCCTCCCCAACCCGTCTGGCCAGCGCGGGGAGTGTAGGTGTATCCTCCGTCTGTCTCCGGCAGATGAGAGAGGGTTGTGCTCCTGCAGTGGAGACAAAAATAACCTGATGATGAATGTATCTGATACGTAGTAACTATTTAGTAACCTAGTCTTCACCGCAGGTTAGTTGGAAGAAATTTCTTTAGAAATAAGCTCAACCTTTTGTATAATTTTCTTTTCTTTGTGTTTTTCTTTGTATGTTTATGTGTACAATAAACTATTAAATAAATAAATAAGTAATCCGTGCCGAAATGCCAGATTATTTTACAAGCTGACATTAGCATCTGTCAGTTTACTCCAGGTAATAAAGAATTTGACTTTGGCTGCGCCCAAGTCGTAAGTTTGTCAGGTAGGGCGGCGCCCTACGACGCGCCCTGTTCAGCTTTATGACCTAAGTACGCGATCACCAAAGGTCAAACCTCCTGATATTCAAACTATTGAACATGTTAATGACCTTTATTTAATTAGTGACGTATTTACTTATAAACCGGTGACGCGCATTAAGGAAGTTCATGACCATAAATCTTTTTTATTATTATATTATATTACATGTGTCTTTTTTTTCTAAGTAATAGATAATAATAGTAATAGATAGTGATAGATAGGTACATAAGTACACTTTTCTAGCACGAGTCTCGTTTTCATAGTGATTTTATGTTCACAATACAATCATCATCATCACATCAGCCTTTAAACGTCCACTGCTGGACATAGGCCTTCCCCAATGATATGTTATATTCACATGTATATCAGCATAGGTAGACTTAATGATTGTAATGAATAAGATAAATCAAAGGTAGGGCCCTGTGCCGTTGGGTTTGTTGCCACTTCTTCCCCTCGGTTATACAGGTGGAAGTGGAGTAGTGTTAGGCAGAATTTGACGTCAAAAAGAGAATAATGTATTCCAATTTTGAAAATAAATATTTTGATTTTGATTTTGAACCAAGTTGTATAAATGTTACAAAGTTGTCCAGTAAGAACCCACAACCTTCTGGCGCTCGAGTCTAATGAACAAACCACTAAGCCAACGAGACGGTCGTATTAATTCGGCGGCGGCGCTAATCTCATCATCTGAAATTTTCAAGATATCTATATTATTTTCCCGGAACAGACAGACAGTCTTATATTGTGGGCCTCCTTTGCTATTATTTCAAGAGTGAAAGGGATGTTTACGAAATAGCACAGTTTCGGAAGTAGGATTATAGGCTCTGGCAGCACTCCAAATATTTTTATTTATTTAGTGCTTTCTGTAGACTGAAGGTCGCTGTCCTGAATATGGGGACCTAATAAAAAGGTCAATTTACTATATTGTCCAATCATTTTACGATATAACCTACGATTTACGAATCTATGATTTATGTTGTAAAATTATATTATAGAGTGTATTCAGTGCTTTATAAATGGTTGGCTATAAAAGCAAAGACCGCCTTATAAGAAACGAAAAATAATGCTTTTATTCTTTTAAATATGCTTAACGGCGATCACAAGAATTTTTATCCGCATTAATGGACAGTGTTTTTTTTTTCCAAACTTAAAATATGTAAAAGAGATTGTAATACCACAAAACTTCAATTGCAAACTTTAAGAACTGTGAACTTTCATAAAATAATTAACTGCGATTTTTTACTTATATAAAACTATTTTAAAAAATCAATAAACAGCATTACAATAAAAAAAACCTGCATGAATCAATGATAATATTAAGCAAACATAATTAATATAACAAAAACACGATTATTTATACAGCCACTAAAAAAAAACATTTTCTTGTTAAGAAAATTAAGTTTTTTTTTCTTTTTATTTTTCTTATACTAGGCCAATATCATTGCATTGTAAACAAGTATATCATATTTTTATACTATTTATAACCTTCTTACTTCTTTTGAGAATAAGTGGCGAAATAAATAATGTTTGTAACTTTTGGAAAAAATCAAAAATACTTATCATTTTATATGGGAGTATCATATTCCTTAAAGTTTAAATTATTGAAACATATTTTAAATTTAGAACGAAACATGAAGTAAGTACCTAATTTGTTTAAGTGCATTTTTCATTACGTCTACTCTGATGCTCGACCATTGCGTGTTCGCTTACAATTTGTAAACTGACGTATTTTCATTTTAACTCACGATTACTGAGACAGTTTGTCAAATGGACTAAACGGGTACCCTTATAGAGAAGCTTTTATGTCCGTATGCCTATCCGCCAGACAGCTAACTCAAAAACTACTGGACCGACTGATCTGAAATTTAGAACAATGTAATGTGTAAATGTAAAATTGCCCGGCAATTATGTGAAAATTGTATGAGGAAAAATCAGGAATAACTTATTACAAATATGTGTAGTTTATGTACATATGTGTCTTAACACTAAGTTCTAGGCTGGCCAAAATTTCTCAAAGCAACAAGCTTTCCATGCTGTTATTTTTTTTTTCGCTTTTTATTGTTTTGTCAAGATTTTTTTTGTGTGTGTTCAATAAAGAGTTAGGTACATAAAAAATATTTACGGAACCCGCATATTGTGTGCGACATACACTTTGCTGATTTTTAATATATATAGGCACGGAATATTACAAGCTCAGGCACTCCCTAAAAAAGGTTGTTCAATTTCTCATAAAAGTACCTCAAAATTGAATGCAAGCCAAACTGTATCCTACGCGTCTGGAAAAAAGTTAATATTACGCTGTACCGGTAAAACACGCGCATTGGCAGTCGTACGCGATTCTCCTAGGTGCCCTGGCAGTCGGGGTCGCGCCGCGTATGTATATTTTTATACGCAAAGTGCGGAGTGAGACAGGCCTGGCATAGATAGGGTATTTTCTCATCCACACTTTTGGCACACATGCACAAATAGAATTTATGTAAGTGGGTAGGTAATATTCTCCAAAATGTCGTTTAGCAAAAAAAAGGCAAATAAGCCGGGTTTGGTGAGATAAAATTTGAATAAAACATTACTTTTGACCGAATTAAATCTGAAAAATATTTTTTATTCCTTTTTATAATTAATTCTCTTTGCAGAGATTCTCGAAAGTTCTCTGTTAAATTGTATTTTTATATCATTTTATTCATTAAGTATTTAAAAACAGATTACAACCATATTAAACTTATATTAACAACATTTTGATTCTGGACGGTAACCTAAACTATGTACAGCATGATCGGCAAATACAGAAGATTGTTACAAATATCTAGTTTTAATTGTTACAAACTCAATAAAACATAAATAAATGTGATCTATAGCTAATTATATCAAGGACTAGTTAGTCCTTGTCTTTATCACCTTGAACATTATCCAAAAGAAAAATCAAATACAATCTAAATATCTACTACAATATCTAAAAAACAATATGAATGTTCCAGTAACAACGCTTACGCGAACCGAAACCGAAAGATGTCATTTGTCTCCCAAACGGTGGCCGGACTCAGCCAAACCCGACGGGAGGACCCCCCTCCTCGCCAGCACTGCTCTCACCAGCACACGCACCGCCGCTTCCAGCTGTCCCGCAAAAATAGCCTACCGGAATGGGACCCCCCCGAACCGAGGGCCAGAAAGAACAGCCTCCCCGCAGACATTCTCGAAAGAGTTTCAAGGACGACACACAGCCCCCCCATTATCGAGGAAGAGTGACAGCAGAGTCCGTAAGTGACCCCCTTGGTGTCCCAAGTCACTCTAGCCCGCATGGACCCGCACATGTATAGAAAGGAGAAAGCCTTTATGGAACAGGCCCCGTTGCATGCTTAGAAGCTTATGTGGAACCTTTGGGGACCTTGCACGAATTCCGTATAAATGTGTGTCCTTGTATACCTACTTTAATGTTTACCTATATAAGAAATGTTACGATTTTGTGATGTATATTTTGATGGTTTACAAAAAGAATCGACAGCCATGATTTTGATGACATTGTCGACGATAAGGGAAGAGATCAACAAGATCAGCAACAATTATATCATCAAGATATACCTAATAAAAACAAAGTCTGCGACTTGACTCTTCGATTTGCATCTCAATAAAGCTAATTGGTAACTTATATTAATATCAATGAAAAACCCAAAAAAGACAGTAGTTGCATTTTCCCATTAATTTCGGCATTTGCTTAGAATATCGGAACAGATTGCAAATTATATAAAATGACCAAAAAAAGCAACCACAAATATTCTATGAAATTCTAATCTACACAAACGAATAAAAGTAATAAAATTAATAGCTTACATACATAGTTTGTTATTGGCAAATATCCAAGAGTAAGGATTAATAAAACATATAAGAATAATTAATATAAAAAAGCAAACTACTGACTGTGCATAAGAAACAAAAAAAAAATTAAAAGTATTCAATAATATATACAAAGGGCATTTAAATAAAATTGAAAATGAGGTACATATTCCTTGGAACAAAAAAAAAATAAACCAGCTGAAATGAGTTAGATTTGAAAAATATATACAAATGTTCTTTTAAATAGACGTAATATGTTTGCGGCTTGTTGGAGAAAATTAATGTTGCGCAGTAATTAGGCACTTGTAATGGAACTTTTTTACAACTACGACATTAAGGGCTAATATTCGGTTTCACACTAGTGTGTGGAGTTTAAGCGTGGACGAACATCTACCAAAGATGACACTGGCTCGGGAACCCCTACGACGGCAGTGACCTAAGAAATCGTTAAAGGGTTGGTTAAACAAATGGTTTTAGCAGATCGTCGTATCACGAGCATTTTACTGCTGAGAAAGTGAAGATTCCGAAAGGTAGCCGCATATCATTTTATATAATTGCTTGAGGCCGAAAATGGTATCAGAGCGTTGAGTGCCCATAATGCTTTACCGAAGTGCAAACCAGGCTTTTGCAAACCTTATGGTAATTGATACAACATCATAACCGTTTTCTGGTTCGATTAGAGATAATTATGACCGAAACATGGCTTCAATGAACCGAAAAGTCCATGGCTAAAAAATACCGTCATCTCCAACCCCTAAAGAATTCAAGGCAATACGATCTACCGATAAAATTATATGCTGTATTTTCTGAGACAGTCAAGACGTTATAACAGTTGAAGACATCAATGATGGAGCTACTCTATAATGGGGATTCATATACAGAACAAATAAAAAAAAGAATTATGTGGAAAACAACGGGGCCAACTCGCGAAAATTGTTCTGTTATAACGCTGAATATAACGCCACCGCGCACCAATTCGCTGTGACAAGTACCATTTAAGATACTGGCTTTGAAATACTTGAACATTCTCTATATTCCTAGTGTTTTCTATCTATTTTCGAGATTGCAGGAATATCTGAGACGCCAGAAATTTAAAATGAAACAGTAGTCGCCGCGGATTTAAGAATTTTTAGTTGTTCAAGATAAAGAGATTTTTTAAGATAGGTATGTAAACGGTGATTATCATGTAAATGTATAACAAAATAAAAGTTAAATATGAATAAGCATATTTTGCGATTGTTTTTTGATAACATCATATAAAAAAGAGACAACAAAAATTAGAAGAAAGGATTTAAAATCATACGGGTATAAATCATCAATTCCGTTTATGGTAAGCTGATATTCATGAAGTTATACTTCTCTTGAAGTAAGCTATAGCGATAAAGGAAAACCTCAGGAGAAGTACGGATTAGGGACACTTATTTTAAACACATAAATCTTGGATTAGATGGAATCCAATCATGTTAATTGAAGCCAATCAATTCCCATGATATTTCCAATTTCAGCGAGGAAATGGAACAATTTATAGATCCATTAATTTTAATCGCGAGAATTTGCCCGGCCCCTCTCGTGTGTCGGTTTATGTATATGGTAATCGACGTCAAGACTGGATAAACGTAAGCAAACCTTCCTAGAGTCCGTTTTGCAACCCATTAGTAAGTAATTTTGAAATCGGCTGACGCAAAAACCTGTAATGGATTGTAAGTAAGAATGCAACCAGTGTTTTTAATTCGTAAAGATATTTCTTAAGGGACTACATGAATAGTTATAGGTATGCGAACTCTTTATAGTTTTTACCTAGACTAAAATTATGCTTATGCCATTTTTATTTTTCCCCTCCCCTATACTAGTAAATAAAGTTACAGCCTCAAATCTGAGTTACCATTGGAATGCCTGTTTCGTCTATAGCATAAAAGTTATTGTAACGCAATGGAATAATAATCTGTAATGTTTCAATGTTTTAAATAAACAAATAAATGTCTAAATGTCATTGTGTGTAGAACTCATAATGTAGCTATATCTAACTACATTACAAGCTCGATACAATGGTATAACTTCTAATATGGTTTCTATACTTACGTATAGGACATCAATCGATCCAATGACCTATCATAAACTTTTAATTGCGTGACCAATATCAAAAATTGAAAATTAATTACAAGAAATTATATCGCTCTACGTCAGTCGTATACTTCAGTGGTTAAAGGTCATGGAATAAGTGTTTCAATTTCAATTATACGTGTAACTTAGAAGACCTAAGTAGGGATTCCCGTGGTAGCCTACGAAAGCAGTGCTAGATTATCTGGCTTTTGAGTATATTCGATGTGTGTAATGAATTAATTATCACCCCCGTACTCATTAAAGTTTATGAATAGAACTAATTTATGGATAATTCAAATAACTTCTTGCAATTTCAATGTTCTTTGCACTTCTGCAGCTGTAAGGCTTCCCTAGGGCCGGTCAAACTAAGATTTTGTTGATAAGCCTTTGATCTGAGCGACACTCCCTCGGTGCTCTAGTAGCATAACCCACGGCTTTCTTGGTTAAGGCGTGGTCTCCATGTTTGTATTCGTCCTATACACTTGAAATTAGCAAAATCCTAAGAAAGGCAATTTTGGGAAGAGGAAGAAGACTCTAGATAAAATTGTAAGTAGTCTGACTGACTAACAATTGCAGACGGATTTTTGGTAGAAGCTGAACTTGTCTGCCCACGAGACAATTATTTTGCTTGAACTTAGTATTTAGAAAACTTTCGACTCTATTTTCGGCAAAGCCGAAAGTATGGCAAGCGATGCAATTCTCGACTTATGTCAAAGCCACGGCCAATGGAGTTCTATCTCTTACTAAGAAAATGTCGTGTCGTGAAAATGTAGGAATGTATACAAAACCTGCTAAGTTTGTTCAATTAATTAAAGTCTGGCGAGAATTTGTCTACGTTCACGAGCTTTATATAAAGGTGGCAAAGTTGGCGAAGCCCAGTTGGCAGGTATATGATAATTGGCATATTAACCCCGCCCGGTGCAAGGTCGGGGAAACTTTCCCCTTTACTTGTTAAGTAAAGTAAGCAATCAGGCACGCTAGCTATTTTTACTACGTCACGATTTGTATAGTAAACTCGCTTTCAGTGAGGCCTAACCATTACAAAACTAAATTTTGCTCATTCTGCCCTTGTATCATCAACATACAACAAAAGGGAACTGAACAGTAACGAGTTCACTGTTTAGTTCCCTTTTGTTGTATGTTGATGATTCATACCCTTAATAAATGCTACGTATATAAATATTCGTCTTATGTTTCTCGATTTATAAGCAATTACATTTTAGGTAAAGATTCCACTATATTTAACAAGCTATTGTAATTTTTTTTCTTCGTTAGAATATTGTGAAAACTTAGCTAATTTAACAATAGGTACTAATTAATTTAGATGAAAATAAAACATAAATATTTAGTTACAGTAGCTATGCAGTTTAGTTAGGAGTCAAAACCTCATCAATCGAGTCCCGTGGTCGTACTTCTGGCAGAACAAATAAATAAGCCGATGGCGATTTATAATTCAGGTAGTGCAAAAATTGTAGCTACAACACTCTCAGTAAGGCAGTCGATAATCGTCGACAAAGTAACTAATTAACCCGAGCTAGTGATGCATATTGTGTGCAGTGTAATAGTATTTAGGGTTCCTATATCGTGATATGTGTATAGGAAACATTGTAAGTAAAAATTGTTGTGAAATGATGAATGTTTACGTATTTTTCTTTCAATCAGAGAGAGTTTCTTGAAAACACTCTCAATACCAGTCTTCTTGTTTTGTGGTAAAATACAGATCCATTTAAGCCCAACGTATCAGTTAATATCATATCATCTAACACTTTGATCTAATTGATTTATGAAAGTGATGCATGTAAATGCTAAAGATTTTCTATATAAATATCTAGGCAAGTAGGTCACGTAAGTCCCTTGTCATGATACATTAAGGTCACATATAAATTTGATGAGTCATTCATATATTTTATAGAATATAAAGAATAAGTCGCCGTATGGTTTGCCGTAATAAAGATTTATTACGAACTAGCTGTGGAACACGGCTACGCCTGAATGGAATGAGTTTTTATTTCCCGCGGGAACACTTTTCCCTTATTTCAAATTAGCCCGTTTTCATCTCCATGGCTATATGTATGCAACATTTCATGATTAAATAGCTCAGCTGTGGAAACATAACAAACAAACAAAGAAAATCACTTATCCGTATTTACAATAATGTTGATGCAAACTTTTGTCACTGCAATTTTTTCCATCAGATCTTTGTTTATTTTTCTATATAACTATTTATAATTTTTACTCATTATGTATATAGGAAAACTGTATTTAAAGTGTTTTAAGTAAAGTGGGGGACCAATCTAAAGTACTATCGGAGGAATGTGATAGTTACCTAATAATGCAGTTTTGACGTTGCCTTTTACCTCACCGCACCTCATTCTCTAAAGACATTTAACACGGTACCCCACTGCAGTTATGAGTTCTTCAATAGATTATATATTTTCTCGTCTTTAAGTTGCCATTTGTATAATTGTCATAACCCTATTTACATTATTATCAAATTCCCTACGTTATCCTCTTATTGTATTTAATTGACATTTATTTTCTTTACTCTTATTGTCATTCATATATTTACCCCTGTCTATTGTTGACATGCACACAATTGTTTTAATTTTTTGTTTTGATTTATTTTTAAGCTGTGTATGACTATTTTGACTTACCTAATGAATTTATTTGCACATATCTTAATATTTTGACTTTTTAAATTGATATCGGGAACTTGACATGTACATTATTGCTTTATATTTTTTGTTTGACTTATTGATCTATTTTTAAACAGTGTATGACTATTTTGACGAATTTAATGAATGACTTACCCTAATTCTATGTACTATTTTAATATTTTGATTATTTAAATGAAATTGAATGTTTAATAGTATTTTATATAGTCAAAAGGATATTGCTAAATTTTGTCATAACTAGATTAAGGAAAATGATTTGTAATTCAATTGTAATATTTATAGGAGGCTAATAATAATAATAATAATAATAAATTGTTACAGGCGGAGCGAGTTTCTAGGATGCGTCTCGTTCCCACTGAAAGATGCAATTAAGGGCGACGTCACAGGCACCTACTTCCTGCAACAAGCCACCGGCCGCCAGAGCGCGCCGCCGGCGCACGCGCACGACAGATGCGCTAGAAGCGAACGCGTGACTGACGACCGACGCAAGATGGCCACCGACAACATTGAGACTAGCACCAATGACGGCACTAGAGAGAATCATAATGATAAAGGTAATTTAGGATCTCGTTAGGAAATCATCTATGTAACAATCTAGAATGAGAATAATAATTGTTAGAAACATCTGCATATCAATATTAATAAAAAAAAATTCAATCAGATAAATTAATCCATAATTCACAAACCTTATTTGCATGTGTGCTTTGTAAGGTACAAATACCATAGTTTTAAAGTACATACTATTCACTTTGTCAGTATCCTCTCGATCATTCCATTTATTTTCATAAATATTATTCTTTCGTATATTTATTTTGATCTCCCTATATTTCCTGTTAATCAAATATATGATATTATATCATATGTGTAATTCTAGGCGTTGCGACAAACGGTCCTTCGTCTGGAGCTGGAAACCAGGCGCAGTCGGTAGCCGCGGCACTCCAGCGGGAGGCTGATGAGCACCTGTTCCTTCGCTACTTGGAGCTGGATCCTCCAGAGGACCCGGTGGCGCCAAAAAAGACCCAGAGGAATGGTCGCACGCCTTTCACTACTACTAGAAAGTAAGTCATCATCTTCTGCAATTTAAGGTAGCAGGTTGTAATCCTTGTAACTTATTTCGACTATTAGCGCCATCTAGTGTTACCCAACGTGAAAGCGACCACCTTAACATCCACTTTAAGCATTCTCTCTTATATCGTAGTAGCCCATAATGGGCACGCATGACACAAAATATTTAGTTAATATTATTATGCTGCTGCACTTTGTAGTACACGAAGTGTCTTACTAAGACTAGCTAGTAATATATTTATCTTTGCTAACACTCGCCCCGGTGGAACTGCTGCCTATGACTAATCTGTAGTGTTTTGATCCTAGCTTGTTTGAATGATTGATTATCCCACCATTGTTTTGTTAAAACTTACTCGTCAATTAGCAGGCAGTTACCGTTAGCATTATTATTTTGTCCTATAATACACTTCCAGAAATCAAGGGAACTAGTACACTGAAGGAATATGCAGCTATAAGCTATAATATAGGTGCACCTAACACCCATAGACCTCCATTATGAAGGTAATAAGGTATAACATAAACTGCATATTTCGCCTGTTTGCTAGTTGGCTCGGGACCCGTATTCTTCTTTTATTTATCTTATTTCTCTTAAACAGGCTCGTCCGCAGCACTGCTGGAGGCTTCGGCTTCACCGTCGTCTGGACCCGACCTCCGAGAGTTGAGAGGGTAGCACCAGGGGGCTTAGCTGAAAGGGCAGGACTCAGGGCCGGCGACTACATTGTGTTCGTCGGCAACAAGAACGTAGTCACAGCGCCGGAGGAGGACGTCCGAAGCCTTGTCAAGTGAGTATGATTATGATTTTAGTTCTTCTATTTATATTAAAGCTGTTCGTTTTAAATTTTTATTGTATCAAAAGTTTTCTAACGATATACCGAAAAACCTGATTAAAAATGCATGCAGTTGATTGCGATTTTATACCGCACAAACAGGCATAAACAATCTGGGAGTTATGTTTTATACTAAAGAAGAAATATAAATACTCATTGATAATGATGATACAATGAAAATAACTAAAGCGAAATATTTACCTTTAATTTGTAAAGTTTATTTCTTTTTTCGTAATTGCTCCGTAATCTTTCTTTCCAGATCAGCAGGCCCAACTCTGATACTAGAAACGTTTAGAAGAGTGCCCCAGGCTACAAATGGAGTGGGAGTTCGACCAAAAGTTGCCCAAGTTACCATTCCCATACCTACCCCCGCGGAGTCTACCCCTCCGCCGGCCCCGCGTTCTCCCCGCACCGCGGTGCTGGCGTCGCCGGCGACGGTGGCGAGACCCCCCACAGCCTGCTCATCGACCAGCCAGTCGCTGGACCGACGCAAGTTGCACCTACCGCAAGTCACCTTCTCCAAGGAGGTCGGTAACGGCATCATAGTTTGACAAATTACCCTTCAAATATCGTTTATAAATTTCAAATTGTGGCATACTAGTCATCTGTAGACAATTTTGCGTTTATTTAAAAATAAATTGGAGTTTCGAAATTAGGGAAAGTGGTGCTACAGTAGACCTATTTATAGACGACTCCTTATCGACTTTTTAAATTATTGATTTCTAATGTGTGTGTTCTAATTTTCTTCACTTTTAAGTTGTAAGTCACTGTTAATCTTATGTACAGTAATTTGTATTGTGTTTTTAATTTTGTTATTTATTTGTACTATCACTGATGTATGTATATACAGACTTCGTATACATTCCATTAATTTAAAGAGTGAATTTACTGCTTACTTATATTTCTTTTAAGTTTCTCTGCACTTATTTTATATGTATAAAATGTATATTGTACTTAATGTTGTCTCAAATGGTAATATCTATTATTTATTTGAGATGTACTTTTAAAGGGGAATTGTTACGTTTAAGCTTACTGTTTTTGTTAATAATGATTTTGTTGATGTTTTAATTTATTTTCTTTGTCATAGACCATTGTGTGTTACTTTTATTTATTTATTAAATCAGAACTTCTGAACCTTTTATCAATAGATTTGTGTCTTGTAAATTTTTTGGTTTTCATGCAGGGATCAGAATAACAATAATTTCGTGTCTTACTTTATTTAATTTATTTGTCTTTTATTTCGAAAAAAAATGGTTCCTGTTATTTTTATTTCGTTTTTAATTTAAGTTCCTTACTTAAAGCAAATAAATTTATCGCTTTTATTTATTTTTGTTTTCTTTTGGTTTTACCAAAATATGTATTATGTTACTAAGAAATGAATAGGGTAATCGATGGTAATTATTTAAAATTTAATCATTTTCAATGTTACTATGCCCCTACTAAAAGTAGATTTTACTAATATTACTAAAAAGTTTCTACTGAGATTACCAAGTAAAATTTTTGTTAAGTCTGTTTAGGTACGATTATAAAAATCTGTTAGATTAAAATAACAGTTATATCTGTAGCAAGAACGTTATCTCACATATCTCATATTATCACTGTGTAGTATAGTGAACCAATCCTTATCTTAAATATCAATGTCAAGCTTTGTTATTTAAGGTTGATAGTAAGCTTTAGTATAAGGTTTAAGGTTAGGAAGTTCACTGCTTTAAGAAGATCAGCTTAGTCACGTTTATTTATGTTTCCTTCATAGTGTACACATGCACAGACATTTGTTGCATAATATACTATCACTACTAAACACCAAAGCACGAAGAATACATTATTTTGGAAAAAACAAATACACAACAAACTGTTCTCAAAAAAAACGCGAAGCAACCGCGATTTTTGAGCTGCGGTTAGGCTTTTTAAGCTGTTATTTTGACAAGCTTTGTGGTAACATAGATAGTAGTCCGACATTGCCATCACGAAATTTATTTTCAGTCAAAGCTTACAAAAAATAATGTAAACCCAGATATCTGAGGACTTCATTAGTTGTTATGTTTTCATACATAAACATGTCATTTCGACGAAAAAAAACAATTGGGGATGAGCATTGTTAGAAACAAAATTAGTCTTTACCAATACCTTAACAATAGAGGTAATTCCCAGACTCCAGGTCTCACAACCGACGGTAGGAGACGAGCGCTGATGGCTGTAGTGGCCAGGGAGCAGCACTATACCACGAGCCTCCAGTTCGGCCTGGTGAGGTTCGTCTCGCCACTGGCCGAGAGAGCCGACCTGATCACGCCCAGTGATCACCAGCTGCTGTTTCAAAATATTGAGGAGGTTTGTATAAGAGTATTACTAAAAATGTCGAGGAAGTACATAATTATGTCTCTAGTACATTCACAAACTTGGTCATCATGAGATTCACAAGGTTAATCACATTGACATAAGACTGTCCTCAAATACGAAACAGTACTCTAAATATATTACCTACATATACCGAAACGAAACAAGACATAATAGCACTTGATACTTTTATAAAAGCCACCATTATAATAAATAGACCAGTTAGAGTAATGGAATTACTTCGTAAACATACATTTTTGAGGTTTTTGACATTATTTATAAATGGAAAACCGATAACGTCTCGAAAATGGTAAGTTTCACTGAACATGATACCTCACATTCTGATAGGGATTGATCTCATCTAACCCCAGTTACGTTTTGGATGTTTATTAACTGGACATTCCCTATATCGTAAGCAAACAAAATTAGGATATAATTTAAAGGGAAGTTATTATTTTTATTACGCTTTTTACAGATATAATAAACATACGAATTCGACTACATTTAAAACCTTTAACGCAATACATTTCTTGTAGATCTTCAGATTGTCAGAAGACATCTTGGACCAAGTGGTGCAGGATGATGGAGAGATCCACACATCAACCATTGTAGCAGTCTACCTGCAAAAGACCCCTGTGTTCCTTAGCCTTTATAAGAAATATTGTCTTGGACTGAAACGAGCTGATTGTGTTCTGGTAAGTTATTCGATGAAATTTAATACCTAATAATTATTTGATATCGCTAAAGTAGCATTTTCATAAAAAATAATTGGAAGAAAGATAACAGCTAACAGAATACATTTAAATGGAGTTTTAAAAAAATATTGCATTTCTTGGGACTAATATTTTTATCGCTATCGGCTCACTCAATCAGAAGGCAGTACAATACTACTTAATTAATACACCTACTACTTAAGTCAGTATCGATTAGCCTGCCTTAAACTGGAGTGTAATTGAATGCCCATTAAGATAGAAGTGTCAAACGAAAACAAACTATCTGCATCCGGGAAACTAAATATACATGTAAGTACATGGAAGGACATTATAGCAGCAAATGAGATTTCTCACCACCTAAAAACTTTCTAATGGCGCCTCTTATGCTTAGTACAATTCATGGAAAATAGAAATATTTCATAGAAGCTTTGTCTTTCTTTATTAGGTAAAAAAATCAAAAGACCCCAGCGGCGCCTTCTCCCGATTTTGCACCAGCCCACCAATACCGAGAAGAAGACCTGACATAACATCATTAGTGCACAAGCCATTAGAACAGTTCAGAGAACTGCTGAGGCTGATGAGAGCTGCTGCAGCAGCAAGCGGGGCTGGACCCTACGACCAGCTGGAAAAGAAGCAGCTTCAGGTTATTGCGGAGCAATTGCAGGTAAAAATTACTCAAAACTTTGCATAGAGTAAGCGGATATTTTTATTTAAAAATTTTTACTCAAACTACTAATGTGAAATCTTCTTTGTTTCGAATGTCTTATTAATTAATCGAATTTTGAACTATTTTAGGTTGCA
The DNA here is from genome assembly GCA_947086405.1 of Esperia sulphurella. Lineage (NCBI taxonomy): Eukaryota > Metazoa > Arthropoda > Insecta > Lepidoptera > Oecophoridae > Esperia > Esperia sulphurella. The sequence continues at coordinate 16,385,622 of OX352260.1, forward strand.
TACCAGGATGTAACTGCAGGTTCTGGCTTGATGGGTTTGGCTGGAGACGGGAAGCCACTGTTATCTGTTGCAGATTTAGAAAGTCGACTCGTGTTCACTAGGTGTAAGGTAATTAAAATCTTTTAATTTATGTTTCTTGGTACGTACTTCAATTTCATTAGATATAATATCTTTGGCACTCACTGATTCAGTCGGATTACAAACCAATAGTTTCCCGGTGAAGAATCAAGGCTTCAAATAAGCTCGATACGAAACAGACCCCTACCTCCTAATTAGTTTTCTTTTGTCATTTCTTTACACACAGAAAAAATGTGGTCACATAAGTGGTATTTTGACTTTGTTGCTGTATGTTAGCTAAAGTAATCGTTTTTATGATCATTTGAAACAAGACTATGATCAAGTTGGTAAGTTAGAGTCTCGTATGGAGTTATGATGGCTGTTCACGGTTAACATGATCTTGTTCAAATCAGCAACAGAAAGAAAACTTTCTTAACACTTTCTTTTAATCAGCATGTCATCAAAACTATAAGTGAGTTTCTTTTTTTTATTCCAGCCGTTTGTCCTAAGCACGGCGGGCCGTCAATGGATATTCGGTGGAGAATTGTCCAGAGTGGAAGGCCGAGCTATAAGGCCATACTGGGCTTTACTCTTCAGTGACCTGCTGTTGTTCGCCACTGTGTCAAGAGACAGGGTGCTGTTCGTAACTGAGGAACCTGTGGCGCTTGCGACAATATCTGAAGCGCAGTTCAATGTTAGGAAAAAAGGTGAATTGAAATGATGTTATTACTGTGGAACTATGCAAGTGAAGTCCTACTTCTTCAACTAATTATCACTGTATCTCGCTGGATCCACATTTCTTGGATTCGGAAAGCAGTGTAATTACTGGTTACTTGGTATTTTACTAGCCTTGGTCACCGTCGTGAGACGCGTTGTTTTGCCATCGATTTTGCAAGGTTCATGAGCAATTTGCAACTTGACCAGACTATATCTAGAAACTCTCGCTGACTGGCCCATCTCCTTGTTACAGTATTATGTAATTCTAAACCAAACAAATCGCTTATTCCAGCTACTGAGTTCCGACTGATCCTCGGAAGAACAGGTGGAGAGAGTCCCCTCGTGTCCTGTGCACCTCGAACACCGGGTCGCCGGCAGACGGTCGTGCTGCGTGCACCATCGATAGACCTCAAGGCTGTATGGCAGAGTCTACTGCAGAGGCAGATGTGAGTTGAAAAAGAATTACCGAAGCTTATCTTTAGTAATTATAACTTAAATAATAATAAAAATTAAACAAAGGCAGGAGCATTCATAAATATACACCCATACCGGGTACTGACTATACAAATTGTAGGAAGCTCTGTGGGAATCAAACCCAAGACTTCTTGCGCCGAGTCTGTTGACCTAGTCACTAAGCCAACGAGGTGGTCAAATAGATACACGATACAGACAAAATGAAACAAAAACTTGCTTTTATCTTTTATCATAATCAACCTCATAGAATGCATCTTGGTGAATGCTAAAATGATTATTAATCAATTTGTCAGTAACCCAGTCAATGTGATAATTTCAGATATCGAGCTCATACGATGTCGGGCACTCCTCTTGGCTCACCGCTGGACTCACCCGACCCCCAGCTGACCTTCTCTCTCGCAACCTTAGACTCGCAGCAACGCCAGGTATCCGCGTGCAGCATCCAACGTCACTCAAGCCTGGCCCTCCTCCCAGCAAGCTCGTACCGCTCCCACCTTAACATGCTTGTTGAAGAACGTCATGATAAAGAAGTCAGAGTCAGTTTCGATGTTAGAACCAATTCTGACTCCCCAATTCCACAACCATGTAGAGGTCCCCTGAGTTCTGTATGGAAAACTGCCGCTACTCCTGAGACTCCTTCGGCCAACCTCTCCCCAGCAGATTCTCAAACGTTTTCTTCACATTTCGTATCCTCGTCTAGTATTGAGAAAAACGATGAGCATGCCACATCTCCTAGCGCCCAACTAACCCCTGATGGTGGCGAGGATTATTCAGAGTCATCTCCTTGCAGGTGGGAGTCGTTCGAGGCAGATCTAGCGTTAGCGGATTTAGATGTTGATCCCTCGTACAAACATGCGGTCGAAGAACATATATTCTTGCCAGATGATTCTCTGTTACCCCGAGTAGCATTACCCGAAAGACCAACGCCACCAGCTTATCTGGAGCTTTGATCGGCGGAGTCAGATCCAGAATTAGCAGATGCTTGCTACCTCTGGAGCTGAGAAAATAAAAGGATATAGGGTCCCCTGTTGTAAAGCCCTTTCAACGGTGTGTTCTAGCATAACTGTGGTTTTAGCTGGTGTTTAGGCGCGTCACGAGACCTTAAATAGGTCGTGAACGTGTTTAACCACAAGGAGATTAGCAAAGCTTTCGTCGTGTAGACCGGCCGAAAAGGCGGGAGCATTTGTTGGATTGTTATTGCTTATAGTTGAGATTAAGGTTGTGGTAAACATTTTGAGAGACATATTTTCGAACATTAGCAGTATTGATAAAAAATTCGATATTTTGATTATTAGAAAATTTCATATAAGTCTGATACCCGCTTATGATAACCGTGTTCTAGTACTGAAGATTACAAAAATATATATGTGAGCAAATATATAGAGAACATCAGATACAGAAAGCGTTAAACAAAGAACTGAAAATATACAATATGGGGTAATAAATATATTTCCTTAAGAATTAACCAAAGTGTATGCCAATATATTGATAAATAGAAATCTGTGTCAAAAATGTAGCCCTAGGGTAACAAACAGGTAGAAATATTTGTCAACCTCAAACTCCACATTTCTGCTTCATAAGTCTTCCGTCCTTTTCTTATGATGAATTCCATTATTTATAGCCTTATTTCGCTTTTGGTTTGAAAACTATTTCAACACTCCTCCTTGACTTGAACTATTTTCTAAAAGATATGTATTGGAGCAATTAGCTTTACTAAATTACTTACGTATTGTTAAACTTGAACTGTACAGAACTAATACACTGTATATCTGTAAATAGCCTTACAATCATTTTGTACAGGTCATGTGGATATTTGGCGATCAGCTTCGCGAAGTCTATCATCTAGAATCCATCGTAGACTTACACTAAAGCATTTATAATTTCAACAACGCTTTTTATTTTTAATTATTTAAACACTCATCGCCATTAGATTAAAAATGTGTTTACAATGAAAAATGGTAGTCGATGTTAAATTGTTATTAATGTAGTTACTGCTTTATTTGTTTCTTAGTGTAATTCAATTATAGATAAACATGTTACTCATGAAATAGTGTAAAATATAGAAGGCGTATTTATTGTATCGCTAGCATCGCAAAATGTTCACATAACCTTTAGTGTCCGGGACTTTGTATTCTGTATATGACCTTACGTTTTTATAAAACAAATTCGTAGTTAGAATCAATAATTTTCGATGTCTTTGGCTGTGTGTAAATTTTAATAATAATAGTATAATAGATAACAAAAGAAAAGATAATTTTGAGAAAGCATTTTTACTTATAATTCTGGGTTCTTTGTGACATTATAATGGACTTAAAACGTAATATAAATTTGGATGTTTATGTTTAGACCGGAGCAGTATATTTCTGATGATCCGCAAATAAAGTTACTACGTCAGTGGTTATAAACTTTTTATTACTTACTTACAAATATAAATTTTGCGACGCTAACGAATTTAAAAGATGTATATATGTGAACAATCTACCATTTTTCTTTGTAATAGCAAACCTGAACACTATTAACAGTTTAATGTTATGAACACACATGTGTTGTTACGTCGCTTAAATTATTATTTTAAAAACATATTGCCAAACTCCCTTTTAAAAATAAAAATAAATAGATCTCATATAAAGGAAGAAGTGGTAAGTACCTTCGTTTTGCAATTTATACAAGATGTACAAGTAAATAGACCAACAGAGTTAATGGGTAAGCACAACGAAATCAGAATATAAATTAAAGGACTTTTTATAACGCTTTTAGCTGAACTAATTCAATAACTAATAAGAAAAAATATGAATTGGGCCACATTTAAAACGTTTCACTGCACATTTTTGGTGATTTTTATTGAAATTAGTGTTTTAAACATGAATTTTTAAATGTAAAAAATTGACTAGAATTTTTAATCAAACCCTTCTTTATAATACACTAAGTTATTTTTTTCATAGCAGCTGGTCTATTTTATTGTACGCGTTGTATAATATTGACACATTTTTTATTTGTGGCTATTATAAGAATATAGAACGATATTTTTGTTTATGGGTGATAAAAACCCCTTAGCATCAGGCAGTTGACTACTTAACTAACTAAATTTTCGATACATTCAGTTTTGTCTAATTTTTTTATTGAAATATAAAAAAAAATGATATTGACCTTGATCCTGTCGATGTTCATAACCTCACTCAAATTACCATAAATTCAATATTTCGAATGAGCATTTTAACGTATCTTATGATCACTAAAATATCCACTATTACTAAAGCAATTAATTCAAATTTGAAGCACATGCCTCGGTACGAATCTAAATTTCATCGTGATATTTTCAAACAACCATTAGTTATCTCTCGAATGTTGTAGACGCGGCGAAGCTCAGCGGAGACGCAAACGGGAGCAGGGGGAAGTGCGACGGAAGGGGCACGGAGTTCGAGGAGTAGAGGGTCAACCCTTCATTTGCAGAGGTGGATGACGCAGTTACCTGAAGCTGAGGAGATGGATCCACCGGAGCCTGACATGGAGGTAACCATATTCAAGATTTTAGCAGTCTGCAATAATATTAGGTAGATAGATTGCATAAAGAAGATACTTTACTTATACACGGGTACAAAGCATTTAACTCTAAAATGTACTATAAAGAGGATATGTTGAAAATACTTACTTCTGTACTCAGATGTGGAGCATTGAAGAACTGAGAAAGAGATCAAAGGAACTTAATCTTCTAGAAGTAGCGGATCTCATTATAAACCATAATGAAAATAAAGGATCAACACCAGGAGAGAAAAAAGATAACGAGCGTAGCCCTTCCAAGAGCAGCAATTCTGGAAGTCAAGTATGTATTTATATAATTATCTAGAAGTCACTAAAAATGGTAATTTGCTTGCTTTTCATAAAAAATATTAATTTTTATTTGCAGATAACGGTTCGAACTAGTCCAGTCGTTGTTGATACAATACCAGTCTGCAGGCAGTGCCATAAAAAGTGTTTGTCGAAACCAAATAGCCCTCTAGTGTCCCAAAAAGAGCCACCTCTGATACCTGTTAAACCGAAAATGGAAGCATCACCCCAAAGTTCGAACAAAAGCTCAACAAGTCCATGTAGTGCTAATTGTGGTAATCGGAAGCCAAGAAACTTTAGTCATTTACAGCGTAAAGGTGCTATGAAATTACGTCCCGAAGATGCCCCTATAGCAGCAGCGAAAGTCATTGACTCCATTGAGCAGAGTCAAAGAATGCTCAAATCAACGTCCTATGAATTGAAAACTGACTCACCAATCCTTACCAGGAGTGTTCAGTCAAAAAGTCATACTAAAAGTCATTTGGAATTAAGAAAAGATAACTCCATTAGATCTCCAAGTCCTTCATCTAGCAGTAGAAACAATAGTCCACTCTCTACCAGTCATACCACATGTAGTTCTATGGTTTTTAATTCTAGTTCTAACGATTTAAGAATGTCTAACTCAAACATCGCCAATCAAGTCCAGTGTGTTATAGCTCAAGAAAAATATTTAAACGAAATAAAATGTGTGGAAAGTATAACCTTATCTAAATCGAAAACATCAACAACGAACTTTCCCTCTCCAGCGTCAATAAGAAAAGAACAAATTACAAGACAAAAGGCTGAGAATGTGCTTAACAAAGTATTAGGTATGAATATAATAACTAAAAGAGAACACACAGGAACATGCTTAAAGACCTCATCAGTTTTTTTAGACGACGATTCTATACACGAAGACGAGTCCGATTTCAAAATTGAGAGAGGTATAAGAAGATCTCCTAGGATGGGTATATCATCAGTTAGCAAAATGAATGGAGACATACTTAAAAAGACTGAAAGATCTGAAGATTTTAATGCTAACACTAATATGAACATGCACGATATAGCATCGGATGAGGATTTAGAGCTAGGTCCACTTATGTTAATGGGCCTGTCGGCCATAAATCCCGCGGCTCATTTAATGCGAGTGGAACCATTTAAGAGAAGTTCAGCTTCTAATTTGAATAATGGTAATTCGAGACCTGGCAGTCTAGGCTCTATTAAATCTGAATCCCCTGTCCCTAATATAGCAGTTGTCCCCCCAACTCCGGATTATAACTCAACTAATAAGACTGTAAGTAAAATATTTTACAACATATTCATCAGTAAAAGAGGATCTTATACATTTACTCTTTTTATGGCCCACAGGATGCACTTGTAGATGATTCTCCTGATTCCCCAGACGTCCCAGAGGACCTTCCTTACGTATCACTTAAGAGGTATGTCAGTTATACTTCGCTAATAAAAGGACATGACAACCATTTATTTAATTTAAGTTCTTACAGATATGGCACAATGTCGAGCCTTGAAAGGCTACCGTCCGATGAGACTGATGATGGTAACGTAAGACTGACCTCACACGAGCCCGAAGCTATTAAACCTTATATCCCAGGTAAGCAGATGATCAGTACAGGGATTTTTATATAAAATCTTGTTTATTTCAATATAATGTACATTAAATGTTCTTGTCATTTTGTTAGTAACAGGCACTTCTGGAGGCATCATGGGATGGACAGCACGTGCTGGTTCCTTCGTGGTAGAGAAGATGAATATATTCAGCTATACTGAGAGTGTCCCTAATACTTCGATTGTTCATAAACAGCCTTCCTTTTTAGAAAGGTATGTTTACATCTGTATTACTTTATGCTTACTTTTGTCTTTTGGGATAGAAACGTGTTATAAATGGTAGCGTGTTATAATTACCTTTTACATTATATCTTCATGACAAGCGGACTGATCACTTCACCAAAGCTAACTACGGAGTCAGTGAGACCTATTGGATCTCCATCAACTAAGAAACCATTTTAATATTCTGCTATTTTATTTGACTCCTTAAATAATTTATTGTACTGTCACCAGTACTACTAAATTATTATTAATAGTACTAAATTATTCATAATCATCTTTTATTAAGTTAAATGACAATAACATACATTTCCTTTCACATATTAGGTGGAAAACAGACCCATGGGAGAACACGGACATACGATGTGTATTATGTGGGTGAAACATAAGTATCTGTTTGAGATTTGGTTCAGCTAATTTATATCTGTCTTAGAAAATAATTAACCACTTATAGGTCTATGTACTTGACTAGATTAAAATAGTATTTGAAACATTAGACAATATGTTACAATTATAGTTTTAACACCACCGTGCCAATTTTTTTAGCAATATTTTAAAATATAAGTGATTAGAGTGAGAGTGTAACTTTAAGTGTGTGATCATTTTATATATATACAGCTTTTTTTTAAATGTAATTTTAGAAAACTTTAATAATATTTACTACTGTATCTTAGATACTAAAAGGATAGTAATTATGATATGAAAGAATGACATTAAAATGACTTAAATTTCTTTAAATTTTCATAATTCATTGGATTTAGTGGCGGCCTGTCGCCAAGTGTGTGTTTGTAAGCTAGACATTTCAATATTGTTAGATTTTCTTTAGTTTGTATGTATATAGATAAAATACTTAGTTTTCGGTTTTATTTCAATATAATAGTAGTTAAAATTTAACTTATCGAACTAGATTAGTCTGCCCAATGCACAAGATGCATAGATGACTTTCTAATTACGTGTAACACTAATAACATCATTCATATAGGTGCCTTGGTGTCAGTGACTGGAAATCAGGCCTTGGAACGGAAGATGGTACAGGAGAGACGGGAGAGGGTAGCGGGGCAAGCGGAGAAGAGGCATGGGGTACTCCGTCTTCAGGGGATTTATCAGATAACTTGCCAGATTCAGAACATGGCACGCTCTCGGTTAGTATTTTCTTATATATAAAATTATACAATTATTTAGTAGTCATTAAGCCAAATATGATGAGATTATGAGATCATATTTTTTTAATAAAGTGATGTTTACGTTTACCCAAAAAAAAATTGTCTTGATAAATATACCACATGCAGCAAAAAAATTAAAAATGTAATTTCAATCATTAATTAAATACCGACGCCAAATATCAGAATCCCAAAACACTGGTGGTACGTGGTTAAATGTTGAAACCCAATGCTAAAGGAAACCAAACCCTAAAAACCTTATCAAAACAATTTTGTGTCACTGTTACAGTCACCTACAAAGTCCTCGTCATCGTACGCAGGCGATGATGACACGGAACTAATGATGGATGAGCTTCTTATGGCTCCAACTATTACTGGTCCTACCACACTAAGGCCACTTATACCAAGGTAATTATCATTTTCTCATTTGAAGATATTGTGCGTGATATTGATAGTATTATGGTCTTGTTTTGCTAAGTATCAACATTTTCTGTTGCTATTCCGAACCTCTATATCAACTATTGTAGTAATTATTTATTTATTTACAATCATAACTAATTGGATATAATTATACAAAATTTTAAAAAGCATTGACTAACATTAAAATTTGTAATGTAGGGATGTTTTCAGGAGAAGATTAGAACCTCTACTCGAGGAAGAATTTTCTGACAGCGGCAGTGAAGACAACAAGCCCACACCCACCAATTCTGATGACCAGGTGAATATTTAGGACGATAATCATGTTAGAGATGCTAGTAATACTAAAAACTATAAAGAATTAATATTAATTTAAGAATAAATTGCCTTTAGACAATATAAACACCATTGTTAATGCTTAGAATATTATTCATCTATTAAAATTGTTCCTGTCACATTACGAACTTATACACAACGTAAATTCATTTAGAAAATGCAGACTTTTCAAATACTAGGTTATCTTTATTAGATAGTAACGATTTTAATAGACAGTATAATATTATCTGTTGCTGAATGTGTAACGTACCAATATAATTTTTACCATAGCTTGATATATAATATACAAATACCTAACTGATTTTGACGGGATGAGCATGCTCGTTGCATGATTTTACAATAAGTTAAATTCATTAAATTTACTTCTTCAGATCCGCCGAATTAGTAGGTTCAGTATTTCGTAACTTAGTTTCCGTCTATCCGTAATCTATCTTTATTCTTAAAAAAGTTTTTGTGTCGTATTTGAGCAAACTATAAACTTATGCTCATAGGCACAAGTGTTATAGCTAGGCGTCAGTAAAATCAGAAACCGATCTATTGAAAATTCAAAATTAGATTCGGTGTTGGCATATTGGCAAATACCTCTGTCGCGTAGATCGTAGCTAGGTGATATCTCACATTGTGACTCGTCCGCTGGTGCGGCGCTTGGCGCAGGGCAGCGGGCGTGGCCTCGATGCTGACAATTGTTGCGACGCGCCGCACCTGCCGCCCTCTGCTTCCGAACCAGGTGAGTGCTCGTTTACATCGATGACGTCATTGTACATGGCAATTTTTATACACTGAAAATAAGTAATTCTTCTTGAAGTAATTTTTAAAAAACTTATACGTGAACTGGGATGTTTATTAGTCTTCCTGAATTAATATACGTAAAAGCATTTTTTATCAGTCCTCTTGATAAAGTGAAGTGAAACGAAATATAAAAAGCCATGTTATTCTGTTAAAAAATACAAAGCTACAAACATAGAGACATAATGTAAATTATAATACAAAAGTCAAGATGCAAAGTCAAAACTTACTTACTAACATACTCACACAATTCACTGCAAATTAGTAAACCAGCACCGACAACATATTAACGGAAAACATACATTTTAACAGCAAAGTGGACAGCTTGATTACAGATGAGAGGTGAGAAGATGACAGTATATGATCACATGACACGATCAATAACATTTAACATAATTATGTAAAGCACGATGCATGCATGTCGACCTAATCAGGCGACAGGAGACACATTTAAAATTTTACCAATTTTTGCATATACACATACATATTAATATACGATTATGAAATCTTTGCATGCATTTATGTAGATTTTATCACTCCACCTCTTTATTTGATTATGTACTTATTATATAAAACATTTAGTACATATAATAAACCATTTAGAATGTTTACGAAAGCAATCCCTTTTTACTATCAAAACACCATACTGTACCGATTCACAAGAGTAGCTTTATTTTCTTGATCTGAAGGTTGTTAATTCCGCAGAAGCAGGGGGCGTGGGCGGGGGTGCGCGCGCCGCAGCGGGTGGCGGGGGACACATTGGTGGCACCGCGTGCGATCTGAGCCCAGAACGGACGCCCACCAACGAAGCGCCTTCAACGCCCTCACAATATGGTACTTTCCAGTCTAGGTAGAAGTTAGTCACAGACATTCTTGATTACTTCTAATCTTGATGAAATATATACTGAGACTCTTACTGGGATTCTCACTAATACCAGACAATGCTCAATATGACTACGTGAATAAACAATCACATCCCCCTGCTAGTTTAACGTCGCCTGCACACGTGTACGGACAGTGTTATAGTAGTACTCGTACGTAATTAAGTCTGTTCACTTGTATAGAGTGTCATGGGTGTGCTTTAAATGTACACGACTGCTTTTCGCCAAGGGTTTCGTCATGATCTAGTATATGGCGTCCACATTGTTTCGTCGTAATCTACATGTAGATTTGAAAAAAAAAACTTTTCTGTGACAGTTTCAAGAGAGTTTGCGGAGGCGCGTGCCGTTGCTGGTGCGGGCGGCCGTCGGGGCTCAGCCAGCTCGGCAAGCACGCCTTCCACACTCGAGCGCACCGCCATACACAACCTCACACCGCTGCACCAGCTCTCACCAGGTATGACCCTCCATCCACCAATAGGAAGTCATGCATGACATCCAAATAAAAGTAAAATCAATAGATATAATGATGTCCTCACTGCTAATAGAAACCAGCAGAAGGAATCCAAGCAAACAATGATACTAGGATTTTGACAAAAGTGATACTTAAGTTACAACTAGTTAATAAGATTGTAGAAAAAACTAATTTAAGTAAAACTAAATACACTTTAGTATAATTACATACATTGCATTCAAACAAAATGAAAGTGGATAAAATTAACAAATAAATAAAATATATTATTGGTACAGACCAATGTATTTTATTTAGTTGTTGCAAACAGTTGCTGCTAATATTACAAATAATAATATGAAAAATCGCAGGAAAATAAATGTAAGTACTTTGAAAACTCTTGCAATTGTTCTAAGTTACGAGTAAGCAACATTAATTAAAGATTATTTATTTATGTCTATTTAAAAAATCTAAATATATGAACAATTTAAGTAAACATATTTAGAATATTACAAAAAAATATTTATTTTATTTGGAAACGAGCTATTTTTTTTAATTTCTTCTAATTGTTTTCAGAAAAGCACTATACATACATCGGCGGGTATGACAATTGCTTCATTCGTAACTTCCCGGATACTTTAGTAATGTAATCGTTTCAGCGTCGGAGCCAGTACCAGCGCCGGTGGAATCTTTACAACAAGAGGAACAGAAACCACCGACACCGGAGGAACGACTCAGTCCTCGAGCGGAGATGAGGCTGGCGTTAGACCAGGGGACGGACATGCTGGCAGACCAGGAGGTGTCTTGGGTGAGGCTTTACAATGAAGAGATAAAATAAAAATAAAAACGAATAAAATAACAAACAAATATGTCAAAAATCAATCAAAAAATCAATGCATTGTACCCAACTGTACATCCTGTGCAATTTTTCTCAAACTACTCGTATATTCCGCATTCCCCTATATTCTGCCCTTTTAGCTAAGAAGATCGTATAGTGTTTAGACTAGTTCTATGACTGATGAATTCTAATTCTTCCATTGGCGAAGAAACTCTAGTAATGTTCATAGCAAACCAGTTTAACCCCTTTTTGACAATTTTCAAAAGGTTGCCAAAACACTTTACCGTCTTACTGTAAAATAAAATAGCTGTATATTTCGCCAGAGTGCTAGTTGAGTGAGTGCAAAGTTGGACTTGTGAGATGTATGGGTTCTGTTAAAGTGTTAAACTAAAGCTGATGTTCTAGGGTGGCGGGTCCGACCCCTGGTCGTTTCGCGTGGCGTGCCAGAGGTCGCTGCTGCGGCGCGTGGCGAGCGCCGACGCGGTGACGCTCTGCCGCGCGCTCCCGCGCCGCACCGCCCCGCATACTACTTCGCGCAATTCTGTATATGCTTGGAAACGTAAGTCTATAAATGGAGTTCGTGTAAATTCATGCGTCTACTCTGACTAACACAGATATCGAAACTACGACCTATCCGACTGGGGCGTCCGAATTCAGATGGATCATAACGTCAAAAACCTATGAATATCAATTGTCGTTGGTTTTCAATTGCAATCGATTTATTTAAAGAGTTAATCGTTAAAAATTATCTTAATCCTAAGATTTAAAATCTTGCTTCATCCGGTGGGAATCTAAAGCAAAATCAAGCTCAACTGTTACGGATACAGGTACTTTTTGAAGTCAGGCTATGAATAATGGAAAAGTTTATGTTATTGTTACCTATAATGACAGTCGCGCTTTGGGAGAGTCCTATGATGATGATTGATAGTCGAAATAGCTGGAACAGAGAACAACTGTGCAAATAAAACACGACTCATCTGCTAGGTATCACTCCAGCGCCGTCGCAACGGCATCTGATGCCCATTCCCTCGCCCAGTTACTTGATTTGTTGTTCACTCGGGCAAGCGACAAGTCGATTGACGTGATGTGGCGTGTGCATCTGTCTTATTGTTTCTGCTGGCATGTAATGTTACATTGTATTTGTGTTTTGTTACAGCCAATAAATGAGTATTCTACTTATTCTATTTCGTGTGGCTTGGGCTTTAGTGAGTTAGAACCTGACGGAATCTACCACAGCTTCAGAAGTTTCATCGTCTTCGGGGCACTAGTCATGCCTCATTTGAAAGAAATAATGGATGTCTTGCAAATAGTTCCAGAAAACGAAACGAAACTTACGGAGATGGAGCAACTGGCACAAGCGGAAGCTCTGACGATGCGTTCGCGGACGCGCTCTCTATGCCAGAACGGGAAGATGTAAGCATTTATCTAATAAATAAAATCGTAAGCTTCGCGTGTTTGTACATTGAAGATATTTCCAAAAAAAAACTATTTGGGGCGTCTAAGGATAAACAACAGAACACATTTCGATAATTTCTGAAATTTTTGTCTGTTTGTCTGTGAGTTTGCACGCATCACTTAAAAACTACTGAACGGATTTTGGTAGCCTTTTCACTGAAACATAGTGCTTAATTAGGTGTAACATGTAGGCTTTATCTTATTGCAATGGAGTCAATCAAAAGTTATGCGAATTTATAGTTTCCGAAAACTCGCATACCCTGTGTAGGGTGTAAATGTTCGACTGAATTCGTGAGCGGTAGCGGGAGCGGATATGGTACCAATGTAATATGAGTTTTTGAAAACTATTAATAAATTTGCATAACTTTTGATTGAGTTAGCCGATTGCGATGAATTTGTTGCATACGTATGCAACAAAGTAATGCTGGGCGGAATTTGGATTGCTTTGGATTAGTTATGAGGACTACATTTGGAGCGACGAAGGTAAGAAAGAGGTTTGAGGAGAGGGTTGAGGGGACCTGGACCTGGGCCTGGACCTGAAGTCAGTGGGAGTGCGAGTGCGAGAGTCTGAGTTGGAGTTGAAGTGGAAGTGGGAAAATGAACGGGAGCGGAAGTGGGAACTGGAGCGGATTCTGTAGTCCACGCGAGCGGAGCCGCAGGCACAGCTAGTACCTAATATAATCATCACTTTGACTGATTATGCCTCATTCGATCAAATACCTACTACTAATTAACAATTATGCACAATGTTTAAACTTAAATTGTCTGTTAGCATAACTATAAGATATAACACGTGCCTGGGTCTTCCTGAAGGTTATAACATAGGCCCACTTTTATTCTATGTCTATAAATGAAAAATAAACATCCAAAATTACTTAACTTTACGAACTTAAGACCGTGTAGCAAGGCCACAACCGCTCAAGTGTGCATATACTTTATTAAATATCTCAAATGAATCTACTGTTTGACTTTTTTTCAGAATGGGTTTCCTCCGACGTCGCGCATCGTCCGATAGCCCTCGCCGCGAGCCGCTCCTGCTGAGCGGCTCGGCACTGGGTGCCTCGACTATGGGAGGCTCGACTGGCCGCCCCTTCTCCCCGCGGCGCACGACCGTGAGCAACAACGGCTATTACAAGATATGCTTTGTCAATGGCTATGTGTGAACATCGCACGCGCACACGCTTCTCTGTGCCAATCAGCTGGATTTAAACGTTTGCGGGAAGTTTTTTCATCGGAAGACAGGATAGGGTTGCTTTGTGTGACCTTTCAATATTTTATGAGTAATTCGAAGAAGATTTTATATATACTTGTAACTTCTTCAACCTAATAGGTATAGATGAAAGATAACAATGAAGGAGAAGAATAGAATGATGCAAACAAGAAATTCAGACCAATTGCGCTGCCATTATACTGACACTAATATAAACAAACACTGAATTAAACCTGATCTAAAATGAAGGTCAATATGTAGTAAATTTTAATTTCCATCCTAAATAGATTTTCAAATAAAAAATTATGGAACTTCTAAAATGTTATTTACGGGTTTAACAAACTAACTCTATCGGGTATGCTGTAAAACTTTTGATAGAATTTTAACGGTACATTTTTAAAAATATTTAGGTACTATTTGACGCAGTGTGCTGTATTTTTACAACTGAAGTTATAAAATGTGTTCTTTCAGAGTCGTTTCTATTGAAAAAGCTTCCCTCCTCTACTTTTTATTTATTGTTTCAAAAAAAGGTACTTATCAGCTTGATATAAAATATTATTAAATGTTAACAAAAATCCTTGAAATGGAATTAATAATTAATTAACATTAGAACTAAAAAATTAAACTCTCTAGAGCTAAACACAATCCAAGGTCGGTCTCTTTTTTTTTAAATCAATCATCGATACTTTTAGATACCTCAGCCAAAGAACGTTAAGAATTTTAAGTTATATCAACATTTATAGAAATTTGGAGTTGAGTTTTAAACGAAATTAGGTAAGTGTGGTATGTGAGTTTAAATAATTAAAGATACGAAAATGTAGTGAGATTGTATGTGAAACTTTAGTCAATGTATTGGCCAATAAAATTGCCTTTTGAACATTTAAATCTTTAGGGTCTAAAATTGTTAAATTGTAATTAAAAATATAAACATTTTTAGTAAAATATTCCATGTTTTTATGAGGATATTCTCTTCGCTAATGACCTAAGTGTTACCATTTGGTAAAATTGTTATTTCATCTTGTGATTGTCTTGGCGTTAAAGGCTCATGTCAATTGTTCAACTTTTGCTTACTAACACTTAGTATTTATAAAAGTTTAAATCCAGCTTTCTAGTACCTACGCTAATTTATTATTCGTTTTGTTTATTGAACTGATCTGTCCATTATAATTCAAAAGAGTGTTCTCGGAAATATATTTTTAATAAAAATTCATTGCGCTTTTCATTCTTAGTCCCGCGGCTTCTGCTATTCCTCCCCTACCTCACATTACACGGTCCTTTATCATTCTATAAAATACTATGTAGGGACTATAACCACGTCAACTTTTTTAAAAGCTGTATTTCTTTCTGCAATGGCCTAAAGTTTTCAATCACTTTACCTTTTTATAGGTTCAATACGAAACTCGTCACGTTTTTTCACTATAGCTTAATCTTTAAGATTTCCACTTAGTACACTTTGTTTATCACCAATATTTTTAACTTTTTGTCCGAATCACAGGCATATAGTTCCTTTACAAAAACAACTTCCAATGAAAAGTATGATTCTATTATCAAATGTAATATCTTTACAGGAGAAACAATTTGAGAAAAGGTTCTGGAAACAGGTGACTAGAAGACGTCAGTCTATTGGATCCATCAGTCAAATATAAATGGACCTTTTTTACACCAAAAATTATGAATTTCGGCTTTAAATAGCTAACAAAAGTTCTTACTGTGAAAAGTGTGTTTCAATGCGGAGTTGCTTCGTAGTCCGGATTACTCCGGACCACTTGTTGCTTCAGTCATTAATACAATATATATTTTCACTATTTAGAACTAGAATTGGCATGAATTGTCCTATAAAGTGTCCGGAGCAAATCCGCATAAATAATGTTAATTTTAATAATCTGACTCGATTTTCATAATGATATTGTGCGTAAACTTAGTTGAGACTGGAAATGTGAATTTAAAATCACCAGTCTCAACGTTTTCATTTTGCTGTTTCAAAATAATATAAAAAAAAATTGAAAGTGTTCAATGTAATACCTACAACTTCAGAATAACAATGTAGATAGACGTACGTATTATAGCTATAGATGTAGATAGAATGATGTAATTCTCACTGACGATGGACCAGAAGTGCTAAATGACGTCACGTATTGTATTGTAACCATTACAAAAGGACATTAACTTAATGAATGAGAATCAAACTTGACATAAATTAATGATGTTGATATAAACAGTAATATTCCATTGAGTAGAATGCCAAAAGTTGCCAGAACAAAGGATATGCCAAATACTGACGAGGGACCTGTCAACTGCTCTTCATATCGTAGATAGTCAAAACTATATACCTAGGTACTATTGCAAAAATATGTATATTTAGGTTAACTTGTAGATATATCTTGAAATATTAGATCTCAAACCTAATGTTGAGTGTAAATAATTTTCAAAGAGCGGTCTAAAGTTTCTCAAAGTAGTAATAAATAATAATACAGTAAATAAAGTGTACGTAATAAACAAGTAACAAGTAGGTAAAGCTTTGATGTAAGTACTTGTAAAATACAACGATAACATAGCTATCTGTCTTGTAATGCTGTTAAATAATTGTAAAATTATTTTATTAGATATCACTGTTGTAATATAATTATATTTCTCATCGACTATGTATTTACGTCCATTTTGAAAACTTGGAATTTTATTAGCTTAATTTTTATTGGCATAATTTTTAGATGACTCTTAACTTTATTAAAAATTCTTGTAATAAATTTTGAAATGTTGTGAAATGCTTTATTGCATTACGAATGAAAAATCGAATTACCTGTTCGTAACATTTTAATAAACTTTGTAGAGAAAATATTAAGAATGTCTTTAACAAGATTAAAATCGAATTTATTAATTTATCACGTTTATTTTTTGTAAGTCTTTCATTTTAGACATTAAAAATAAAATTTGAAAATTTACGGAAATAAAGTTTTTATTAATCCCTTATTCTTTTAGGATCATGTTACTAACAATATTATGGACAAAACGTGAGTCTGTCTTTAGTTAGTCTTTATTAGATCTTGCTCGTGGTAGATATTTACTTTAGTTACAAAAAGTAGTAGGTATATGAATTCTAGCTATTAGGTGAACGCTTCCATGTTGAGTAACACTAGATGACGCCAGAAGTAAAAAAAATAGTTTTGAATTTTTATTGAGTTTATTTGGCCTCAATGCTAATTCCACTCTGATAGTTGATGTAAATGCATATTCATTAACTCAATATTAAATCATGTTACAAATCGTTGGAAACCCTAAGTGTGAGTCTAGGAGTCCGTCGGAAATGATTAAGATCAAAAATAGTGGCCAAATAAATTCAGGAAAAATTAAAAACAAATGTTTCGAGTCTTGCGCCATCACTCTTAGCCCGAGTGGCACATGAACTAATAAATTTATTGTAGTTTCAATAAATGAATAGGTACGCTACGCTTACCATTGCAATTATTTATATTTATCTACAGTACAAATAAAACCCATTTCAATGTTTTGTAATTATATCATCTCATATCATCATATATTGCAATCCTCATCAATCGAATTACGTCCACTATCATAATTTATTTGCCATAATCACCACGCTTGGCAGGCGGATGGGTAATCGCAGTACTGATTTAAATATACACAGGAGAAAACTATTATTCTTTCTATAAATGAAACACAGAATGTTAAACTAAGTACGTATATTGATATCAGTAATCGTTTGTAAAAATAATCTATATTTTAACTTTTATCTTTAAAAAATTATAGATTTAATAATTATATAAAAATATCATTTATTACTTAGCACCACTTGATTATTTTCCTCAATTTAAAATGTTCATTAGGAAAGATTCCTAAACTGGATACAAAAGAAATCATAATTATGAGTAATAAATAGGCTACAGACGGTCACAACATTACAATTTAATAATCACATCAAAAGGAGGAAAGTTAGGTCTCAGTACCTTATTTATCTATGCAAAAACATTGCATGTGGAAGAAACGTAACTATAGAAGAAAAATATACTCAGAAAATCTGGTCACAAGTAGATATCTAACAAAAATTGGTTACAGAACGTTTTAAAACAAAGCTCTCGAGTTATTGTTTGAATAAATTGTCTCCAGTTACAAAAATCTTACAACCATGAATTGAGCACACATTCACTATCCCAAACCCATACTTACATAGCAATCAAGGCAAGATTGACAGTTCTACGATGGATACAAATCGATCATAGTCCCTTCTGCACTACTAGATACCCTCACCCCTCTGTACCGACAATAGATACCTAACCACACCACTGCCAAAAAGTAGAAAGTTATACTCAGAAGAGGCGAGAGGGGTTTACCACGACAGGTAGCCCTAAATTTTGACGTAGATTTAATTGTTTGTCAATAATTATTGCCAAAAAGAACATATTCACAATTCATTAATGAAGAAGGATAAATTAATTTATTGAGCCGTACCATTTTATTACGACAAACTTCGTCAATTATATGTTTTCGATTAAATCAAATCTATATATTTTTAAATACTTATAACGTGATTTCGTTATGTAGTTACCCAAATATAAGTCTAATTCAAAACTTAGGTGGTAGGTATTTCTTGCCTCAGCTGCTAGGTTTTTAGTAATCGACCCATCAAAGTACTTAAAATTATTTATTTACAACTAAAATAAGTAGCAAAATGTTGTTCTTATTTTATAATAACAACGCTGGCAGAAAAATAAGTTCTTTTCAAATGATGTGGTTATTTTAATTAAAATTACGTAAGTTCATTTTGTAAGCATAATAATAAAAATAAAATGTTTTTTTTTTATAAAATAAACGACGTATTCACCTAAAATTATAAAATATACAAGCAATGTACACATTACTAGTACAAAATCAGTAATTATAATATCATACCGGATAACTGGGCGTCAGGAAGCATTATCAAATTTATTTTGGCACAGTGTTAGTCTAAAATACTATAAAAATTGCATTAATTCATTTATACTATCTTAGAGTACTATTTATTTAGTTGACCTTTATGTAATGGTAAATTAACTAAATAAGTTTTTAGTTACAAATGGACGGAATCATCTGATACAAGAATATACATTACTTACTTAAAGGGCAGTGAAAAATATCACTTGAATTTAATAATTCTTTGAGCTGTTTAAAAATCAATTATGAACCGACTGATATAGACAATATTAAGAAAAGATTACCTTAAAAATTCAAACTAAGCATATCTGCTTAGAAAATCTTAAAAGTTTTGTTTCCATTTTAACAATTGCAGTTTGTACAAAGTACTTTGTAAGAAGGTATACAAGAAGAAATATTTATTTTGTAAAATTATTTTCGTTGACTAAATTTCTTGCTAAGTGATGTTTTTCTTCTAAGACTTGGTCCCTTATATTATTAGTCGGTGATACCTACTACAGTGGAGAACTGAGTTAAAGGACCGTCTCGTCTGAGGAATGTGACAGTTGACAGTTGTCTAATAGAAACAGTTATGTGACAGTTATATCCTGTTGTACAGAACTGCAATTGGAAGTTAGACGCTCCCTCCTACCTCACCTCCACTCATTTCCCGAAGCCCTTTACCTCGGTTCCCCACTATATATATAAACTCTTTCTGGAGTCTAATCGCGCCATTCCCTCGAAGCCTGGAAGGTGCGGACCTCAGAAGAGGTAAAAGTCGACAAACCTTGAGGACCTGTAAGAAGAAACGAAAGGAATGTTAGTAATCAAAGACTAATTAAAGGCGCACAAGAACATGAATTGCTCCAAATGCCAACCTCCATTTCACGAAGAGGGTGCAATGCTAGCAGACGGGGTGGAACTAGAGCATCAAACAATGACGATAGGTAAGTATAAAAAGAATGACCTCAAATGTAAGGAATGGTTACCATGACTCGTATTGCTTACTATCGGTATAATATACTGTTCGAAATGTAATTTTCTTTTTAAATTTTCAATCAACTAACATAGTTTATAAGATTCTACAACAACAATGTGGCTGATTTTTTTTATTTCATTAGTAGACTATGAAAATTCATACATTTTTGTAGGAAATAATGTATTGGTTGAGGTAATCTCAGTTTATAATTTCATCATAAACCTAGTTATTTATCTTTGTTATACGGAATTTACGACAAGAGTGTAGATAAAATTAGTTAAATTACTCACCTCTGATTCGGCGACCAGGGGTAGGCGTGACGTCACCATCGGGGGCTGTCCACTGCTCCGTGACCTCAGTGGCCGAGCGGGCCAGCGACGGCTGGCTCACCGAGCGGTGCAGAGAGTGGCGGGACCAGCTAATAATAATAAATATTTCATACATGCATATTTAATACACTTGTATAATCCCAAACTAGAATTTTCAGCTGAAGTATGGGATAACAACAAGGATAGGATAATTCACAAATCTAATAAATAAAATCGTAAACTTCGCGCGTCTGTACATTGAAGATATTTGCAAAAAAAAAAATTTGGGCGTCTAAAGATAAGTAACAGAACACAATTTGATCATTTTTGAAATTTTTGTCTGTTTATCTGTTTGTCTGTGAGTTTGTGCACGCATCACTTAAAAACTACTGAACGAATTTTGATGGACTTTTCACAGAAACATGGGGCTTAACCTAACTTAACATTTAGTTTTTATTTCATTGCAATCGGTTAACTCAATCAAAAGTTATGGACATTTTTAGTTTTCAAATACATTAGTACGAGTAGGTAAGGTTAGAGTGCAATATATTACACATACCTAATAGTATTTCCGTACTATTCATATTGCGATGAGTTTGGACTACATTTGGAGCTGGTAGTGGGAATGGGAGTGGGAGTGGGAGTGGGAGTGGGAGTGGGAGTGGGCGTGGGCGCGGGCGTAGGCGTGGGCGTGGGCGTGGGCGTGGGCGTGGGCGTGGGCGTGGGGGAGTGTGAGCGGGATTGAGAGTCAGATTGAGAGTCTCAGTGGAAGAGAAAGTGGGATAGGGCGCGAAAGTGGGAATGGGGGCGGAACCTGTAGTCCACGATAGCGGAGCCGCGGGCACAGCTAGTGTTATAATATTGAGACAAGGATCAACTTGTAAAAATTGAACTTGATTTCCTCTGCCCTAAGTGGGAGTCGCACCCACGACCTTTGGCGCTCGCGTCTGACGCTAAGCCAAGAAGGCCGTTGTAGAGGGAGGGGGCTTAGCCAATAAGGAACCCTCCTGACTACGTGTCTGAGCCAGGTATAAGTGAGGTACAAGACCTCTTATGGATGTTGTTGCAGAAATATGTAGATATTGTTATGGTCGTGAGAACAAGACCTTACTAACAACTCCTCACGGCTTAGTTAATATTATATAATATATATCAATCACATATATGACCTGTAATTGCCGATTAACAATAATAAATGTCTATGTCTATGTCACTGGCTAGATGGAGCGACGATCTGCGTAGGGCGGCTGGCAGTAACTGGATGAGAAGAACCGAGGATCGGGTTCAGTGGCGCACCTTGGGAAAGGCCTATGTCCAGCAGTGGACTCTTTCGGGCTGATGATGATGATGATGATGTCACTAGCTGTTGCCCGCGACGTCCTCCGCGTGGACAACTTAACATCACAAACTATTATGTATTTCCCGCAGGAATGGGACGTTTTTTCGGGATAAAAATTATCCTATGTCCTATTTCAAAACCTAACCTATATGTGTGCCAAGTTTCATCACGATCCGTCCAGTGGTTGAAGCGTGATTGAGTAACAAACATCCAAATATCCAAACTTTTGCATTTATAATATAAGGTGGAGTATTTATTGTACATCCTAAGTACTCACTGGTTCGGGTGGTAGTCGCCATCGCTGTCGTCGTCGTAGTACCGGCCCAGCTGCGTGCCGCCCGACACCTCCGAGTGGGTGTCGGCCTGCTCGCGCGCATAGTCTACCATCATCTCGGACATGGACCTGAAATCACACAATATATATTCTTTACTGCACACATAAATATTGTCAATACATAAAGAAAAAAAGATGTACAAAGGTGGACTTATCTCTAAAAGAGATCTCTTCCAGCCAACCTCTACTGTGGGAGAATCTAAAAAATAAACGGGAGACCAATGGATAATGTGCATAAACATACTATAAAATTATATAAAATACAGATAATAATTACATATTACTACATACATAGAATACAATAGATAACCAAACATAACAGTTACATATATAAAATACATAGATAGACACATACATACATAGGTACATACATACATACAATATATATCACGACAAGTTTGACAGGTAGTGCTCTTTCAATCTCAGTTTAAAAGCTCTTACAGTAGAACTGTTTCGAATGTGCGCAGGGAGACTATTCCATAACTGTGCAGCACGGGCTGTCTAGGAGTTATAGAAGAAGTTGGTGTTAGAGGTGGGATAGATTAGGGTTTTAGTGACGCAGGCTCGCTTTGGTCGGTCAGTTGGAGGAAGAAGTTGGAAACGGAAGCGAAGATAGTGGGGTGATGAAGGGTATTTCAAAATGTTGTATAGAAGAGAAAGGATATGCAGGTTTCGACGATGGCGAATTGGGAGCCACTTTAATTTAGACCTGTATTCAGAAACGTGGTCATATTTCCTCAAACTGAAAATATACCGATTGGCCAGGTTTTGAAGGCGTTCTAGCTTATTAAGCAGCTCCTCAGTCGCGTCTAGGTAGCATACGTCTGCATAGTCAAGGATAGGAAGTAAAAGGGTTTGTGAAAGCATAACTTTGGTTTTAAAGGGTAAGAAGTTTTGGAGTTTTTTGAGACAGTGAAAAGAGTAGTGCATTCGCTTGCTCACCTCGTTAATATGGGCCGTCCAGGATAGGTTGCAGTCGATTATTAAACCGATATTAGTAGTGATTTACATTTAGTTATTTATAAATTGTACAAAGGCTTGATTACTTCTAGCTTGATTTAATCACCTACTACCAGTCTGTAGATGGCTACTAGCTTACTGTCCCTTAATTGCTTGATAGTAGTTTCAAAAACTCGTATACCTACAGTGGGAGCTTGAGTTAAAGGACCTTGGGGAATGAGGTGTGGTGAGATGGGAGGGAGCGTCAAACTTCCAATTACAGTTCTGTGCAATAGGATATAACTGACTATTCGGTAACTGTCACATTCCTCCGACGGTCATGTGACAGTTATCTGATAGAAAGTCTCCCTGTAATCATCGACAAGTCTCGGTATGGTTTCAGAGGGGTAACATATTTAAGGTAGAATCGTGTATTGACTGTTATATAGCCCCTGATAGTCTGGAAGACCAAAAAAAATTAAAAATCATTAATTGTACCCTTATCTCGACAAGTTGGCGTGTTCTTTCTATAAAAAATGTCAGTAAAAAAGAGCTGAGGCATTCTATTCATTAAAATAACCAAAAATAAAGTGCAGCTTGTTCTATAAAAGGTAGAAAAAATATCTAAATACTGTCAGTGATCAGACCTCATATCCACATGGTCGCTGCGATAGGACGACCTCCTGGAGCGTTGCGGCTCGCGCAACGACGTGGCGTCGCTGTCGTATTCGTACAGCGTCGGCAGGGAGCTGCGGCGAGACCTCGAGTCCCATTCTGTCTTCTTGCGGTAACGATTCTGAGGAGAAACAGAATAGTTTTGAATGTTTATATCTCAGTACCACTTAAATTGACTTCACTCAAAATAAAACTCATCTATTTATCTATCTTAAGGGCATGACATCATCAGCATATATCAATACATTGCCAGACGTATGGCTTTTTACCGAACCTTTACACATATTTGGACAAGCGTTTTAGTATCCAACTACCGTACTTAAACACCAAACACTTATTCAAATATGCCAAATGACTCGTTAAAGAGCACGAAATGAATTTTTCCGTCGACTGGTATTTTCCAAAATACTTCAAGTAGCCCTTCAGATCTTTGTTTCTCCATATTTCCTTTACACAGGTCATCGCCACAGATATAGCCGGGAATAGTCTCACACTACGTTTACAGAATCTTGGCCTCCAATCGAGATAATGTTACCACGTTTATCGTTTCTTCGACAGTGTGTGACCACTGGCGCTTTAAATTGCTTACTTTTTAGCAAAGACCGCAGGGAAAGGTCTCCAGATTTTATTCGTTTTGAGATATATTTCGCCCACAAAACATGGACGATTTCCCCCACTAAACATGAATTTGGGCCAATACCAAATAATACGTACCGACTATTTACTATGCTCTGCAACGTTTTAAAACATATCAAATCAAAAAATTTAAAAAGTTGTTGAAACCTTACCTTGGGTTTATCTGGAGGCGGTGCCAATATGCGTATAATGACTTCCCACTTGTGAGGAGCATAGAGAGGCGCGAAGCGATGGTCGTGCGCTACCCTGAAGAACTCCTCGCGGGTCGATGATCGCGCCAGCTCGCGACGCAGCGTGCTCTCGTGGGTAATCAGCTCTCTCCAACGGAGACGCTCCTCGCGAGTCAGGCGGAGAGACCGTTCCGTGTCGTGCAGAACCTAGGAAAGTTGGTGAGGAATTTAACTCTCTTGTACTATGATAATACTAGTCACAATTATAATAATACACAGCAGAATAAGGATAACTATTGTATCTCGGCACAGTGACAATACTGATCTAAACATCCTGCGTGTTCAATTTAATCATGCTTTTAGGACGCTGTTGGGACTGTCCTGGCGCTTTAGCGCGTCGGGAATGTTCGCGGAGGCTCGCACAGGTGGTTTTTACGCCATCATGTGAAAGAAAGCGGCCTTTTTACTACAGCGCCTGCATGATGGTTGTACAACAGCTTTCTGAAAATATTCGCCACCAGACCGGACTGTCTCTTCCAGAGAACCAAACTTGTACAGTTACTTCTCAGAACATTTAATTATTTACTAAATATTGACATTATTTAACCGTAGCGTCAATATTTAGTAATAATTAAATGTTCTGCGTAGTAACTTGTGCAGTTACTACGTTTCATTGTAAATGTGAAAGAGTTGTGGCTACTTGCGTGGAACAGAGCGATTGTTTGGAACGCTCCATCTAGTAGTACATAGAGATCGTTGTAAAAAGTAAATAAATATAAATACAAGCATTCTAACAAAAATAACAATACTTACTTAAACACCTAAGTTGTTACTAACAACTGATCTGAAATATAGTTTTATTCAATTTAATTTAAACCCACCTCATCCTGAGCTTCTGTCTTCAACACTCTCGTCAGCACGCTCCAGTTGATTGGTACAGGCGGTGCAGGTATGGGTTCCGGTACATCTTCGTCATCCTCTTCCCGGTAGAGGGGATTGCGGGCTGGTGGTAGCTCGGGAAGCAGGGGCAGGTCTGCAGGCGATGATGGCGGGTGGTACACGTGACCCGTCTGCTTTATTAGCTCCGGTGAGAATAGATCTGGACCGCCTTTGCCTGGTAATTTTGATTGTTGGTTAGACATCGTACTTAATACGTTAATGAGAGAAAGTCAAAGGAACTTAATATGGCAAAAAAAGATGATTGGGCTGAAAGTGTATCAATGTTGTATCATACCCAATTAAACAGAAAAAAACACAGAAAATATTGAATAGCTAAGTATCACTGACCTTTGAATTTCAGATAGATCTACGTCTCATACATCCTATTATTTTCCTAGATGGGAGTTTCTGCGCTAGCTTCATGCGTTAAAAGTTCCTAAATAAGCATAGGAAAGGCTTTCTGTTGGAGAAGAGTACTAGGTCTCTTGGTTATAAGCACCGTCTCAAATGGATTATTCCCCGATGCGAGAATAATGAAACCGTAAAACGCAAAGATCTTACCAATATACTTTTGCGGCGGCAATGACAGCGGCACTCGCTCCATCTTAGGAGTCAGCGTCATTCCTGACGCGCTGCTGATGTCAGAGAAGTTCTCCCACTGCGCTTCAGGCATCATATGGTTGCGTATGGTCACGTCGAACTGCGGCGGCGGCGGTGGGACCTGTTTGTACTCAGTGACCAAACGCTTATGGCGCTCTATATCCTCTATGGTTTTCTTCTCTGTTATTGTGCGAAGGAATACATCGTCGACCATATGGGATGTGATTTCTGGTTTTCTGTAAAAGAGACATGATTTTGTTTAGAGCTAGTAAAATTCTGCAGTAGGCTAAGAAGGATCGATAGGTATGTTCATTTGTTAGTCCATAATGGTAATATCATCACAGAAAGCCTATCAAGATAGAATGGTGAAGTAGGCGCGACACGCGTGCCAACGAAATGCAATATATTGCAAAAACTGTCGCACGCTTACTCGTTTCGTGCCAAGTCAAGGTCGGGTAAACATCTGTACATATAATAAAACTGTAACTGGTCTATGTCTGTACATGAGAGATATTGTAGTACGTTGGGATTGAGGTGGGGTTGGGGGATTGGGAGTCTGAGTGGAAGTGGGATAGGCAGCAAGAGTGGGAACGGGAGCGGATTCTATAGTCCACGCGAGCGGAGCCGCGCGCACAGCTAGTCGACAATTAATTTGCAAAAATGCCATAGTGAGCGGTTTCTAACTGCATAATTGTACCTCACTAGAAAGAGTGCACGGGCGCGCTGTATCCGAAAATCGGCACGCGCGGAGCTGAAGTAAACAAATGTCTTAACCGTTCTATCTTGATAGGATTTCTGTGGTAATCATGATCGTCATCTTATATCAATCCTCTGTTGGACGTAGACTTCTCCCAAGACGCTCTTATGAACCCGATCTTAGTCCGATTATTTACTACCAAATGACCATAATACAGTTCTGCAGTACATCTGCGCTTCATTTACTAACCTGGCAGGCAAGATGGGCGTCTCCGGGATGGGCTCCAGGCTTTCCAGCAGCATCTCCTGCTCCTCCGTCTGCAGACGCTCGTTTATCAACACCGGAGGCGGTGGAGGAGGCTTCTGTACATTAAAACATTTGTTAGCGACTCATTTATATCTCAGCCCTTTTAGGTCGGCAATTGGCCTCCTATAAATAAATCTACACGAAATTTTTCCTGTGCTAAAGAAAATTCTTTCTTACAAAATAGGATACACTGGCACCACACGCTGTTGATAATGATAAGTCTTATGTCAAAAGGAAATTTTATATTGTTGACCCTCTACGTATCTTGATGTATGTATGTAAACGATTTAATGTATAATGACAAATAAATCGTTTTGGGGCACCGTTGGTGGACAGGGGTCGAAGTGTCGCCAGGTCCTAAGAAGATAAAATCAGACAAATCTGTACCTAACTTGTTATTTTTTCATCACCAGCCTATATACGTCCACTGTTGAACATAAGCCTCCCCAATAGAGTGACACTTTTAGTAGGCTGTCCATCGGGGGATTTCTCATAAATACCACGCTTGGCAGGCGGATTGGTAATCACAGTAATGATCTTAATATACACAGGAGCACGCTGTTGTCCGTCCCTGATGCAATCCCTTAGTCGCCTCGACGACACCCACGGGAAGTTTGAGAGTAGCCATATTAGAACACGACACAGAAGGTTAGAATGGCTTCGTGAAATATGTCCATGATCAGAGAATGAGGTGCAAAGACTTACCTTGATATGGAACATCCTGGCATGAGTCGTGTCCATGACCTCAGTGACGGAGTGGGTGTCTGTTATCTCTGTGTTGAGAGACACGATGGACCGCGGACGCCGCGACCACTCCTGGTTAGTTTGGTGGGATGATGAGTTACACACGGTGAGTGAGATAAAGATGGTTAAACAATGGGTTTGATCCATTTAAATGAAGGAACAGCCACAATATTAACAAAAAAGACTTCTTATACGAACTTTAAGTTCTTAGTTATTTATCTGAAAATCATAATCTTTTAGTAAATGTAACATTTACATGCAAATAAATTGAAAATGAGAAACTCTAGCACATAAAGTTCGATAGAGAAATATACCTCATACCATGAAGCAAAATAATTTTTCGTAGCTCATAGTTTCACCTCAAAGTGTTTTCCTCCATGATTGACACTAAATGGTTATCAAATTAGATAATAGATGATTTTAAAATGTGCATCTGTTATCTAATTTAATAACCAGTTAGTGTCAACTGTCAACCATGAAGGAAAACACTTTGAGGTGAAACTATGAGCTACGAAAAATTATTTTGATTCATAGTATGAGGTGTATATTATAACGATAAGTTATTAATGTGTGTATCATTTAATGAGTATCATGATGTGACTTAAGATATCTTAGTGTTTGATAAATCTTTAGATGAAAAAGGTTTAACATTGTCTATAGATTATTCATAATAATGGGCAGTGTTTCAACTCTTTAAACGAATGATTTAGGTATTGTAGGCTTACCTACTTGCTAATGTGCTGGACAATTTCATTTGATCAATTTTTTTTAATTTTAGTTTCTTTATAACTAGTAAACATGTGAAGACATAGACTTTTAAAATATAACCTAGCTTATCCTATAGAAATGATGGACTCGTGGACTAAAGGTCCGACTATACAGGGTTCAGTGAAAGAAAAAATCGTTCATACAATAATTTCGAGTTCTAGGCCATACTTATTGGTCGCATCATCAAGAGTTTCCTTGTAGAAAAAGATTGACATTTCTCGACTCTTTTTCTCAGTTGACTCTTATTTTTCTCTTTCTTCAATCAACTACTCAGTTCCACCGTTTCTAGCTTCTAACTATTTGTCTACTGTGTTGTAGTTTACCTTCAAATTTACGATATTTTTTTTACTCCTGATGGGTTTACGCTTGACCTCAATCACACCTGATGGTAGGTGATGATGAGGCCTAAGGTGGAGCGCGCTTACCCAGAAGATGCCTATTCACTCTTCCTTTAAAAAGATCCAAGTTATAATTGTCCGGAAATACCGAAGCTGGCAGAGAGTTACATTCCTTAGCAGTTCGCATTATGAAAGAGGAATCAAAACGCTTCGTGCGAGAAAGTGGTATGTCTACTACATAAGGATGAAGTCCCTCCCCACGCCTGGTAGTTCGGTGACGGAACGGAGATGGGGGAATTAAATTGTGCAATTTATAGTTTTGAACAAATAAAATTGTCCGCAAATTGTAATATACTGATTTCAACATCGCTTTTAGACTAGCGCCCCCAACTGACCTGCGTGTAGAGCTGCGCGGGGCGCGGCGGCCGCGCGGGCGGGGGGAGGTGCGACGCGCGCGCCGGCAGCGGCAGGGCCACTGGAGACACCGTGCGCACGGACTCCTGGCGTTCGTGCTCCTCTATCAGGGTCGTATGCCTATGGAAGAAGGGTGGTTAGTACTTAAAAGGGCGGATCTGATCAGAATTGTGTACAGTTTAGCACTATATAAAACAGTATGCCAAGTATGAACGTTTGTCGCAGATAATTTACTAAACTTGAGTAATTAACACACAATTAGAGTAAAACAATGAATATAATAGATACAATTAAAAAAAGAAAGAATGATACAATAAAAACATGTAAATAAAATACAATAAAAAAAAATGATTTTTTTTTAACAAAAATTTTCATTTACTTTTCTTTTGGTTTCAATATTCAGTTAACGGTTTTTTTTTAATTTGGTGTTTGTGTTTGCTTAATGTCAACTCACCTCATGCTGGCATCGGTCTCCGTGGCGGTGACGGTGGACGGTGGGGAGGGGGGCGCGGGGGGGCGCTGCACTCGCACCCTGACGTCGAAGGCGGGCGGCACCACCAGCGTACCTGCGTGCATCCGCCCGTTAGACGCGCTCGTCTCGTGCGTTTCGCCATAACCTGGTAGTCGGTTAGGGGTTAGGTTGTTACTTGATTATGGTTTTATTAATTTCGGTGTTACAAGAATTAAAAGCCTATTAGCAAATTAAATTAAAGACCTGCTGTGTAAGTTTGATCTAGGATTATAGATTCATTAGGCCCGATTCTGAAGGCAAAACGTTAAAATTTGACAGCGCTAAAATTGGTTTCGTCTTTATCTTCCTAATACTGTGTGACAAGGATAGGAACAGTTTTAGTGCTGTCAAATTTAACGTTGTGCCTTCAGAATCGAGCCCATTTTTGAAATAATTTCAAGGTATTTTAATATCTCTAGATTAGGTACTGTAGTTATTTTATTATTGTAATAAATAGTTAAATTTGTTTGTAATCAATTTAATTTGTAGTTAAATTTTGTTGAATATTTTTATGAATCAAATAGAATGCATGAATCATATTGTAACAGAGTAACAGTTACAGAAAGCTAGTGGTTATGTACATAAACCAACGTATTTCAGTCAATGTAAAGCGGCTTCTGATCTATAATTCATTCAAAGAGTTTCTCTTTGCAATGGTACGGTACGACCCGTCGACCAGGAATAGATAGGAAGCCAAACAATAGGTACATTATAGAGAAAATCAAGTTGCTTGTTCACTTCACTTTGCTATGCTACGAATCATCGACCAAATGGAAGTCTAATGGTATCGACAATCACATTGGCTCTCTCTATTCACTCAATCATTCGTCTTTCAGTAATCCTGTCAAAAGCTTACTTTGCCTGAGATACGACTCGTCGACCAAGAATAGGTACGATATTTAAATCACTATATCTCTCTTATTCGGTCAATCATTCATCTTTCAGTAACCCTGTTAAAAGTTTACAATGCCTGAGGTACGACTCATCATCATCATGTTATTTTTGTCTCCACTGCAGGAGCACAACCCTCTCTCATCTACCGGAGACAGACGGAGAATTTGGCCTACACTCCCCGCGCTGGCCAGACGGGTTGGGGAGGCCTGATTTATGTTGCCGTGTGGTTTCCGGTAGGTACGACTCGTCGACCAAAAATAGATAGAAAGCCAAAGTACGGTATCGCAAATCATGTTAGCTCTCTTATTCGGCCAATCATTCATCTTTCAGTTCCCATTCAAAGGTTTACCTTACCTTCGCTATGGTACGACTCGTCGACCAAGAACGCCTGGTTAACATGCGCTTCTGCTTCGCTCGGAGTCTCGGACGGGTAGTCTGACGGTATGGTGTCGGAAGCCACGCTCGCGCTCTCGGCAGCCACTGGGTACACTGGATGAGCTCGAGGTATCTTCACTTCTGTGGATAGTTAGAAAGGTACTTAACAAAAGTGGTGTAATATTTATCCGAAATAATGCCTCCAACTCTTATACATAACGTCCTCTTTCTTATGCCCCATTTCTCCTATCATAAAAGCCTCAGGACTTCCCCTGTCCTCTTTAAAACTCCTTTAAACTAATCTTTATTCTTATCACCTTTAGAGATGCCATTTTTGGATAAAAACTTTTACCTAAAAATATCATCTCTAACATTATGACATCGAATATTAACTTTATATCATTAGTTTCAATGTTAGTATTATATTTTTCCATAATAATCACAAGTAGAGAGGTCATTAGAATCAGAACATGTAAACATTATTTTGTATATTATTTGATCTTTCGCATGACACTCTATTTTATTTTATTATAACTTTTACTACCTTGTTTCACACCCTGGAAGAGATCTCTTCTAGAAATAAGCCCGCCGTTGTACACAACCTTTAATAATTATATTTAGCTTTAGTATATGCATAAAGAATATCATATAATTTCTTTTTCACTTTGAACACTTTCACTTTGACCCCAAGAATCCTCTTCTTCTCCCTCTCTTTATAGTTACTGCTAAAGAAAAAGTGTTCTAAATACTGACCTTGAATGCTCTCCCTGCTGACAATAGAAGCCGAAGAATCATCGATCAGTCTTCTGGGCGCTGGTATCGCACGTCTGCGCAGGCACAGGTATGACACGCCCAGGCCCAGGAGAAGGAGAGTCAGGAAGAGTATAGCGCAAATGATCATCAGGATGTGGGTGCCGGCCAGTGGGGTCTTGGGCAAGAGAGGGCCCTTCTCTGGACTGCAAAGTAAAAAGAACATGAATAAATAAATAATACATAAAAAAAGATGCAGTGTGGTTTCCGGTAGAGTAGAATAGGACCACTCCAACTCTTCCCGTGGATGTCGTACAAGGCGACTAAGGGAATACATTATAAAAACATCAATCAGGCCTCCCCAACCCGTCTGGATAGCGCGGGGAGTGTAGGCTAAATCCTCCGTCTGTCTCCGGCAGGTGAGAGAGGGTTGTGCTCCTGCAATGAAGACAAAAATAACCTGATGATGATTGAATGAACATAAAAAGGCTTTTATTTCTTACATATCATGAACGAAACGACGAGAGAAGGAAGAAAGTTCAGTTCTACACAGCTATAATTATATAGCCTATATTCCAGCCGTGGACAAGCTCATGATACATAGTCTTGAGTAGTCTGCACTAAGATGTGTTCACGTTAGAAGTTACTCACGTGAATATAAGAGGGTTGAAGACGGGCTTCGGTACGATGGGGGGTGGGTACCGGCATACGATTGTGATGACCTCGTCTCCGTCCATCTCCAGGCCAGGATGGAACCGCACCACTATGTTATTGGTGAACACACGGAGAGGATCCTGTTGACAGGGGAAATACTCCTAGTGTCAGAATATTTATTTTTAATAAATAAATAAATACATATTACATAATTTACACTTGTCCAATCCCATACTAGGATTTTCTCCTGTGATATGGGAATTAAACAAGGACTGGACAATTCACAAATATAACATACAGACCGGGACTAGCTTGTACAAATTGTATAAAGTTGTCTGTCCCCAGTGGGAATCAAACCCACGACCTCGGGCGCTCGAGCCCAATGACCAAGCCACATAAACCAACGTATGTCAGTCATCCGTAAAGCGCTCATTATGGCGGCTTCTGATCTATCATTCATTCAATTCATTCAAAGAGTTTTTCTTTGTTTCTATTTAAATTGTTTTCGCTAGTTCCTATAATTTTTATTTAATTTTTTTTCCTTTTTCTTGCTTTGTTGGTATTTTCTTTGTGTGTGCCAATTGTGGTAGTGAATAAATGATTTTTCTTTCTTTTTTCTTTCTTTGCAATAGTCAATAGACCAACGAGGCGGTCAATCAAGGTATTACACCAAGATAACGGATCAATGAGCCGACTCATCGGTAATGGCTTATAGAGCTCTTTTTAAAATAAATATTCCATATACATTACATAATACATTTCACTTTTTCTCCTGTGCTGTTGGAATAAAAAGGATTTTATTTCATAAATATAACATGCAGACTGGGACCAACTTTGGATAGTGGATTTTCGTTTTTGGAAGTCGATCCATGTTCATTTCGCTTCTCCCGCTTCAGGGGTGCACCTCACCGATTACTTACAATATCATCAGGCGGCAACCAGTGGGAATCGAACAAACGACCTCTGGCTTTTGAAGGAGGCGTCGTTTTAATATAACCTATAGGAGTTTTAGAGTATGGATCACATACCCATATAGATCAATGGACAAACTGTAATGAAAATTTGAAATCTCATGGCGGATTTAGATTAGAGTTGCTAAGTTAAGCTTTACAGAGTTTCTCTACAGCAATTCCACAATATTCGTTCAAATTTTCAAGCACAAAGTACTAAATCTTCGTCGAATGCAGGCACGAGTTTCGAATTGAACGACGTGCGTAATATCGCTACAGAATACGATTCTAAACGTCATCTCATACAAACAAACGTCAACATGTCCATTTACAGTAGTTACAACCCGCCGTCGCGCCCGAAAGTGTGGTGCTGGTATAGAAATCGAACGACCGTAAACTTTACGGAATTCCAATTTCAAATATCACCCCAATTTCGAAGTCGAGTTGCAAAGTAACTTATTACAGAATCGCACTGCAGATATCTTCTATATGTAAAAAATAATGACTTGAAACTAGATATTTTGAATAGACATCTCAAATTACGTAGATTTAGAAACGATTTTTTGAAAGCTCACCTCTAATGGAATGATACATATTAAGATGACCTCACCTGTTTGGTACCACATCCCTTCAGGGGCAGTTCCAGTTTGTACGATAGGGCTCCCTTGCCCGCCACCTGGCAGGCGGAGTGCCGGTCGAAGTCAGCGTAAGCAATTCCGTAGAACTTCTCGTTGAATTTCAGTTCGATCTGGAAAAGAAAACAGTTTTTGCGGTTTTAATTATTAGACTGTCTTGCTTATGTAGTGACTTGTACCCAGGTTGGACACGGACCTAGAAGTCGTGTTTGCGATTCCAGCTTTCCCATTAGGGACAGACAAGTTGGTCGTGGTCTGGAAGCCTTTAAGAAAAAATACTATAAAATTATGTTAAAAAATCAACCTAAAAATTTACGTCACAAAAGGTATTTAAGAAACAATTTCCCTGTCTTTGTTAAATTCCCATAGTCATTGTTAATCTTACCAAATGTAGGTTTTAATTTTTTAATTTTTATTATATTCAAAATCGAAACAATAGTAGATTGTATCATAATAAGGGAGCAAAATAATATTTGAAAATTATTTTGCTTTTTGCTTATAATATCCTGAACGTAGCGAGGGATTCAAAGTACGTGCCAAAAATATATTTTGCGCCCGAGTGATACACTCTACTTTTCATCACCCTCTATGAGAAAATACATTTCTAACAATCCGTGAAAACGCGGGCTGTTGTTCGCGCGTTTTTTTTTTATTCAGTCGGGCGGCGCGACTATGGGCCGTCGTACCAGCCAGTCATTATTCAAACAATATTTGCCTTCCATTTCTTTGGCGCTAAACACTAAGATGTTCCAAATTCAAAAAGTGCGCGGCAATGATAATTGCGGCGCACTTATAAAGAGGGTTAAAAACTCATTACTGCCCGCTAAACGTTTCTTATACAAAACACCAACTTTGGGTGCACTTAAAGGCGAACCAAGTCGTCCTTTTCAAATAGATGGGATGAAAACTCTCTTTTCGTACGTATTTACTGAAACAAAATTTATCGATTTGAAGGTACAGTAACTGCGCTATTAACAAATGACCAAGTTCATTCTAATTTTAACTAACATTGGATAAGCTGCTAGGGCTGGTCACTTAATTGTGAATATGCGTGTTGGTACATACCCTCATTTTATGTACTCAGTTCAACGAATAAAAAGAGTGACATACTTTGATATATCTTACATAGTATTTCTTACCTACTATACAATATATCTACTTCTATCGATGACATTCTTTACTAGATGGAGCGTTCCAAACAATCGCTCTGTTCCACGCAAGTAGCCACAACTCTTTCACATTCACAATGAAACTTGTGCAGTTACTACGCAGAGCATTTAATTATTACTAAATATTGACGCTACGGTTAAATAATGTGGCTACTTGCGTGGAACAGAGCGATTGTTTGGAACGCTTCATCTAGTAGTACATAGAGATCGTTGTATATAACATATATAACAACCTTCATATTGAGTGATCATCCACGCGTCTCAAGCAACAATGTTGTAATTCTACGGCTATCTCGTCAATACATCGCAATATTATCGGCGATACAGTATGCAAGGCATTCCCACAGTAACCGTAACCTGGTACAGTTAACCCTAACTAACCGTTGTTAACAACGCCCTATTTTAACTGACGCGGTAAATTCCGACAAACTTGACACTAAAATTATCTAACAAACTTTTTTTAAACATTCAAATTTTTAAATAAAGAAACTCGTTCGTTCATTTCCAACAATAACGTTCCATAGTATGGGTGATTCTTTTTTTTTAATATACAATTACGATATTCTAGTTTAGTGCTATAATTCATAATTTTTTTTTGTCTAAATGAAGGGTATGGTATGGAAAGTCATCGATTTCCATGTACAATTTTTCCAGCCAGTGCGATATCAACAAGAATGCGATAACCAAAGAGTTTGGGACATAATTAAAATGGAAGCCCTTGAAATGTCCAAGGTTTCGAAAGTGGTCCACATATTTAAAGAACTTCCCGGACGTAGGAATTAGTATAATTAGATTAAATTACGAGCATTATTACAATTAACTCATTGTGCAATCTAAAATGTTCTATAAGTAGAGATAAAGTTTGTGTGTTTGCTAAAAGAATCTTCGGAATTCTTTCACTTTTAGAATGCTGAATTGTTCTAAACTATTTTCCCCGGGAAGTTATTGGTTTTCGTTGTGGAAAAATTTAATTATAAACTGACCTGCATGGCACCAGCGGCACAATTGAGCGCAGCTTTAGTTCTGTTCAAGAAGATAACAGGACTTAAGTCGTCGAGTTTTGTGACCTGTAACAAAAATTCAAACAATAATTTAAGTACACTATTTTGTATTGCCGTGCTGTTCCCGGCTGCTGTGTCGTCAAGGCGACTAAGGGAATGCACCAGGGACGGGCAGCAGCGTTCTCCTGTGTGTGTATGTTAAGATCATTACTGCGATCACCAATCCGCCTGCACAGCGTGGTGATTATGGCAAATCCCCCAATGGACAACTTACCAATAGTGGTATTCTATTGGGGACGTCTATGCCCAGCAGTGGACGTATTTAGGCTGATGATGATAATTTTGTATTCAGACCAAATTCAGTCCATATTATTCTTAGTAGAATCTTGTAGAAAACTATGTAAGCTAGTGATTTAAAATTAATTAAATAAATAAATAAATTTATATAAGACACATTATAAGACTACGTAGTATTATTAGGTATTCTATGATAAGACACAAGACAAGAAAAATTTCTATATGCGCGTGTCTTATCCGACATAAGAAAAAAATTCTTGTAATGTGTATGGTCTCGTATAACAACCAATGCGACATTTCTCATAAGACACAAGAAATTTTCTGATAATGTGCAACAGGCCTTTTTCTCACAATTCAATGTTCTGTGGGTGCGACTCTCTCAAAATAACACGAAACCCAAACATGCCTGATGCGCTGCTGTTCATTCTCACGTCGGACACTTTTCGACGAAAAGTTTTCTCTTGTATTTTTTCCAAATAAAAGTTATAGTTCGAGTGGTGATAGTATAGAATTAGTGACGTCCTCAAAAAAGGCTGGGGTCTGCAGTGAGAAGAATGAGGTGCATGAAAAGGTTGATGAATGTGAGTGAGGCTAGTGAGGTGTGTCAGGATCGCGCAAAGTGGCGATCCATCGTCTCTGCCTACCCCTCTGGGACCAAGGCGTGAGCATTATGTATGTATGGTGATAGTTGATAGTTTTTATGCAAATCAGGTGTTTCTGGAAGTGTATAGGTGTGTATTGTGCGGGAAACTTAAATAAAACCATGTAATGTAATGTTATGATGAGTATTTATAATTAAGATATTATAATAATTCTACCCAAAAGTTGTCTGGAAGAAATCGCTTAAAGCTATAAGACCGACTAAATTGGGCTATTTTTAATAACTATAATATTTGTTTATGCAACAAAATGTATTGTACTGTAAGATAAAAGGATTTTCTTTTCATTTGACGGCCTCCGTGGCGGAACGGGTAGCTCTCGGCCTGCCACGCCGGAGGTTGCGGGTTCGAATCCCGCTAGGGGCAAATGTTCGTATGATGAATATGAATGTTTGTACCCAAGTCTTGGATGTTTATATATTTATTTAAGTATGTTTATCCGTTATCTAGTAACCATATCACAGGCTCTGCCTAGTTTGGGACTGGGTAATTGGTTTGAATGTCAGACATATTATTATTATTATTATTATTAATCAGAAAAACCGATTATAAAAATATGTGCGGACGAGTGGGAGGACAGTTTTATAAATCGTCATGTTGCCTTCGCATTCAAATATCTTTTTCAACTTTTGATAGGTAAGTATTCTTTTTTATAACAACAACTGTTACGTATGACCTGACAGAGAGCCGTGGTAGCCGGTTGGTTGTGCACTCGCCTCACGTTCATGAGGTCGTGGGTTCAAACCCCGCTCGTACCAATGAGTTTTACGAATCTTAAGTACGGTTTATTTATAATACCACAGGCTTTTCGGTGAAGGAAAACATCGTAAGGAAACCTACATATGCCGAAGAAGAAATTCTGAGGCGTATGTGAAGTCCACCAAATCGACTTGGGGCACCGTTGGTGGTCAGGGGTTTGGCACAAAAGATCCTGAAGGGTCGAAGTGCCGCCAGGTCTTCCTGGCCCCCTAAGAAGATAAGATAAGATGACCTGACAACGCCAGATATTATTACGAGATTTCGTATTACTATTCATTGTTAAAAACCCCTTTTCCATCTCTATCACATAAAAAGTATATAAATATTCCTTCCTACGTAGTCTATAAAACGTTTTATCGTCCCCCGATACAGTAATAATTTTAAAAAACGATTATGCGAAGGTGACATGACAAAATAGTACCTCGTTACCTCCCCGTAATGAAAGTACGGTCGACCACGTTGCACCTGCAGGTTTGATTGCAGGTAATGTATCTGTAGATAACGTGTGGTCGACTGTACTAAAACGTATTCGCATAGTGCGCTTGCCCGAGGCCAAAAAATACAATTTAAAATGCATAATTCTATAGTTTGGTTGCATAGCGGCTGTCCTCGTAAATCTATACCGTTAATTATTAGCTTGGGGCTTTAGATCCGAGAGTGCGGCTCCATCCCTTCATGGGACACGTGAAAAATAGACATTGAAGTCAAATAAATAATTGTATCAGGGATACTCGTACGACGCAAGTTTAAAGTAGAACAGCTGCTTCTCGCTCATAGAATCTAGATGTTTTCGAATGAGTATTTAACTATCTACATTTTTAAGGTTGGGTCGAAACTTTAAACGAAATATAACGCATGTTATGATGCGTAAAATTACTCCAAAT
The DNA here is from genome assembly GCA_947086405.1 of Esperia sulphurella. NCBI lineage: Eukaryota > Metazoa > Arthropoda > Insecta > Lepidoptera > Oecophoridae > Esperia > Esperia sulphurella. The sequence continues at coordinate 16,424,679 of OX352260.1, forward strand.
GGAATACATTTCGTTCATTTTAGAACAAACTGACAACACTGTGACGGCCATTGCAAAGGAGCCAGAGCCGTAAAACACATTTTAAAAAATAAAAACATTGCAAAGGAGTCTACCTGCTGCTGCCTGCCTGCTATTACCATCTGTTTGGCTAGACGTTGGTGACGTAATTGAGCCAGCTTGACACAGTGCGAAGGCATTTTCATTTTTTCATTTATTTATTCGTTATACAATATATATTGTATGCGAATGTTTGTACAGTTACATTATAATTAAAGTAGGTAATATAAGAAAGTAAGATATTGAATTAAGTAAATAAGTTCATATCAGAGCTAAAATATTAAAAACACGTTATCATAAATCATAATAATTGTCACCATTAGTCAAAATTAAATATTAATTTTAAATTCATTTGTTTTCTTTAAAAGTCATCAACATTGTAACAATACTTTTCCAATAATAGTACTTTCAGTGTCAAAAAAGTGAATATTATTATTTGTACTTACAAATAGTTTGATTAAATCTTTACACAATAAATGTACAAAGTGAAGGTGGTTTTAACGTAACGTACTTTAAAATGGAGACTCGCTTAGAGTCCACAGGCTATCGTAGTAATAGCTGTATCCATCACACTGTCCAGTGGAGGACTTGGCTACAATCACCTAACTAAAACGGTACGTGGGGGACAGAGTTAAAGGGCTTCGGGAATGAGGTGCGGTGAAGTAGGAACGTCAATCATCCAATTGCAGTATTGTACAACAGGATATAACTGTCACATACCTGTCACACAGATATCACATAGCCGTCACATAGCTGTCACATAGCTGTCACATAGCTGTCACATAGCCGTCACATAACTGTCACATAGCTATCATATAGCCGTCACATAGCCGTCACATAACTATCACATAGCTGTCACACAACTGTCTCTATTAGATAACTGTCACATTCCTCAGACGGTCCTTTAACTCGGTCCCCCACTTGAGGTATAAAATGCATCTAATGAGTAATAACCAAGCATCTATTACGTCTATTCCAACTGACACAACAACAAATGACATACAAAAACAACCGCATTTGCATCTCGAAAACACAATAAGCAATAGATTGTGTTCCGAAGTGGACTGCAAAGTTACTATGGCAATAAATAAATATTTCATGTACATATATACCTACCATGTCTTTCCCAAGCTAGGATGTTCATCTTTATCAAGGGAATTAGGCAAGGATAGAACATTTCACATATATTGTACAAAGTTGTCTGTCCCTAGGAGATTTCAACCCACGGTCTCTGACGCTCGAGTCTAGCGACCAATGTACTAGGCTAACAAGACAGTCAATAGCGTTGGTTTTCGTATGCTAGGTACTTATGTTGGAATAGATGTTGCATAGCAAAGTAAATCTATCGAAAAACGTCTTATTCAAATCATGTGGTTCTCTCGTAACAGAAACCGAGTACTTTAGAGTAGGTACAACCCAAAAGTGGTCAACCTCTTTTATTGGCGATAGTAGATGCATGTCGGCTAAATTAAAAACCTTTACTATGTTATATATGTATGATTAACTAGCTGCTGCTAGTACATTACAAATTATTATGTATTTCCCGTTAGAATGGGTAGTTTTTTTTTTCGGGATAAAAACTATCGTATTTCCTATTCCAGGACCTAACCTATATGTGTGCCAAGTTTTATCACGATCCGTCCAGTGGTTGAAGCGTGACTGAGTAACAAACATCAAAATATCCGAATATCTGAATACCTGAATATCGGAATATCCAAATTTCCAAAAATCCAAACATTGAAACATCCAAATATCCAAATTTCTAAATATCCAAATATTGAAATATATTCACATTTATAATATAAGTAGGATTAATTGCTGGCAGGCTATTTGTTATAATGCTTCTATTTGTAATGTCTAACATGGAAAGGGATGATTGCATATTTACTAGAACAATTAATATTAACCACCTTGCCGTGTGGTTCGTGGCTTAGAATAGAGCCACCAACAATCCTCCCGTGGGTGTCATCACGGCGACTAAGGGATTGCATCAGGGACGGGCTCAGCGTTCTCCTGATCATTACTGCGATCACCAATCCGCATGTCACGCGTGGTGATTATGGCAAAACCTCCAATGGACAGCCCACCAAAAGTGGCATTCTATTGGGGAGCCTTGTGTTCAGCAGTGGACGTGTTTCAGCTGACGATGAAAGATAACCACCTCTGTCTCGTTGATCGAGTGGTTGATACCATGGAGGTGTGAGAGACGATGGCCGTGTGATTTCCGGTAGAGTAGAATAGGACCACTCCAACTCTTCCCATGGATGTCGTACAAAGCGACTAAGGGAATACATTATAAAACATCAATCAGGCCTCCCCAACCCGTCTGGCCAGCGCGGGGAGTGTAGGCCAAATCCTCATTCTGTCTCCGGCAGATGAGAGAGGGTTGTGCTCCTGCAGTGGAGACAAAAATAACCTGATGATGTTGATGATGAGAGGAGAGTAATAATAACCTGCTCTATTTATTTGTACATGCCGTATTTTTGAGTCCAAGACCACATAACTGCGCATTGCGGTTACAATAGACCACTTTTTACCAATGTAAGTAATCGTAATAATGACTTTGATATGACATCAGGAGATTTTCTAAACTTTCTTTTACTGTTTACGTTGTTTTAATGTACGGAAGGTACTCAACTAGACCTCCATTTCCCAGTTGCTCTACCATACGAACTTCGAAGCACTGTGTCTTCTCTAATCGTAAAATTACATTGGAAAAGTCATTTAAAGCAATATAGAAACATTTAAACAGGAACTTCAATTTAGTCTGAAAAAAAAACGATTCCTGGTTTAGAATAAGGCCTTCCCGTGGGTGTCGGCAAGGCGACTAAGGGACTGCACCAGTGACGGATAGCAACGTTCGCCTGGGTATATTAAGATCATTACTGCGATCACAAATCTCCTGCCAAGTGTGGTTATTATGACAAATCCCCCAATGGACAGCCCAATAAAAGTAGCAATTTCTTGGGGAGGCTTATGTTCAGCAGTGGATTTTGGCTGATGATGAACCCTATTACAGATATTTCCCAGAATTCCAAGTTATACCAACCTTTCCATCTAGCACGGTCTGCTCCGGCAACCCGTCGCCCTGGTACTCGATGTTGTTCGCCTGCGACCCGTAGTTGGACTGCGCCCGCGCTGCAGTCACGGCCAGCGCCAATACACACCATACCAACGCCATATTTGTTCTGTAACAATTGAAAACTATGTTGAAATATATGGGGAATTTTATTTATTTTTATTTATTTAACTCTTTATTGCACACACACAGATAAGACAAAAATAATACATTAAAAAGAAAAACACAAGTACAAAGGGCGAACTTATCTCTGAGAGAGATTTCTTCGAGAATTTTATCGAGTTTCATGAAAACATAAGACTAATTCCTCCAAGAAACTATATGTAGTTACGAAACTCCGGCTACAGAGAAAAATAGTGTCGTTTAAGTAAATTGATACATTTGAGAACATTTTGAAGCCTTCGTTAGGACTTGGTTGTTATCCAGAACATGGATGAAGGGGTCCAAAGTGCCTCGTACTCATCTGACCTGTGCTCAACGGACCAGACAAGTGTCTTGATTTCTTACTTTTTGGTTGATGATTTTTGATACCTAAGTACTTGGTAAATTTTAGTGTAAACTCTTCAAAGCTATAATGTCGTGTAATTTTTTTAACCATATCCAACCTCCCTTCAGGCCCTTTGCGACTTCAAGTCGACTAACCTCCCTTCAGGTGGAGTGGCCCTTTCCGACAGACTTAAGTCGATTCAGTCACACATACCTACATACAATGGGAGACAGAGTTAAAAGACCATGGGACTAAAGTTAACAGTTATCTAACAGTGCTATGCGATACTTTTGACGTCCCCTCCTATCTCACCGCACCTCACTCCCCGAAGCCCCCCCCCCCCCCCTGCACTTTGTGGTTTTACCATTTTAATACAATAAGACTTCGATAACAAAACTACATATGCTACATATCCAGTTCCGTTGCGGTTAACAACATAGTTACAAGAGTACAAGTGTTCAATATTAACGCAGCGTCACGTACTTTATTAAGCTTTCCCACACTGACGTGTTAAACGGCGCAATGGCGATGGCGCGGCATCGCTAGTACGACAACAATGAACTATAAATGTAACTTTTTATGATAACCTTAGTTTCATTTCATAAGTGTTCGTACCATTTTACGTAGACATTATCTTAAAGCAAAATTTATATTTTTCCCTGGCGAAAAAAAGAGATACTTTTCATTTCATTCCACAAATATAACATGATAAGTGCATGAATTGAGTGGATTTTACTAGTTGACAAAGCGAAACGTATTAGGTACAAATTTGAAGATATATATATATTTTAAGTGTATAAACTGTACACAATTATTTAACGGTACGCGGCAGCGGCAATATCGGCTGTGCCGCGGTGTTTCCTACACCAGTTTGAGTTAAGCATTATAAAAGCCATATAACATGAACGTTAACGTTTATTATGAGAAAGTCAGTAAATATCTCACGGTGTAAATCTTTCTCTCGGAAAAGCGACAAGTTTCTTGCTTGATTTCTATTAAGTTTCACTCATACTTTTTTTAACTCTTTACGTTGATTATGTACTCTTTAATTATGTCAATCTGTCTGGCTTTACATCACTACATTATTAGTGTTCCGTTAAAATAATACCCTTATAGGGAATATCGTTTTGACTCTTTAATAGCAAATTATTTGAATTTGAACTTATACAAGGATTATATCATACTAGCTGTTGCCCGCGACTTCGTCCGCGTGGACAACTTAAAATCACAAGTTATTATGTTTTCCCGTAGGAACAGGCTATTTTTTCTGGATAAAAACTATCCTATGTCCTATTCCAGGACCTAACCTATATGTGTACCAAGTTTCATCACGATCCGGCCAGTGGTTAAAGCGTGAAAGAGTAACAAACATGCATCCATACTTACAAACTTTTGCATTTATAATATTTTTAGGATATTATCAAAAGTCGTCGCCGGTAGTCGTTTATATAATAAAAAATATAAAAACATCATTCTCTAAACTAAAAGTCCGTTAAAATTTAAATAGCTTACCTTATAATAAGCTAAATTATTGTTATTGATACATAAATTGTATTTATCTATTAACCATTAATTTATAAACAGAAACTGGTTGCTCGCAACCGGTTGTGGTGACTAAGTGGTTGTCATATTACAGGTCCTGCATTTTAATCTAGATATCTATTCATTAGGCTGGTTTGAACGAGAAGTTAAAACCCTATTTATAACAGACGTTATACATGGTGCAATTTTAACAACGTAATGATAACTCTCATTAGTTGTTAATTGTAGTCCATCCATTGGCCACCATTTTCAGGTCGTCGGTCCATCTGATAAATGGACCTGCTAGAAATGTGGTCTTCTTTCTATCCGTCTCGTTGGCAAAGGGGCTATTGGCATCGGACTCGAGCCCCAGAGATCATGGGTTTGATTCCCACCTGGGGACAGACAACTTTGTACAATTTGAACAAGTTGGTCCCGGTCTGGATTTTATATTTGTGAATTGTCCTATCCTTGTTTAATATCCATAGACAAAAGAAAAGAAAATCCTAGTTTAGAATGAGACACGTTTAGGTATGTATCGAAATATAAGAGGAGGGTCGTTTCACTATCACTTCAGCTTACTAATTCTTTTAAATAGGTGTCGGTGACCTTAGTTATTCATCGGTTGATAGTGCGTGTATATAAATAAACCTTCGAGAACTTAAACCTTACGTCAAAACAGGTGTATGGCATAATATTTTAATAGGCAACTAACAGTAGATCTATATCTTGACCGGTTACCTATGAAGAGTTGCGCATGAGTGCAAACAAATCTTTATCAGCGACCATCATACGTTTTCGATTTCGCAACAACTGTATTCCAGTTCAACTGGAACCCATGTCTTATTGTTAGACATATGCGAAGTTTTAGCATAGTTTTAGCGTTTATTGCAGACTTGTCGGTAGCGTTGGAAGAGCTGAAGAATTCTGGACGGTACCATTGAGTTTATACAACTTTTACGTATTTTTAGCAATAATATCTAAATACTAACATCACCTATGCTAATTGCTAGTTAATATTACATAGCTCTGACCGCACTGTGAACCTAAGTCACTGACAAGTGACAGACTAAAAATTTCTCCTGTACAATCGGACAAGGTTATGACAATTCGCGCAAGGTGGGACGCTCCGTCGCCAGGTGGACCGACGATCTGAAGAAGGTGGCCGGAAGCAGCTGGATGCGGAGGGCGGAGAACCGGGTGTGGTGGCGTTCATTGCAGAAGGCCTATGTCCAGCAGTGGACGTCTGATGCTGATATGATGATGACAATTCACAAATTCACTAAGGGAATCCTACTAATATTATAAACGCGAAAGTTTGTAAGTATGGATGGATGTTCGTTACTCTTTCACGTAAAAACTACTGAATGGATTTTAATGAAACTTTACAATAATATAGCTTTTACATCATAATAACACATAGGCTACAATTTATAAAGATATTGTGTAAATTGTCCAAAATATCAAGTAAGAGGAAAAAATCTACAAGTGTCATCTGCTACGTATATAATTTATAAAGTTCCGTGGTCCACGCGGACGAAGTCGCGGGCAGACAGCTAGTAGATTATAAAACATCAATCAGGCCTCCCCAACCCGTCTGGCCAGCGCGGGGAGTGTAGGCCAAAAGTTCCGTCTGTCTCCGACAGATGAGAGAAGGTTGTGCTCCTACAGTGGAGACAAAAAAAATAACCTGATGATGAATTCACAAATAAAATCTATTTAATATTTTATACTGATTTGATTTTAAAATATGTATGTGCTGTTTGAAGTTTGTTGCAACGTTTCCTTTTTACAGTCCTTACACATAGAAAACAGTTGTCAATAAAGTCAAGTAAAAAATGTACTGAAGTCCAATTAAGGATTTTGTTTTTACTTTGACTTGATCATCGACATCCTGACCATGACCAACTTGTGCAAAGTGTACAAAGTTGTCAGTAGCTCACAACGTATAAGGCATTACGTAATCATCAAGGAAGGAAGCTCAAAATGCAAAGCCTGCAAATTAACAAACCTTTTACATTTTAGAAAGTATGCTGTTCCGTTTCTTCTTCACAGCGCTAACACCTAGGAAGCGGTAGTCGATTAAAAAATTGACGTGTATAAATTTACTAGTGTACTCATGTGTGAAAAAGGATTTGAATTGTCTTTATAACATAGTCGGCCCCGTAGCCTAGTCGGTAGTACACCTGCCTGCGAAGCTCGGGGTCGCGGGTTCGAATCCCGCCCAGGGCAAACATTCTTGTGATGAGCACTTGTGTTTGCCTTGTGACTGGTTGTTATTTATATATTATATTATGTATTTATGTTTGTATATCAGCTGTCTGATACCCATATTTACAGGCTCTGCCTATTTTTGGGATCAGGTGGCCGTGTGTGAATTGTCCCCACATATTTACTTATTCAGAACCTGAGCAAGTTGTACCAAGTTGTTAGTAGCGCAAGAGCCATTGGGCATTACCAGGCCTGTGTCACTTTAGGCATAAAAATATACCAACGCGGCGCGGCCCCGATTGCCGGGGCACCTAGGCGAATCGCGTGCGATTGTAAATGTCGTAAGATTTAGGTATTCAGCGTAACATTGACTTTGTTCCTTGTGCATAGAATGCAATTTGGCTTACATTGACTTTTGTAGGTACGTTTATGAGAAATTGAACATGCTTTCTTAGGGAGTGCGTCTTCTGTATACTACTACTTATTCTGTGGCATTACGAAATCTGCATCATTAAGAAAGATATCTCAAAGTATGCATGTTGGTAGTAAGGAAACCTGCATATGCCGAAGAAGAAATTCTGGGGCATATGTGAAGTCCACCAAATCGGCTTGGGGCACCGTTGGTGGTCAGCGGTTTGGCACACAAGATCCTGAAGGGTCGAAGTATCGCCAGGTCTTCCTGACCTCCTAAGAAGATAAGATAAGATGCATGTTGATGTTAACATGATGTTTTTTCAACCTTTTACATTTTAGACCAATTGAATGTGTAGGAGTAACCGCGCGCCATATGCGCAAACGTCGAAGGTGGCCTTGCGCACGCGCCGTGTCCTACATTCGGCACCAATCACAATAGCCTGTTTGCCTGTTTCAATTTCCGCCGTTCGCTCGGCCAGTTGACTCCACAACTATTTAATTTATCATAATAATAACTATTTATTTATTTTAGGAAACTTACAGCTATTTAAATCTAAGTAAATTACATATATACACATACACAAAGAAAAAATCAACAAAGCAAGAAAAAGGAAAAAAATAAAATAAACATTATAAGAACTAGAGAAAACAATTTAAAATGTTTAACAAAGATAAAATAGTATGCGTGTGCCGTGGCAGCAAAAGGGCAAACGACTCAGCATATGCCTAGACCAAGTAAGGTGCTAGGCGCTGATTTTAAGTCGCACCCGGTGCAGGCGAGTTTGTCTACAGTACCAAACAAAGAAGTAATAAATATGATATGTGTAATTGCAATACGTACTAGATTATGTGTTACTGTACCTACCTCTGTTGATCCTCGCTTAGAAGAGTGGCCAAAAAGGGGAGAAAAGTATGAACAACGTTCAAGGTATAGATACAAATAATTGTAGGGGGATCAAAGAGCGATCGGCAGGCTTATATGAGCTAGATGTCGATGGCCATGGTTGGTGGAAGGATTGCACCTACGACCGTCAGTTCCGCGATAGATGTGGTCCATCATCAGCCTATATACCACTCTCCACTCTCCACTGCTGAGTATAATGGCCTCCCCTTGCCAGTTTTAGTTGGCTGTCCATTGGGGGATTTGCCATAATCACCACGCTTGGCAAACGGATTGGTGATTTCACTCCATCCTCTCGGGTATGTCGGCAACCTTAATTCTTCGTCGAATCTCATTGAGGATCATATCAATCAAAGAACCGCCGAACATAGTCCACTACATAGCCCGCTGAGAGACTTTAAATACAGTAAGATCCGACCCAAATCGGTCCTCGGCGGAGAAAAAAAGATTCAAAAATAGCTTTAAATATATGAAAATGTCACTGTGACCCGTTTTTGCTCATTATTTAAACTAAACAAATATGTATATACAGTGTAGAAACAGCTTAACACTTTCTCGTGGAAATACATCTGAATAAACAAACTAATTGTAAAATAAGATGAAATAGTTTCATTTTAATTGGAACGAATTATTATACAATAACTTACAGTTTATAACTCTTCTGGAACTTCGTGTGCAGAACGTAGAAACTTATCAACCTCACTTTTTCACTCTCACACACATACACACACGAGCATGCACCCCAATTCTTAGTTTCAATATTTAGGTTAAACAAACATATTTTTGACATTTAATTAAATTTAATTTAGCACTATTTTATGTACAACTTTCCGCCTTAGAAGAGCGGGAACCCCTGACACAGGTAATTATTTATTTAAAAGGGGTCCTGTTGATTCTTTCAAAAACTGTAATAACTGTAAGTGGTTGCAATAAATCATTTCATTTCAACTGTATCGTAACGCAACACGGATGGGAGTCACCGTAATCAGGCGTTCTTTTCTACAGTGACTACCAAAGATAACATATACTAGAGTCTACTAGATCACCTCCATAGAAACATCTTAACGCGCAAGGGGTGTCCAGTTCGATGTCCTGTCAGGCTACTATTACGCATATTAGCGTCAGAAACACAGTCTGTGACATTACTACACAAATATATCTTGCATCTTCACTTGTGTGTATAAGATTAGGAGTCACTCATATACTACGGAACGAAACCGAGTAGAGTATTAAACACAAAATCTAACGAATCAGGAACATAATGGAAAAATGACAGCTCTAACAGACAGATTAGCGTTAATCAAGAGAATCGAATTTTAATAAAATAATGTATACAATTAGTGTCTGATCAAGAAAGAAGAGTAATTTTATTTTGAACAAGGATGCTTTGAAAATGCACAGATCGATGTTATGCTAAGCTACAGCAGATAATATATACAATGCGCTTTAAATCTCGAAAAATCATGAAAACTTAATAAAAAAATATAAAGAACTTATTAGATTTAATAGTGACAATACGTGTCCGCGACCACACTAGGGTAAACGTTGGCTAATAATGTCAATGATAAAATTACACAGCCACACAAAAAAAAGTTTCTGACCTGGAGGTCCTGGAGGAACTCATTATGTGTACTATAGTTTTGACGTAGCTGAATCCGAATTCAGTTTCATCCCAGCACGTCTGGTTCCACCCATAACCTCAAAAAATCCTGAAATTTACTATATCTGTTGAAACCACAAACCCTATGGCTCTGAAACCTCATAATCTAAAACAAGCAAGGGACCCACAACCTAATAACTCTATAAACTCAAAGCAACATAACCTCATATCCCTAAAACCCAGTAAAAAAGTTTTTCCAGGTCAGAAACTTTTTTTTTTGTGTGGCTATATTATTGTAATTTGGTGATAGTCATATGTGATGAAGTGATACTATCACCATATTATAATAATTATTGCAATATAGTGATAGTCAGGTAGTAGTCTACCTCATTTACCTATATCTGTATTTATAACTATTTATGTTGCTTTGCGAGTAGGGAATATTTATAATTTAATTATCACGATCACCAAGTTCCTACGAGTATATATCACCGATTAGTCAATGCTTACTTACCCTATGTTTTAAAAGCTCCCATTACTACCTTTGTGTACGTCTACCAGCTTTCCCTTCGTAGCAGAATTCACATCACGTGATATATAGACCATCCCTACAAGTATCTCATACTGGCCAAAAGTGAAAGTTGTACTGCCAAAGAATGGATGAGGTCGCTTACAATTACATCATTCTGTATACACTGCGAGTCATTTAGATTGTATCGCGGAACCGTAAGATGTATATTTGCTTGAACTAAGTTAAAGATAACTTGGTAGATCCATATGTGTAGTATTTAGTTTTTGTAAGCATAACATGCTTGCAGACAAATTATGCGTTTAAGAATTTAAATGGTAGGCTACTAATTTAAGTTTTGTATGTATGTTTTAGTAAATGATTTTAACCGATTACTCGTAGACGTAACGTTACGTCCTCTAAAAGGCTGGAGTCCGCAGTGACAAGAATAAAAGGAGGTGCATGAAAAGGTTCTTGAATGTGAGTGAGGCTAGTGAGGTGTGTCAGGATCGTGCAAAGCGGCGATTCGTCGTTTCTGCCTACCCCACTGGGACCAAGGCGTAAGCATTACGTATAGCATAACAACGAGCAACAGTGGCAGTATACCACCAGTTATATAGTAAGTAAAAAAGCAGTTAAAAACACCGCCTTTACTTTTATGTCCATTTAAGCTTAAAATCCCACAATAAATCATGAAATAGGTTTCTATAATCTGGAAGGTTTAAGTACAGTTATAATGGACCCGGCCACGAGAGCCTTACGTACATAAATCATGTTTTTGTCGACATCTGAACGCAGACCGGATTTCTAAATATTTTGTTTTACTATATTAAATGCGTTGACAGTACACAGAAAAAAAAAACATTTCTCAAACCAAGATTCCGAATATTGTTAGGCATCCCAAGTAAAAATATGCTTAGATGAACAATATATAGTTCACTTAACAATTTCAGCTTTATTGAATACAAAAAATCAAATTGTCAAGCTGTTTTCTTGAATCAAGTAAATTATCTTAAATATTTATACTTGAACTCTAAAATATTCTATTGAATAAACACAATTTGCATTGGTGTAAGAAATCATTTTTATCCGTGTAGGAGCGGATTTGGTATTTGCATTTGGGAGGTCACAGGACGAGGCCGGTGTACATTTTAATACCAGGCTTATGTTCAGCAGTGGACGTATTTAGACTGATGATGAATATGAATTTCCATTGGCAATCCAGCGAGGTAATAGCGCCAGCGTCTTAGGGACTATGTATGCCTCACCACAGGGGGTTGGACGGCGTACACCTGTTGTAAATAATTGATTTTCTTATAATTACTGTATTTTTAAACTTTCTGCGATATTAAAAAGAATAAATTTCTATTGTAGAATAAACTTTTGACTTTATATTACATCCTATACTATTTAAAGTTTTAAAACTCATAATAGAAAGTTATCAGTTGTAAAAATTAGGTATGTAAAGCCAATGAATCTCCATTAGTAGATTACGATTTCTTCGCTTAAATAAAGTTTAATGAATGTCACTAAAACACCATTTGAATATTAAAAGGTCGTTTTAAGACATCGTGGAAACCGTGAGGAGTTGTTAGTAAGGTCTTGTCCTCACGACCATAATAATATTTACATATTTCTGCAACAGCATCTATAAGTGGTCTTGTAGCTCGCCTATACCTTACTCTGATACGTAGTCAGGAAGGATGCTTAGGAGCTAATACCCCTCCCTCTACAACCGCCTCCTGGGCCTAGTGGATTGGTCGTTAGAGGAACCACTAGAAACAGACCACTTTGATCAATTGTACAAGTTGGTCCCGGTCTGGATGTAATGTTTCTGAATTGTCCTATCCATGTCTAATTGCCTTAGTACATGACGTAATCCTAGTCTGTGATTAGTGTACTGTAACGTAATGACAATTGTATGTACATATATGAAATAATTATGTTTCAACTACGACCTCTCTGTATAAGAATATACAGAGTTTCGTTATCAAAAACCCTCCCCGATATCTATGAAAGCTAACTCTGTATACGACCCTGGTAGGCAACTTACGTGGCATTTGCAGTGGAGCAGAACATGCTGCGGAGTAAAGCCGTAAAACACACAAGAAAATTAGATCAGAACCCTGACTACATACCTGGGCCATGCCTCTACCTTGCCTATAATACCCCAATAAAATGAATATTTAAGCAAGACATTAGCATCAGACGTGAACAATGCAGCCAGCGTAGGAGCAATGCCGTCGCCCACCCGCCGCTGAGCTGACATGCAAAGTGCCAATAAACTATGATAATATTGTACAGTCCACAGCGAGATTTTCTATCTCAAGAGTTCCATTCTCACTGGAGATTGACAACGTTGTGCAATTTGTAGAATCATCATCAGGTTATTTTTGTCTCCACTGCAGGAGCACAACCCTCTCTCATCTGCCGGAGACAGACGGAGGATTTTACTTACACTCCCCGCGCTGGCCAGACGGGTTGGGGAGGCCTAATTGATGTTCTATAATGTATTCCCTTAGTCGCCTTGTACGACATCTACGGGAAGAGTTGGAGTGGTCCTATTCTACTCTGCCGGAAACCACACGGCAACTTGTAGAATGATATTTTTCAATTCCTTCCTGTGAGGAATCCTAGGGCAGAGGCATCCATCCTAACAAGAGGGCATGAGCAGTATACCCCACTGGCCCATTGGGGTGGTGGACTTCACACATATGCCTTGGAACGCCTGTGGTAATACTAATTCAAGCGCAAATATTATTTTTTTATATTTATTACATAAACATACGCATTTCTAATCTGTGTGGTTCCTGGCTTAGAATAAGTCCCCTATCTTCAAGTGGGATGGGTCACCCCCAATTGGGTGTCTTCAAGGCGGCTAAGGATAGCACCAGGGACGGGGAGCAGCGTTATATTGTATACATTAACGTCATTACTGCGATCACCAATCCGCCTGCCAAACGTGAGGATTATGACAAATCCCCCAGTGGACAGTCCACCAAAAGTGATATTCTATTGGGGAGGATCATGTCAGCCGCTGATGGATGATATTGTGCTCTATATTTCTATCAAATACATCTAATACCTTGAAGACTGACACCCTGAACATTTATTTTTGATGTATGGTTTATAATTTCTGACGTATGAACATAAAATTTCTGAGAAGTTGGAAATACGATATGCAAAATCCACAATGAGCCTCCGTTATTATATTTTTATTACATATTAATTTGAAATTTCATTACCGCATGAACAACTATTATCATAACTGTACTGACTGTTAGATACCCATGTGAAATAACCCGTAGGTGATGGGGTTTGCCTACACGCGTTCATTTAATGTGTTAATTAAATCCTAGAGTCCGGTTCTTCAAGTCATTCAAGAGCGCTTTGTACATTTACATTAATACGAGGTTTTAGCTTGAATACTGAAGCATTTTCATTACGTCTCTTCAATTCGTCTATTCAATATAGTTATTATACGTTACTTGGAAATTTAACTTTCTAGCGCTTTATATTTTTGATGGATTTGTCGATCTAATTAGGTATGTCTTAATTTGATGTATGTATATTGAATGGACATTGAGATAATGAAGATTATCTAATAAATAAAATCGTAAACATCTGGTGTTCTATTTCTTTTTTTGCAAATATCTTCTTGCAAAAAAAGAAATAGAACACCAGCAATCATTTTTTGAATGTTCGTCTGTTTGTCTCTGAGTTTGTGCACGCATCACTTAAAAACTACTGAACGGATTTTGGTGGACTTACGTATCGCACAGCACTGTTAGAACTGTCACATACATACGACGGTCCTTTACCTCGGTCTGCCACCGTAAGTATATACAATACTAGCTGTTGCCCGCGACTTCGTCCGCGTGTACAACTTAACATCACAAATTATTATGTATTTCCCGTAGGAATGGGATGTTTTTTCGGGATTAAAACTATCCTATGTCCTATTCCAGAACCTAACCTATATGTGTGCCAAGTTTCATCACGATCCGTCCAGTTGTTGAATCGTGATTGAGTAACAAACATCCAAATATCCAAAATTTCGCATTTATAATATTAGTAGGATCTAGGATTATATATTTTTAGCTTTTTATGAAACCTCTTACTAAATCTTTTATATAATTATGTAGCTCCATTTCACAACCAATAAAATGATCCAAAATCAGTTCAACGCCCTCACATATCCGAAACGAATCCCAAATCCCATATAATTCGGCTATAAATTGTGCATTTAATGCATTTGAGAATGTCATTTCAAACTTTTTGTGTTTCCATAGTGCTGTGGTCTGAGATGAGCGGAGCGACAAGCGTAAGCTAGTTTATTTGTTACTACAAAAAATGGTTTGAATTGTTGCTAACGCGTAATTATATTTGAAACTGATTAAGAATAGTTACGTACTTTTAAAACCGACTTTAATTAAAAAGGAGGTTATAATTCAAATATAATTAAATCGTGCGCTCCAATATTAACCATCGAAGCCACAACAACATACAAGTCATCCTCCACCTTTTGACTCCCTAGTTTATAAATTAACATAATTCCATGTTGAAGCTTCTGCCGCAGGCCTCCTTCGTCCTCGCACTCAACCCTAGCAGACATTTAGCAATTATCATCAGTTAACTCTACTAAGAAGAATGACGACCAACTGGCTACTCCTAGAAAGAAGTCTCATTTGTGGTAATGACGACCAACTGGCTACTCCTAGTAAGAAGTCTCATTTGTGGTAATGACGACCAACTGGCTACTCCTAGTAAGAAGTCTCATTTGTGGTAATGACGACCAACTGACCACTCCTAGTAAGAACTCTCATTTGTGGTAATGACGACCAACTGGCTACTCCTAGTAAGAAGTCTCATTTGTGGTAATGACGACCAACTGGCTACTCCTAGTAAGAAGTCTCATTTGTGGTAATGACGACCAACTGACTACTCCTAGTAAGAACTCTCATTTGTGGTAATGACGACCAACTGGCTACTCCTAGTAAGAAGTCTCATTTATGGTAATGACGACCAACTGGCTACTCCTAGTAAGAAGTCTCATTTGTGGTAATGACGACCAACTGACTACTCCTAGTAAGAACTTTCATTTGTGGTAATGACGACCAACTGGCTACTCCTAGTAAGAAGTCTCATTTGTGGTAATGACGACCAACTGGCTATTCCTAGTAAGAAGTCTCATTTGTGGTAATGACGACCAACTGACTACTCCTAGTAAGAACTCTCATTTGTGGTAATGACGACCAACTGGCTACTCCTAGTAAGAAGTCTCATTTGTGGTAATGACGACCAACTGACTACTCCTAGTAAGAACTCTCATTTGTGGTAATGACGACCAACTGGCTACTCCTAGTAAGAAGTCTCATTTGTGGTAATGACGACCAACTGACTACTCCTAGTAAGAACTCTCATTTGTGGTAATGACGACCAACTGGCTACTCCTAGTAAGAAGTCTCATTTGTGGTAATGACGACCAACTGACTACTCCTAGTAAGAACTCTCATTTGTGGTAATGACGACCAACTGGCTACTCCTAGTAAGAAGTCTCATTTGTGGTAATGACGACCAACTGACTACTCCTAGTAAGAACTCTCATTTGTGGTAATGACGACCAACTGGCTACTCCTAGTAAGAAGTCTCATTTGTGGTAATGACGACCAACTGACTACTCCTAGTAAGAACTCTCATTTGTGGTAATGACGACCAACTGGCTACTCCTAGTAAGAAGTCTCATTTGTGGTAATGACGACCAACTGACTACTCCTAATAAGAACTCTCATTTGTGGTAATGACGACCAACTGACTACTCCTAGTAAGAACTCTCATTTGTGGTAATGACGACCAACTGGCTACTCCTAGTAAGAAGTCACATTTGTGGTAATGACGACCAACTGGTTACTCCTAGTAAGAAGTCACATTTGTGGTAATGACGACCAACTGGTTACTGCTACAAATAAGTTACAAACTATTTACTAGTGACTTAAAACAAAAGCCGCCACAAAAACATATCCCTGATGAGAAATAAAACAAAAGAGGGCACTAATGACGGAGTTCAATTCAAGACATTTACAGTCCGAGCCGAGATCCGAGGGGCGGAGACACGAAATACGATCGCCTTAATTTTATGAGCCCTTTGGCGCATATCGATGTTCGTAAAATGCAGTAAATATAAGTATAAAACAATATATAAGACAAATGATGTGATGTCATCAGTTTGTTGGTAGCCATATTTCGGCTCAGGCTTGCCCTCAGATAGATAGGCTCGGGCCCGTTATCGAAGTTAGATGCCAAAAGCTTATCCACATATGGTCATAATCCGTTAGAGAGTACGAACTGGTTTAACTGGTTTAGTTCAACGGATATTCGAATTTTACCCAAAATACATACGACATACTTATGTCACTGCTGGGACTGGTCTAGTATTAGTCCTTAAAAGGCAGTTATAGTTCTGTCTATTCCCAGCGCATCAATGAATCATCAACCCTCATCTTGCCAACAAGACAAACACTCGATTTTACTCTTTTAACGAACTTTACGATTCATCACCATCATGTCAGCCCTTAGACGTCCACTGCTGGACATAGGCCTTCCCCAATGAACACCACTACACCCGGTCCTCCGTCCTACGCATTCAGAGCCGCTTCAGGCTACCTTCTTCAGTTCATCGGTCCATCTGGCAGAGGAGCATCCCATCTTGCGCGTGCCGGCCCGCGGTCTCCACGCCGAAACTCGTATGCCCCAAAGGACGTCGGTTCTGCGACAGATGTGGCCCGCGCACTGCCACTGCAGCTTGCTAATTCTTTCGGCGACCTAACCTAAACCTTCAAAGAAATCCCGAGCATAGCCCTCTCCATAGCTCACTACCACTAGCTAACTTTACGAATAAAGTCTACAAATAAAAATCTACTTCCTAGACGTATTTCTCCCTAGATAATTTTCAGTTCAACTTACCCGTTAAAAGTACCCTTTGTAGAGTATGGATGAAAATGATGCTCACGCCTTGGTCCCAGAGAGGGGTAGGCAGAGACAATGTATCGCCACTTTGCGCGATCCTGACAAACGTCGCAAAGCGACTTTTGTTAGTTTTCTCGTAACTGTATTATATTGTAATATTTTTAAGATTTAAAAAAAAATCTTGAATTATAATTATTGATATAGATTAATCATTCATTTGCCTAAGAACGAAAGACTGGTAACTCTGAACTCAGGGGAATCTTAATGCTACCTAAGTCTACTAATGAAATGAAATGAAATAAATATTATTTATTTCAGAAAGATATACAATCCATATATAATTAGTAGGTCTTAAACTAGGTTAGTAGGGAGTCATATTTTTTTTCGTCAATTGTACAATAGAAAATCAGTGAATTATAAATGTCAGTTAAAAATACAGAATTAATTAAAAATTTCAAAAATAAATTCAATTTAAAATGTTAACATTAAATACCTAAAATAGAATACAAATTTAAAATGTCAAAAACAAACTAACCTATCAAAAGCGCTGTCCAGTGGCTGGCAATAGGACACTCTTGCCTCCCCCCACCACCCTCAAGATGCTGTTTGTACTAATATACAATTACATAATTTTGTAATCGTAAAAAAAGTTTTCCTTCATTCCTCATTTTCCCAGATATTATCAATTCATGGAACTCAAATTCAAACCAAAATTACATCGCACACTTGATTAAGTCATAAAAAGTTTTCGGAGCCCGTGAATGGGTGGCTTTATCTCCTGTAAATATACGTTACGAAACAAAAATGCGATTTAAAGTGCTTTCTAAGAAACTTAACGATTTCAATTCAGTTTCTTTTCATGTTACGATTATAGTTGCATTTGTATATCGTTTCCAAGTACGAGGAAAAATAAAAAATTAAATCGATCCATTGTAAATAATTAAGGGATTTTTAGAATTTTTTCCAGAAATCCCCTTAGCGTTTCCTTTGAGCATCGGCAGGGGATTTCTGGACAAAAATTCCAGAAATCCCCTTAAGGGGATTTTTCGCAGGGGATTATTGGAATACGAGTAAGTCATTGTAGGAAGTGTTAAATTACGCTGATATATTTCGTCATCATTATCATCAGCCGAAATACGTGCACCGCTAAACATCCACTCTATCAACACCTGTCAATATTACAGCAATGACATCTAAATTTAAACTTTACAATACAATACACTTTATTGCACAAACAAATACAGTTACACGTTATAGAAGTTACAAATAGTACAATTTAGGCGGTCTTATCGCTTTAAGCGATTTCTTCCAGACAACCTTTGGGTAGAAAAATATTATGCCTTGTTATCAAACAAACATAATTTTTAATTAAAATAAAATTAGATAACAGATGTACATTTTAAAATCATCTGTTATCTAATTTAATAACCAATTAATGTCAATCATGAAGGAAAACGCTTTGAGGTGCGAAAAATTATTTTGCTTCATGGTATGAGGTGTAGTTTTGCCAGACGAACGGCAAATCTTTTTAAAACCCTTTTAAATCATTAAGGCATTTAAAACTGGATGCCTGTACAAGGATATCAGCTTGCGGGGCGGGCTGCGTATGCGCAACTAACCTTTCACTGAGCGAGGTTGCTGGCAATGATACATTAATATTATTTAAAATTGACTACAAGCCTATTTTCATCTGTTTATGCTTTAACTAGTTCTCGACCCCGGCATTGCACGTGGGGCAGTATTGTACATAAAAAACCTTAGGAATCGGCTTAAATTTGTAAAGATCGGATTAAAATCCAATCAGTAGTTTGCTAGATTAACCCAAACAGACAGACAAAAGCGGATACTTTTTTTTAATAAATAAATATACGAGTATAATGATAACTATTAATAACACTTATCCCAAACTACACTTTGCCATAATCACCACGCTTGGCATGCGGATTGGTGATCTCAGTAATGATCTTAATATACTCAAGAGAATGCTGCTACCCATCCCTGGTGCAATATATTACTCGCTTTGGAGGTGGCCCTATTCGATGCCGGAAACCATACTGCTTTAAAAAAGCTGAAAAACATAAACGTCCCAATACTTACTGAAAGAATATTCAAAATAGACCAACTGTTAATGGTAATTTACATTCCCGGAGAACGCAGTCAGTTATAGAAGAGACGTGCGTTTAAAAAAATTATCACGTTTAAATTGCTTTTCTGACGGCGTTCGTTTTGGATATGAACTAGTTTCTCGTGAAACGAACCCATAGCGCGTTGTAAAGTACTTGTGCCGCCATCTATTATCAAGTTTCTGGAACTAAACGCCAAGCATCTACTCCAAAGGAGTGCCAAGTCGACGAGAGTATGTCTACAATATACAGTATATAGGACAAACAACTAATAAATAAAAATAAATATATGCTAAGAGCAATAAAGACCGTATGTTGAAAACTTTTTTTTTAATTAGAGAACTCTACCAGTGTAGAGTCCCCATAGAATGCAGTATAAATACGTAGAGTAAAAAACATAAGTTTATAAGATCAGTAGGTACCTAATTAAATGATGTATTGTATTATACAAATGTATAACTAGACAGTTGCCTAACGCGTAACAACGATGTACTTGTGCTGCCGTCTATCGATGATTTTCTGGAACTAAATTACTCGGCAACTGCATATGAAAATAGTGATATCGAACCATTAACCTTATTTTGTATGAATATGTGAATTCGTTTAGGTTTGGTTAGGTTATGTTAACCAACTTTAAAGGAACCATTCATAAAGTATTTAGTATGACAAATATTTGATTCAGACGAGCATCAATACATGTTTAAATAGAAATACACGGTTACGGTAAAATAACTTAATAATTCAGAAAATGTAAAACAAAAATAATCAAATTAATATTTTAAAAGTTGGTAAAAAGGTACAAAAAATTTATTTTTTAACGGATGAGATGCTACGTCGCGATGCAATCTATCGAAAAATACTTTTTTTTTATTTATAGCAAACAAATTAATACATACAGCCGCCAAATATGAAAAATACAAAATGAAATAAAATATCCTGTCTTGAAGATAAACATAGGCTAATTTTTACTCTGGCATAACCTATTCCTGTGGGAAATACAACCGCGTATAAGTTAAGTAGTTACAGTGGGGAACCGAGTTGAAAGCCTTCGGGGAGCCAGGAGGAAACATAAAACTTCCAACTGCAGTGCTATGCAACAAGATTTTGATGACTGTCACATTGCTCCGACGGTCATTTAACTCGGGCTCTATTTATTGTGGTTCCCGGCTTAGAATAGGGCCACCAGATTCTTTCCGTGGGTGTCGTCAAGGAGACTAAGGGATTGCCTATGGCAGCAGCGTTCCCCTGTGTATATTAAGATCATTACTGCGATCACCAATCCGCCTGCCAAGCGTGGTGGTTATGGCAAATACACCAATGGACAGCCCACCAAAAGTGGAATTCTATTGGGGAGGTTTACTCACTTATTTAAATGTCAATCTTGAATTCAACCATTATTTAACACATAATTTTAAAAGAAATCCCCTATGGGTCTCCCGTTCTATACTACAGACCAAAAACAATAAGTTTTTTATCTTTGGCACGATAATAATTAATAAAATTCTGATTGCAAATGGTTGGGCGGTCCGCCTGTCAGTCCCAAAGTTCCGGGTTCACTTCTCAAGAAAAACAATACCTCGACTCAATTCTATTTGAATTTAAATTAAGTAGAACATCGACTCCATTTTAGGAGTCGGTTAAAAAGTCCTTATTAGAAGACAAACAAAATACAACTGCGAACTTGGTCAGTAAAATGTATGTAGGCTTTAAGTTATTATGTTACTCTCTGGGGACCAATAACTCCCAGCAGTATGTTTGTATGTTGGTTCCAAATATCCTTGTAGCTACTGGGGTGGAGCTGGAATATTCAGATTAGAATTTTTACTACAATTTACGCAAAATAACCACGAAGAAAAAAATTGCACCCACCAAAGAGTTTATACTTTCAAGAAAATAAAATAACTGATAAATTCTAATTTTATAGCTTAATCATACACTTCCCTAAAATAATAAGCTGGCCACTAATGTACGAGAAAAAAATGAAAGCTATACAAGAATAAATAACAAAGTCTATTTACTTTTCTAAAAATGGCAAACAAGCCAGTGCTGTATAAAGTATGTAATACACCTGCAATAATTCAGAGTGTAATTTAGTATGTGAACGGTTTCCAAGGTTCTCTGAAAGCTTATGGTTAAAAATATAATAATATAAGGTTTCATTAATTATTTATAAAAAAAAAACTACACAAATTTCAATTAATGATCCCAATTTATGAATATACTTTTGTAAATTACTCATATACTTCAGTAAAAACAGAATTAAAAAGAACCCGATTTTTTTTTTCTAATATTTTTGTAATTGGCCAGAGCTATAAAAAGCATTCAATACACTTTCGATAAATATTATAAGTACCTACCATCCTACCTACAAAGGTTTCAATTTTGAAAGTAAAATTGCTAATACAAAAAAGTATATTTGTTTTTCGTCATAAAAATTCATAGAAAATTAATCTCTAGAGTCTAGTCTGACTAGACTAGTCTAGACTTCATTTGATGCCCTTGACGATGCCCTTGAGCTTATTCGTACAAGCTGTTTTTGAGTTATCCAGCAGACAAACGGACAAAGAAGCTTCGCTAGGGGTAGGTATCCGTTTTGACGGCACCCTAAAAACAGGAATAAGTAATGTAATTTATGGCAGACGAAAAAACCAATCCTTCATACCTCGTTATGGCTTAAAATTTGACGATGAGATGATTGACTAAATATAGTCATGATGCCACAAAAAACAAATTTATTGGTCAGGACATCATCAAATTCAATTTACGGCGCTGGTTTCGGGAACGAAAGTCGTTTGTCCTGCTCAGACTGTAAGGGAAAGTCGTCTGTCTTGCTCGGACTCTTGTTTTTTCTTGTTAAAAATGCCTCTCGTTTGTAAAGGTTTTACTTTTAATTTAACATAACCGGCTCCAGTTCGTATATACAGCATGCTGTAATAAATTTGAATTGAAAAGATAGGTAGGAACACAACAGAATAATATTATATGTACAGGGTAATCATGAAGACGTCAGTATGGAGAAGTTCGAAACTAAGAGATAGAATAATTTTTTAAAAGGAAAATTTCCTGATTTCAGAAATAAGAACACTTAAAAAAAAGGACTAAATGCAGCTTTTTTTTAATTGTAGACACAAGGTTCCATAGCATAAACAACATTAGCCGCAAAACACATTAATTAAAAACCTACACTATCAATTTTCGTGACAAAATAACCTCAGACTAAGTACCAAACAACAAAGTGTAGTTTTTTTTATTAAAAATTTCCGGGTTCAATTATCGAGTCGCGTTGAGTTTTAAGAAAATCTATGAAAGCAGTTTTATCTCTAAAATCGACGTCATAGTTTCTTAGAAGTAATTAAATTACTCTACTATCTCTAATAGTTTCTGATTTCCCCATCATACTTGACCACATATCACTATAGTCTCATACTGAATAGTCTGTAATAACATTTCAGCTAACTAGATGTCACTGTTACATCCTTAAACATTGTAAATGGATCAACCTATACATAAATGGTGTTGACAATATTAATACTTTACTTATTTTTAATACCATGCATCTAATTATCATAAATATATACTAATAATTATGCTAATAAAAAAGTTATCCAAAAATCACGAACGTCATTTTACTTGTTTCGAGTTTTTAAAGTTTCCTTTCGAAGGTGTAGTCGTACTTAGTCGATTTACAAAATAATGATAAACAAACACACAAGTGGATTTGCTGCACATAGCTGGTTTACAGCGTTTTGGTCCAGATAGTTTAAATTTTTGCGTTTCGGAAACAAAATAAACAATAGTCGAAGTTCCGAGGTGGACCGCAAAGTTAACGTGATGAACACACTTGTGGTTCAGCACGACGTGAGATTCTAGATCTATATTTCTATACTTACTATAATAATATTATAAACAGGCAAAGTTTGTGAGGTTGTAGCGGGTAATCTCTGGATCTACTGAACCGATTTTGAAAATTCTTTTACCAATAGAAAGCCACATTATTTGTGAGTGTCATAGGCTATATAATTTATAAAGGTACGTGGTCTACAACACGGCCACTACGACCCTTGCGAGCCTTCATGGGGGTATTAATAAGGAGTATAGGGCATATTATATAGTAGTTTTATTTAAATCTGTTCGCTTGTATAGAGTGCCGGGCGAGTGCCTGCGGTCCCGTTTCCTCTACACTGTAATACTCCAATGAACGACGTCGACAACCGAAATTAAGTATCTTTTGCAATTCTATCTCGAAGCTGTTGTAATTTCGCGCGGACGAAGTCGCGGGCGGTCGCTAGTCGAGTATTATGTAGTGCTTCACTACTGTTTTCTATTCCATTGAAGTGTCGTCTGTAACGAGTCGATCTGAGATAGCCCGTTGCATTCTACGGCCGTACACCTTGTTAAACTAACGCAGGGCCGCTGTCAGTCAGGGCCACGCTATTGGGGCGCGATATGTGACCCCAGTAGTCGTTTCGAATCTTTTCGAGCATGTGGGGCCCACGACCGTAATTTTTGTCATTATTTACTATCGCGGATTTATCGAGCACTAATAGTATATATATCTGTATTGGCTTGATATGATGTTTTTGACAGGTGATTGTTAAAAAATCTTTGACTGAAGTTCAATTTATTTATAAAAAATAAAATAAACTTTAAGTAAAATTTCCTATCTTCAGGATGTTTTCTCCCGACTCCTATATTTGTGCGGCTCTATTCCCGGCTCAGGCAGGTGATTCTTCAAAAATCCCAACGGGTTGGGCAGGCTATTAGTCCTACGAACGGACAGATTGAAAAACAAAACTCTCAACTAGTTTGCTCAGTATGACATATTGGAAAACTACTAATTTGTAAAAAAAAGCTGACATTGGTACCTACCTACTTATTGATACAAATGATTTCCTAATTATCCAAAAATGATTATTCTAAAATCTCCTAAACATAAAGAAATGATTAAAAATAAGTATTTGGTAGTAACCAAATACGCTTTTATCTCTTTCATTAGACCTTTCTCATCAGTTAAATTGCCTCTTAACAATAACATAACTACAATAACGCTAGTCAAGTAAGATCAATTCAGACAAAACTTTGACTAGTAACTTGCCGAATACGAATATTCGGTTACAGTGCCGAATACCGAATATGAAACGAATATTCGACCTATTCCTAATAGGTATAATGAATGATACATGTATATTTATTAAAAAAAACAATGATAATTACTAACAAGCTAATTTAGGCCTACATCTAATAAAGCCTACATCT
Organism: Esperia sulphurella; assembly: GCA_947086405.1. NCBI lineage: Eukaryota > Metazoa > Arthropoda > Insecta > Lepidoptera > Oecophoridae > Esperia > Esperia sulphurella. Next base: position 16,449,802 of record OX352260.1, read on the forward strand.
GTTTCTCCCAAAGAGATTCTTAAGGGAATTAGTCATATAACGCCCCATCTATCTACCTATATTAGATGCAACCCTGGATATAGCCTGTTCGGATCTGTATCGCACCAATAGCTTACTTTTTAGTGACAACAATGCCAGACATGTCCCCGCAGTACGGCAATTCGCAAACGGTGCAAGTTTCTTACACTTTTTCAAAGACGTGCATGCTACAATAAATTCCGGACAATGGAAATAAATCGCGTACAGCCCGAAGACAATGTAAATGTTTTATTGTTTTGTTCTATTAGAAGTAAACAAAGGCACCATTATTTCTTCATGGTGATAGTGAGCAGAGACTAGAGGAGCTCAATCCACCTTCTTACTTATTTTTGCAGTAATGCGTGTAATGCAATTTGAATATGTGCAATTAAATTAAATTACAGAGATATTATACATCCCACGCACAATAAAAATACAGAGATATATTAATAAAGTATCTTTATAGCACATCTAGGAGGTCTTATTGCTAAAATACGAAAAAATAGGTACTAGAATTTCGACATTAATTGTACCTTTTATATAGACAATAAATAGGGCTTTCAATTGGCGTAAATTTAAAATTAGCCCTGCTGGAAAAAAATCACTTTTGTTCTGGTACTTTTTTATATATTTTTTTTAGTGACATCCTTTTAGCAAAGGCCAGCTAGTAGCTGTCAGTTTAAATTTTTCTCTTCCACTCTGTATATCTTTCATTATGTTTGTATATATGTATATTGTATTGTAGTTATATATGTATATTGCCTTATCAAAAGTATCATATCAAAATTGTATCTTTGCACCCGCAACTAAATTCTCAATTACCATTTTTATGAGCTACTAGCTGTGCCCGCAACATCGTACGCGCAGACCACTGAAGTACGTGGCTCACCACCTCCCTCTCCCTGCCCTCCCGCTCACTCATCTCCTTCCCTTTCCTTCTCTCATCCTTCCCCTGCTTAACCCCTGTCATTTACCCTCCCCTTCTCCCCACACCTTCCCCCTGCCCTCCCCCCTCAATAAAACCGATAAAGCCGCAACTTGTTCATTCACTTGTATTCCTATGTATTTTTATGATTAGTGTACAATAAAGTATATTCATTCATTCATTAATTCATTCAATAGTACTTGAGTTACTGCAGCCAATAGGAATGCAGTTGCGATTTCCTTTAATTATATTGTAATGTCATTGAGATCGCATTCGATTGTCTTTATTTGCTTTTTGCAGCGGCTCAAATTGCACCAAACGGATCATTTGCAGGAGAATTTATTGGAGAATTCTCGTTGTAATTACAGTAGTTTTTTTTAAATCGAAGATTGCTCTTAGGCAGTTGCGGTAATCTGAAGAAAATCGGTGTAATTGAGAGTAGATTTATGGGATCCCAGTCACATTTTATGTACTTGTACAGGATAACAAACTGCATCCTGGCGAGACATCGGAAATCACAGGCAAGAATAAACGTCACAGAATGAATATAATAATAGTTGAATGATATGATTTATCGACTTTTGAAAGGATTTATCCGTTTTCGGACCAATCAAGGTTTTGACGAACCTCGTCGCTAGTCGCTATGCCTAAAATAGCACAATAGATCAATTCTGGTGTCCTTCGTTTGCAAAACAAACAAATATTTTAATGTTTTTGATATAATATACGTATAAATAATATCAGATGTGCCTTGTGGTTCCTGGCTTAGAATAAGGCCTCCCCCAATCTTCGCGTGGGTTTCGTTAAGGTGACTAAGGGATTGCACCAGGGACGGGCAGCAGCGTTCTCCTGTGTATATTAAGATAATTACTGCGTTCACTAATCCGCCTGCCAAGCGTGGTGATTATGACAAATCCGCCAATTGACTGCCCGCCAAAAGTGGCGTTCTATTGGGGAGGCTTATGTGGACGTATTTCGGCTGATGATAAAGATACCTTTTGTTATAATGTTTTTAACAAAATTGTGTCCAGCATGTACCCTTTTGCTTGACGACACAACCTTACAGATATATTGTTCCATTGTGCCACTCATGATTCTAATCTATTATTTATCTGCTGTTAAACAACATTTCCATTCGTCTTGTTAAAGTAATCAATTCTCAAAGTGGTTTATTGCTGGTTACATTCTTGCAACACTGGTTTGTCACTCACCTGGTAACACAACGCGCTTGTCTATGATCAGTCAAGATGGCGGACAGTCTCGTATTGGCGGAACTGCGTCACATTGTCGGCTCGTTACTGTAACAAAGATAGGGAAATGTTTTCATAAATAATTCTATTTTACAAACTTTGAGGGTTTAGAGAGCTTTATTGATTAGGAACCAAAACGCCGTTTGGGAAAGGTCGCCTCCCTCTCGATAGTAGAGTAGAAGGCCTGATTCTAGGGTTATCGTGTCCTCTCCCTCTCTTCGGACTTTGCATAATCCCAAAATGTGCCATCGTATTTTCTCTAACTCTACTTAGAGATTAGCAATGTGCTCGTCCAGCCTAAGAGTTCGTCTATTGTACATCGCCTGAGTCAGTTGTTTTTGGTAGCCTACAGTAACCCGGGGATTCATAGCACCCCCTGCCCTACCGTAATATATATATATATATATATATATATATATATATATATATATATATATATATATATATATATATATATGTAGAGGGTTGGGGACTTTGGTCAGTATATTATATGTTCCAAGTCTTTTAATATCTGTATCTTATATTCCTTTTACGCTTTTTGTAGACATGGGGTCTTATCCGTTATCATTTCCAGATGTCGTACCAATGAGTTTTACGAAACTTAAGTACGGTTTATTTATAATACCACAGGTTTTTCGGCAAAGGAAAACATCGTAAGAAAACCTGCATATGCCAAGAAAGAAATTCTAAGGCGTATGAGAAGTCTATCAAATCGGCTTAGGGCACCGTCGGTGGACAGGGGTTTGGCACAAAAGATCCTGAAGGGTCGAAGTGAAGCATTTCCAGAACTAAAAGCGATTTGTAGTCTCTAACGGGACTTGCGACTTATTTGGATAAGCGTTTGGCGTGTAACTATCGCAGAACCGACGACGAGTTTTAAAGTGGAAGCCGCTGATCGGCACGCGTAGTGTCGGACGCCCTGCCGTCAGATGGTAAGACGTCCTGATGAAGGTAGTTGGAAGCGACTGGATGCGGAGGGCGGAGACCCGGGTGTGGTGGCTTAGGCATTAGGGAAGGCATATGTCCAGCAGTGGACGGCTAGGGGCTGGTATGATGATGTGTGACTATCGTAGTTAGACGCCAAGCGCTTATCAAAATACGTCACACGACTTGTTAGAAATACGTCCACTGCTGAACATAAGCCTCCTTAATAGAATCCCATTTTTGATGGGTTATCCATTGAGTGATTTATAATAATCACCACGGTTGGCAGAAGGATTCGTGATCGCAGTAATGATCTTAATATACACAGGATAACTCAGCTGCCCGTCGCTGGGCAATCCCTTAGTCGCCTTAACGACACCCACATGAAGATTGGTGGTGGCCCAATTCTAAACCGGGAACCATATGGGTAATAAGAACAAAAGAAATAACGAAAAATATTCAGAAATGAAACAAAGACACAATATTGTTTTTTATTTAATTTTTTCCCTAACTATACTTTAATACTGTTTAAGTATTAATTTGAACTATTTATTTGACATTTTTCTTTATTATTTAAATTAGTAATTTTGACTGACATGATTTACAATAGTAATTGTTTATTTTTATTTACTTGACATTTATATTAATTTATTGTTGTTTAATTAACTGTTGTGCAATTTAATGTATTTTTATTTTATTTTTGACATGTAATTTAAAAATTACCAATAAAATTGATTATGATTTTGACGTCAAAAAGAGAATAAATGTATTCCAATTTTGAAAAAATAAATATTTTGATTATGATTATTTGTAAAGAAGAGCGGTGCCTCTTAACACCAGGCTCTCAGAGGTTAAAAGGAGACATCAGCCCCTAAACTTTCTTATGTCACTTATGTTTCAAGAAAAATGGTAAGTAACGATGACGATGAGGTCTAAGATGACGCTTCCTTCTATGAAAGATATGACAAAGTTATATGTCCTGGAAACACAGAAACAGCCTCAGAACACAGCTCCTTGGCTAAATTATTGCTTCTGTTTATTCTAAACAGAGAACATGAGACTCATAGATGCCTATAATAATAATAAACTTTATTTAAGCAGTAAGTTCACATAAGACAAAATTTATTACAGAGTTTAAATTAATTAAGTAATAGATAACGGTGTAAATATGTGGTACTGGAGCCTAAACTAGGTCGCCCTGTATCAGAGGCTCCAAGTCTCTATCCTCGGACTGTTTGTCAAATTGTAGGTTTGTATGTAGTGAGTGATATGTGAACTTGAATTGAATTGAAGTATATATAAGGCCAGTATCAGTAAAAACCTGACCGTTACCACAATACACAGTTCTGATACCTGTCATCACAACGGTCTTAAAGGCCACCGTTACCTTTGTATGTAGATGCGACGACTGGAGGACAATAATCACCATCGTTGTACAACAGTAATACACGATTAACGCCTACCGGTGTTCTGAATAATGTAAAGCGATTTGTTTGTGATCAAAGATATTGTCGGGGACCGAGAAGACTTCTGTGCGTCCTAATAAAGATCACAGAGTAATTAAACTAGGCCTTTAGAAACCGGTGATCATCATGATAACGAAATGCAGGGACTCTGCGGCGTACTTCGTTTAGCATTTCGGATAATATCGTTCTCTAACGAGTCACGTGACAAATTCTGATAAGCATTTGACGTCTAATTATCGTCGCCAAACGCTAATCAGAATATATCAGTGAGTACAAAACCCATAAGGGAGTACAAAATAGCTTTGCATTTAGACTAATATTATCCAAAATGATGAGGAAAAAGCCTCCTCTGTTTTAGATGCCTCAAATCCTATCATCAGCAGTACAGGTGCAAGTCTAGGAGAACATGCGCTTGCTGCAAGACAAGTCATCACACGCTGTTATGCATATGGACGTGTGAACACTAGCTGTATTATATTACATATCGACGCAAAAAGCATAAACGCTGTCATCATCATCATCAGGTGATTTTTGTCTCCACCGCAGGAGCACAACCCTCCCTCATCTGCCGGAGACAGACGGAGGATTTGGCCTACACTCCCCGCGCTGGCCAGACGGGTTGGGGAGGCCTGATTGATGTTTTATAATGTATTCCCTTAGTCGCCTTGTACGACATCCACGGGAAGAGTTGGAGTGGTCCTATTCTACTCTACCGGAAACCACACGGCAATTTAATTCCCTTATCCCCCTTCTCTTACCGGACTACCAGGCGTGGTGAGGAACTTCATCCTTATGTAGTAGATATATCACGCTCTCGCACTAAGCGTTTTGCTTCCTTGTTCATAATGCGAACTGCTAAAGAATGGAACTCCCTGCCAGCCTGGGTAATTCCGGATAAGTACAATTAGGATATTTTCAAAGGAAGAGTGACTATTTTGGGCAAGCACGCTCCACCTTAGGCCTCATCATCACTTACCATCAGGTGAGATTGAGGTCAAGCGCAAACCCATCAACAATAAAAAAAAATACATAACATACTAGATATATATAATACTCTCCATACAAAATTGATTTGTCCAGACATTTAATTTGTTGTGGAATTCAAACATGGAGTTTTCCACATTATTCACGCAACACAATTTTCAACGTATTTATCACAATTTAACTTATTCGACCTTTATGGAAATATAATTTCCTATAATGTGTCTCCAAGATGATTCATAGAAATGGACATGTTATTATAATTCCAAATAGGTATGTACGCTACACAACATGGGACAGGTATGCCTTAGTCATCCATAGTCACTACACGGTATCGTCATCGTCAGCTTGATACATATATTTACCATATTGTAGTAGAAATGCGGTCTTAAAAGATTTTCAGGTACCAAAGAGATTTTTCTCGAGATTTTCTACGCAGAGAAAGTTGAGAAGATTGTGTCATATTGCTATAACGAAATATTTTCACAATACTTTTATATATATGTGGTTTTTTTTTTCTTTATTTCAATTCTTTATTTCTTAGTTACAGTGTGACTATAGCTCTATAAAGGTGCCTCCACATCAGTGTTATAAAACGTTTCTCAACATTTGGCAACATCCGGAAACATCAACATCTTCTTCTTCTCCGTCGTTCCCTCACTGCTGAGAATCGCGACAGTATAAAATGCGCCTCCACGCATAGCGGTCATTAGCCAGCCGCACTGCTTCATATAAGGATCCGCCAGCCACCCTCCTCACCGGGTCTGACCACCTCGTCGAAGATCGTCCTCTGACACGCCTGCCTTCACTTCTTTCAGGACGATAAACTTCAACATCAACACGTGGAAAACTAATATTGAAAACAATTCGACAACATTTCTCAACAAAAACATTTTGCTACAAAACAAAACGAAAGGGTTTGCAACAGGTTCCAAAACCGGTGTTGAAATTTCAACTATTTAAAAAAAACACACTCAATTTAAATTTAACACTTTTAGTGGGCTGTCCATTGGGGATTTTGCCATTATCACCACGCGGCAGGTATATGATATTTCGGCTGAATTTAACAACGAAAATACTTAATCTATAATTTCGATCTTTACGGTGGACATCGCCAAGATGAATAAGGTTAACAAACTTATGCCAACCACGCAACCCAGTAAGAAGATACTCAAACATAATATGTTATGTATCAACATACAGACAGATATATCATGGTCTGGTATTACATTCTCGTCACGAATTTGTCGTACATCCACACCAACTACTGTTTTATAGTTTAGTTAGCACATTATTGTAACTCCGTTTACAGTTAGTTCAGTAAACAACAGTTTGGTAAAAAAAAAATGGGTAGCTTGAACATTCTAGGCACGTTTTCATTTTTCAGAAAAAATCAAGTCTAATAATGAGATGTCAAGGGTTAATTTTGAAATAGGGCTTCTCAGTTAATTCCCCTGATGCTTTTTGTTTTAATAGATTTGTTAAAAGTAGTAACTTAACAAGACCCCTATATTTTTGAGATTAACTTAAAAAGTATGGCGAAATGTACTCGCAGTGAGGCATGACCCCTTAAACGAGGGACCTCGGTATTGCAGGGGCTCTAAGTCTGCCAGCTTCGGCTCTGGCATGCGACATGCAACCATCGCACTGGGACGTGATGACATGCGGTAATGACTGCATGCGGACGCTAGGCCTCCGAGTACTGTTGCATGTGTTATTGGCATTTTTACAACTTAACAGTGAACAACCACTTATAGATTATTGATATGTGTAAAGAAGTATGGCCTACCAACTAGCACACTGGCGAAATATGCAGGCATATTATGCCGCATAACCCATGAAACCGCCGCCAGATGGACCGACGACCTGAAGAAGGTGCCCGGAAGCGGCTGGATGCGGAGGGCCGAGGACCGGGTGTGGTGGCGTTCATTGGGGTAGGCCTATGTCCAACAGTGGACGTCTAAGGGTTAACATGATGATGATGGAGCTAAAAAAAAGATCCATAGTGAAGGTATATCGGTGTTAGTGCACCTAGCAGCTATATACCCCCGCTATCCAGATACCCCCGCTATACTATAATAGATTAACTTAGAAACAGCCTTTACTAATAAGACTAGTAGGTTTTTTTTAAGTATTTTGCTAGGACAGTAGCCTATCCTGCAACCTATTATATTCTTTATTGCACATAAATTTTACAAAAAAAGGGCATAACATAAAAGTGTACAAAGGTGGACTTATCTCTATAAGAGATCTCTTCCAGCCAACCTTCACTGTAGAAATACCTATAGAAATACTTAATTTTTTTTTATATACCTTTATATTTTTTATTTTTATTTTATTTATATTTATATCTATTATCTATTAATTACGCTTTATTGCAAGCGTTGTGCCTATGGCAAATCTCTCAATGGACGCGTACTCATAATCAGCCGAAATACGACCACCGCTGAAAATAAGCCTCTCCAATAGAAAGCCATTTTTGGTAGACTCTCCATTGGGAGACCTGCCTATAAGTACATATATAATAATCATATAGATTCACATGTTTTTAAAATATCTTTTTCTGGCTCGTCCAGTACCATAGCAAACGTCTTTATTTTAATATGTGAAGTTATTTTAAAGACATCTGTAAGTAACCACGGGTGGACCAACCTAACCTTTGTATCCCACTTGACATGCACGAAGTGTCCTCTTAGTCGGTATGCACGGCCGTCGCTTGCGCAGACGATCGAGAAGCAAACAAGTCGGGTATTTATATTGATTACTGATTCTAATTCCGATGTTATACGAATATGTAAAGTTGCCCTCAGAATGTGATTGACCAGTTCAGAGACGTAGCTCTGCATGTAGTGTTCAAAATAAAATACAAAACAGCAGCAACCTTTGAATTGAACGCCCTGACCTCCTTGTCGACCTGGATTGATCATTGGTTCGATTCCCACTGGGGACAGACAACTTTGTACATGTTAGTCCCGGCCTGGATGTTACATTTGTGAATTGTCCAATCCTTGTTAAATTCCCATAGCACAGGAGAAAATCCTAGTTTCGAATAGACAGACAAGTGTGTGTATATTATGTGATAGGTAAAAAATAGGATGGAATAGTAATAATGGTATCTTTACCGACGTAGAGTCCAACTCTACCCAGAATCATCCTCATCAGCGTGCAAGAGTCCACTGCCGGACATAGGCCTCTACCAAGACGCGCCACGGCGCCACTGAGTCCGATCCTCGGTTCTTCTCACCCGGTCATTGCCAGCCGCTATACGCAGATCGTCGTTTCATCTAGTCAGGGGGCGTCCCACACTACTATTCTGATTATGAGTCATAATTACTTTTAGTCATAATTTATGACTTAAGAAAATTATAACTAAATAATATAAATAAACATTATTACTACTCAAGACTACTATTGTTACCTCAAAAGTAATTACATTAATTTGTCTACGAGTTTATCAAGTAACGCATAGTAACATTACTAGTAACAGTAACATTTAAAATGTATTATGAACGCAAATAATATTTACATTGGGCTCGATTCTGAAGGCACAATGTTAAAATTTGTCAGCACTAAAGCTGTTGCTATCCTTGTCACACAGTATTATGAAGATAGAGACGAAACCAATTTTAGCGCTGTAAAATTTTAAATGTGTGCCTTCAGAATCGGGCCCAGTATTGACGTAAAATAATATTATTATTTTATTATAATAATATTTACCTTCTACTTGGCGTGACCTTATTTTCTTTATTTACATATTCTACATTAAAAAATAGTATTTATTATATTTTTTTATTATATTATTTATTCATAAGAAATAATTATTACATTGCAAGTACCACTAAACAGCAACTGTTTGTGGTGGTACTAGTATTCGCCGTTCACACTATTTACAAACATAAACAAAACAAAAATACTATAACAATACAATTTATACACTGTTTTCCAGCCAATAGGTATAATATACTTTAACGGACTGCGCGTATGATTTTTTTTATTAATATTTCTATTTAATGTAACGTAATGTAAAAATAAACTAAAAGATCAGAAATTAATTGTAAACAACAATTAAAATGTATTTATAAAATAAATAATTATTATAACCACCCAAGGAACGTTGTTTACTACACTGGAATGTATAAAAAGTAATAACTCGTAATTCGCTTACATGTATCTTTAATTTAATCATAAAATAGATTTAATTTAATCTTAAATAGCTCTTTAAAGTCTACCTCATAAACAACCCAGTACTCATTCTATCCCTAGCACGATTTTAACCATTGCAGCACTTAAAACAAGGTCGAAAATTCATTGTTATGTTTTTTTAAATAGGCTTTTTTAAGTTGAATGTAAGTGTATAATTATGAGTGTGGAGAATTGGCCATCAGAACAAAAAGGCGCACCTCGCAAATACTGCAACACACGTGCAAGCTTAGCACATTGTAAAAAGAAAATAAAAGACGTGTAGTAACGAAGCCGATGAGGTTTATCTTGCCTCATGTTATACTGACAAGCAATATTCAAAGTATAACATTGTAGGGAATGTTTCGTTTTGTCCACTAAACTCCATTGAAAAAATACCTGATAGAAAGCGGTAAGGCCGCCATTGAAATTATATTGTACACTAGATTCATTATTCTATCAGTGTATACTAAATGTTAAAAAAAAAGATTAACTGTTTTAATCATAACAAACTAGAAAAAAGCTAGAGAATTAATTAATTAAGGTTAAGTACAGGTTAAGTTACGTTAAGTTCCAAGTAAAAACACAATTACCGACCTCTCCCCTGCATCCCCTCACGTTTCCGGTGGGAAATCACAAGTTTGAAGGCTCACCCACGGCCGCCCATATAAATTAGGGCCCATTAAAAACTAATGGCTCCTCAATTGATCCAATCAAGCCTGCGCGCGCGCAGCCCTCTGTGTTTAGAGCTACGCGATGCACATGCGGCTTCGATTAAAGTTTTAAATAGAAGGATTCTTAGAACAAAGTATTTATTCCATTACTGGGTAAGTAGGTTTTTCTTAAAAGGCAAACGAAAACGAAAATTTCATTACTTGAACTTAATTTAATTAAATTTGCAGAGCTTTCATCTTAATTTTAATCCATACGTTTTATACTTTTATTTAAAAAAAAATGTTTTTCTTTACAAAAAATCAGAATAATAAAGTAAAGTCAAACTTAATTTCGATCATCATCATCATATCAGCCCTACGTCCACTGCTGGACATAGGCCTTCCCCGATGAACGTAAACACACCCGGTCCTCCGCCCTCCGCATCCAGCCGCTTCCGGCCACCTTCTTCAAGTCGTCGGTCTATCTAATTTCGATAGGTGATTTAAAAGAGTAACATCTCTTCTCTATGCTTTTGCTTTTTTGGTCTGATTTTAATTGAAGGACATTTTTGTAGACACTTGTTAATTTCGATAAATGTCATGCTTTAATGCTATCTAGTGGATTTAAAAATCATCTACAATACCATTATTAAACTGTGCTTTTATTTTATTTATTAATTAATTTGATTGTACCTAAATAAAAGTATTAATAGAGATATGTCTAACATGGTTTCTATATTGCACATTAATTGTGTACAATAATAAGTAAACAAATGTATTGAACTGTAAATGTAGGAATATATAACGATAAAATAGGTTTTTCTTTCTATTCTAAAAATATTTTTGAAAAGTGTTATTTTTTTATACCCTTTAATTATTATCAATTGAATGTTCTCAGAGAACCAAACCTACCGCCTGCGACGTTTGAAACAAAAGCCAGAACTGAACCAACGAAGCGGTCTAGAAGTGCACTATTATACATTGAACACAATTCAGTTGTATCCTATACCTACTTATTTTTCGTGAAGGTTAAGCCTTAAAATCCATATTCTAAGTGTGTATTTGCGACCGGAATTTAGTCACTGTGGTGACGCCATGCCGCCACGACGAGCAAAAACAGCTGAATAGTAATTTACTCAGAACCGTAGCTAATTTGGATATTTGTTCAAAATGTTCCAAGAATTATAGGAGTTGAGGTAGAATACATACATATTTAAAGTGTCTTTACTTTAATAATATTAATGTCAAAAAATATAAAATAATATTAGTCAATAAGTTTTGCCCCCCGCCCAAACGTCCCCATGATTCCAGCAGTATTTCCCCGCTGGAAGGCGAGGGATGTGTGCTACGTGAGGAAATACCCGGTCGCCGGAAAGTCGTCGCCTCGCTCCCTTATATTTAAAACTTTATACTTAAAATCGTTCTAGTACTTAGATCAGCAGACTTATTCCATAAGTATTTCTGCTAATATCCGCCGTTTTATACTCTCTAACGGGTCATTTGACATATCCGGATAAGCGTTAGGCGTGTAACTACTTTAGTTAGATGGTTATTAGAATAATATGTGTGTGTGCAAAATGTTGTTTAGTTCGAGAAACGTTAAAATAAGCTAGTATTTATGACTAAACATCGGACTCAGCGTGCCATTTTTATATCATAGGAAATTCTGTAAAGAAAGCAGGTAACAATAAATAGATTGAAATATCTAGGCTTCAATTATCGAACGCCACTTGGAAGGAAACTACGCTAAATATTAAAGGTAGCAAATTTTACTGGTAGGAAACAATCCTTAATTTTTATAAGTAAGTAAAACTGCTTTCAATTTTTTTTAATAGTTCAATTCCTCAGCCTGATATTATTGAACCTATGAAAATGCGAAAAAATAACATCCTGTACTTTCATGGTACCAATCGACAAAACCAATCATAAGGATAAAATCTTTCAAATAAACTATCTTAAAGTCAAGTAAGATCATTAAATTTCTATTCCTCTAACACACACCTCTACATTTCTTGTTTTTTTAGAATATTAAAATTTTCATTTTACAACCCCATTTCCTAGTTAGGTAACACGATCTATCCTGTATATCTACTTAATAATGATGTAGTATGAAGAACTTGGGACCAATGAGCTATGACAATATAATTCACTAGGAAATCATAAGGAAACCGCATCAAAACAATAATTAAAAGTAACAAACCCAAAGTCCAAACGGATAATGAATACATTCATCAGACGTCAAAAAAGATTTCTCATAATGAGCGCGTACATACAATTAATCTACGGCGTCGGTGGGCGCTGCGCCGGCGCATTGTGCGCGCGGCCTTGCGCTGTAACCTTCGGGTCAAGTGCGCATGCGATAATGCAATGTGTCTAATAAAAAGGCGAGTTAATTTTCAACCTGTCTACGGATTATATATTTAAAGTTGGCTATCTAAATCTCTATTGTATTTGTCGGGTTTGGTGGGCTGGATATATGTTCAGGGGCCGCTTGGTAGATTCGGGGAAGGTGGTGATATCATAAGACATAAACTACAGCTTTACTACTTTTATTTCACTTCGATTAATCAATAGGTAGTTACAACATAAATAGAGAAACGGTCCGTGCGCCGTGCCGTCTGAATCCATACTCCCCGTACGCTGCGGCGAGTCTGTCTTTTATACAAGCGTGCACCTGCGTTTAGTCGCAGTGGGGAAGCGGTGAGGCGGGCGCTACGCCGCGCGCAGGTGTTCACAGACGATCCGTCGGTCGTTTAACATCATAGTAGGGAAGCGATGGTACAATGTAAGACATGTCACTTGTACGCCGCCGTCACGGCCATGCTGACGAGCGCACGTCCTCGTGCGAGCTGCTTTCCGCTATTTTACAAAGTATCTCTATCTGTAAACAAATTAAAATTTTAAAATGTCGCTCGTCTTTCTTGACAATAGTTACATCCATTCATCTTTTCAGTTTGTAAGACTGTCCGAGATGGCCGCCGTCTCGGCCATGCTGACGAGCGCACGTCCTCGTGCGAGTTGTTTTACAAGCGTTCTCTATCTGTAAACAACAACAAATTTTTAATGCCGCTCGTCTATCCTGACAATAATTACAGTTATTCACTAAACATTAATTTAAGCTATTACAACATCCTTATACAGCTATTATATTTCAACATCCTTATTGTTAAAACTGCTGGTTTTCTGAATAAACAAAAAATAAATTCTTACTGGTCTAGGTTGTTACCGAACATCAACCCTGCAGGCGTTGCCTGGTTTGGAGAAGTCCCTTCGGTAGTTAAAACTGGTTCGGACAGTATCTTACATAGTCAAAGTCATTCTCATTTTTCACCACATTTTTTTTCACATTATTTTTTCACACGTATTTTACACATTTTATTCACACATTTGCTACTACTTTTTTTGACACCACAATTTTTTCATCATTTTTATTTCTCACACATTTTTGCCACACATTTTGCCATACACACTTTTTTTGTCACATTTTCTAAACAACTATTTTTTTTCCACTTTTCTTTTGGCACTTTTTTGCCATACATTTTTTTTACCACTCTTTTTTTTTTTACGTTACCGTCATTCTTTTTTTTCACACACACACTTTTTTTACTCCATTGTCAACTACGTAGACCAAAGAGGGTATAAAAAGGTTTACTAATCAACATTAATATTTTCTTCACTACAACGACATTGCTATTACCCAAAACACTTGAGAAATCAGAAGTTATAATTATCATCGGCCCTTGCAGTCGGCTCAGACAATTCAGCTATTTACAAAAATCACATCATCCTTGGGAATTTCTCTTTACCATGTAATTATTCTATTTATTATTTATTAAAAACATAAAATTTACCTATTTCCGGCGCTACAAAACCAGTCTTACTTTGTTTGTACACCGCGATGACGTCCAAATAGACAATTTTATCTGCTAAGTCAACTTTACACAACTTTATAATATGTTGGAATATACTTTTAAATATACTGGAACAAATCTGTGTTAGAGGTATAGCTGGTCAGTGGTATACCTTATATTTGTTGGGTCGAGTACAATATATACACTAGAATCGACAAACAGGCTAGTGACGCACTGACAGTTACTCGCGGCGTTCCTTAGGCCAGCGTTCTGGGCCCACATTCATCATTATCATTATTAGGCGAAATACGTCAACTGCTGACCAAAAACCTCAATAGAATAGAATTTGCCATAATCACCACGCTTGGAAGGCGGACAGACGATCGCAGCAACGGTAATATACAGGAAAACGTCGCTGCCCGTCCCTGGTGCAATATTTTAGGCGCCAAGGTGTTACCCACGGGACGACACTGTCTCGATAGTTCGGCAATATCCTTAAAACCAGGAAAATTAATATAAATAATAAGCTACATTTAGTGACTGGGCAACCACCGGCTTCCGTAAAATCAGGACCAGATTGTACGATCTGTAAAGCGTATGGATCTATCTATAAACTCGAGTTAAACCTGTTAAGATTTCATGAATATGTCAAAAACTATGATAAAAATTTCAGGAAAATTTTCAAAGCCAAATCAACATTAAAACTTCGAAAAATAAAGTCAAAACTGTACGGATAATTATAACACAACTGTTTAAACCAAATCACAAGATAGTGAGTATACTACCGAAAGCAACGGCGAAGATCTATCTCAAAAATTGAGGCGGCTGAGGTGTTTGAAACCCTCTTCACAAACATCCCCATAAAAACCATTCATCACCTATTCTTGCTGTGACCTTCTTCATTAATAATGTTACAATATGTGAAACAGATTTGCACCTTAAACACGTTGATTCTCTAGAAATTATTAAGACATTTGAATCCTTATAACCATAACCAAAATCCACCGAAGATTTCCGTCAACCACATTTCCGACGCCTGAGAAGGCCTCCATGACGCAACAGGCGTCCTCTGTGACCCCTCCAAGACACCAGAATGCGAAACCTTGCCAGGATACTGCCACTGCGAGAATAGTGTCCCTCAACTATATCCACAGCACCATGACACACAGCATCCTACTGCAAGGTTAGGCAGCAGATACAGAGACCATTTCCATCCTATTTCCTGTAGCTGCTGTCCTTCACAAGTTGATATTTCCTGAATTTTATTTGTTACTTTTCGTCCAGTTTGTGTCCCCATACATCGATCTCCACGCGTTTCTGATGGCAAGCGACAACGACGCCCAAAGTGCAGCGCGCTTATATAGAAGATTCACTTACTCACTCCTCCAAGAAGATCCAAGTTGTACCTTTAGTCCGGTTTGTGGGCTGGATTACGGCTCACTTCTGATGTCGGGTTTGGTGGGCTGGATATATGTTCAGGGGCCGCTTGGTAGATTCGGGGAAGGTGGTGATATCATAAGACATAAACTACAGCTTTACTACTTTTATTTCACTTCGATTAATCAATAGGTAGTTACAACATAAATAGAGAAACGGTCCGTGCGCCGTGCCGTCTGAATCCATACTCCCCGTACGCTGCGGCGAGTCTGTCTTTTATACAAGCGTGCACCTGCGTTTAGTCGCAGTGGGGAAGCGGTGAGGCGGGCGCTACGCCGCGCGCAGGTGTTCACAGACGATCCGTCGGTCGTTTAACATCATAGTAGGGAAGCGATGGTACAATGTAAGACATGTCACTTGTACGCCGCCGTCATATTCAACAACTACAACATGATAAGTAATGTGTGGAAGGGAGAAATGATGTTGTAATTTCGTATGTAACTTAACTACATTTTATACTAACAACAACGGTCTGATTTTTAAAACTTTTAATTAGTGGTTTTGTGTAATGAATGAATCATTTTATTACAAAAGATTATTTTCAGATAACACACGTCGTCCGTTTGTTTCTTATTATATTTATCATAGAATAAAAATAAAAGGGAGTTCGTTGATGTCTTTTGTACAGAGCAAATCCATTTTCTGTTTACCAACTTATCTAAAGTATTCTCTCTGTTTTGTTTTGCACACATTCAAAGTCCTCTTACTTAGTTCAAAGTCAATAAGTCAAAACCAACAAATTATTAAATGGATTTGCTCCGTATAAAAGACATCAACGAGCTCCCTTTTTTTATTAATATTATAATTATTTCTATGTTACATGTTTAATAATAACAGAGGACTCATGTTATCCGAAAATAACCTTTTCTTTTTCAATAGACTTTCGGCACATTTTTAGAAAGAAATTCAATCATTTTATAAATTTGTTTTTCTAACCTCTATTTCTTCACTTGTGGTTATCTCTACACCAAGGTACACACATAGATATAAGTAGATAGAAGTTGATAGTTTTGGTGCGGTGTACAATCGTATTCAGTCCGCTCTCGGCCATTCTCATAGCATAGAATACTTAATAATATATAGGCTAGACATACATCGAAAAAACAAAAATGTTTCCTTGTGCCATATCGATCTGTCATGATTCCCATCACTAAATTCGTCGCTGACGATGCAGACTGGCCTATCTCATAAAAAGTCGAAAATGAATTGTGTGGAGAAATATTTCTCTAACCTAAATCGTGTCTAATTAAATTAACATTGCATTCAGTTTTATTGATTAAACAGTTAATTTTTAAGATAAATCCTAAACTTAACAATCGGGAAAAAAGAGGTTTTTGGTAAATATTTATCAAAAATGAGAAGGCCGGTCTGCATTGTCAGTCACGAATAACTCTCATGTCGTCATAGTAGGTAAAAAAATGTGACACGCTTAGTGTTCATACATGCATTTGCATCATCTACTCCTATCTATATCTGTGGGTAGGTATATGTACTTTGTCCGTTTAAAAGTGTCAAGTCAACATTATCGATGGCAAATATGTACTCTGAGCGGTCCGGTTATAAGACCAAAACCTGTCAAGCATTAAATTTAATTTTTTCAAAGTTCCGTACATTACACATCCATACATATTTCATTCTTGACCACCTTTTTCTAGTAGTTTGGGCATTTTCCTCAAACGATGGAGGTTGTAGGTTCGGTTCCCAATCGGGACAGACGATTTTGTACAGTTTATAATACTAACATTACATAAAGACTGAAAATCAGCATGAAGGCCACATTAAGACATCAATCGTTATCAAAATTAAACCACAACAACAAATACATTACATTCTACCTTGCCTACCTTTCTCTCCTATTCTTATCCCCTAACCAAAGGTAGTCTGGAAAAAATCGCGGTCAGCGATAAAACGCCTAGAAATACTCATTTAAGCAAATTTATTATTGTATCTGTGTATGTTTTATTGTACAATAAACAGTAATTGAACTGAATTCCCTGCACTGTAGGAATTAGAAAAGGACCTAGGACGAACTTGTACAATTTGCACTAATTGTATGTTTGTTTGTATTTTATTATCATCAGGTTATTTTTGTCTCCACTGCAGGAGCACAACCCTCTCTCATCTGCCGGAGACAGACGGAGGATTTGGCCTACACTCCCCGCGCTGGCCAGACGGGTTGGGGAAGCCTGATTGATGTTTTATAATGTATTCCCTTAGTCGCCTTGTACGACATCCACGGGAAGAGTTGGAGTGGTCCTATTCTACTCTACCGGAAACCACACGGCAAATGGTTTGTTTGTATGTAAACGCTATATTGTCCCAATATTAACAATAACAAATAAAATTGTACACAAAGGATGACTTATCTCTCCCAGGTAACCTTATAGTAACTTGAAGAACCAGTATAATGCATTTAGTACCAAACTTTGATAATAAAAGCGTACATATGTCTGTCCCCAATGAAATCGAATCTACGAAGTTTTTCATTCGACTTCCTAACCCCGCAACTAGGTGGTCAATGACGAATTTTCTGCGGAACCCTAGTAAAGCGATATGAATGGGTGCGATTGGTGCAACAAACTTTGCTTAGCCATTGCTAATTGTTGTCTTTGCTTAGGACGGTTTTTGAGATAAGTTTTTATTGTCTACGTTCTTTCAAATACGTCACCAAGTCACTCCAAATTGCTAAGAATGTAGAATGTAAACGTATGACTGAAAATGGGTAGTCAAGGGAAGGGGGCCGACGACTGCAATTGACATTTAATATTAATGGTCAATTTAACTCGTGTTGACATGACATTAATACACATATTTGTCTGTACTGTGCCTTTTTGTTGACTTTACACTAGAAATGAAACGGATAGTGGTTTGGCCGGATACCTGATATCGGATATCCGGCGAACCTATAGGCCTGATAGCCAGATATCCGGCCGCCGGATAGCATACAATTTCGAATTGAAATTGTTAAACTTTAAAACGAATTCACTTCCACAATTTTAGATAAAATCGAAGTCTACATTTTGGTTACTACGACCCCTATTTTGACAGACAAATGGATACTACCGTAAGGTAATACGTTAGGAGAATCTAGGACATGCAAAGTTTAATGAAAATCGTTCAAGCCAATTTTGCAAACTGGATTCTTTTAAATTTTGTAGTAGTAGACATCCACCATCAAATTTAATTCAGTTTCTCGTTTGAAGCTTGTTTTTTGGGATATACTGGTGATATAGAATACATTTTTAAAGTTTTCATGACAATAATAGCTTTCTCGCTCGTCCGAAAGTAAAATCAGTATAATAATGTATTATGGAGGTTTTAATTTTGTTTTCCTTTTATCAATAAATCAATTTGTCAGCGTTAATTTTAGGAAATTTTCGCATTGTAATGAAAATCCGGTATCTGCCGGATATTGGACTACTGTTCGGTATCCGGCCGGATAGTAAAACTAAGCCGGATAGGCCGGATACCGGACAGTTACCGGATATCCGTGTCATCTCTACTTTATACTACTACACCCAAAGACTATGACAAAAACAACCCTAAAGTGATTTACCTATGCGTTGGAGCACCAACCTACACTTTACTTACGTAACATCTCTTTACTACACACAGTTTCGTAACTGTTCTTGGCTTCAATGCTAACTCAATTACGTACATAGTGCTAATCGGTAAAAATCATCCATTGCTTGCTTTGCTAGAGCGATGTTTGCTCGCGGCCGTGGGGAAATGGAAATGCTTAGGGAAATATTTATGTTGTATGAGACTGTGTTAAAATGACATGTAGGCTCAAAATATCGAGTTGATTTGAGAGTGAACTTAAGAAAATCAAATGGCTTTGAAATGAAACTTTATTTCTACTAGCTTCCAAGGTCATTAGTTTCCCACAGGAACCGATTTTCCATAGCAGGTATTACAAAATATCGTGCAGATTCGTTGAAGTACAGTTTTACATTTAAAGTGTGATATCAAATAATTAAGATTTCTTACATAATTCTTTATCATCATCACAGCCTTTGAAATCGGGTGGAAAGTAGTAAAAATATTTCATTGATGGTAAAAATTATGGTAAATTAAATAAATAAATATTACATAATATATACGTATATATTATAAACAACTATATACACTTGTCTTATCCCAAACTAAGTTTTTCTCCTGCGGTAATGGAAATTAAACAAGACAGGACAATTCACAAATATAACATCCAGACCGGAACCAACTTGTTGTCTGTCCCCAGAGGGAATCGAATCCACGACCTCTGGCTCTCGTGTCCAATGACCAAGCCACTAGGTCAACAAGGCGTAAAAATGAACTTCCTGAATAGCTAGGATTATGGTGATCTCCCTTCAGCAATTGACTTAGGTTACGATATTATGCAGCTGGTCATATATGTTTGGTAAAAAAAAACGAATACGAAAAATATTCCCTTCTGGTACAACTGCATGCATTGCATTGTCGAGCCGTGATGGCTCCCGGCAACAATTATCGCTGCAAATCGAATTTGTTTCACAATTACTGTCAGAACTAAACGATGGGTAGCATCGCAAGTGTTACAGCACGTTATTACACGAATTCACAAGTATTACAGTGTGTTATTACGCGAATTACAGACCATTACATGGTATTACTCGCCCTCACATGTCGTTATGTCAAATTATCGTGTATTTGGGAGCGAGTACGGGAAAGTGTGGTTCCCGGCTTAGAATAGGGCCACCGTCAATCTTTCCCTAAGTGTCGTCAAGGCGACTAAGGGACCAGGGACGAGCCGCAGCGTTCTCCTGAGTATATTAAGATCATTACTGCGATCACCAATCCGCCTGCCAAGCGTGGTGATTATGACAAATCCTCCAATAGAATGCCCCATTTTGTTTGGCTGTCCATTGTCATCATCATCAGGTTATTTTTGTCTCCACTGCAGGAGCACAACCCTCTCTCATCTGCCGGAGACAGACGGAGGATTTGGCCTACACTCCCCGCGCCTGGCCAGACGTGTTGGGGAGGCCTGATTGATGTTTTATAATGTATTCCCTTAGTCGCCTTGTACGACATCCACGGGAAGAGTTGGAGTGGTCCTATTCTACTCTACCGGAAACCACACGGCAAGTCCATTGTGGTATTTTGCTATTATCACCACACTTAGCAGGCGGATTTGTGATCGCAGTAATGATCTTAATATACACTCCCTCAGTGTGCACTCCCTCTTTGTGCAATCCCTCAGTCGCCTTGACGACACTCTCGGGGAGATTGGGGGTTGGGGCAATAGAGCACACTTTTCGAACAGCAATAGAAAGGTCCAGTTTCAAGTGATATTTAATTGCAGTTACGTCATTGTTCTATGGTATGTGCGATTTGTTTGCGAGCATTCAAAAGAGAACACACGTGTATGACGTTGCCAAAGACTGACAATCTGCTCGACTCAACGTCCACACCAGGGTTGCCAGACGTGGGAGATTTAGCGTAAAATTACGAGGTCTCGGGTGTCCTGTACGTGTTAAGGCACTGCCACATTTACATAAATGTATCTCTAGTCATAGGATTTAGTACGTTTTGATCGACTCCACGCGCGTTGTGTCGCGTCGCGTCGCGTCGCTTGGGGTAAATGTGTTTCTAGCCAAAGGATTTCATAGGATTGGATTTAACTCCATCGCGTTGCGTAGCGTCGCGTCGCTTCGCGTGTTTCTGCCTTTAGGAGACTCAATCTCGTAAGGATTTGTTCGAAATTTTGACATTTACGGAAATGATTTAGTTGTAATTAGTAAGAGTTCCCTGCCTCCCTTCCTCACTCCATTATATTTTTCCGGAGTAAAAACCTACGTCCGTCTATTACAAAGAAATCTGCATTCCAACAGTGAATAAACTATTATGTAAATATATGTAAATATTTTAAAAAATTAATTTCTATTTTATAATTTAATTTTATATTTTTAATTGATAATTTTACATACATTGTAGCACCCTTACAGGGTTCATGTTAGTACCTGTGTATTTTTATCTAACATCTTGTAAACTACATGAAACAATAAATGAATATGAACTTTTAAAATTTCTGGGATTTTCTACCTCGAGTAAACTCAAACACTTAAACCTCGTTATTATTTGTTGAGCAATAAAATTTTAAAAGTTCATTCACTGTTGGAATGCAGATTTGTTTGTAAAATATATTTTTTGCATTATAAAAAACTTCTTAATGTAAAATGCAATAAGATTTCATATAGAATGTAAACGTATGTTGACGAAACCAACTAGTATTATACGTTTTTTATGCAACGCGCACGCTTGAGCGCTATGCACATTAAAATAAAATATTTAATGCCCGTAAAGTGTCATTAAAGAAACAAAACAAATTTAGTAGTGAAAGACAAAGGAATGGTTATTTAGGGTTGGTATGAATTAATTTCTCAGCAACCTAATAAGTAAATAGAAACTATTATATCATATTATACTCTATTATATATACATATATATTTATGTATCTGTATTGATATTTATAGTTTATTAGTTTATGCTTATTGTATTATATGTTCTATGATTATTTAATATATTGTAGGTACACGCGACTACTGCCTCTCCATAATCCCTTGTCTTCACCGCAGGTTAGCTGGAAGAAATTTCATTAGAAATAAGCTTATCCTTTTGTATAATTTTCTTTTCTTTGTGTTGTTCTTTGTATATTTGTGTGTACAATAAACTATTAATAGCTCTTGTATAAGTAATATAGTTTAAGATTATTATTGTTAAAATGCTGTTAGTATTCTAAATAAACAAAAAACTAAATTATATATTGTTTATTAATATTATTTTCATTAGAAGACTGGATATAGAACAATTATTCTCTATCGCTCTGAACAATAAAAAAATAGGTACTTATAAAATGATTTTCCATAAAAATTCCAAAATATTGAAAAGAAAATGTAGTATAAATATACCTTAGAAATGTACAGTTATGATAAATTACAAATTCATTCTAATTTTAACGTTATTATCATGGAATCAGCTGAAAATATAGTACCTACCTACGTACTAATAGTTATTGACCATATTTATTATTGCTCACAGAATACGAAAGATGTTCTTAAGAAATAACAGCGTTGACAGCACGCTTTTACGCAACTTTTTACAATCTCTAGTTTGCACGTCGTAAATCAAAAATACCGCAAAAAATATTTCAAAAAGAATTCAATGCAAAAATATTTGCACATAAAGATTGCTAAATTACTGCCGCGCTGGCGCACATAAATCTCTAGGCATAGACAAGCAACATGGCCGTCCGTTCTATATTGTCTCTGGGCCACATATGCTTTCGTTTTGTAAAAATGTTTAACGAAGATGTCTTGAACTTTGCTTATTTTATAATAAGGGTTATTTTCGCCTAGTTTGCTGAGAACTTGAAGTTGGTTTTATTCATTGCATACCGATGACAATCAGCAGGTGATCCTGCTGTTTTATTGGATAAAATGTATGCAATGTTGCGTTGAAATTATTCCTATCGAGAAATATATTTGTATTGCTTTTAATTGATAAGAGTTATTTTAAGCATAATATGGTCTATGAATACTTTGCTATGCAATATAGAGCTTATAAATAACTTTAGAAGGTGTTGAGTACTTAGATTGTATTCATTATCTCTACAGCAAATAATAATAATAAATATTACCTAACTATATACATATACATACGAGTACACTTGTCTAGTCCCAAATTAGGATTTTCTCCTCTGCTATGGAAATTAAACAAGGATTGATAATTCACAAACGTAACATCCAGAGAGGGACCAACTAAAAATTGTTACAAATTTGTTTATCCCCTGTGGGAATCGAAGCCATGACCTCTGGCGGTCGAGTCCAATAACCAAGGCACTAGGCCAACGAGGTCGTCAATCAGATTGCAAGATTGATGTCTTCCAGATAGATTCGTTTTATACTTTATCGCTCCCGTCCCAGATCTGTTTTCAAGGATTAGTGGCTTGACCAGCTAGCTCTACGCTATTCAGTTATCTGATCTTGGGTCAATCTTAACACTTTGAACAGCAGAAGGTGTTTAGGTGTTCTACATTCTTACATTCACGTTCGCCGTGTCCTAAGCCATTTAAATGTGAAAAATAATCACGTTAAAAACTTTATTGCATTTATTAGTCGTCCTAGATAATTCATGTATTTATGGATCTGATCTTATCTTCTTAGGGAGCCAGGAAGACCTGACGACACTTCGACCTTTCAGGATATTTGTACCAAACCAGTGTCCAACACAACGGTGCCCCAAGCCATTTGATGGACTTCACATACGCCTTAGGATTTGTTCTCTAAAGAAGATGCAGATGTTTTCCTACACCGAAAAGTCTGTGCTATTATAAATACACCGTACTTAAGGTATGGGCGAGCATTGAACCATACCGTGAGGAGAGTGCACAACCACCTCGGTAGTGGTAGTGGTAACCTGCCACGGCTTATGTATTTATACCCACATACCTCGTTTATTTAACGTCTTCTCAGCTACAAACCCTCTCTAAGGGCGGCATCGAAGACGATCGATATCTGTAACAGAAGAAATTATTTTAAGCAAATGCTTTGGTTTATATAAATGATGTCAAAATTATATTGGCTCATACTCCCTTCAAACCGGTAAATAGCAAATCATTCATTAGCTGTAGAATGCTTGCGTTATTTTGGCAGAGCCACAGTCTCTGATTTGAAATCTGACTATGCAGAAAATATGTCCTGAAAATGTTCTATTTTGTACTCGCATATTAGAATTTGTACTTCATAGTCAGATTTCAAATCAGATACTGTGGCTGTGCCAAAATGACGCAAGCCTGTATAATTAGGCGGTTTGAAAATTCAAGCGAGAGCTCTTCTTGTTATATTTTGCGACCAAACCAAGATGAGTTACTTACTATAGTCGTATAATTTCTAAGATTTGTACAGATGTAGGTACTTTAGGCCGATTAATCGATTAACGTTTAATGTCCCATTTTAAATCCGATTAATTGGCCGCTTAATCGGTTCTTCTAAACATTACTCAAAACTGGCGCAAAAACGTGTTGGGCTGATAAATTGTGTTTTTATACCATAATCTCCCACTACTGTCGAAAATGTACTTTTTCAGGCCTTTAAGTTTGCACTTATTATTATTATTTACTACTAATATTAATGCGAGTATGATTTTAATTTAATAAAAGATTGCTCGCTTTGTTATGAAATTAAAAGTTAATTTTAACGTCCATTTTCCTATTAGATTACTGTCTGTAGAATATCACGCAATTTCTTTATTAATTAGTCAATTTGTTGTATCGAATACGATTATTTTGTTGAGAGGACTATTTATCTACTTACCGATTAATCGGCAATGATCGGTTCATCATACCTGCTTTGCCATATGCCATATACTATTTCATACTTAATTATCAGTACTTGTAATGGTATGCATATGTTGCATACCATTACAAGTAATATTAAGTGCAACATTTACATAATGTACGTAACAAGAAACAATACCGCTCTCTCTCAAGGCTATACAAACACTTTCCATTTCATACATCAACAGGTTCGCATTGCAAAACTTTTAACAAATCATCTCATTAGGTCTTATGACTCAGGGAATACAAGTTAAATTCGTGGTACCTGTAGTAAGTTTTTGGGAGTTGGTTAGTCGAAACAGGTCGACTAAATGTCAAACAGGTCACATTGACTGGACCTTGGGTTTGGGTGTTACTCTTATGTCGGGTTATGGACGTGAAAATAAATTGCTTGCTACACTTAGGACGGTCAGCAACAATGTGTGTTTTTTTTAAATTAAGTTGAAATGTACATAGTGTTAATCGTATAGATGATAGTATAGAAGGGATAGTATAAATAAGTAATAAAATAATCTAATAATATATGTATTTTTTTTATTTATAAGGAATACAGGGAATAAGAGACTGCCGGCTTGTCAAGCAGGCATTTTATCGCTTTGAAGAGTTCTTTCAGAACTCATTAACTTGATTTATTTAATTTTAAGAATATTATTTATTAATTACATATTTATGTTAGTTACTGTATATATGTTTAATTTGATTTTATTTAATTTGTGTAAAAAATTTATTTGACCTGTAACGGAAGTTATCAATAAAGTATTTCTATGTCTACAAGTTAAGGAATACACGGGAATTAAAAAAAATTAACTGACAACAAACAACACAAAATGCCACTTCGTTGGCCAGTTTTTTGAATCAACATCAATAGCTATAGATGGACCTTTCTACGTGCGGTATATTACGCAAAAGAGCTACAATGGGCAGACGTATCGGCCAGTAGTAGGATTCGGGCTGCAGGGTCTAGGGTAAGCTTATACCTCACCTACCAGAGCCGCTTCCTCTATTCAGCAGAGTAAACCCCAAGCAGGGGTTAACCCCAAGAGAGGGCAGGGACGACAAGCTCATCTGGATCTAAATAGTAAAGTTTTATCTTTATATGCGAGAGGGAGGACCGAGTTAAAGGGCTAGGTGAGATGACACACCACTACTAGGTAACTCGGTCCCCCACTGTGTTTTTCTTTACAGTTTACTCGCAAGTTAGGACTAAAACTTTTGCTTGCTAAAAAAAACAAAAACTTTTCGCGTGGGTCAGTTACACTTTTTGTTAGAGTCGCACCGGCGCTCCAAAAGTTCGGTTTCGTGAGAGCTGACGTCACCTTTAGCATATTTTCACCGCATCAAGGTGAACAAGTCAAAGATTCAAGCCACATAAGAGGACTTGACGTCATTGCAATTTCGAGTTAATGCCATATGGTGTGCAGAACAATTTCAATTAAACTTTTCATCAGGAGGGCTACTATGAGCTCTAATACCCATTCGGTAAATTGAACTACCTGGCTAATTCGTACCATAACCTTAGCCAATAGTCGTATTTCTTTTACATATTAAAATCGTACCATGACATCCTATTTTACGCGACTTGAGCTGCTCATCTGTCAATTAAGCAATTCATAAAAAGCTCCTCGACTAACTTTTACTGCGACTTGAGCTGCTCATCTGTCAAATTAAGCAATTCATAAAAAGCTCCTCGACTAACTTTTACTGCTACTTGAGCTGCTCATCTGTCAAATTAAGCAATTCATAAAAAGCTCCTCGACTAACTTTTACAGCGACTTGAGCTGCTCATCTGTCAAATTAAGCAGTTCATAAAAAGCTCCTCGACTAACTTTTACTGCGACTTGAGCTGCTCATCTGTCAAATTAAGCAATTCATAAAAAGTTACTCCTCGACTAACTTTTATGGAGTTGTGAAGCTAAATTCATGTTAAAAAAGTAAAGTTTAACCAGACGGATTTGAAAAATTCTTTCACTGTTGAAGTTCTGATTTGTTCTTGATATGCTTTTTATCCAGAGGTTCAACGGAAAACGCCGAAAAACCAATTAACAATAACAAACTTGTGTTTGTCAACGTTTGCACACCTAGCATTTAATCAGAAATCCCTCCCTTCCGCGTTCATCGATCGCCGCCATAGCTCTGCGCCCACGCAGCGCTGACTAATGGCTAATAGCACTCACTACTATGGCAGGACTAGCTCCATGTTTGGATTGAATGTTTCACTTAATCACTCTTTTTAATTTCTTTGATTGCTTAATTGTTTTGCTCATTTTGAAATGGCAATTAGCTTTATACTCGTACACGCACTAGCTTCTGCTCAGGAATTCTACTCGCTAGTAATTGAATTTTCCCTTAGTAAAATGTGTCTTTGTTCCCTCCGGTTCGTAGGCTGAGGTTTTTTCTATGGAGAGTTTGGGATTTAGCACTTGATGTTGCTGTTCCCCCTTACATTAGACTTTAAAAACTAACCCCATCATACTTTTTAGTTGTGCGACCAACTCCAGTCGTGTCGTGCGACCTAAAAGTCGCATAACAGTACCGAGACCAAGCCCGGTAATGTCAGCGTGAACGGTATCCCACAAGCGTGCCAAGCTTGCTACCACAATAGCTTACTAACTAATGCTATACTATCAAGTATCTTGAGGTATCTTTGGAATCGGTGGTATAGTCTGACTCACGCTTTTTTTTATTGCCGAACTGATATCAAGGTCTGTCACATATTAACTCATTCCAATAGGTTGATATAATGTTCAACAAACGCAGTTAAACATTAAAACTTAAAACTTAGGTCAAAAAATTTAAAAATGTTGACTCAATTCAAATTCTCTAAGTATCTTATTTCTAACCAGCTGTGGCCGCGGCTCCGCTCGCGTGGACTATAGAATTAATGACTTTTTTTATTTCTCACTGCAGCTCCCACGTCCGCTCTAGCTCCAACAGTCACCGCCACCTCTTACCCTCGCTCCAAATGTAGTCCTAACTCGGCTCAGTTGTATAGTGTACGCTTGAGAGTTTTTGAAAACTATAAATTCGCATAACTTTTGATTGATTGCGATGAAATAAAGACTAAACGTTACTCCGAATTAAGCCCAATGTTTTGCTGAAAACTTCATTAGAATCGATTCAGTCGTTTTTACGTGATGCATGCACAAACTAACAGATAAACTGACAGAAAATAATTCCAAAAATGGTCTTAATGTATTCTATTAGGTACTCATCCTTAGACCCCCATTTTTTCGGCAACATATTCAGTGTACAGAACACGTGAAGTTAACTTATTTATTATAATAATGCTCCACCTTAGTAAATTACGCCTGTCAAGATATTATGTATAATTTAAGTAAATTGGTCCGCCTGTATAGTAAATATTATAGACACCGAGTTGCCGTTCGGAAGACGTGCAAGGGCTCATAGATCCGTTCGTCGAGGTCGATAGATGATAGATAAAAAGCAAAATAGAATTAAGTAGAACACTCTACGGCCTACTTTTAAGTCGAAACTGACAGGTACCTTTTGTTATAGGCCTTATGGCTTAGGAAAACAAACGCTACTTGCGTCTTGGAAACGAAATACATTAGGTAATAATAACACAATAAATATATATATATATATATATATATATATATATATGACTCTTTATTGCACACACACACAGATAAAACAAAAATACATATAAGTGTAAAACGCAAATATTTAAAAGAATACATCTGCGAGTATGTACTTGCTTATTTTTGTTTCCCGTCGCCGCAACATGGCACTCGATTATCGATTTTCTCTTGGGAAGCAATATCTTACAGGTTATAAGAGCCTATGTTCATTCCAGAGCTAATCAGCATTACAACAGTAAGAGGATTTTTAAATCGGTTCAGCAGTCCCAAAGTCACCCCGAGCAAACACACAAACGTTACTTGATAGTTGCATTACTGTGAAAGAAACAATGAATCATGCAGTCTTCAAACAATTTTATGTCTAGACAGTTTCATTAGGTAGTAGAAAGAGTGAAACTTCATTTAAACGCATTCAATTTGTTACCATAATGTTTCCCATGCAACAAAACTGACAAAAGAAGAGATCTGCATCTGCATTGCTTTCGTTCAGCCCATTGTCTGTGCTTTATTGAGTTTTTTTTTTTTCATTCTTCACGATTTATGTGAAGACAATCTCTCCAAGTTTCTTAACCAATCTGGGGAACGATTTCGTAAGCATGTGACATATTGGGATAAGGTAGTTGACGCCAAGCTTATCCGAATATGTAGAATGAGCCGTTGGAGAGTGCGGATTGGCTTTATCTGTCGACGGATACACTGGCTACACCAGCGAAATTATAAGCATGCTTAGGTTATATTTTCGGGCACAATTCAAGGAACACTTGAGACGTTATAATATAGTCCTCAGAAAGCAAATCTCTTAAAATCTTTGATTAGCATTCCGAAGCTTCCGTGTTCATAGGTCACATAGCTGGCCAAAAAGTTCAACCAGCGCAGAAATGTCTATGTCCAGCGGTGGGCAATAACAGTTCCATACATAGGCCAATATTATGCGTGAAAACACATTTGAAACTCTTATTTCTAGTCAACCTTGAAAAAAAATGACTATTTTACAGATTACTTGCTAGTCTTTTATTTACATCGGTTAAAAAATGTGCACAGCAAATGTCAATAACATCGAGGAACAGTCGTTTGTTACTGCTAAGGTTCGTGGTGGAGTAGATGTTTGCGGAAGCGAAACTGGTCTGTCCCGTTCTTGTTCCCGGCTGTCGTAGATTATAGAGCGTGGTAACTCGAGATCTTGTGCGCTTAAACAGAGCACTTGTCTTTTCGATATACCAGGAACCGATGACGTTTTACACAAAAGCACCGGTATAATGCTAAAATAACGAAACTTTGCAAATAAGGAATATCCAGGAAGGTAAACGAGGACTTATTGAACGAATAGAACACATTCTTAAAGATTGGCCATTTTTGGAATAGTTTTTTTTTATTTGACAAATTAATACAATATCTTTAACAGTAAAGTCCACAGAAATGGAAGCCCATGTGTATGGGTACTATCACCGCTCCCGTGATACATATCTACTTACCTTAATCCAAATCCATTGACAATAAATGTTTCTCAAGTCTTGTTTTAGTAAACTATTTGATGCTGTATGTTTTAATTCTGACGGTAGAGAATTCCATGTTTTATATATTACATATGTGGCCGTGTGTGGTGGCGTTCATTGGGGAAGGCCTATGTCCAACAGTGGACGTCTAAGGGCTTATATGATGATGATATATTACATAGGAAATGTAGTGGCGACACCAGTCGCGTTAAAATCTGCGCCTGATGCCCTTTCCAACCTCTTTTATGTTCTGTGCTACTTCTGGCGCCACTTCAGTTTTATACCTCGTACATCTTAATGGGGCGACCGGATCGGGCTAATCAGAGTGCAGTCCCTCCGCCCTCTCACCTAAGCACTTTAATTGTAGAATTAGAAGTCTGTGGGGCATAATAGGCCATGGATTTGAGGCATCACCTCTACATATTATCTTTGCCTCTACCCACTTTGGGGAAGGCGTACCTACGATACGCCACTGAAAGAATGGATCAGGGATCGCATTCCACACATAACAGACTTGCAACGCATTTACTTAGAACTACCCTGCCCTGTTATCATAATGAATAGGCCGCGACCGGACATGCATCTCGACTATCCGGCCCGTAGGCTGCTGTGCTGCAGTATTCTGTAGTCGTAACCTGTATAATTGCTAACGATTAGTGCGCAAACGGAGACGAGTGATGGGCGCGACAAATCGCAATCCGCAGTTGCGTCCAGTTCCTGGGCTATCCATTGGGGGGATTTGCCATAATCACCACGCTTTGCAGGCAGATGGCAAATTGGGTGATTGCAGAGATACAGAGCGCTACGTCCGTCCCTGGTCCCTATAAGCCGGGAACCACACTGCCATTACAGCTATAAAGAATACAAATCCTACTAATATTATAAATGCGAAGGTTTGCATATTTGGATGTTTGTTACTCAATCATGCTTCAACCACTCGACGGATCGTAATGAAACTTGGCACACATATAGATCCTGGAATAGGATATAGGCTAGTTTTTATCCCGAAAAAACATCCCATTCCTAAGGTAAAACATATGTATGTATGTATGTAAACGCTTTATTGTACCAAAAATAAGAACAACAATAATAAAACATAATTATTTATGATTTTAAGTTGTCCACGCGGACAAAGTCGCGGGCAACAGCTAGTGTACTATAAAAATAACAGAACTGCAGGGGTTTGCAGAGAGAATAATAAGAGGTGCATGAAAAGGTTGATGAATGTGAGTGAGGCTAGTGTCAGGATCGCGCAAAGCTCCATCGTCTCTGCCTACACCCTCTGGGACCAATGCGGTATTATGTATGTCATTCTAAGAACCAACGCACAGCTAAAAACTGCAGCTGAGTTAGAAACCTGAAATAAAAAAAAATACCTGCAAATAAATTTCCGACGTTTCCACCTACTCCTACCAGCTATCGCCCTAGTAGGGATAGGTGGAATTTTTTTGTACTTGTCCCTACTTTCACGAGTCCAGGAATAAAAACTATCGTATCACTTTCGGTACCAAAGTATTTCTGTCAATCTCTCTATGAACTCCTCGAATTTTTTGTCTGTTCGTTCTATAAATTAAATTAAATAAAACTTTATTTCAGACAGTAATTAGTCCATAATTTTGTTAGGGTGTTAGTAATGAATTGTCATTACTAACACCTTTGCTTAGGTATATAAGTTAGTATTGTTATTGGTCATGTTATAATTTATTTTTCAGACCTATGGCTGTCCCCACCCAGTGCTTCTGGAAGGGACAGTCCGGTATGGTGGCAATCGTTTATAACAGTAGGGGGAACCAATTAAGTAAATAGTGTGAATAAAACACTTGAGTTTAATATTCAAATTTTAATATACCCTTACGTAGATTATCTTATAATTATTTTACTATAGGTAGGTATCACAATATTTTATAATCCTTGCTTATCCAATCAAACTTTACGGAGGTTAAGTACTTATTAATTATTTGTCAATTCATCGGGAAGGTAGCTGGCAGTAAGTATTCTGATAATTTCAAAAAAACTTCATATTAACCGACTTCAAAGGGGAGGTTCCCAATCTACTTAATAATTGTCCATAGATTTTAAAGATACGAAACCTCTTCCCTTGATCGTTTCTATTTTAATTTTAATGAGCATTTAAATTGTCACAAAAATTTAGGAAACGCACAAAAGTTTCTATAGAGAAGAGCAAGTAATGTGGATTCGCACCTTTCGCACATTTTTTGTGGATTCACAATGCAATCCACGTGCCACCCACAAATCGCAATTTCAGATGCGTAAAAAAGCTTACCTAAACAGATAAAATAAGGATTTTTTCTATGTAGGTAGTCAGGTTTGTCTTGCCACCCAATGTATGGAGAGGTCGCCATTTGGCATCGGAAGAAGTTTTGTTTTTGTTGAAGACGAGAAGTATTTTTGTATTAAACTATACATAAAATGTATCAAAAATGAATTCCTCATTCCCGATTTATAATAAAACGACACCATAGTCGAGGTACTAGCTAAAACTAAGCCTATATGATTTTTTATCTAGCGCGGCGGTGTGAACTTTTTGAGAGCCCCCCCTTTCTCACCCCTCAAGGGGGGGTAGATGGCTACCGGGCTAAATCAGCTTAGTTTGACCCAGTCTACATCTGTGCCAAGTGAATTCATCCGATGCCAAATGGCGACCTTGATGGCAAGACAACCCGGACTAATGGAGATAAATATTTTCTTAAAGTTTTAGGACAATAAATAAGTTTAAGAAAATGTGTTTTTCCAAGAGTATGATGTTCTTAGAACAATAAAATAAACTATTTTACTGGACTTAGTTGTTACAAAGTACAATCTAAATAAAAAAGTTTAATCTAAATTCTCTGTTATTGGACCAACTGCCTATTTAGACCAAGTGTTTATTATTGACCAACCGCGTTTTGGACTAAACGCGATTAGACCAAACGCATACTGGACCAACGGCTACTACGTCATTTGTCTAGCCTAGGGGTCCGCAACCTGCGGCTCGCGAGCCACATGCGGCTCTTTGGATGTGAAGCTGCGGCTCTTTAGTTCCATTGGTCACGGTCTGGATGTTATATTTGTGAATTGTAAAATCCTTGTTTAATTTTTTACTTAAATAATAAGTGATTATCTAATAATACCATGTATATATTATTTCATTTGTTGTCCAAAAAGAATACTTATATACGAGTTAATAGATATTTTTCTTATGAATAAATAGATAAGTGTTTTTTATGAAAAAAACTTTATTTATGCAAGTACTATTTATTGTTGGCAAGAAAAAAATTGTGGCTCTTTAAAAACTTTGAAATTTTGTAAATTGTATTTTTTTACTCTTCCGACTAAAAAGGTTGCCGACCCCTGGTCTAGCCTGTACTCAATAGTTATTTTAATTACAAGTCATTTCGGTTTTATCAGCCAAAATTTTAGCTAAAAGCATTACGGCATTAAACACAAGAATCGAGCGACTTTCATAAAAATCTGCATACCATTATGCAAGTTATAGAGAGAGACATTAGTTACACTTTCCATTAAAACATAATACACAGAACTTATTCATTATTCATATCAGTTTGACACTAAAACAATAGTAAACTTATCGTTACGTAATATTCTTCAACCTTTGCAGACTTGTAGGTAAATAGGTTTGGTCTTAACTCAGAAGAGGTAGCGGTTGTGAGGCATATATCTACCTAGGACGCTAAGTATGCAAACTATTATGTATTGGTGCACAATAAACAATTGTATTTGATTTGATTTATACTTTCTATACTATTTCAATCTTTTAATCTGAATTCACAATGCAAACAATGTCACGCAATATCATATACGATGCGTTAAAAGTGTTAACCTGATGAAAAATGATTCTTATTAGCAACGCGTGCTGTCATTGGCGGGATCCGATAAGATCTCAGCACGCGATGATATCGCCGCCACAAAAATTTGACAGTTGTCGCATTGTAAATCCAACTGAGTTGAGCTAAACTCGGATATTGCCGAGCAAGTTTCTACTCAGGCGCCGTATTATTCGCTTGTCTAATTGTCTGTGTAAAGTGTCCTTCCTTCCTTATTATTTATTAGTTATATACATTATTATTTCTTACAGGTGTGATATTTTTAACTGGCACCTGCTGTACTATGCTATGATGGCATATGACTCGATCGGAACTCTTCCCTAATTTTGATCAACTCAAAGCCAATCAATTGCTCAATCATACATGGAATTTTATACAAATTATACGAGAACATTACATTAATGAAAACTAATATTTGGAGACAACCTTGCATTGAATAAAATACTAAATATCCCTACTTATTGCAAATAAAAAAAAATATTCTAAATAAAACTAGGCCGGTGGAGTCCATCCAAAAGTTGAACGAGCTGAAGATGTCTGTGTCAATCGACTAATCATGAGAGAAGAAGAAGTCACTAACGTCTAATCATTAGTAGTAGGTATATCTTGCAATAAGTCCACGCAGTGTACGATTTTATTACTGGAGTTGAGTGGAACGGAGCTAGAAAAACAGCGAAGTACTATTGGTTGCAAGAAACATCTCCGTTCCGCTTAGCTTTAGTTGACGCGCCACCGCACCGGGCCAGGAGCAGATGGAAATATATCGCTTCCTTCTGTAACTTGTGTCATAGAAAAACTTTTAGTCATCGAACATGCGGACATAAAAGCATCAAAGCGTGTCATGGTCGCACGGAGTCGTGTGTTGACACGCGTGAGTTAACATGAACAGATTGAAGACACTTTTCATGAACACGAACACAATGTGACGCTTCTGTAAATCTGTAGTTAACACATTCGCTGCCAAGTAGCAGCCAGCCATACAACAGGTAAACCGTTACTCCTACGCCACATACTTTACTAACTGGGATGCTTCCAGTGATGCTCGCATTAGTCAGGTACCACGAGCATTAGGATTAGTGGCGTGGTTCACAAAAAAGTTGGCAAATTCAGTGACATCTGTGTTCCTAGTATTGTGTTGTACAACTGTGTGCAAGCTTAAATAAATAAGTGTAAAAAGATTTGGTGTTTAGTTACAATAAGTTAAGTCTTTGTATTTGTACTTTAGCTAGTTCTATAGTAACTTTACCCTAGAGATGGGCAACCACCCGGATAAAACCCACGGGTGGGTTAAAACCCAGTTTACACACATTCCATTCCACCTACTGGGTGGTTTGTACGCGTGTAAACGAATTCCTTTAGATATAGAACTTACATAATTAAATCTAAAGAAATTGGTCACACAAACCGTGGAATGGGTGAAACTGGATGTAACTCGTGGGGTTTTACCCATCTCAGACTATACTGAAAATTATTAACTAACTTAGTTTGCTGTGTGCATCAGTCTAAATGCTAAAAGTGCATCGCCGTTCTGATATCTAGGTTAAAATGCCTCGTGTCATGTGTCTGGCTTTTTTACCTTACTTATTTTAATTTTAGTGCGCAGTAGCTACTAATCGGTAGCCGATTTAATTGAATACAAAAGTATAAACCCCCCAAGGGACAGGATTACACCTGCTCTCACTTTCACTTAAAATAGGTACAGTGGAGGAGCGTGTTAAAAGGCTTCGGGACATGTGGTGCGGTGAACGTCAAGCGTACGAATCGCACACTACTGTTAGATGACAGTCACAATTATATGACGTTTGGGTGTTGTTGATGAAAAAGAACATAATTTATTATTTAACCAATGCAGAATCTGTGCTAGGATTGAAAACTTAACTGTTTAACAAAAACGCTATAATGACAGCAGTTGAAAGCTAGAATATTCACCCGGTCCTTAACTCGGTCCCCCACTGTATGTAGTATATACATGCATACACATTATATTAATCTATTTACAATGATCATTTGGAAGCGGTTGGAATAGGCTATTCTATTTCCTTACTTGCAAAAAGACAGTCAATGTTAAATATTTTTGATTCCCAGATTTAAAAAAAATCAAGGGTTTGTGATATAATTAGATTCTGGGGTTTGATGAAGTAATGAAAGGATTTCCTAATACTACGCTGGATTAATGAACACCCACCTACTTAAAAAAATCTAAAATTCCAGGTATTTTCATGATAAAGATATAGGTATATGATTTCGCAAGTATAGCTCGTTCAATTCACGATGGCACGCCCCGCTACTTTCCGCGGGGGGCGAACGTGGGACACACTGATGATTAGTGCGTAAAGATAGAACCAACACAGGAACAATATAACGCGTACAATGTAATGTAAGCTGTTTAGAGAAAGAGTGGGGCGTGCCGTCGTGAACTGTACGATATGTAAACAGTTCTCGGCACTAATTGTTGAACTTTTTTCAGATATCTACAAACAGTCATCAGCACAGCCTGCCGCGGGTAACGCATGAACCATTATTCATTATCATTCTATAGGTATTTTATATAGTACAGTAGTAGTATCTATTGTTATAGACAGTGAGCTTGTATACCTAGTTGCTATGTGATGGATATATACAATTTTACTACTTTCGCTTTTTATAAACACATTTTTACATAATTCATTACTCGTTCATGGGTCAAAAACCACTCTAGTTCATGACCAAGGCACAGATCTGTGCGAAAAGAAATGTATTGGGCAAATTAGGTATAATAAATTTTTTTTGTCTGAGACACGTGTACTAATAAATTAAGAGTAGAAATTACCAACTTCCAACATGCCAATTGCGATAGACTCTATTCATATTTATCTTTTTCCTTTACATTTTATATAATAACCTCATCTTCTAACAAATAGTATACATTTTGATAAAATCACACTAAATAAATAAACTATTGTTAAGTAAAATAAAAATAAAATAAAAATAGCCTTTATTTATCGAAGCTGTATCTTACATCTAATTAGATAATATATTATAATTTATGTATTTAGTAAAACATCGACAACTTCGACTTGTCTTTCGACATAGGCCAATTGTTAAGTACCTATTGTTATGCAATTGTTAAGTACCTATTATAAAATCACATAAGCAAGCTTTAGGTTACTTAAAAAAATTAAATACCTAGTCATTGAAAGTTGTTGAAATAAACCTTTGCCCAGATGACTCAATAAACTGTTACAAACACACAATTAAATATTTATACCGACAGATAAAAAACAGATTGTAAAGAATAATTATAATGCGAGTTTTGTAGATGTCTAAAAAATAAATTAATTCTTGTTTTTTGTTAGTAACATTGTTTAAAAAACCTGTCCTTACGTACGTAACAGCTGCATCAAGTCAAAGTCCTTTAGATTCAAAAGGGCTTCGTGTCCATTTATCATGCAGTAGTATTCAGCACCAACTATGTAGGTCAGCACAAATGCACCAACCACCCCTCCGAACGACATTGAATTTGGCAGCACCAAACCTGTCGCTATCAGCAGACCTACGTAGGCCATGTACCTTTAAAAAAACTCCTATTACAAATAATTGACAAAAGGAACTGACTTACCCATATGCATTAGCTGTAAAATATAATAAAATACAAAAATAGTAACATGAAAAATAAATACAAAATGAATCTAAATAAAATACACAACATAATACATACATAAAAAACATGGTATAAACATAGGAATAACTTTATACCATGTTAAATATAAAAGTAATTTAGTAGAAGTATGATAGAAATAATTTTTGTTTACCTAATATTAAATACAAAAGCCCAAATGAATACCACCACCAAAATACAAAATATTTCTATTACCTATACATCTCAATTTGCATTTAACAAGTATGTTATAGATCC
The DNA here is from genome assembly GCA_947086405.1 of Esperia sulphurella. Classification (NCBI taxonomy): domain Eukaryota; kingdom Metazoa; phylum Arthropoda; class Insecta; order Lepidoptera; family Oecophoridae; genus Esperia; species Esperia sulphurella. The sequence continues at coordinate 16,487,676 of OX352260.1, forward strand.
TCTTTTCTGTAAGAAATTCACAGTAATTAAAAAAAAACATTTAAAAAAAAAGAATAAGAGTATGATAGAAAAAATATTACCTGTTCATAGCCAATTTTCGAAGCTCTTCATCACCAATTCTATCTGGGACACAGAACTCTCCTTGTTTTGAATATTCTTTAGCACATTTGCCACACATGTCAGGTCCATCTCCACGGCAACCGTCACAGGACTTATCACATTTAATGCAAGTATAAGCCCCCATAGAATTAAGGCAGAATTCATCTTTCTGGCATATGTTTTTATTGTTGCATTCATTGACATCTAAACAGCCTTGATCACTGTCAAATTTAAAGCCAGGTTTACAGCTAGTACAGTCCTTTTGAGTGCCTTGACTGCAGCCGTTAAGACATGATCTATGACAGGGAGAACATAGCATATTTTTCTCACTTTTATAAGACACATAATAGCCTGTTGTGCATTGGTCACAATCCTTCCCAGTGTAACCAACATTGCACAGACAAGTACCGTTCCCTTTTCTAGTGCCGTCACCTCTGCATTTACCATTGCCACTGCACAAATGTTCATGGTCTCCTGGACATGGGGTACAATTTTTACCATAATGGTGCTTTGGACAACATACCAGCAAGCGATCTATACAAATGTACGAAAAGAGATCAACAGATTCATCAGGATCTTGAGCCCACCATGCCTCAATGAACTCCTCAGCTTTTTCAGACATGTGGTGGCACTGGACCGAATGTTTCTTCGTATCCTTGCATATGCCTTCTTGTATGTCAACCAGGCGCATTTCACTGCGTTTGTATGACGTTTTTAGTTTTTCTTCTTCCCAGGCAGCATCGCCACCTTCAAACTTGCCTCTAGCAGTCCGTTCCAGACCTTTCTTGAAGGATTCTATGAATATATTGCAGGCTTGGCAGTCTCCGAGGGTCGGGCCCTGGTTCAGCACTCCAGGGTTAACTATCGGAGGCTGAACAGCACTCAAACAGAAAGGTAGAATAACGAACACTAGCAGGACTTGAGAAAAGCGATTGTTGTCATTCTTTCCCATTGTAGAGACCGCTGAAATATCAAAAGAATTGATAAAAACAAGAAATGTTTGATATTTCATTCAACATTACGAATATAAAAAATATATATTCAAAAAATCATACCAAAGCTCACCATCCTTCGATTACCAGTTTTGAGCAAATATTATCACATACACATTACAGTCTACTAGAAATACTAAAGAACAACTAATTAAGTGTAAAATTGAGGCTTTTCTTTCGACTTTTTTGTAACAAATATACAAAATACTGACGTGTTCAATTCCAAATCGCTCGGAATTTTTGACGTAACACCGCCCGCACGATAGCGAAGCGACACGCACAGCACATCTGTGTGTAGGTAACCGGTTTAGTTTTTTTAGGTAAAGCAAAAGTATCTGAGTTCATACAGCCTTATGTGAACATATGAAAAAAGACGCTATTATTCTTCTGCTTTTTTGTTCAAAAAACTAAAATGTTACAACATATGTTTGGAACATTTTACAATGAAATATTATTCTTTCCTTCCAAGGAATTCTTATAAGGCATCTCCTACACAAAACGCCTACAACATTATTCCGATTAGGTGACTGTTTACCCGTAGGTATCCATTGACCTCACCTTGGAGTCATTGGCAGAAGCAGGATCAAATATGTTTAATACTGGCCCCTTGGTTGGGCAGAAAACCCACAAATTAGGTAGTGACTAGCATGAAGGACCTATAATGTAGTGTAAATATATCGTAAAGTAAGTTGGTTAAGTCTAAGTAAGCAAATATTAGTATCAAAGTAGTTGTAATCTGTATCACAAAGCGACCCGTCAGGATAAATAAAGACAACGATCTCTATGTACTACTAGATGGAGCGTTCCAAACAATCGCTCTGTTTCACGCAAGTAGCCACAACTCTTTCACATTCACTTTGAAACTTGTGCAGTTACTACTCAGAACATAATAATTATTTACTAAATATTGACTTATTTTAACCGTAGCAATATTCAGTAATAATTAAATGTTCTGCGTATTAACTGCACAAGTTTCATTGTGAATGGTGGCTGCTTGCGTGGAACAGAGCGATTGTTTGGAACGCTCGCTTATATTAATTTTTCTGAGGAACGCTCCATCTAGTAGTGCATAGAGATCGTTGAATAAAGACAGTTTTTTTTTAATTAGGCCTGAATGAATGCTGAATGACACTAGAAAGGTTTTTAAATAGTTTTATTTTTAAAAGATTGATAAATTTACGAGTAAAGGCGTGCATATAATAAATAATAATTTGTTTTATTTCAGGTAAAAAGCCCATATGCGTGATCGACAAGAAAATGATCGATTATAAACTTCAATACGTCAATAGTATTGAAGTTTATATATACCTCCATCCTCCGCACCAACTATTTATGAATTGTGCGAAAAATGAGTAATAGTCCTTTGCTAAGAACCATCATCATTCGTCTTGCATTATTCGTAAAAAGGCTTAACATTTACGATGTCGATCGTTAAACCGATTTCGCATTTAATAGTCTATTAATGGAGAACATTTTAATATTATGTTATATTATCGTTGTGGTTATTGTTGTTGCATATTCACACGTAAGCACCATAGAACAATTTAAACTCTTTCAGTTGTGCTATTCTCTAAAATACAAAACTCAGGTGCGTGACTTTACTCACTTTGAAACCTAACCATTAGCATTCTATTTGTGGCCTCATTGCTGCTGCATGCACCGAGAAGTGTCAGGACTAGATCTCCCTCGAGGTGGGCCGCGCGCGAGCGGCGGCGTGGCGGGTGAGAGGGGCACCGGGAGCGTGTGCCTTTGGTGCTCCCAGAACCCCTCGATCTGTGCCGAAGATGGCCATCGCGGGGTTTTAGTCGGTATAGAGCCCGACATAGTCTGCTCGTCCCCCGAGGCGAATAGGTATGCAACGGATGTCTCCGCGTTAAAAAAAAGGGTCATTTACATATGTACTTACAGAACTTATACACTAAAGATTGGGGATAGGAAAAAAACAGTCCCTAAGAAACAACGATCTCTCAGTTCCACGCAAGTAGCCACAACTCTTTCACATTTACAATGAAATTTGTACAGTTACTACGCAGAACGTTTAATTATCACTAAATATTGACGCTACGGTTAAATAATGTCAATATTTAGTAAATACTTAAATGTTCTGAGTAGTAACTGCACAAGTTTCAAAGTGAATGTGAAAGAGTTGTGGTTACTTGCGTGTAACAGAGCGATTGTTTGGAACGCTCCATCTAGTAGTACATGAGATAGTTGCTAAGAAAGGTTCGAAGGGCAAAGATGAGTTACCGAAGTAAAACAGAACAATGAACATGAAACAAGCACTCACACAATTACAGTAGCATTGCGCTCTTGCATAACTACCTACTTCCTACTTTCACCGCAACAAGACAACATTATAATATTCATTTCTCTACACTACATTTGCGATGTTCTCTAGGGCAGAAACTGCAAAACTGTACAAAATACAGCAGGGGCCCTACTTTGTAATTTCCGTCTGCTGATTTCCGTTTCTGCTAATATCCGTCGAACTAAATGCCTGTTTGTACTCTTTAGGGGATAATTTGACTTTGGATAATCATTTAGAGTCTAATTATCGTAGTTAGTAAGTTGACACCTAGAAGAGTAATTCAAAAGTGAACACAGCGCAGGAACGTCACACTGGTCAATTCTCAAGCATCGTCTCTTGTTAGGCAGGTTCCAAATTTTTATGCTAGGGGCTACGTATCTATACGTAGCTAATGATATCTTTGTTCCTTGAGTATAATGCGATTCACTTTTATTTTTCTTCGCGTTCCTAACACTGCATTCTAAATGGACCGTATAAACTGTACGATATCTACATCATCGAAACCATAGACATAGGAAAGGTTCAGACCGGGTAGTTACGATTACAAATGTAATCGATCACTATCAATCTAATATGATCGATTACATTTTATAATTTGTTTAATTATGGCATTTGCTAATGTTGCAATTCACGATATTCTGGCAGTCGAATGCCAACAACACACCATCTAGACATTATGCACTGTATAAAAGCCTATTAGGCAACACAGGAGTAGTCGCCATGAATTAAGTACCCATACTTAGTTATTTTGTAAAATTGACAAGTGTATATTGTTAGCGGCTAGCTAAAGCTGGGCTGCCCTATGACCAGTGGTGACGTCATAAGGGGAGGAGCGGGTGGAGGACTGCGCCTGCGTCTCCTGAGCCAGGTCGCGCAGGAGCCTCCCGGTAACCTGGCGCGGTAACGCGACGTACGAGTGATGAGTAGTGATGACACATGTACTTGTCTAATCATCAGATATTGTCCTTAAAACTGATTTTGAGATTGTGCGATACATTATAAACATTGTTGTTGAACATTATTTTATTTTATTGCTAACAATATATATAGAAACTATAACAAACAATTATTATATTATTCAGGTCTCCAGGCTGATCTCAAATTAGCTCGTTTGCGAGCTTATTGGCGTCGCCGTTTTTTCACTGCAAATTAGAAATCTAGTTATTTATAGAACGTCATTGCCGCCTTCGAAATATATATCCATAAATATCTACACCTGCGTTCCAACACACGGAGTTCTTACTTATTATTTTTTTCTTTAATACAATAGTTACCTGCCCCATACGCCTCGCGCGAGGAATTCAAATGTTTCTTTTTGTACTGTCACAGTTATTTTAACTCTACCTCGGCGAATATTTTTTTATTTTATTGTCCAAAGGTACCGTGCATTTGTATTGTATGATATAATACATTATATCTTTGGATAATCTAAAATCTATTTATCGACAAAATAACCAAGTATCTTAGTTTTTACGAGCTTACGATAGACGAACTTTCAACAAATTACTGAAGAAGTTGAAGAAAATCATAATCCTCCTTCGCCGTAGTTTAGTAAAAAGGGTTTCTCAGGTAAAAAGGTAAAAGTATATCCGATACTACCCTAAGATTATCTCATAGAGATCAACCGCCATGCTTGTACAACAGTTAAAAGTTATATGCTGTGCTACGTGCTGTCTAATATAGATATAAAAAAATATATACATATAAATAGTTATATTGCGTTTTTAACGTTTTGCTTCATATAAACATTCTGCAAGTAATTCTTTCTGATCTAATAAATAAAAACGTTAACTTCGCATGTCTGTATATTGAAAATATTTGCAAAAAAAAATTGGGGCGTCTAAGGATAAGTAATAGAACACATTTCAATCATTTTTGAAATGATTTTTGTTTGTTTGTGCACGCATCACTTAAAAACTACTGAACCGATTTTGACAGACTTTTCACAGAAACATGGGTTAACTCAGAGTAACATATAGGCTTTATTTCATCGCAATCGGTTTACTGAATCGAAAGTTACTACATTTGGAGTTGCAGTGGGAGCGGGAGCGGGAGCGGGAGCGGGAGTGTGAATTAGAGTGGGTTTAATAGTGCGAGTGGAAGTGGGATAGGGAGCTGAAGTGGGAAGGCGAGCGGAACCTGTAGTCTACGCGAGCGGAACCGCGGGCACAGCTAGTCATAACATAAACCCTTTATTTCCGAAATTATTTATCTTATAGCCTTCTGGCATAGGCCTCCGCCAGTTCTGTCCAGTATGCCCTGTTTTGAGCCACTCTCGTCCAGTACCGTCCCAGGGTCTTTGATTTCGTCTTCCCATCGTCTTAATGGTCGTCCTCTGTTTCTGCTACCATCTCTTGGGTACCAGAGAGTCACTAGCTTGCGCCACTTGTCCATACTACAGCAAATCATATGTAAGCTGACTGTAATGAGTAGGTAACTCTATTCGAAAAGTGTCATTCAGAGGTAAGTACTCCATATGAAAGATCGCTAAACTATTTAGTTATAAAAAAAACTCACCAATGTTATAAATTCGTACTTGAGCGTTTTAATATTATGTAAACGGACACGGACAGACCACTCATTAAAGTAATTAAGTACTAAGGTAGGTGTGTTATAGAAACAACATTAAAAATATATATTGAACGTAAAAACGACAACACATTCAGACATTTAATTACCTTCGCGGCTATAATTTAAAGGCTATTATCGCCGGAAAAAAACAATTTAGGAGGATTGCAAAGAGCCATTTTCCAGTAGGTACTTCGTCACCGGACTACCAGACGTGGAGAAGGACTTCATCCTAAATAAACGATTATTTGAATGACAAAGATGCCTGGTACTAATGTTAACCAGCTTCGCAAAATCTTTATTAATTGTATGCAAACTTGATTTTTAAAAGATGGTTTGCGTGAAGTTTGTTGCGCCGTTTCTTCTTCACAGCGCTAACACCTAGGAAGCGGTAGTCGATAAAAAAAATGACGTGTATAAATGTACCAAGTGTACTCATATGCAATAAATGATTTTGACTTTGACTTTGACTCCTTATGTAGTAGACATTACCTTGTTCTCGCACGAAGCGTTAGCTTCCTCTTTCATAATGCAAACTGCTAAGGAATGGAACTCTCTGCCAGATTCGGTATTTCCGGACAAGTACAACTTGGATCTTTTTGAGGGAAGAGTGAATGGCATTCTGGGTAAGCGCGCTCCACCTTAGGCCTCACCGTCACTACCATCAGATGTGATTGAGGTCAAGTGTAGACCCATCAGATATAATTTTTTTTGTTGTTGCAAATGTCGGCAAAAGATGCATTGCTTTGATCTTAAACCGGTCATTGGGCTCGATTTTGAAGCCTAGCAACTACCACACTAGTGAAATATCCAGCCATAAGCTTTAAAATAGGTCCATAATGAGGGTATATCGGTGTTAAAGCACCTAACACATCCCCACTGTTGATCTATCTATTATATATAGAAAATGAAAGTGTGTGTATGTATGTCCAGCCTTTTCTCCATAAGCACCCACTGCCACCCACTCATGGTTGCAGTGGTAGATATCCCTTGGCCTGCACTTGCAAGTAAGGGAGTTTGGTTACGGTGGGTGGAAGTGGGTGGTCAAAATGTGTGATGGGAAACTTTCTAGAATATTCCAGATTTTTCGAGAATGTTCTAGAATATTATTAAATGAATTATGAAAATGTGCGTGACTGTAATTGGTCCAGAATATTGAAGAGTGTTCTCCAAATTTGAAGAATGATCTGGGAAGTTCTGTTTATAATATGAGAAAAGTGACGATTTGTGAAAGCTGTCAATTGTCATGTCGGCTATCTGCGGGTCCTTAAAATTCGCACCATACGTAACTTATCCAAGCGAACGAAGTCGCGAGCAACAGCTAGTTAAGCTATAAAACAGCTTCATACTTCGCCAGTGTGCTAGTTGGGAGGCAGTGAGAAGGAGAGTTTAGGTGGGGATTCAGATGAAGGAAAGGTCGGGCGGTGGGGGAGCCACGTATTTTCGCGGGCACAGCTTGTTTAATAATAAGTACCTAATAAAAAAAAAATATCGGCGCTCCATTTAAAGCAAGAACCTATTTCAATGTTAAAATGATGGAGCAAAAAAGGCTATCGGCCAGCGGCCAGCCTTTGTTGCGGCCAGCGACTGTCACTAACGCTACCACAGATTATCGCACACATCACCGCTCCGAGTCTCCGTTGTACAGTCGGTAACCGAATTCAGTATTACACACAACACTTTGGCGACCAAGGAGGTCACCAAAAACGTAGGAGAGGTAAATGGGCCTCATCATCATTTTCAATGACAGTACTGGGCCCTGCACTTGTTGCGATGCGGCATTAGTTGGCCTAATATTGGTTTAAGGTATTTGATCTAGTAGTTTGGTTTGAAAGATTCTTCAGCCATTGTTCAGTAAAAAGACACTTTGTCTGTTAGCTAGGATGGTATACCGCATGCAGATGAGGTTGGCATTTGACGACTGGGTGTTCTTATGCCCAATGACATAGAAGTCCAAATAGTAATATCCTAGGGTTTTAATGTTTATGACTGTACTTACAAATAATAGTTAAGCAACGTCATCTCAGCTATAAGAATCACTTATCAGATGCTCGGAGCAATTAAAACTGATTTTAGATTAAGCGAAGGTTTGATTACCTTCTGAGTATACAAATGCTGTATTTTTTTTTAATATCGAACTACTTCTAGGTATTTAGAATTTAAAAAGGATAAATGTAGAATTTGGAGATCTGGCACTTAAACAAAAACCACTTTGTAAAAAGTACAAACATCTGTCTGGACAGCTATGAAAATTTTGGGTCTGTCCAAACTAGTAATTCTACGATAGGACAGATTGGAAAAAAAAAGTTAGTTATACTCAACGATATCTATGTACTACTAGATGGAGCGTTCCAAACAATCGCTCTGTTCCACAAACGTGCGGCTCCGGGAGCCGCAACTTGGTTACATTCGCAATGAAACTTGTGCAGTTACTACGCAGAACATTTAATTATTACGGGTAAATAGCGTCAATTAATTTAGCATTTGCATACATTAGCACAAGTTTCAAAGTGCATGTGAACGAGTTGCATTCCATTTACATTTCATTTACGTTTCTAGACCCATCGGTTTGAGCTATTATGTTGATAGATTCATCGGGTACCCTTTTAAATACACATCATCATCATCATGTCAGCCCCTAGAAGTCCACTGCTGGACATAGACCTTCCCCAACGAACGCCACCACACCCACGAATACACATGAGAAGACCATCACAATTCGAAATACATTTCAATAAAATAAAATGGAATCTTTAAAAATAGCCACGGACACGAGAGCTCAATAAAATACTGTATTTATAAGCGACGTATCTGAGATGTTAAGTCACCAAATGACGTCATGGTTGCAAATGCCAACCGGCTGGACAAGGCCTTACGACAACCTGGCTCTGTCGCAGCCTTAATGGCAACTCTATGAAATTATTAAGACGATGTGACTTGCTTATTTGATGTAGGTATCATTATTGCGACCAAGTTTTTTTTAAGTAGAAAGAACTATATTTCATTCCAAATTATTAGTTATACGAAAACCAACTCTATTTGCGTCTCGGTAAAATGTACATAAAAAGGTCACAAGCAGCAAATATAGGGTTGTATTACCATGTAAACCTTGTAAAACTTAGGAACACCATCTATTATTTATTTTGTTTTAGAGACGCAAATGCGTTTGTTTGAATACTGTAAGTTAATTTGAAAGAACGCACGATGTGATACAATGTGTCTTCGGTATATAAAATGGCTGGTATATGATCATTGACCACACTATATCAGCATTTATGATCTAGCAAGCTTGCCCGAATATTTCCCGTGTGGTTTCCGGTAGAGTAGAATAGGACCACCTCCAACTCTTCCCGTGCGATGTCGTGCAAGGCAAGGAATACATTATAAAACATCAATTAGGCCTCCCCAACCCGTCTGGCCAGCGCGGGGAGGGTAGGCCAAGTCCTCCTTCTGGCTCCGGCAGTCTGGGAACACTCTTCCTACTTTGACTCTTTACTTCTTTAATTAAATTTGTCTGGGGCCCAAGGTAGCGTAAATTCATGACCTGGGACTTGCCCTACCTTCACTGGTAGGTGTCTTTGCAGTTAACTCCGTTGATCCTCGCTTAGAGGAGTTGCGGGGGGAAAATGGTGAGGAGGCGGGAATCTGCCGGAGGCAGAAGAGAGAGGGTTGGGCTCCTGCAGTGGAGACAAAAATAACCTGATGATGAAGCTTGCCCGAATACCGCTATGATAGTAATCAGTTTTTCGTAACACGACGGGAATATCATCCGAAATTCGTCCACTGCTGAACATAAGCCTCCCTAATAGAATGCCACTTTTGGTGGACCGTCCTTTTGAGGGATTTGCCATGATCACCACGCTTGGCAGGCTTATTGGTGGTCACAGCAATGATCTTAATATACACAGAAGAACGCTGCTTCCCATCCTTGGTGCAATCCCTTAGTCACCTCGACGACACGCACGGGAAGATTGAGGGTGGCCCTATTCTACACCGGGAACCACACGGCTATAAGGTTTCATTTGAAGAAATAAAACTCATTTAAAATCTACTCGAGAAATATCCACGCTAAATGTATATAAAAATAATTAAACACAGGTTTTGTTTATTAAATTTATGAATACTTAGTGTTTACGAGCATGGAGACGTCTCCATTTCACCAAACCGCAGCCCAATAAAAGCGTAAAGATTACTGCTTACAACGCCTGTAAAATGGAACAGGACGATAACTCCCGCCAATATGTAAATAAATGGAACGGGGGTATTGTAGCGCCGAGTGGGTGCGCCCGCGCAGACGCGAAAACCTTGCGTAAGTAGCAACTGTGTTGGCGCAACTGTTCTGTCTCATTCGAACCTTCAAAATGACTAATATTGAGGCCATTTGCTTTTCAAAATAATAATGTCAAACGACCATTTGTTTTTTTTTCTTTCTTCGAAACGATTTTTTGTCGCATATCAAATGGCAAAGGAGTTATAATAAATAAGTCACGTCCCAAACATCCTGCGTTGCGTTGTGCCCATAAAAAAGCCACGGCTAATCGCCGGTCATCGCTCTTTCTATGCTTTCGTAAAATATTTTATTACTCTACTGGCCAAACGCTTACGGGAAAGACAAGTTCCATGTCAGACGTGTTTCGCTGTTTGGACAAGTGTGGCTCGCATAATGGATATTGCCTAATCTGGCTGGCAGACAAAAACTCGTTTCGCTTTGCTTTTAAAAACAAAAAGAACCAAGCGTTAGGTTCTCCATAGACAAAGCAGAAATGGGACCAGCCAGCATCCATTACAGACTATCATGTTATTTGCCTAAGTGGCCCTATTCAGGATAATAAGTTAGAAAGAACAGCCCTGGGTTACGACAGGCTTTTGTCTTGCACTCGGTCCGGGTTTAGCACCGCAGGCTACATTCAAATGTGGTCTACCTAATCTACCTCGGGTAAATTACCGTAAAGTACGCGCAGCGCATAGATACAACAAACATACCTATGCAAAGTTGTCTTGCAATATTCAAATTAGACATCTGTTACGTTTTTTTAATAAAACTTAATAACAGGGTGGTCATTAGACCGTGGCGCCCAATTTTTAAAGTTCACGTCATTCATTGCCGCCATTTTATGTGACATATAACATTTAGACATGGCACGGTATTAATATTGCAGTGGTAAAGTAATCAAACGTGCGAATAAAAACTGAAAACAAAAAATATCGATTGCTCACAGCGTGGTACTTGAGTTCTCGAACACCGGCTATCTTATTCGCGCGATAATAAAGATGTTTTTGTGAGCCTTTGCCCCAATATATAACTTTTCTTTGTTATTTTTTTTCAACACGTTTGCTTCATAGTGATTATTGTTAAAATTGTTATTTTGATTGTAGTGTTTGCCACATGAAAATCTTATTTATTTTTCAATTCCGGAATTCTCTGTTAGGACCTTGCGTGAATAGGCCCATAGAAGGCTTTAAAATAAATTAACTCTCGGGTCCTTTAACATCAAAAAGGGTCCGAAGAACTCATTATTCTAGTGCGTTAACGACGCACCACTCCTCTCGGAATTAGTGTTGTTACTAACGTAGGTATAGCAAAGAAGGGTTTTATGGACTTCAAGCTTTCGATGTTAGTAATAGGATGCTAGTGGGGAATTTTACAAGTAAACTGAACCGCATTTGAAAAAATCCAAATATTTTACTTCAAAATTGATGGTTGTTGCAATAACTATTTAGGTGAACAAAATATGATATATTTAGGATAGATTATTTAAAAATATATATATCTTAAAGTTAATGCTCTAAATTATGGGTGGAGTCTAGTGCGGAATCCGTCTACATAGGCACCACCCACTTACCTATTTCTGCTCTAAATCAGTAAAATGAAAGAAAAGGAGAGCCAGTATAATTACACAACACATTTTAACTTAGGCCTCAGGGTGGCGAGATGACGCACTTATGGTCTTAAGTTTCACGCAGAGGCGGTCCAAATGCTACAGGTTTCTAAGCAACAGAGACCGTTTGGTCGGTTGCCACTTCAGACCGTAAAAAATTAAGACTAAAAACTAAATAGTATATATAAGTACAATACATCGCAGAAATGTCATATTTCAGCAACGCTCCTTTTTACCGCTTGTGGCTGAGAGAAGGATTCTCTCCATTCTAACGTCGACAGCGCAAACGCATCCAAGAGGCGGAACTCAAGTAATAGGAGGCGCATTCCGCCGACGAGCCTGTGAACACCGCGTTAGACGTACTCAGAAACTCTTTGAATGGCTTAGGAAACCATTAACGGGTCGAAGTTCCGTGTAGCTTAATGCCTAACGATACATTTCTTACCTAAGTCCCTTTGTTGTGGTGGTGAAAAGGAAACATTATGTGTAATTTTAATAGAAACTAGATATTACTAGCTACATTTCAACGTGGAATTTTAACCACTTATAGGTAGAATTTCAAAAACTATACCATAGTACTTGCTTATGTCTTTTGAGGAAGCTCTATGCAAAAACAAATTTCTATTAGCGATTTTTAAATTGCGATTTATTTCAAACAGTCTCAGCCTTTGTGGAAGACGTGGGTCAGTTAGAATCGTTACTGTTGAGTTTCAGCCTAACGACTTCCACTTTACTTATTAGCTCTACCTGGTGTGACCATCTAAGTAACAAACGCAGTGAAAATTTCCTGTGGTTTTTAACATAAAAACAAAAAAGTCACTCCCAAAATAAAAATGTACAATGAAACGTAATGGAATTCACGTAACATTATTGTACAATCTAGAATGTACGTCACCACCAAAAAAAACAACAATTAACACTAACTCTTCTAAATCCTATATGCGTCATATCAATTTAAAACAACCACCTACATTAGTTAATAGTATTTCAGCGTCACCAAAACCCTAAACAATTTATCGATTCTTTGGCCTTTCGAGCCGGATTCAAATTTGGTTACCATTGTGGCTGAAAGTAGACATATAAATATCCCGTTCTAGTGACTGGTGACTTACCAGTAGTGAGTATTTTTTTATTTCTTAAAATATTCTTTTCTGTAAATTGCCTATCTAATTATTATTAAGTCTACGCGGCTAAAGTGCTGCTAGCGTTAGAAAGGGCCAAGCGCTGTGCAAGCGCTTCTACTGTGGCTCTAGGTTCAGAAACCTGCGTACGAGCAGGAATGTGTTTATGTCACGTGCTGGATTATATTCCGTTTCTTATTGAATCCTAGTAACGGAAAATAGGTTATCCGATTAGTTATTAAAGAGCTAAACGAGTTAAATCACGTCGACTAATGATTATTTCCAATTTTGTTATAGGTAATTCAAATTTAAAACCGTCCTATACTTACTGCTTACTAAAGTTTGCAATCGGCTCCGCCCGCATATTAAAATGCCTTCTTTTGTCTCGGATTGATGTATTACTTTAGCAAATAGTTAAACCAACGTAGAGTTTATGAATTATTATAGATGGTAGCCCAATATATAGGTACTCACTCTTAAAAAGTTACCAAAATCACAAAGGTAATGGATGAAAATATATTTTGTTTAGTCTCCAGACATATTTCTGAAAACACTGTAAATTGTTTAACAAAAGGGATATTTGTTTTCCGTGACTAGGTAGTCGAGCCTTCTCTTTTAGGCATTCTATTACTAGAACTAAAACTATAATTTTTTTGAGTCTGATAAGTATTTTACTAAGTATGTGATAACGTCATATCCGGAACAATCCAGCTTTGCTAATGTCGTTTGAGGAGGCAGCGTGTTGAAAACTGCGTGTTGTGTGCATAAACTCCATAATAACTTTTTCTGAAATAAATGTTACGTAATATACCTAATTTAATATAGTATATTACGTAAGGTATATGTACTGTATTATAAACTATATATGTATGCATAGGTATGTATTTAAGTATATTTGTATGTAAATTCAATTGTGTAATATTATTACTAAGTATTTACCATGTTCTAAAATTATAAATTTCTCTTCTTTCACCTGCAATACTCTGTCGCTATTTCTTGTTTATTTTCCTTCTGAAAGGTTGCCTGGAAGAGATCGCTTTAAGCGATAAGGCCGCCTTTGTACACTTTCCAAAAATCTATACCTATTTTATTGTTATCCTTAATTTGTGTGCATTATAGAGTTTATCTATCTACTTTCATACACTTGTCTAATCTCAAACTAGGATTTTCTCCTGTGCTATGGATATTAAACAAGGATAACAAGCACCATTCACAAATATAACATCCAGACCGGGACCAACTTGTACAAATGTGATCCCACGTCCCCTGGCGCTCGAATCCAATGACCAAACCACTAAGACAACAAGGCGATCTCCTCCATTACTTCATAATGATTATTTACTCCATATTAATTCATTATTTTAGAAGAGCGAGACCTCTACGGTGGGTTTATTTCATTATTGATGATATTTAGAAAACAGTTCTTAAGAACAGTTCAATGTACCTATATAAATAAGAAATATCTCAGAGCGTAGGTACAGATAGTTATCAGAACGTAAAATAATAATGTCTTCGTAACGCTAAATCCAAGCACAGTTTCATTAAAGGTTTGAGAAATGTAACCCATGATTAATATTAAAGAACAAAATACTGTTTTAAGAATATTTTGTTAACTCTGATTTGCAAAGCATTGACAGAACTAGAACATACCTATCTAGGACAAACCTTGGATAATTGGTGATATGTAGTAACTTGGTGATATCTAGTAACTTAGTGATATAGAGTAACTTGGTGATAGTGATAGATAAATTTAAAATACTCGTTGCTCGCGAAGCTTCATAAATATTTGTAAATACATAGATTAGCTAGTAGTATTAGCTATAATAAAGTAAGCGAATAAAGCTTGTTCGTTTCGTTTTATAGCGAAGCGCATATAACTATCACCAAATTACAATAATTATATCATCTGTTAGCCAAGGTTTAACTTACCTACTAGGAAAGTATGTTGAAGTTATGTCAATCTCTTTCGTGATTTTCCCGTATTGGATAGGTATGTAAGCAGTCCTATTTGATCCCGATTAAATGTCGTTTTTTGAATTATCATTGGCAAACGAGCTAATTGTTTCAGTTCTAACGGAACCTTATAAAAACGAATAGTCAAAATATGTAATAAATGTTATATAAGTTTAGAAAGGGCTGTAATGACTCGGATAATATCTGAGGTCAAACTTTAGATACCTAATCCTGACTTATGTTCAACCTTAACTTTTATTGAAATACAAATGATGCAAATGAACCCACGAAGTAGTTCGACCATTTATCGACCAACTCTATCCGCTAGACCACAATACAGAAGACAGAGACGGCAAATTATAGCTAAATAATAGAAAAACAGACCTCTTAGCGGAGTCGTTGGTTGCGCGGGCGTCCAAAACTTTGTCGTTAAAAAAATAAAAACAAACACAGATTATGAAACACTATTTTATAACGGGCACGTTTGACAGCACAGTTTTTCGCGATCGTGTGTGAAGGGGCCAATGACAGCGGCGCGTTGACGTGCGCACGCGCCGATCGTTCCGCGCTAACTAGCGGAGTGACGGTGAACGTAGCATGACCTTCCTGCCCACAGAGCCTAGCAGTAGAACCTCTTCCATTTAAAGACTTGCCCCGAAAATCGTGGCCTTCGGGAAAAAAGGAAATGTCATTTCCTAACTCTTCTCCAAATTTGTGTTCATCCGGTGCGAAGGACCATTAAGTTTGCGACTGATAGATAACACAGTACAATATTGATTTATATAGGAATTTAATTCCTATTAATGATTCATTTAAAAAAACCACAAGATTCAAAATCTTTTTAGAAAAATCAGTCTGAACTTATGACTACTTTTAAGATAGGTAGGTACCTACCTAATAAGTAATAATAATCATTATGGTGAATTTAAGAACACTCTATAACGAACTTTTTGCATAAAAATATGTTCAGTAGCCTTCTAATAATGGTATGGTAGCTCAGTCGGTAGTGCCCTGCCCTTACTACTTTTATAAGGTTGAGTACCTACCTATTCAAAGTCAAACAGGCACACAGAACCTAACTTCAATTCAACTGAATGTTTAAATCTTTAACTTCTATCAACTATGAACATCTGCAACTGGGGCTGCAACGGGCTACAAGTCCGTTGCCGAAGAAGATTGCAGACTATGGAATGCATACAAGTAGGTGTAGGCGTAACTAAATGATTCAGTGTAAGCGTGCAAAGGAACGCAAAAATATTGCATGCGTTAAGTTTTCTTTTTTCCCATTTCCATGGGAAATTATCTTCATGAACAATAATTTCAAAAGAAACCTGACTCGCTGGTGACGGTCACAGGGTAGACTAGAACAGAAGACGAGCGACTGACTAATTGATAAGACGGTGATCAAAACTCAAGTTTTCAATACAAGGCATTTTATTAACCTCAAATTACATTAGGAAAGGAAACATTAACTTAATATATCTTTCAAATACTTATTAAAGTATGCAATCAGAATCGGGCTATTAGAAAATTTCAAGTTGCCCTTTTATTCGTATTGTCTAGAGTATTTTTTGACGTCCGATTCGGGACACAGGCTTTCTCCAGTGAGATAACAAAATCGCCATACTCAAGTTTACCCTTCTGGCGAAGGTACAAGACCACCTGGACATACACGGAATAGATTTGTAAGGTCGATTATGAATGTATTGTTCGGTGTGCACGTGTGCGTACTTGGGTAATTCATGGGCTAGTGTTGCAACACCAAAAGTAAACGTCAACGCTGTCACTTTCGATTTCGTCAAGTCAAACTTCAAAATTTTCTGGTTGCTAGTTGGTCTCTAAACTAATGTTTCATTTATAAATAATAAAAGAAACATTTAAAAAATCGTAACATCCCAGTTAAACATTCGATCATGCATCATTTACGAAAATTTACGTGGAATACCGGTTAGTTTTTAGGTTAATTTTGTATATACCTACATCTGTCTGTTATTTGTTTATTTACGAAATATTGACAATTTTGAAGGGTTAGGTCATAGAATACTTCATAAAGGTACTCTTGTGGTCTCATTATGGAATTATGAACATTACTACTTACTCAGGGTAGGAGTGAACGAAATTGGTCACTGAAAAGCGACAGAAAAATATCACTAATAAAATTGCGAGGAGCGAAGCGGCGAAGTTATTAGGTTACTGTAGACCACGAGACCCAAGTCAAATGAACCAGATTTTTCTAAGTATTTTTTCATTGTGAACACTCATAAAAACCATTTGCTTTAATTTTATCATACATGCTCGCCTTGACACCTAGCCTAGCCTGGCCTCTAAGCCTAGCAACTGCATATTCTTTTAACAAATTCATTTAATGACATAATATTTTTCTTTTCCAATTTTTTAATTTAGATGGCGATACTAGGTTATTGGACCGCCATAGGTCATCAAACATCAGTATAGCTGACACTAACATCTCTGATGGACCAAAAATTTGATATTTATTTTAACTGTCCCATATATCACACCCTTAGTAAAACACTGACCAAACGAGTAGTGGAATGACCTAAAAGAATCACCAAAATTAAAATAAAATACTATATTTATGGACAATGAGGCTCTACTATAGTGTTAGTAGCAACCTATGAACTATGTTAGTATAAAATTGTTTAAGACAAGTTCCAGCCTTCTACTTCTCGTAATCACGTAGAGAGTGAACCAGAGAGGAGTTCGAATAGAATATGGCCCTCTGGGACCAAGTTGTGAGCAAGATGTTATGTTTCTTCTTTGTATAATATTTTTTTTTTTAATTTAATCTACGAGCAGTCAACAGACTAATTGGATTTGTTCATGGAGTAAAATAATAAAATTGGATTTTGTCTAGCTGTTTGCTTCAAATGACAGAATACTTTTTCGTGCATTACCAAATGTTTGTGATTTTGGATTTGGTCAATATTGTCTTATCTTGTCTCACACCCTGTAAGGTTGGCTTTTAGAACTTTGCTTTTATAGTGTCAAAGAGTTTGTAAAAATTTAGAAAACTATAATAATTAATCTTATTATTATTATTTGTTTCACGAGTATTGTTTAAATAATTTTGTTGATCTAATTATTCATTATCTAATTATAATTCCTAATATTAATATTTGCACACCTGCACCAGTTTGAGTACACTAGAACTAACCATATTCTTAACATCTTCTGTAAAACACTGTACTTTTGGCAAATAAACCATTTTCATTTCATTTCATTGGCTGGAAAAGATCTCTTTTAGAGATATGCTCACCTTTGTACACACCATTTATTGCTGTATTTAGTTTTAAGATGTGCAGTAAAAAATATATATAATATGTTATCAAGAGTGTGATGTCATACTCCAAACATTGTTGAAATGAAATTTTCTTTCATACCCTTGCCTACTATATTTTTATAATGTTATTTTCAGTGTCTATAAGTCGAAACAAACTTCTCCAGCAGTCTGTAAGACGTGAAACATCAAGATTTAGGAGTACCATAGAAGTTCCACCAGATGATGTACTCTTAGAACATTCTCCTATACCAATAGGTATTTTTGGTCAGCCAACATGTCACACACACCCACATCTGATCCAGCCAGGCTACCTGACTTGTGGGATTACCCAGAAGGAGTACAAAGACAGACGGGATATATTGGTCACCAAATTGCTAGCAGAAGCAGACAATCCTCATACAACTCACATTGTAAGTTAAAAAGGAAGAATGCTGTTCTGAGACACTGTTACATTAACTTCTGACAACAAAACCATGTGGTGCAATAGCGTAGGTACAATGGGCCGTGGCCGCAGCTTGAACAAACCATGGAATGGATCACGCCAGGTCCACTGCCCTCCGCATCGAGCGGCTTCTGGCCTTCGGTCATTTATTTAATAATTTTATTTAATAGCAATTCTTACAACCACATTATGCAGTTAGAATCTAGACCTCACTAGGGTATCCCATGTTGTGTGACTAGACTTTTTCATTTGATTTAGCAATGTTTATACATCTATGAATGTGTATGGTTGGATGTGTGTACTAGTATTGTATTCTACATATATATAAAAATAGCCTTTATTTATCGAAGCTGTATCTTACATCTAATTAGATAATATATTATAATTTATGTATTTATTAAAACATCGACAACTTCGACTTGTCTTTCGCCATAGGCCTCTTCCAAATGTTTCCACAAAGTGCGGACTTTTGCCTTCTGTGTCCACAGTCCTGCGCAGGTATTTTTTAAGTCATCTGCCCATCTAAGGTTACCTTAGATGGGCAGATGTACTACATATACATGTGTTTATTTAAAATGTTTTCAGATAGTTATCCCAGCAGCCCCCAAGCAGTACATGTCCGACAAGATACCCTACGTGTTCCGACAGAACTCGGACTTCTTCTACCTGACGGGCTGCCTGGAGCCATCTGCTATCCTAGTGATGCTGAAGCCTGCTCAGTCGGAACACTATAATGTAATGTAGTGTATCTTATTTAAAATACCTTGACTGATCTATGAGCATTAGCTAGTTTTATCTGGCGACTATACAATGCGGTATTACCATTCTAACTTGAAGGCTGCGCATCGCAATTTTTAGGTTTCGAAGTGATAATCGTCATGGTAATAATCTTGATTAAATATCGAGAAATATTGATAATAATAAAAATCATAAAACGATAGTTAAACGCTAAAGCTATCAATGACGCTTTACGTGTATTCGAACCGAATTCGGCCGCTTCCGGCCACCCTCAATATAGAATATTTGCATACTATGTATTTTCTGTGTTTGGTGTACAATAAAGTATATTCATTCATTCACTCAATATTTGATTTGAAAATTTTCAGATTGTTTAAATGACAGCCTATTACTGTCTCCCTCTTACAGAGCATATTGTTCGTGCACGACAAGGACAGCCACGCGGAGCTGTGGGAGGGCCCGCGCACCGGTTGCAGCGCCGCCGCTCGCCTGTTCGCAGTCGACGAGGCCCGCCCAGTGGAGACCTTCACTAGTTTTGTCACGAAGTTAGTATACTTTTATATTAATATCGTGATCACAACCTTGTTGGTAATTGGAATCGAGCGTTAGAACTCGTGGGTACGATTCCCACTGGGGTCAGAAAACTTGTAAAAAAAATAATCAAGTTGGTCTGGATGTTATATTAGTGAATTGTCCTATCCTTGTTTAATTATAAATTAAAGTGGGTTAATTATAAATTAAACAAGGATAGGACAATTCACTAATATAACATCCAGACCAACTAGATTTTTTTTTTACAAGTTTTCTGACCCCAGTGGGAATCGTACCCACGAGTTCTAGCGCTCGATTCCAATTGCCAACAAGGTTACATTGATTTTGTTCTTTGCTACTCGTATTATTAGCAAAGAAGAAAATCAATGTATATACGAGTATGTACAGTAAGGGGCCGAGTTTGATAGCTTCGGAAAATGAGGTGGAAGTAGTGTTGCTTTGTACCTGAAGGCTCAAGGCTCCAGCCGCGGCTACCGAGCCTTAAAAACTGAAGCCTTCAGAGCACTCACCATGCTTGACCCTAAAAAGCTCGAATCCTTTAGATATCGTAAGCATTCAAGACTACCAAGTTATGTATGGCCAAATTTAAAAATTAAAAATATCGATAGTTTGAAAACTCTAAAAAACAATTTTCTCCGTATGGCTTTTCATAGTTTTCATAGTTTCCGCGTCCAGGAACTCCGACATCTTTGAAAGTCGATAAACGTGAAATCTATACGATATTTAGTTTTTGCCATGACAAATCTGATGATTATGACTGTAATCGGTTTTGTGTACCTAATAAATAATAACGACCTGGAGAAGTTCATCATTCTAGGACAAGTGGAGGGCAGGCGTGCTAGAGGACGAGCTCCGACGAGGTAGTCTGACCCGGTGAAGAGGGTGGCTGGCGGATCTTTGTATGAAGCGGTGCGGCTGGCCAATACGCGTGGAGGCGTATTTGTACTGTTGCGATCCTCAGCACAGAGGGAACGACAGACAAGAAGAAAAAATGTTATCAAATACTTTTTCCTTCCAGAGAAACCACTCGAAAAACCACAACACTATGGTACCACAACGACGAGCCGGTCAGCCCCGACCTCCACGCGACAGTGCGGTCGGTCCTGCGGCCGGGGTGCAGCGTGACCCTGGCCGACCCCAAGCGCGCGCTGCACTTCATGAGGGTGGTCAAGTCGCCCGCCGAGGTGGACCTCATGAAGGAGACGTGCTACATCGGCTCGCAGGCCATAAACACCGCCATGGCTTGTACTAAACCTGGTGAGAACCTCCCACTGCTAGACAGCCATTTCATACATTTCTTTATCAAATTTGGTACTAAACGCATTATACT
This sequence comes from Esperia sulphurella, assembly GCA_947086405.1. NCBI lineage: Eukaryota > Metazoa > Arthropoda > Insecta > Lepidoptera > Oecophoridae > Esperia > Esperia sulphurella. The sequence continues at coordinate 16,508,959 of OX352260.1, forward strand.
TGTCCTTTCAGTTACTCTAAGGTTGACTGGAAGAGATCCCTAAGTGGGATAAGTCCGCCTTTGTACACAGTTTAATTCCTATTTTATTATTGTTGTTGTTGTTATTTTTGGTACAATAAAGCGTTTACATACATACATACATACAGCCTTTAACAGTCCTCACCAAAAATAATAACACAGACCTTGGTATACAGTTTGGGTAATCCTACTAATATTATAAATGTGACAATTTAGATATTTGGATGTTCGTTACCCAATCACGCTTCAACGAGTGGACGGCTCGTGGTGAAACTTGGCAAACATATAGGTTAGGTCCTGGTATAGGACATAGGATAGTTTTTATCCCGAAAAAACATCCCATTCCTACGGAAAATACATAATAATTTGTGATGTTAAGTTGTCCATGCAGACGAAGTCGCGAGCAACAGCTAGTACTATATAAACATCAAAATCTATCTCACTCAACCATAGACAGAGAACTCTATATGCAAGTGGTGCTACTTATTTTTCTTTAGCCAAGGAAGAATCAAAAATATCTGAAAACATTTGTTAAATATTGCCTAAAGGCCTAAATTAGATGTAAAGTTACAGTGCCTACCAGAACAATAATAAAACAGTAAAACGTGTGAAAAGTTATGTTTCGTTATTTCAATTCGTTCGGTTTTTATAATTATAACATTATTATAACACAGAATACAACAGTTCCAGTCCATTATTTATATATTTTAAAGCTTTATTGCGCCAGAATGTACAAAAGGCGAACATATAATGCCAATATGGCATCCTCTTCCAGTTGAACTTGGCTCATGCAGATAATGAGTGGTAAGCGCAAAAAAACTTAAGGAAAATCGTTATATACTAAACGAAGTTCATCAACATTTTAAAACACTGAAATACTATCCCTCCCGCACCCTCTTCCCCGTTCCCCTTTTCATCTCTTGTTCCCCCTTTTCTCTTCTTATTTCTATAACCCTCCCTCCAAATTTAGTGCTCACTGATCTCAATCGGAATCCCACCTAATACCATACTTCTTTGTTGATACTAATTCACACAGATTGTTACTTCAAACTTCAAATTTGTATATTTATTTGAATACCTCTACCTTCCTCCCTCACCTCTCATTTGTACCATTTTCGCTTTTGCATGAATGTTTTGAAACTTCCCTTTGTCCAGGCATGTCTGAGCACTCCGTGACCGCCGTGCTGGACTACTCGTGCCGGCGCGCGGGGGCGGAGCACCCGGCCTTCCCGCCGGTGGTGGCGGGCGGCGCGCGCGCCACGCACATACACTACGTCGCCAACAACCAGCTGTTAGCAGCTAGCGACATGCTGCTCGTCGACTCGGGTAAGATATTAGGCCCGATTCTGAAGGCACACATTTAAAATTTGACAGCACTAAAACTGTTGCTATCCTTGTCACACAGTATTATAAAGATAAAGATGAAACCAATTTTAGCGCTGTCAAATTTTAAATGTGTGCCTTCAGAATTGGGCCCGTTATTAGGATAAAAACGCCGTTTAATTAGGGATTGAATTTATTTAAAACAATAACTGTCAAAATCACACGCTATACTATCAAGTATTGCCTCATCCCCGACACTCCATAAAAGCGAACAGATTCAATCACCTGCTGCTATTACAGGCGCTTACCTGTCCGTACACTATCGAGAGAGAGACAACGTTATACGAAGACACATACCTACTTAAGTGCTTCTCTTTCTAACGGGGTTCGTACTACACCCCGTGCTCTGTTTTGCAGGCGACGTTTAACAGGCGGGGGGTGAGTGCCTCTTCTTTACATAGTAATATTTAGTATTCTCTGCTAGTACTGTATAAACGCACTGATAAACTTGATCGCTCGTAGTTCGCTTCCCTAAGTACCCAGTGCATAATCTGGCCTTTTATATCTGACCTCTTATACCCGAGGATCAGGTTCAGTAGCGCACCTTGGGAGAGGCCTATGTCCAACAGTGGACTCTTTCAGGCTGATGATGATGATGATATCTGGGAGATTGACAAAAGTGTTCTACACGCACGGCGTTGCTTCGAGATGCCACCCTAGTGGTACGTTCCAGAGACACGCGCGGGCCTCCCTACTGTTTCCGTCTCTTTCTTGCATTGAAACTCATTGCTACAACATTTCATTATATGTGTTAGTTCTATCGTTACGTACTAATCAACAACGTGTCACTCCTCGCGAAAAGTAAAGGGGCGTGCCTTCGTGAATAAAACGATCTATACATGTGATTTTCTCTCTCTTAAGTTTCTCATCTGTTGTCTTTTGACAGGCAGTCAACGTTGGCTGTACAACTCTGACATTTCGAGGACGTGGCCCGTCTCCGGGCAGTTCTCCAAATACCACAGGATACTGTACGATCTCGTGCTCACGGTGCAGGTAACAAGCTTCATCGGCCTATCGCTGTCCACTGCTGAACATAGGGCTTCCCAACACTGCTGTAAGCAATTTAGACTATAAGAGTTCTGGTGTGAGACCGCGGATCGGCCCGCGCAGAGTGGGACGCCCCGCCGGCAAATGGAGCGACGACCTGAGGGTGGTAAGGGATCAGGTGCGGTAGCGTTCATTTGGCCTTTGTCCAACAGTGGACGTCTAAGGACTGATATGATGATGATGAATGACAAATTCAAGATTTAAATAACCCTTTGTCCAGTTTTTCGCAAACATCTCGAAAACCATTAGGATTATCGTTGTATCTTTAAACTACATAAAAACGTCCGACAATAAGATCCTATTCATGGGTCACAATAGCATAAGTATTATAAGTATACCAAAATTGTATCTTATGCACCAGCATCTCTCTCCCTTACGATTTTCTCTATCTGTATGGTTGCCTGAAAGAAATCGTTTAAAGGGATAAGGCCGCCACTTGTACATTTACTGTATATTTGTATACTATTTTCTGTGTTCGGTGTGCAAAAAGGCCTACCCCGTGCCTACCCCTCTAGTACCAGAGCGTGAGTATTATCAAAGATAATATATACTAAAGTGTATTATGTATGTAATAAAACATACATAATACATTACAAAACATCAATCAGGCCTCCCCAACCCGTCTGGCCAGCGCGGGGAGTGTAGGCCAAGTCTTCCGTCTGTCTCCGGCAGATGAGAGAGATTGTGCTCCTGCAGTGGCGACAAAAAAAAAATTACCTGATGATGAATAGCTTTAGGAGTTACAAGGTTCCAAACTTTGAAACTCCTTGCCCGAGTGAGACGCGCACAGACCATCGCAACGGGCGCGGGTGGTTTGGTAGCCCGATGATGATGAATTAAATCATATTCATACACTTTTTTTTATATTCTTTTGAACCCCACTTTCTGACAAAAAATAATTCTTTGTTTAACATATTATTTAATCTTCAATTTGGTATTAGAAACGGCTGATCGAGCTTCTAGGCGAGCACCGGCCGTCCCTGGACCAGCTGTTCGACCAGATGTGTCGGCTGCTGGGCACGCACCTGCAGCAGGAGGGCATCCTGCCCAAGAACATCGATGGGCATCAGCTCATTGGGGTGAGAGAGCTTAACCATAAACATCTTTATAAGAATTTAAAGTGATACATTATTTATGAAGCCCTGACTCCCAAACTAGGTAAACTGTATTTTAGGAGAGCACAGAATTACAATTTTGAAAAATGAACAATTAAAAATATAAATCTTAAACTTATTTTTTCATAGTCATAAGTTTAAGCAACACCTGATGCCAAGGCAGCCGGACTAAGGCGGTTCGAACGGGGCGCCGTTATAGGAAGGGTGGAAGGGAAGGGAATGCAGGTATAGATCGCCTAGATTCCCATACATACATGAGAGACATTATGAACCTTTGTGCCAAATTTCAAGTTTCTGGAGCAATCGGTTTGGAAACTACTACTTCTGAACTCAATTTCACCCCCTTAGGGGATGGTTTTTCAAAAACTATAAAACACGTGTTCAACCATTAAGTTTATAGAGTATTACTACAAAGTTTCAAATTGATAGGTACATCTAAAAGACGTTCTCCATACAAACTTTCATCCCCCATTTGACCCCCTTAGGGGATGAATTTTGAAAAACCGTTCACCGTACACCGCACAACACCGTAGTGCTTGCCTATGCTTTAAAAGGGACCTTTGTGCTAAATTTCAAGCCTCTAGACTCAGCGGTTTGGGCTGTGCGATGTGAGTCAGTAAGTTGTTTCTTCTTTTATAGATATAGATAATTGTATAAATTATGCATGCTATTGATAATGGCTGAATTGGTGTTACTTTAGGCTAATGTTAACATCTGGCATTTGTACCAATTTAAGAGCAAATCGCCCATTCCACAATGTTTAAAAACAAAAGTCTTTAATCAGTGCGTCCTGCCTGTCATGAACTACGGCGCGGAAACGTGGACACTGACGGTGGGCTTGATCCACAAGTTCCAGGTCGCTCAGCGAGCTATGGAGAGGGCTATGCTCGTGGTTTCGTTGAAGGATATGATTCGTAATGAAGAGATCCGACGAATAACGAAAGTAACCGAGAGGATTAGCAAGCTGAAGTGGCAGTGGGAGGGCCACATCTGTCGAACCCGACGGCCGCCAGATGGACCGACGACCGGTGGCCGGAAGCGGTTAGATGCGGACGGCGAAGGACCGGGTGTGGTGGCGATCATTGGGGAAGGCCTATGTCCAGCAGCGGACGTCCGAGGACTGATATGATGATGATGAAGAGCAAATAATTTATTTCTTGCTTATATACTCCATTGAATACTACGTAGTGCTCCGTTCCGTTGCAGAAGGCGTACCGGCTGTGCCCGCACCACGTGTCGCACTACCTGGGGCTCGACGTGCACGACGCGCCGCTCGTGCGCCGCCACGCGCCCGTGCGGACCAACATGGTGCTCACCGTCGAGCCGGGTGACGCATACACAATTTTTTTTTAATATAAGAACAATTGACGTCTGCTTATTTATCTTTTACACAGCGCTGACACCTACACCTTAAAATCATCTGTTATCTAATTTAATAACCAATTAGTGTCAATCATGAAGGAAAACACTTTTAGGTGAAACTAACGAGCTACGAAAAATTATTTTGCTTCATGGTATGAGGTATCGGAAGCGGTAGTCGATAAAAAAAATTACGTGTATAAATGTACCAAGTGTACTCACGACTTTGACTTTGAATTACTTGATGTTATCATTATTAATTTTTTGTTCAAATTTATCATTATTTGTAATTTAATTGTACGAGTAAGTATGACATGACAACTTATTGTAATTTTTATAATCTAGTTGGTAAGTTTCGAACACAAATTATTTTGTTAACGAAATACATATAAAAAAATGATACTATAGGCAGAGAAAAGAAGCGACACTCACCTTTCAGCTGGCAGTACGTACTGGGCTCCCGCCGCCCGCTCGCGCAGAGATCCAAGATGGATCCAAGTCAAAATCCTTTATTACACACGAGTACATTTATACACATCAACTTTTTACAGACTACAGCTTCCTAGGTGTTAGCGCAGTGAAGAAGAAACAGTAATACAACACCCAACACATCTTTTAAAATGAAGATTGTATAAAATTATATAAAGATTGTGCGAAGCTGAAGCGACATTAGTACCGGGCATCTTTGTCATTAAAATAATCGTTTGTTTTATTATTTTGTTACTATAGGACTCTAGTATATATTATCTTTGCTATAGTTAGGGATTACAATATTTTATTATCCTTGATTGTCAAATCAAATTTTACGGAGGTTAAGTACTTAAAAATTATTTGTCTTTTCTCTTGTTTGAAGATGTAGTAATGAAGGTAGAGAAAGGTATGTTGCGTTGGTTGCGTACATTTAGAGCGTATGAGTGAAAGAAGAGTGACAAAAGGAATTTGCAGCGCGAATGTGGAAGAAAGTACAGCTAGAGGTCGTCCTAGGAGGACGTTCAAGGATCAAATTAGTAACATCGTCAAAAAGACGGGGGTCCGCAGTGAGATGAATAGAAGGCGGTGCATGAAAAGGTTGATGAATGTGAGTGAGGCTAGTGACGTGTGTCAGGATCGCGCATAGTGGCGATCCATCGTCACTGCCTACCCCTCTGGGACCAGACGTGAGCATTATATATTTGTCAAGTCATCGGGAATAGCACTATCTAATAAATTTATGTAAATTCAAGGTATCTACATTCACCCCGACGACAAGTCAGTGCCGGAGGAGTTCCGAGGGATCGGCATCAGAGTGGAAGACGACGTACTCATAACGGACAGCGCGCCCGTGGTGCTGACAGAGGCCTGCGTCAAGGAGATCGCCGATATAGAGGCCATCGTCGGCAAACACAGCTTGTGAGTCGTGTTATCTCATATCAACCCTTAGACGTCCACTGCTGGACATAGGCCTTCCTCATTGAACGCCACCACACCCGGTCCTCCGCCCTCCGCATCCAGCCGCTTCCGGCGCTTGCGTTATTTTGGCAGAGCCACAGTCTGAAGGAATGAAATAGGTGAAAACTGGGTTTTAACCCGGGTGGTTACTGGGTAACCCATATCTGTTACTCTTATTTGTTACTGTTACGGAATTTGTGGCTTGCGTCATTTTGGCAGGTCAGTCTCTGATTTGAAATATGACCATGCAGAAAATTTGTCCTGGAAATGTACTATTTTGTACTCGAAAATTAGAATTTGTACTTCGGCCGTTTAAAAGTTATAGGGGTATATTGGTGGCTCTACCAAAATGACGTCACTCCTGCTGTAGTGCCACCTTCTTCAGCCAAGAATAGAAGGGCTGCCGGAAACTAGAGGCCATAGTTTTTTGGTTTCCGCTCATGGGGGAGTTTTGCCCATAATGGCGGGCAGGCGTGTTGGCCATCGCAGGGCTAGGCCAAGCTGCGGCGAGGTTATCTCTAAAAGAGATCTCTTCCAGCCAACCCACAATCTCTCTGTCTCTACAGAGCCTTTTTACGTGCCTCTGTCCCTACAGAGGCACGTAAAAACGACCACACTGCGAATGCTCGCGTTTGTATGTAGCGCAACCGTATTTATTTCAGTCTGGAGTTTCCTTTCATTTAGTCGAATTCATTTATGCAGAAATGATCCAACGACACGTAGTCATTTTCAGGATGTTAATCTATAAAGTGTTTTACTCAAATATTGAATGAATATGTTATAAGAAAATGTCAATTGAATAAACTTTTTATTTTAAATTACTTGCTATTTTTGGAATTAAAAGAAGCAGTTTGGTATGCATTGACGTCTTGTAAATTAGATTCATCATCAGGTTATTTTTGTCTCCACTGCAGGAGCACAACCCTCTCTCATCTGCCGGAGACACACGGAGGATTTGGCCTAGACTCCCCGCGCTGGCCAGACGGATTATTTGTGCATAAATAGGCCCAGTTTAGTGTAATGTAATTTAGTTTATCCTTATGTGCATCGTGTATTATATTATATGCCCGCGACTCCGCTCGCGTCGACTACAGAATTAAATAGTGTTAATTCTATCCCCCCCCCCCCCTCCCCTTCCCCTCCCGCTCCCGTTCCAAGCCCAGGTCTAGTTTTCGAAAATTATAAATCCGCATAACTTTTGATTGACTGGATCGATTGCAATAAAATAAAGCTTATATGTTACACCGAATTAAGCACTATGTTTCTAGAAATGTGTTCTATTACTTATCCTTAGACACCACCCCACCCTATGTTGAGAAATTCGCTAATTAAAAACAAATCTGTGTTTTATTTACCATGGAACATGTTATTTATGTTTAGAAATTTGTTAATTTAATTGTAACATTTAGTTGTATAGACAAACTTAAATCGACTGGTTGTTTTTTGTAAATAATTAAGAATTTAAACATTGTAAATAGAATTAGGAACGGAATCCCAAGAAAATATATAAGAATTTTAGATAAAAAATGTTTTTCATTCAAGGTAACCCAGTTATTAGTAGCTTAGTTGATAGTGCCTCGCCTTACGATCGCAAGGTCAGTTACGGGCAGATATTTTCGACATTTCCAATATCCAAGAAGTATCCAGGAACCATTAAACCCGCAGGAACTTCATAATATTTTGGTCCCATGTTGGGCGCCAAATGGAAGCTGAATAGATTTTCCACAAATTTTATTAGATTTTACACTCGTGAAAATAGGGACATGTGACTAGTAATGTTACTTGGTTATGTACGAGGAACAAGCGGAAAAAACAATTGTTGGCAACATTAACAATACATTTTTTTAATGGCAACACTAAAATAAGTAATGTCAAATTTACCACCTAAGTACTTCCCTTCCCGCAGCTCTCTCTGTACCGACAAGTGCTCTGCTCAATAAAAAGATTTCATACGATTTGGCAAATATTTATTCAAATACAACAGTCCACTCAGCTGCAGACCCCAACAAATGGTACTTCGAGCCGGATTTGAACCAGCGACCTATCCCTTATAATGAAAACGCCAGACATTTTCTCAAAAATACTAACTTAAAAAATCTGTATTGAGTACGGTACTTAAAGTACGATGAAAAGGAAAATTATGACATTTACGGTGAAGGCCCCGCGTGGGCTGTAGTCCCAACGGTGGGACGTACTTCCGTACAAACAATGAACGCAGTAAGTCAAACCGTCTTAGCCCATAAATGCAGTAAAAGCACATACAATTTGTTTGGCACTTGTTTTGGCATGGACGAATTTGACTTGAGATGGACCGACGATCTGAAGAAGGTGGCCGGAAGTAGCTGGATGCGGAAGGACTGGGTGTGGTCGCGTTCATTGTGGACGGCATTGGACAAGTGGCCGTCTGTGGGCTGATATGATTTTGACTTGCTGCGTTTATGATTTTGACGACGGTATAGGCTCTTGATGATACTAATCTAACAAATTGTGGACGGAAATGAAATGAGAACTTTATTCGCTGGAATACGGTTAATAATTATGTCTTAAGTAAGGCGCAACGCAGACGATGGACAATCTGGAACGTATGGAAATCTATGCAGTAACGCACACGAAAGACCAATAGTCATCCGCCGGACAAACTACGTGTCAACCAGCGCCTCCTTTTTTTTGTACATCAAATACGCAGCACAACTCGTACTCTTTGTATTTCCATAATTTCCATTACGTACGTGCTTCTCACTAGAACTTCACGAACAGATCGGTCGCCGCGTGCGTTGAATTCGCGGCGAAAGTGATCGCGGCAACAGACGGGCAGGAGCGGGCATTTCTGTCCGGCGGACAAATTGTCCATCGTCTGCGCAGCGCCTGTAGTTCAGTTTCACGGGATCACAAATAATAACAGCTAAGTAATAAATAAATCAAAATATACTTGCGTATCTTTTATTTTTCATTTCGTGTATGTATTTTTATTGTTACATTGTACTAAAGGTACAAAAATACAATTATTACTACACTACATAAACCAAGCTCTTTCTTACGTAAAAATAGAAAATTTACAGAAAGACACATTATTACAATAAAAAAAATTCAAGCAAAAAGGACACTATTTACTCGTTTTTGACGTGAATACGTCGAATAAGTTCGGTACCGGATGCATATTTCAAAACGCATTTTATGTTTTTTCAGAATAAATAATAATGTCATAGGTACTCGTACACTTGTCTAATCCCAAACTAGGATTTTCTTCTATACAACGGGAATTAGACAAGAATCACCGCTAAGTAGCGATAGAACTATTATTTTCATTATAATTCGATTGGAATCCAAATTGTTGCGCCAAAATTTTCATGACGTCATCGTAAGACTGATGCCTTTGTGGTGCCATAAGATGAAGCTAGAAGTTTCTTACACGTTATCAACATCCTTCCGCAACTCCTCGCAAGACGTATTCACGTAAACTAGAGGACATACCATGAAGGAAAATAGTTTTTGACAACTGACACTAATTGGTTATTAAATTAGATAACAGATCAGTCATCTGTTATCCAATTTAATAACCAGTTAGTGTCAATCATGAAGGTAAAAACTTTGTGGTTGCTTATGAGTGCAAAAATTATTTTCCTTCATGGTATGGCCTGTGGGGGGAAAACAGGTCCGACGTGACCCACCCCTCTTAAAAACTGGAATGCATATACGTATCTAGTAATATTTGTAAAGTTACAATATAAAAACTATACATCTACAGATCTTGTACTAACTATTCGATATAAAAAAAATTCTAGAGATTCCGTAGTCTATGGCTATAGAGGCCCTACAAAATTAACTACACAAAAATCAAAATTAAAATGTCTAGTTTCAATAACGATGAAATAGGAGTCTTACATTTAAAAAATGTAGCGTTATTCAACATAAACGCAGATAATTTAATTAAATGAAATTACTGTAGTGTGATTTTAAACATGTTTTGCAATGAATAATTTTTTTTTTATTTTTTTCCATAATAAATAGTTGCAACTTTTATATCAATCCCTCAACATTTAAAAGTAATTTTAAATAAACTTATATAAAAAATTATTTTGAATTTTTTGTTCGCATAGACCTGGAATATAAAAAAACTACAACTAATTATGTAAATAATAGAAATTCATTAGTCGAAACCAGCACGACTTTTAAATATATTTTCTTAAAAATAGAGAAGGCACTTTGAGAAACTTATCACTAATGTTTTTTTTAATCTTTATTAGGATTGGGTTTCTTACTATGACACCACTTTAGAAAAATTACATTTTATCACTAATGTTACATAGAGAGATGAAATTCATATTTCCTTCAATGATTTTTTAACGTATTGTCAAAAGTCAGCATAGCAAAGGTAATGGAGCAATAGAACATCAATTGCTCTGATACGACAGAAAGCCGCTAAATGAAAAAGTTTTTGATTATAGAAAAGCTGCTAAAATGGATTTCTAGAATTCAATGCAAATTAATAGTTTCTTCAGCAATTGAAGAATCAGAACGTATCCATGATAGAGTTGAAAAAAAAACTTTTATCACTATCGGCCTCTTGCACCACGGCGGAAAACCAACCTTATTTGCTGAGAACGGTCGAGGGTCCTACGACTAAACTATGGCGGTATAACCATTTAAACTACCTATATCTACCTAGACATATAGCTTTGTACAAATTGGTCCTGTTTTTAGGGTCATTTCATACTGGCGACGCGATGCAAAGATGGTTGAAGTAGGCCACTGCACCGCCGGTCAATTGGAGACGCCGCGCACTTTCACGGAAATGTTTGGTAGTAAATAAGTTTCATATTCTATCGCTATCTTTAAAGTACGCGCAGCGTCGCGTCTGCCAGTATGAACTGACTCTTGTCACGTTTGTGAGAGAATCCTGGATTAGACAAGTGTATATCTGGGCGGGCTTAGAATAGGGCCACCCCAAATCTTCCCGTGGGTGTCGTCAAGGCGACTAAGGGAAGGACGAGCAGCAGCGTTCTCCTGTGTATATTAAGATCATTACTGCGATCACAAAGCGTGGTGATTGTGGCAAATCCCCCTATGGACAGCCCACAAAAAGGGGCATTCTACTGGGGAGGCTTATGTTCAGCAGTGGACGTATATAGGCTGATGATGATGATATCTGGGCGTTGTCTATGAGGATGCTAGCTACACCTTCGGCCAGGTCTCTGTCGGCATCACCAGTCGACGTCATCGGGCAGCCCCCCCGGGTACTCCCCGGTGAGGCACGCGGTGCAGTGCCCCCCCACGCCGTCGCTGGGCGGAGTCTTCATGTTGTAGTGCACGGCGCTCACTAGCCCTTCGACGCTCAGGTACTCGAGGCTGTCGGCTCCTGCGATAAAAAAAAAGCATGTTTTGGGTGATTATTTGAACTCGACTTAAAATTTGACATATTGATTAATTTTTAATAACTTATATTGTACAAAATTGTAATTTTAAATATTGAAATGTAGAATAAATTTTATAGTACTTTTAATTATTGTATGCCCCAAAGGGTACATTGTGACGATTTATTTATTTTTTGTAAGACCTACATTTGTAAACCACAATTTCAACAATAAATCTTATCTTATCGACGCATAATGATAAAAACCCCATATAGTCCAATATCGTGGATTGTCCAACACGTAGAATATGTACGGTATTAAATCAGTGCTCTGCCCTCACAGGCAAAGCAATATGCTGAGCTGAGCGCAGTTTGCTGCTGCAGCACACATACTGTGTCTACTACGGTGTTGCCACACTGTACTGTTGTCCCCTCCCCCCTACAGGTCGGTCGCACGCCTTGGTTCTACTCCCGGTTTGTCGGACAAGTCCCTCGCGTTGTTTCTGCTCCTCGTGCAAGCGAATGTAATATTAAATTATCGTCCGACAAGCCGTGTGACGTGATCCCGGCGTGTGCACCCGACTCTTAGTTGTAGCATTGTATTATTTCTGTTTATATCTAATGTTGCACTGTATGTGTTTTGTTGCAGCCACTAAATGAATATTCTATTCTATTTAACTAATTTTAAGTGCGCTATTCGTGTGGTAGCCGATGCATATAGCATCACTCCCAACCTCATATGCGTAAATCCAGGGCAACATCATCATCTGCGCATTATAGGGACTTTGACTTGTTAAGGTACTCCTGCAAACCTCTTTTTAATAAATATAAGATACTTTTTAAGGATTGGATATATAAGCGGCCAGCATTACGCAAAGTCTATGTGTGTCAGTATAGTGTGTGAGTTAAGATTTTTATTTTTTTAAGTCCTTAATTAAACGGCGTTTCTATCTTAACAACCCTTAGGCACGTGACAATCTATATTTCATTCCAGATTAATAGTCCTATGAAAACAAACGCATTTGCGTCTCGAAAACAAAATACACAATAGATGGTGTTCCTAAGTGGACTGCAAAGTTTACATGGTAATACAAACCTGTTTTTGCTGCTGGTGACCCTTTCATGTATATGTTACCGAGACGTAAATAGCGTTGGTTTTCATAGGACTATTAATCTGGAATGAAATATACAACAATATTTCTAATTGTTATACACAGCTCGATTATTTAAAATTTTTAAATGTTCTAAATTTGTTGATGTCTAAGCTCTTCTACAGTGTACTTTGGAAATTATAATATTAGTTAGGATAACGATATTGCACCCACATGTGGGAAGCCCTATGGCCAAGACTAGACGTCTACAAGTCGGAAGTCGGTCCTAAAAGTAACAACTTCTTGACGTCTAGTTGATGCTATGATATCTTGTTGGTGCTGAAAGTAACAATAACTTGTTAGTGCTGAAACAATAACTTGTTGATGCTGAAATTAAACAATAATAATAATTTTATAGTGCTGAAAGTAACAATAACTTTTTGTGCTGAAAATAACAACTTGTTGGCGCTAAAACTAACAATAACTTGTTGGTGCTGAAAAAAAAGTTGTTGCCAACTCACCGACATGCTCCGCGAGCTTGTAGGCGTCCATTTTGTTGGCGATGAGCTCCTCTCTGGTGGGGATGTTGATCCCCATGTAGCACGGGTACTTGAGCGGCGGCGACGCTATCCTGATGTGCACCTGGTGATGAAAATGATTATCAATATACTTGCCCATCTTTTTTAAGAATACTTTAAATGAATTAAATGAAATTTAATATGAATTCATTCATTATTCTATTCCAAATCAATTGTCAAACGAAAACAAAACGCTTTTTGCGTCTCGGTAACTCATATAATAATATCACTTAAACTGACACCATACATTTTTTATCATGAAATTTCACAAATAATGTAGAGCGAGAATATATTTTTCATATCTCCAGCTCTAAAAGGGCGCTTTTGGTGCGTAAAAACTCGCTGCAAAATCGATTTTTTTCTGCGAGCCATGCGAGCGTGAGTAAAAGTGATTCGAATTTCGAACACCACCTTTTGACAATAAACTGGGCGATGGTTCGTTCAGAAACTCATTTTGGCCTAGCGATTTAACACAAAGGCAAATGATTTTGTATGTTATTTATTGAAATTTAAGTTTATAAATAGTACTATTGCCTTTTTAAAGACGGAATACTTAAAATATTTATAAATTATCTAATAAATATTAATATCGCTTAGGTGCTTAAAAATATCATGTTTACTTGGTTTAATAAAAATTTCAAGCAGTGCAGTTTCAGGACGCAACATTTAAATAAAAAATTAACATTTTTCTTTTCTCGCTGAGAGGTGAAAAATTTTATGTTTCACGCGAGAGCAAATTTTTTTATGGCTCGTGCATTTAAAACACTCGGTACGTTCGTGATTCAATTCTAGACGACTTCGCTAGTTCGTGATTTAAAGTCGGCACTCGCAACAAAAAAATTACTTTGCTCACTTGTTGAACAAATAACTATTTCTTTGCTATTTTCCTGAGATCCTCACCTCAGCGGCGCCAGCGTCGCGCAGCAGCTTGATGATTGGCCCTATAGTGTTCCCACGCACTATGGAGTCGTCTATGAGCACGATCCTCTTGCCGCGCACGTTCTCCGACAGCGCGCCGAACTTCTTGGCCACGCCCAGCTGGCGCAGGCGCGTGGACGGCTGGATGAAGGTGCGCCCGACGTACCGGTTCTTGCACAGCACTTCCATGAACGGGATGCCGGACTGTGGAAGTATATATAAGTTGCTAAGTGCACGCTTAGAAAGGAATGAAAACCGCATCAAAATCAGACTAGTAGTTTTGGAGATAAATGGCAACATTGGATTGCACAAACAAACAAACATCCTCTCGCCCCAAACGCCTATACCGTCTCCTTACCGTCGTGGGTAAAAAAAGTAGATCTTCATTTTCAAAGTATAGACTGTAAAGGTAATTAACATTTTAATAAGATGCAAACTATTTTCTGTAGCGACAGTAAACTTAAGTTTTTTTATTTATTTAAGTTACTGGCGACACAATACACCCCCAACTTTCCCGTGGGTGTCGTCAAGGCGACTAAGCGATTGCGCCAGGGAAGGGCAGCGGCGTTCTCCTGTATATTAAGAACATTTCTGCGATCACCTATCCGCCTGCCGCACAAATTCATATATGACAAATTGTCCAATGTAGAGCCCACTAATATTGAGGGGGGGGGGGGAGATGTTCAGCAGTGGACGTATTTCAGCTGATGGTGATATAGACTGAACACACAGCTCCCACTCGAGCATTAAAGTGGTGTATGTCCAGCAGTGGAGGTGACCACACCTGTCTGACCAATATTGGGGGGGGGGGGGGGGGTGTATGTACAGCAGTGGACGTATTTCAACTGATGATGATATGGACAACAACACAGCTCCCACTCTAGCGTTAAAGCGGTGTATGTCCAGCAGTGGAGGTGACCCCACCTGTCTGGCGTATCCGTGCGCGGCCGCGGTGCCGGACTCCGGGACCGAGGCCACGATGTCCGCGTCCACGGCGGACTCCCGCGCCAGCATGCGCCCGCACTGCATGCGCGCAGAGTACACCATCTGACCTGATACATTACAAAACAAAGTCAATATTTCATATCCACGGGTCAGTTCAGTAGGGGAACTACTCGACACGCTTTGAGTAAGTAATGCCATCGCTTCGCCCCGGCCGGCCTTTACGAGTTCAATAAGTTTACATAGATATTTAAATTGTTAAATATCTATTACATTATAATTAGTAACTCAGCCCTTCGTTCCTATCATTCAATATGTCGTTAAATTTTTAACCGACTACAAAAAAAGGAGGAGGTTCTCAATTCGACAGTATGTTTTTTTTGTATGTTTGTTACGCGATTAATCAAGTAGGTACCCCAATAGATACCTATTGGGATTATTTAGGCATTTATTTAGGTAGCTGGCACCGACTCCAAAAATATTTGGAGTCGGTGCCAGCCGAAGCGAAACATTTAATTATTACTAAATATAGACGCTACGGGTAAATAGCATAAATATTTAGTAAACAATTAAATGTTCTGCGTAGTAACTGCACAAGTGTCATAGTGAATGTGAACGAGTTGCGGCTCCCGGAGCCGCAGTTTCGTGGAACACAGCTATTGTTTCGAACGCTCCATCAAGTAGTACAAAGAGACTATTGGATGTTGCCGTGTTAGCTCTATCGTCGCGCCGTCGTGAAGTGGACTCACCCTCGAACATGCTGTCGGAGCGCGCGAAGTAGACGTACTCGAAGATGCAGAAGGCCTGCTGCTTGCCGGCGGGCCGGTCCACCACGTCCACTGTGCGGATGCCGCGCCGGGACATCTCCACTATCTCGCCGGGGAGCACTTCGCGCACGTAGCGGGCGCCTACACAAACACAAGTGAATATTTTATTTTATATTGATTTATTTAATTTCACAGCACAAGACAATTTACAAACACAAAATACAAAATATGTAGGGATTCTACGCTAATGTCTCGTCTGGACAGCAAAGTCAAAATGGCCAGACTTCCTCTGGAGTCACTTGTAACACTGGTTTCTGCAGAACTTGTCTCATTGGTCATACCATGAATGAAAATATTTTTTCGCACCTCATAAGTCACCTCAAAGTTTTTACCTTCATGATTGACACTAATTGGTTATTAAATTAGATAATAGAATAATCATCTGTTATCTAATTTAATAACCAATTAGTGTCAGTCATGAAGGTAAAAACTTTGAGGTGCAAAAAAATATTTTCCTTATAACCTTTTAGTCTGTTTTTGAAAGTGTTATATGAGGGGGCATCCTGCGGTTATTTGTTCCATGTGCTTACGACCCTGATGTTGTGTTGTGGTCAACGAGTGTTAGATTTAATTGTCAACAGCTTCATGTCATTTTTAGGCCTTATCTTCTTCTGCAATCAAAGATATGCATTTACGACGCTCTACTTCTTAAAGATTCTGGGATTTTGCGCGGCGGGATTCACAAACACATGCACACTGTACGCTGTCGGTACGAAACACGCACGTGACAAATCGAACAACATATTCATACTTCTCGCACACATCGATACCAAGCATCATATTATCTTATCTTCTCAGGGGCCAGGAAGACCTGGCGACACTTTGACCCTTCAGGATCTTTTGTGCCAAACCCCTGACCACCAACGGTGCCCCAAGCCGATTTGGTGGACTTCACATACGCCTCAGAATTTCTTCTTTGGCATATGCAGGTTTCCTTACGATGTTTTCCTTCACCGAAAAGCCTGTGGTATTATAAATACACCGTACTTAAGTTTGGTAAAACTCATTGGTACGGGCGGGGTTTTTTATGCCTTTCTCTATGAGGAACTTGATGAACTGAAGTTGCTGAGGTTGATGACTTTATTTTTCATTACATACACATTTAAAAAACACACTGGGTGTGAGGACGATCTTATTCCTTGACCTCCTACAGCTATATTTCAGTTGTTCATAGAAGCGGCAATTGTCATTGTCACGTATGAAAATTGACGGCCATAGCCGCATACTTCATCATAATGCCTTCGACGTCCACTACTGGACATAGACCTAACTCAGTGAACGCCACTACACCCGAACCTCCGCCCTACGCATGCAGCCACTTTGTTTCTGGCGCCGGGGCGTCCCACAATCGCGCGTACCGGTCTGCGGTCTCGTCTCGTCTGCTAAAACGGCCGTCAGTTCTGCGAGAGATGTGGCCTGCCCACTCCCATTTCACCTTGCTAGGCCACGTCGGTGACCTTAGTTCTTCGTCGGATCTCCTTTCTGCGGATCAACTCATTCAGGGGCACGCCGTGCATAGCTTTTTACTCGTCGTGTTATGTAAAAATAACGAATAAAAAAAACATTGAGAAATGTAAGAACAAGTTACCGATGGAGAGGAATCCACAAGACTCCGACGACACGACCCAGCCCTCCGCTGTGTCATCCACTCCGTTCTTGGCGCAGCCGTTCATCAGGACTACAAACAAACACACACAAAAATATAACCTAATGAAATTTCGTAAACAATTCTTACTCAAAATTACAATTTACTCTTTAATCATTTCGATTTAATATCGGTCGACCTACAAGTCCATTTTATACTCCCTAAGGTGTCACTGTATTTATTCTGATCAGCGTGTGGGGTTCCAAACCAAGTCATACGAAAACCAACGCTATTTGCGTCTCGGTAACATATACATTTTCATGTCACCAGCAGCAAAAACAGGTTAGCTGGAAGAAATTTCTTTAGAATTAAGTTCAACTATTTGTATAATTTTCTTTTCTTTGTGTTGTTCTTTGTATGTTTGTGTGTACAATAAAGTATTAAATAAAAGGGTTTGTATTACCATCTAAACCTTGCGGTCCACTTCGGAACACCATCTATTATTTATTTAGTTCCCGAGACGCAAATACGTTTGGTTTAGGACAATAATTAGTTTGGAATGAAATATACGATAGTTAGACGACAAAAGCTTATTCAAATAAGTAACTTGATCCGTTAGAGAGTACAAAATTGCTTTACGGACTTGCTAGACGGACATTTGAATAGCATCTTCTGGGTAAAGGCGCTCCTTAGACCTCATCATCCCGTACCATCAGGTGAGATTGAGGTCAGGCGCAAACCCATAGGGAAAAAAACTAAAAGCTTATGGAGTAGGCCCTCAGATCAAGAGATATGCACATAAAGAATTGATTACATGCAATGGTACTTACACTTTAGTTACGTGCATAAATGTATTTTCTTATGTGAAACACCCAAAAATGAATGCGAAAATGCATCTACAAGTATTTCCAATAACATGCACTTGTATGAGAAATTAACACTAAAAGTTTTGCGTAACTCATGAACAAAACTATTCATGACGAAACTTAAATATTTATCTAGTAGTACATAGATATCGTTGTGAGTGGGCAGGAGTGCAAAACTTTCAGTGTCGTCTGGTTAATATTTGTAATAATGACTTCAACAGTGCCATCATACATTATTGTGTATAATTACGGGGTATTCCTCGTCATGTTAACTGTATCTTAATATAAATTAACTATTTAAAATTAGCCCAGAGCTGGCGGCTACTTTGCCCAGCGCGTAAGCCTCGCAATCCAGCGAGGCAATGCCGCCAGTCTCCTGGGTACTCTGCCAGCAGGGGACGAACTGAGGTCCGTTTTTTATTTGTAGTGTATAATAGTTAGGTTTTGTTTTATATTTTTATGTTTGTTTGTAATGTTAAGTTTATATTGGGGCTCGATTCTGAAGGCACAACGTTAAAATTTGACAGCACTAAAACTGTTGCTATCCTTGTCAAACAGTATTATGAAGATAAAGACGAAACCAATTTTAGCGCTGTCAAATTTTAAATGTGTGCCTTCAGAATCGGGCCCATTACCATATTATAATAAAATTGATCATAATAAAAAAAATTAAAATGATAATGAATAATGGTTCATGCGTTACCCGCGGCATGCTGTGCTGATGACTGTTTGTAGACATCTGAAAAAAGTTCAACAATTAGTGCCGAGAACTGTTTACATATCGTACAGTTCACGACGGCACGCCCCACTCCTCTAAATCGCTTACATTTGATTGTATGCGTTATACTGTTACTGGTTAGTTCTATTTTTACGCAATAATCAATCTGTAGAGTAGTATGCCATCGTGACTTGACACAGGATGAGTTATCAGAACAGTATAAACAAGTGAAGGTGGATGGTGCTACCCAATGGATACAGGCAGCCAATGGAAATGTTAACAACCCTTAGGTCCATTATCGGTTGTCGTTAATTATGAATTTAACATGCCTCTACTGTATGACGAACTGTGTATACTGATGACGGTGATTAACGATTACAATCCTACTATATAATATTATAAATGTAAAAGTTGGTTACTCAATCACGCTTCAACCACTGGACGGATCGTGGTGAAAGTTGGCACTCAAATAGGTTAGGTTCTGGAATAGGACACAGGATAGTTTTTATTCCGAAATATTATTCCTATGGGAAATTTTTTATAATTTGTAATGTTAAGTTGTAAACGCGGACGAAGTCGCGGGCAACAGCTAGTCCGTAATAAACATAATAAAGAATAAGGAGTAACAAAATTGTACTTGTAGGGGGGGTAGTTGTAATTGTAGGGGGGGTGTACTCACAGGAGGAGCCGAGGGGCAGTATCTTGCCGAGACACAGCGGCCGGTTGCCGTACGGGTCGCGCACCGCGTAGATCTTGTCCTTCAGCATTATCACCAGCGAGTAACTCAGGGGTGCCAGCCTGCGGAACACATTCTAAAGTCAGTGATGCAGGTGTTGGGTTTTGGCTGACTAACAACTAATAGAACGTAATCAATTTTATTTCGATAATAATCCATATTAGTAACAAATTTCTTATTCACTAATGTTAATATTTTACACAGTATTAAAATGTTTTATAACTAAACATATGATTTGGCTGCCCGATACTGAGAGGCTTCTTGACTGCATGCAGTCGTATCCACCACCCCAGCGCCCCAGCGGAATCTTCTTTATAAACAGCAATCATAGAGTTCAAGATTGCGTACCTCATGAGATGGTTGATCCTGGCGGGCCAGTCAGGGCCATCGGTCTCGCCTTCCGGCGGGTTCAGGCAGAGCGCCTGCGTGATCAGCTCGGAGTCGGAGTGCGTCGACAGGCCGACCCCGCGACCCAATACCTGCATACACACATATCGACAACGGAAATTTAAATTGGCGAAAAGGACAAAATGCTAACATCGATTTATTAAATAAATAAATATGTTAGACATTCACACCAATTATCCAGTCCCAAACTAGGCAGAGCCTGTGCTATGCTTACAGATACACATATATAAACATCCAAGATTTGGGTACAAACATTCATCATACGAACATTTGCTCCTAGTAGGATTCGAACCCGCATTCTATTCTAAGTCGGGCACTATGCGGCTACGGGATGGGCAGCAGCGTTCTCCTGTGTATATTAAGATCATTATTGCGATCACCAATCCGTCTGCCAAGCGTGGTGACTATGGCAAATACTCCAATGGACAGACCACCAACAGAGGCATTCTATTGGGGAGGCTCATGTTCAGCAGTGGACGTACATAGGCTGATGAGGAAGAGGCAACGAAATGTAACAGGGGAAAGGAAGTTAAATATAATTGAAGTAGGACGAAGATGAAAGGTTGTCTGGAAGAAATCGCTTAAAGCGATAAGACCGCCTAAATTGCAATATTTGTTACTTTTAAAACCTGTAACTGGATTTGTTTGTGCAATAAAGTGTATTGTATTGTATTGTAGGACTCACCATTTTCCTGAGGCTGCTGCAGTTGACCAGCTCTCCGTTGTGGGCCACGGCGAGCGCGCCGTGCGCGGTATGCACGACGAACGGCTGGCAGTTCACCTCCTCGGACGCTGCTGACGTCGAATATCTGTTTAATGAGGATTGTTCATACATCTTACATTTTCTCTTTTTTATTTCATCATCATCATCAGGTTATTTTTGTCTCCACTACAGGAGCACAACCCTCTCTCATCTGCCGGAGACAGGCGGAGGATTTGGCCTACACTCCCCGCGCTGGCCAGACGGGTTGGGGAGGCCTGATTGATGTTTTATAATGTATTCCCTCAGTCGCCTTGTACGACATCCACGGGAAGAGTTGGAGTGGTCCTATTCTACTCTACCGGAAACCACACGGCACTTTTTTATTTATTTATTTGTAATACAATTACAGTGCCATTACAGGTAATTTATTTGGCACAGTAAGCAACCACTTTTATATATTTAGATTTTATATCTAAGTAAGTACTTAGTATTTATGCACAATATATAAGGTAGACTGGAAGAAATCGCTTGAAGCGATAAGACTGCCTAAATTGCAATATTTGTTACTTTTAAAACTTGTAACTGTATTTGATTGTACAATAAAGTGTATTGTATTATATATAATACATACACTCGTCTAATCCCAAACTAGGATTAACTCCTGTGCATTAAACATGGATAGGACAATTCACAAATATAACATCCAGACCGTGACCAACTTGTACAATAGGAATAGAATCCACGACCACTGGCACTCGACTCTACCGACGAAGCCACTAGGCGTTCTTACATGTCTGCCATTTAACTCCGAAGAACCTAGTACCTCCCCGACAGATTAACGGCACCCGCAACACAGCACAGCTGGCACAAGCTGGTGGGGCTGTAATCGTAGTACGTGATTATGTCTGTTCGCTTGTATGTAGTGTCCAGGGCGTGACGTAGTAATAAGTTTTACAAAATTTAAAGTACAGTTGATTATCTGAGATAATACACCTTCACCTGTGGTATGATTAATAAACCGTACTTCAGTGTTGCCTGCCCTCCTAAGAAGAATATAAGTTTGCAAATAAACCCAGTGGTTTTAGTAGGATGGCCTAAGAAAAAAAACATAATATAATATATTTTACATAAAAAAAAATATAACCAGATTCAAAATCGTCGAACTTTTATTTTAGATGTTGAATGAAACACAAACCTGGTGTGCCCAATCCCTAGGTTTCCTTTGAGTTTCTTCATGGCTTCATCGTTGAATATGTTATTGATGAGGCCCATTCCCTTGTGCGCGTTGAATGTGCGCGCGCTCTTGCCCTCTGACGTCACGATGCCCGCCGACTCTTGCCCTCTGGACAGATAGAGCATTATGCAACATATGACGAGATAAACGTCACCTAAACTTAAATTCAATCCTTAGGCTACTTTCTAGGCAGTTGTGATGGTATTGCCGTGTGGTTTCCGGTAGAGTAGAATAGGACCACTCCAACTCTACCCGTGGATGTTGTACAAGGCGACTAAGGGAATACATTATAAAACATCAATCAGGCCTCCCCAACCCGTCTGGCCAGCGCGGGGAGTGTAGGCCAAATCCTCCGTCTGTCTCCGGCAGATGAGAGAGGGTTGTGCTCCTGCAGTGGAGACAAAAATAACCTGATGATGATGTGATAGTCAGTTGTCTTCCTTAGTACTACTAGTACAATACGTAGGACTTAGTAGAATTAGTAATTTTTTTCTTATTAAGCGTTACCTACCTACTCTAGTATATATTATCTTTGCCTATAGTTACTTTCCCTTTCTATGGGGATCCAGCATATTATTTACAAAACAACCTATGAACAGGGGTTCTCAAACTGTAATGTGGGTAGAACTGGTGGTACAGCTTCCCAAAGTGGTACCGCAAGCCAACACGACAATATAAATTTTTTACATATCTATAGAAACTAAAATACAGTTATAACTATTCGTTTATAAAATATTCTGCAATATATTGTCCTGTTTTGAGTAAAAATAACAATAATCACGTTATTCATAACATAATACATTAGTGGGATAAAAAGCTTACATAATTATGAGTCAGTCATATATATTTAGAGTGATACCAATGCCAATTATAATATGTGGGGACATCTCACACGGCCAGCTGATCTCAAACTGTACTATGGGTATCGGGCAGCTGATGTACTTGTACATACATACATAAAGTACATCCAGATACAAGTCTACACACAAATGTTTGCTATGGGCGGGATTCAAACCCGCGACCCCGAGCTTCGCAAGTAGATGCACTACCGGGTATTCTGCGAGGCCGTCAATGAATAGATAGGTAGTCGATAAAAAAAAATGTAGTGTATAAATGTACCAAGTGTATTTATATAATATAATAAATGATTTTGACTTTGACTTGACTTTGAGGTAAAGAACTTTAAGAATATCCCTAAGTCTACAAAAACGAACCAAACCAGAAACGATATATTCTGTACTTTGATAAGAGGTTATCAGTATGTGTATGATATTGAATATTAGGATCGAACGAGTGTAATTGGAGTCATGGTAACGAGCGAGAATAGACCTTGGGTTTACAAAGAAAATGTACATTATTAGAATAACTTGCAATCTTATCAAATTTAGAAAAACCAACCCCTTGCACACATTGATGATTAGTGCGTAACGATAAAACTAACACAGTAATATTATAACGCATACGATGAAATGTAATAGATTGAGGAGTGGGGCGTGCCGTCGTGAAGTGTACGATATACATACATCGTAACTACCGAAACTAATTTGACGACCTCCGTGGCGGAACGGGTAGCTCTCGGACTGCCACGCCGGAGGTTGCGGGTTAGAATCCCGCTAGGGGAAAATGTGCATATGACGAATATGAATGTTTTTACCCAAGTCTTGGATGTTTATATATTTATTTAAGTATGTCTATCCGTTATCTAGTAACCATACCACAGGCTCTGCCTAGTTTGGGACTGGATAATTGGTGTGAATGTCTGAGATATTTATTATTATTATTATTATTATAAAAAAATACAGTTAGTATGCTGACTTGTTATGGGAAGTTAACTAATCATAGACAACGAAGCTGGCGTGTGGTTCCCGGCTTAGAATAGACCACTCCCAATCTTCCCGTGTGTGTTGTCAAAGCAACTAAGGGATTGCACGAGGGACGAGCAGCAGCGTTCTCCTGTGTATGTATATTAAGATCATTACTGCGATCACCAAGATCGCTAGGAACTAGTAATATAAAATAAGTCAACGTCGCGCCTAGAAAACTCCAAGTACGGATTAATTCTTCCCATGACCCCGTCTCTCGCCACTGACGCACTGCCCTTTCTATTGGCACTTATTCGTATATTAATAAGGTGTGCGTGTTTGCTCTCTGTAAGTCCAAAGTTCTATCAATTTACTGCCAATCAATAATTACCTCTTCAAAGGGTTCGTTGACATACAGGGTGGAACAGAAAAGTGTCACCAGTCGATTATTCCTTAAAAAAGTAATAAGAATATATAAGAAAAATTCAAACTGACATAGTTACTATACCAATTGCCTGGTGCTAAAAATGATGAAACTAAAAATAAAAAATAAATCATGAAATAACCCGAACAAAAGTATTTTTTTCTCCAAAAGTGCTAATTTTTTTTAAAGCCAAACGAAATTTGTACAAACTTAAGTTTCAAATGCCAGTAGTTATCAAAACAGTACAATAATAAAGACGTATGGTATTAATTTTACGACAAATTTTTAGAAGACGATGTGGCTGTTTTAAAGCAATTTATCGTACTGGCAGGTTATTTTTAATTCAATTTGTTTATTTTTTAAATTAAAAAACTAGTGCGAAGAATAATGCGAAACCGTTATAGTACATCTTTATTGTTGTACTATTTCGATAACTACTGGCTAGGACAATTTTAATTTTTCGGAAATCTTTCCGAATAATCGTCTGGTGACACTTTTCTGTTTCACCCTGTATATTAGCGGATATACAAGGCATCACACGACTATGCAACACAGAGAGAAAGTACTTGGAAATATTGAAGACAGGAAAATTTAATTAAAAAGACTTCATTTAAACATAAAGCTGAACTGGACTCAAATATTATTGATAAATTACATGTCTCAGCCGAGAATCGAACCGGACAAATATAAAAAAAACATGAACTTCTTTTAATTTAAGATACTATGTAAGAAGGAATTGATTCTAATGATTAACCATTTCGACCAGTATCATACAAAAATAAAAGGATATTTTTTTAAACCATATTTTCAATTATATTTGAATGCAGTGAATAAAAATAAAATGAAGCTTCTTTAAGTAAAATTTACTATCTACAAGTACTTTCCCTCCATGTTGTAAGGCCGTGGAACGCCCTGTATATCACGATACTGTACATCAATTGATATTTACGTTGCTACCTATATATCAATTGCTATTTATACTGCAGAGTATAATATAAATTATTATATCGCCTACTAAGTTACTACCCCTGCGTTCTATTATATGACATTCTTCATATAGAAATAAGGATGGTGGGCGTTTTTGTATGGATCCTGGTACATACCCACTAATAGCAACCAATAAAAAAAAATAAAAAAATAACAATAAGTGATACGCCAAGGCTACTGAAAGGTCCATACACCGAAAAGCCGCATCACCGCAGCTGAGACTAGCCGCCATAGTAACTAGTCTTCTACTTCATTATCATCATCATATCAGTCCTTAGATGTCCACTGCTGGACGTAGGTATTCTCCAATGAACCCCACCACATCTGGTCATCAGGCCACCTTCCTCAGATCGTCGGCCCATAGTCTATACTCTAGAACGCTGCACCAACGGCGCCAGTTCTGCGACAGATGTGGCCCGCCCGTTGCTACTTAGTAAGACCTTTTCCGTCAACCAAATGATAATGAGGGAGGTAAAGGTTTACCTGTGCTGCAGCGCCACTAGCCCCAGACATATGACCTGCCCGATGTCCACGTTGGTTGGCCATTCGCCCGTGCCGATCGCGCCGAAAACGCCGCACTCGTGTGTCAGGCCTGCCAGGAAAAGTACACGTCAGTTACACAGTAATAAAGACTGTTTTTGATGGTTTCTTTTTTAATCCTGATGGGTTTACACTGGACCTCAATCACACCTGACAAGTGACGATGAGGCCTAAGGTTGAAAGCGCTTACGCAGAAGATGCCTGAATCCTTTAAAAAGACCCAAGTTGTACCTGTCCGGAAATACCGAAGCTGGCAGAGAGTTCCATTTCTTAGCAGTTCGCATTATGAAAGAGAAGGCAAAACGCTTCGTGCGAGAGCGTTGTATGTCTACTACATAAGGATGAAGTCCCTCCCCACGCCTGGCAGTCCGGTGACGGTGACCATTTCGAGATTTAAATAGCTTTGGTTTTCGTATGACTATTGGTTGGAATGAAATATATAATTGACGACCTCCGTGGCGAAACGGGTAGCTCTCGGACTCCCGCTAGGGGCAAATGTTTGTATGATGAATATGAATGTTTGTACCCAAGTCTTGGATGTTTATATATTTATTTAAGTATGTCTATCCGTTATCTAGTAACCATAGCACAGGCTCTGCCTAGTTTGGGACTGGGTAATTGGTGTGAATGTCTGATATATTAGATATATACTCGTATATGTGTCGGAACTATGAATAAACTATTACATTCACAATATATATCAAATTTATTTGTATATCTGTTCACACGTCACATGTTTCGTTATGACACGTGCTGGTCACCACTATCTGTATTTCCGAGACAATCGTATTATTCTCCAGTGACCCCAGCGCCCCTTGACGACGTTTCATCATCATAATCATGATAAATCTGATGATGCTAACCCGACCAACATTGGCTAAACTCGTTCTATTCAATTGTTTTTGACAATATATCGCCATTTGATAACCTGCTTAGCTTAGAACCTTTTGCCGGCTACGAGAAATGTTTACGCTTTTGTGATTTCTCGTTCATTATACAATTGTTTTTTATTTGGCCGTGTGGTTCCCGAGTTAGAATGCCTCCCCCAATCTTCGCGTTGGTGTCGTCAAGGCGACTAAGGAATTGCACCAGAGACGGGCAAACAGCGTTCCCCTGTGTATGTTAAGACCATTACTACGATCACCAATCCACCTACCAAGCGTGATGATTTTGGTTAATCCCCCAATGGACAGCCCACCAAAATTGACATTCTACTGGTTCAGCAGTGCACGTATTTCGACTGATGATGATTTTTGTATGTTATTTCCTATTCTACACCGTATGCAGCCTGCATCAAGCGGTTTTCCTTCGCGTCTTATCACTGGAAAATATTCTCTCACAATCCAATATAAGCTGAACCTTGATTTGTTTGAAGAGCAAGGATTTGAGTCTAGGAGCCAGTCTTTAGGTCTGGCAGTCGGTTACTGAATTTTTTTAGTCAAGTTTCAACTCGACAGCTATATGGTATTTTTTGGAAAAATTGGTCCTTCGGACCGGATATTGACAAAAAATCGTGACATGACTTTGATTGTATCTCACCTGACTCCACCGCTCCCCTGCCGAACCTCTTGCTCCTGATCTTTACTTCTCCATGTGTCTTATCGCACTGACAGCTGTCAGCCTGCGAACTGTCAGCTAGTCTGTCCATTGCTGTCTCTCTGTGGTTCTCGTGTCCGTCCCGTCGACAACACGGTCCGCTGGGACCGTCCATTTTTAATCTGTAAATAGAAATGACGGTATTATTTACTTGATGTATCATTATCTACACTACTAACGTTCACATACGGCTTAAAATTCCTACTTCTCCGTATACAAATTAAGACATAGCCAAGTGGATTAGATAGCTGAAGTGACAGTGGGTGGGCTAAATCTGTCGCAGAACCGACGGGCGTTAGAGCAGACTAGTTCTGGAGTGGAGACCATAGATCGGCACGCGCAAGGTGGGACGCCCCGCCTTGCGCCGCGGAAGCGGCTGAGAACCGGGTGTGGTGGAGTTCATTGGGGAAGGCCTATGTCCAGCAGTGGACATCTAAGGGTATGATGATGCTGAAATAATAACTTGTCAAGTATTTTTTCTTAAATCTCCGGGCGGAGCGGTGATCCCAGTCTGGATATTATAATTTGTGAATTGTTATATCCTATACCCGAGTAAATCCTTGTTTAAGATTAGATATGATATTTATATTATTTAATTTATTGTACCCACATATTAATATTTAAAACGTCAATGGATTTTTAAATACCTATTTAAATAAATAACATACTTGAATAACTAAAACTAGTCACTACTGTAACATCCAACACTAAAACTGAAGTTAAAAAACCGAGCACCTCCCAGTATCTAAGCTCATTTATGCACAATAACTTAGCTTCAACTAACGGAAGAAACTATCAAGGCGACATTTTATTGCGCGCAACGCGACAATCTTAAAAATAAGCAATTCTTTTTATGTCAATAACATTAAAAACTTGATAATAGAAAAAAATAAGAGCGGAATCATACCAATATCTAAAACTAAACAATCGAGAGACGGTAGATTCCAATGCCCCAAATAAATAAAAGAAAAAACATACAAGCTGGAACGATAAGTGATCCCATTCTATTTGTTATACATAGTTTAAAACGTATAGTATTCCCATGTGGCGAGACATAACCGAGCTCTATCTAATACATATTATCCTTTTTAAACCTATGATCCACAACAAATAAAATATATTTGTATTTGTAAAACCTTTTACTGACATTGAAACTGCGTCATATATAACTTAATATATTGACGATTTCATCGTCGGCTGCCATTTTGTCAGATTGGGCCAATCACAGCACGCGTTGCTAACAACAAGCCTGCTGACTTCAGGTAGCTTTTCATCGTATCTCGCTTAATATTGCGACGCGAGATGTCATTGTGAATGCTATGTTGTTTTGTCGAAAAAAAACTGTTTTCTACTTGTTTGTGAATTTGTGTTGTGTCAGTGAATAATTCTATCAAAGGGTCCAAAGTCCACTTTGAGAATGGCAGCAAATAAATTGTACAGTTTAAAAGTTGTAGTAAAACTTTTTACTGATATTGAAACTGCGTCATTTACTTAATAAGTTCACAATAATAAAGTCCTCAAAATGAAACTGGGCAAGCCCTTGCATTAATTAAGCTGCATTGACAATAATATCTCGCGTCGCCATTTTACACCGAATACGATGAACAGCTTACCTGAAGTCAGCAGGCTTTTTCTTAGCAACGCGTGCTGTGATTGGCCCAATCTGCCAAAATAGCCGCTGGTGATGAATACACTATTATGAACTAGCTTTTGCCCGCGACTTGTCCACGTAAGTTTCGATATAAACACATCTTCACTGCTTTTAACGATTAATTTGGTTTCCCGTAGGAAAGAGATGTTTTTTTCTGGATAAAAACTATCCTATTTGCTATTCCAGGACCTAACCTATATGTGTGCCAAGTTTCTCCCGATCCGTCCAGTGGTTGAAACGTGATTGAGTAACAAACATTCTAACTTTCGCATTTATAATATTAGTGGGATAGGATTTCGCATTTATAATCCAGTTTATTCGTAATGATCTATGCGACGTTCTTCACAATCTTAATTTTCCCCCTTCCCTCTTCATGAATAAGTCAATATACGCCCTCACAAACACCGTAATTCATGCACAGATAGGTAAACAAGTTTCATTCAACTTTATTGTGAAGACAATAACAGCTTTTGCGAAGTTATCAATAAATGTAGGTCTATGCTGACGTCAAGGGAATGTGAGAACAATATTTTTCATGTTGTACATTGTCGTAGATTGCAGGCCTATTAAGCAGTATGACGTCATTGATTTGATTGTTTATGCCAGTGTACATCAGCCGAAATACGTCCACCGCCGGAGGTTGCGTGTTCGAATCCCGCTAGGAGCAAATATTCGTACGATGAATATGAATGTTTGTACCCAAGTCTTGGATGTTTATATATTTAATCATACCAAAGGCTCTGCCTAGTTTGGGACTGGATAATTGGTGTGAATGTCTGAGATATTTTTTTTTCTGCTGAACGTAAGCCTCCTCAATAGAATGCACTCCTCCGTGGCGGAACGGGATAGCTCTCGGACTGCCACGCCGGAAGTTACGGGTTCGAATCCCGCTAGGGGCCAATGTTTGCATGATGAATATGAAAGTTTGTACCCAAGTCTTGGATGTTTTTATATTTATTTAAGTATGTGTGTCCGTTATCTAGTAACCATAACACAGGCTCTGCCTAATTTGGGACTGTATAATTGGTGTGAATGTCTGAGATATTTATTTATTTATAATGGTACTTTTGGTGGGCTGTCTATTGGGGGATTTGCCATAATCACCACGCTTGGATGGCAGATTGGCAATCGCAGTAATGATCTTAATATCTATACACGGGAGAACGCTGATGACCCTCCCAGGTACAACCCACGGAATAATTGGGGGTGACCCTTTTTAAGCCAGGAATAACACGGCTTATGTCAAGTGTTTTTAATTTCTTTTTAATAATGTGTCTTACGGCTGCTGTACGAGTGTTGCTACTCAGCAAAACTGTAATTGAAGAACGTTATTTGTTATCTATGGCAATCCATTTCAATTAATTCATTCATTTTCGTTATTGGCGCATAAAATAAATATAAGGGGTTATAAAGAAGTACAATCAAGAAGGAATTATCGCCATTTATAGATTTCTTCCAAACAACTAGTTATCAGCCGTATGCTTCCTGCTACCCTTAATTTTCCCATGCATGTGGCGACTAAGGGATTGCACCAGGGACGGGCAGCAGCGTTCTCCTGTGTATATTGAGATCATTACTGCGATCACCACTCCGCCTGGCAAAGTAAATCCCCCACTGGACAGCCCACCAAAAGTGGCATTGGGAAGGCTTATGTTCAGCAGTGGGCGTATCTCAGCTTCTCAGCTGATGATGATGAACCATTAATTAAATATTATAGTTTTTGTTTCAGAGTTTATTATAGTTTATTTTAAATGTATACCTAAGTAGGTAGTAAGGTCAGTTGACTGTGTTATTTATTATAAATATTATCAACGCAATTGTCGCAAATATCAAGCTAAAAATAAAGTTATCATCAAAACAATTTGTTGGTCCTTTGATTTGAGCCGGAAAAGAAACGATCTTTATGCCACAAAGCATGAAAGATAAAGTTCAACAATAGATTGTAGAGTACAAGACGGCGCGCCACTCTTTCTCTAAAACCAACGATCTCTATGTACTACTAGATAGCGCGTTCCAAACATTCGCTCTGTTCCACGCAAGGAGCCGCAACTCATTCACATTCGCTTTGAAACTTGTGCAGTTACTACGCAGAACATTTGATTATTACTAAATATTGATGCTACGCGTAAATACCGTCAATATTTAGTAAATAATTAAATGTTCTGCGTAGTAACTGCATAATTATAAGTAAAAAAAATAATATTATTAATAACTGTCAGTTTCCAATCAGTTGACGATATGTGCGTCAGTTTGCATATTGACTACGTGACGAAAACCTAAGCCCCTTCCCGGACCTGTGACCAAGCGTGGTTTTTTGAAGACCCCCTCCCCCTGAATGGGTCACGTAGTATGGGTACGGTCCCTAAGCTGCCTGCGTCCCGTCCCGTGCTGGCGGGCGTGCTATCGTAAGCGTATCGTAAACGATCTTGGACCTATTAACCTCTGGATGAGTAATATTACCATTCTCGCCTGTACCCCCTCTGTCACGAACCAAGAACTTTTGCCATGGCGATTATTTCTTTTTGTCACCTGATTCTAAATTTGTATGACCAATATTTGGCTATGTGAGATAATTATAAAAAAAAAATAATATAGTGCTACTATGTACAATGTAATTTAATTATTATTGGTGGCCCGTCGTGTGCCGCTGCTAGCTAAATAAAAATTAATTAATATTAATAAATTTTGCGTGTCTGTACATTGAAGATATTTGCAAAAAAAATTAGGAGTCTAAGGATAAGTATTAGAACACATTTCGATCAATTTTGGATTTTTTGTCTGTTTGTCTGTTTGTTTGTGCACGCATCACTTAAAAACTACTGAACCGATTTCGATGGACTTTTCACAGAAACATAGTGCTTAATTCGGTGTAACATATAGGCTTTATTTCATTGCAATCAGCCCAGTCAATCAGAATTTATGATAATTTATAATTTTCGAAAACTCCCATACAACAAATTCAATTTCAATTCAATTACACTTTATTGCACGATAAAAAACCAAGATACAATAATAAAGTAGCTTACATGTGTACATCTAGGCGGTCTTATCGCTAAAAGCGATTTCTTCCAGACAACCAACAAGGTGTAGGGTGTCAATGCACGACGGAATTCGTGAGCGGTAGCGGGAGCGGGTATGTTACCAATGTAATGTATGTGAGTTTTTGAAAACTATAAATTCGCATAACTTTTGATTGAGGAGCTGGATCTGCAGCTGGATCTGGACCTAGACCTGGAGCCGGTGCCGGAGCTGGAGCAGGAGCGGGAGGATGAAGCGGCGGTGGAAGGGAAGAGGGACGGAAATTAACTTTCTTTAATAATCTTTAATTAAATACACTTTTTGCAACACTGTAGTCCATGCGAGCGGAGCCGCGGGCACAGCTATCTAATAAATAAAAACGTAAGCTTCGCGTGTCTGTACCATTCTGTACATTGAAAATATTTGTAAAAAAATATATTGGGGGATGAAGGATAAGTAATAGAACACATGAGAGAAGTAGTTGAAGAGGTGTGAGGAAGGGGGTGAGGGCAGGAGGAAGGTGTGGGGAGAAGGAGAGCAAATCAGAGGGCGTTCAGAGGAAGGAAGGGAAAAGGAAGAGGCGAAAAGAGGGAGGTGGGGGAGCTACGATTTTAGTGCTCTGCGCGCACGTAGTTGCGGGCACAGCGAGTAAATAAATAAATAGAAGATCAATATTAAGCAACAAAAATCATTACACTTAGTGTTATTTTCTCGTGATAGTAGAAACAAACACCAGACGCAACCTGGTCAGACTATGTCGTCATACAAACTCACTCAGCAGGGGGTTATCTGTGACATTTAAGTATATTTCCACAACAGGGGACTCAGTTATATATAAACAAACGATAAATGATAAAGCCATTGGAAATAGTTCCCAACAATAACAAAATGATCGATTGTTTTTGTCATAACAGGCGTCGTCGATCATTATCAAAATCGGGAGAGTAACAGCACCCACCATCAAAAATCGAACACGCAAAGGCCTATATACCCTCGTCGTAACGAGGGCGTACAGGTCATAGTCCACCATCCCCTCATCATCAGATTATTTTCGTCTCCACTGCAGGAGCACAACCCTTTCTCATCTGCCGGAGACAGACGGAGGATTTGGCCTACACTCCCCGCGCTGGCCAGACGGGTTGGGGAGGCCTGATTGATGTTTTATAATGTATTCCCTTAGTCGCCTTGTACGACATCCACGGGAAGAGTTGGAGTGCTCCTATTCTACTCTACCGGAAACCACACGGCAACGGCAACCATCCCCTATAGGTGCAGAATGTCTAGCGGTTGCAGAATGTTCAAATCGCGAAATGTTTTATTTCCTGTACAAATAAATTCATTATTATCTAATTTATTGTATTATCCTCATAAAAATAACATTAGATAGTAGTGTATGTATTTGTATAGTGAATAATATTATGTCTGTTTTTTTTATTTATCGGCGTTGTTTTAAAATTGTCAACTTTTTTTTCAGTATGTGACGCTGGCAGAAGCTCTTTTTAAGTAAACTTTTGCAGTATCAACGACGTTATATGAAAGTATCTATGTAAGTAAGTATATATCAAATATTGTGGTCTGGCGTAAATTTATAACAGATTTTATGTCAAAGTCAAAGTCAAAATCATTTATTGCATATGAGTACACTTGGTACATTTATACACGTCATTTTTTTATCGACTACCGCTTCCTAGGTGTTAGCGCTGTGAAGAAGAAACGGCGCAACAAACTTCACGCAACACATCTTTTAAAAATCAAGTTTGCATACAATTAATAAAGATTTTGCGAAGCTGGATTAACATTAGTACCAGGCATCTTTGTCATTCAAATAATCGTTTACTTTATAATAGGCTTTCTTACAAAGTTGTTTTTTAATGTGAATCTTAAACTTTCTGTCCGTCATATTTAAGATTTCCTCTGGTAGTTTGTTGAAGAAGCGTATACATTGCCCCGTGAACGATTTACTGACCTTACTTAGTCTTAAACCTGGTAAAACAAGTTTATTTTTATTTCTTGTATTATAACTATTATTGTCACAGTGCCTCAAAAAGAGAGATACATTTTTTCTGACATATAAAATATTATCTAAAATGAATTGACCAGCTACTGTTAATATGCTTATTTCTTTAAACTTTTCTCTTAATGAGTCTCTACAACGCAGATTATAGATTGCCCTAACTGCTCTTTTTGCAAGATAAAAATGGTCTCTATATCTGCTGCTTGACCCCACAGTAGGATACCGTATGCCATGATACTGTGGAAGTAGCTAAAGTACACTAACCTCGCTTATGCTATTCGCAAGACTTGTACTTTTTGTAAAACCCAAGTTCGAACCTTTGACCTCACAATTTAAAGCGAACGCCCTGCCAACTAGGCCACCTCGACTTATTGACAAGGAAAGCTGTACGAAAATTACATAACTGTTTGTATCAAAAAATATTATGAACTCAAGCAATTGCTTAAGCTTCAAATGCTCTGTAAGTAGGTACCTACGTTATGACGCAATGTTAACTTGCATAACGACATCTCAAAAGGTGCTCTAAGAATTCTAAGTAGACCGAGATGGAAGGGCATAACCTGAATTCGTACTCTTAGTAGAAGACAGTCGTATCTTTCATACTAAATATATGAAACATACGTCTGTGAAGGCGTGTTCCACGAAGGGTACTACGAATTAATAATTGGTATATTCAGAGAATTCAGTGATCAAACTTATTAATGCGAAAATGTGCATGTTTGTCTTTCACGCTAAAACGACTGAACGCGACCGAGTCTAAACTATATTTCTATACATAAGATTTACTGTAAGTGCACAAAAAAGTTGCCTCCCTAAATATGCGCAAAGTGCGGGGAGCACCAACAGCTATTATGCTGAGTGGGAAGAACTTGAGAACTGACAGTCCTCCTTCACAAATAAATGAAATACCTGCCTACTCATGGCAACACTGACAATATTTTAAAAAAAAAATTTACTTTTTACTAACCGATAAATAGGTTCGATGGTACTTGCATTATAATTAAATATATTCTCTTTAATAACACGTACGAGTGACACAAATAGGACGGATGGAGAAAGTCTTGTCATGAGTCTGACGCCAAGCATAGTAGTAATTAGGTGTCATTTTTCTTCATGATTGTTTAGTTTAATTTTAGTCTCCTTGGCGTTATCCGGCTCGAAGGACCAATTATTATTTTGTAAGGAAATATATACTGAAGACGTAAAGGAGATAGATCTGTATAATAGTAGAGAACAGTGCAGAATGGGAAAAAGCTCTTGTTCCTCGTATATAACCGAATTACATACCAGCACTGGGCGAGGAAAACTAATTCCTACTACAAAACCAGGTTATATAGTTGATATTTTTTTCCCCTTTACAAAACCAACATGGTGGACCAGTTATGTAAGAGGAAAAAATAATATTAATGTGGTAGTTTTTTTTATCTGTATATTTATTTCATTTAAATCAAAGTTGCACTAACCAACAGGTCCAATCAGATATATGATAATATGTTATATATTATTAGGAGTTTTGTACAATATTTATCTAAATTAAAAAGACCTATTGACTGCGGGCAAAGTACAAGACTACAACAAGTGAGTGGGTCAATGGCATTCTAGACATTATTGTGACTAAGTCTTGATATCTAGACCATAAGTCAATATTGTGTTCAAAACATTGCAACTATATAAAATTGTACTCTCCAGATATAATTTTTAATAATAATAGGTTTTATTAAGTACCTACTTGGAAAAACTATTACTCACAACATTAAATATACTTAATTTAAAAAAATTATATAACAGAGTATTAAAGCAATTAATTAGTCCTTATTTTTGCTGTTCCGTTAAAATAAACAAAAACTGACCTACCTACATAAGAAAACTTTTCTAAACCGCATAGTGCATAGAATCCTAGGATTAAACAAATAAATGTGTTGTTGTGATGGTAAATAATCCATATAGCTTATTTACTGTTTTATTATCTTTGATGGTATTTGATATTTGCTGTATATGTATGACCGCCAGTTAAACTCAAGCAGCAGAGCTTGTGGGTTTGATTCCCATCAAGGACAGAAGACAATTTTGTCTGGATGTTAATATTTGTGAATTTGACCTTGTTTCAATCCCATTATATAGGAGAAAATCCTAGTTTGTGAATAGATAAGTGTGTGTTAATCTGCAAAATAAGTCGAAAAATGTGTGCTTATTCCTACTAGGCACTTTTTTAATATATTTATAAAAACATAGTTGTTTAAGCTATCTGTCTATAAAACCATATCTGTTTTATATAAAATCTGAAACAATTATATATGAACAACAGACTAAAGAGAGTATTCGTCTGTAAATCCCCTAGGAATGGAGCAATGTTTCAACAGTTATCAACAGTTGTATTACTATAAGCATCATAAAGTCTCTTCACTTACTTTTTAGGCCTATAATTAAATGAACTAAAATAACATAAGTAATTAAAGTTTAATAATTACCATTGTATGAAAAAGAACCTTTTCAGCGACCAGCAGACCTACTCTGTAAGTTCTGCTAATATCCCTTGAACTAACATGCCATTTTACACTTTTTAAAGGTATTTGGACATATTTTGATAAGCGTTTGAGAGACTATAATATGGCTTTTTAGTTCCACCAATATTATACAAAACAGAGTAGGCACTTAAACATTTTTCTAGAAGATTTATTCCCTCAAATTGATGATGACAACTTCGTAAACGTCTACTTCTATTTATAGTTTTGTTTAGCAAAGTATTCTCCACAAAATACCTATGAGATAAGTTTTTTTACTTTTACAGAGTTGCAGTTATAACAAAGCAACAATATAATATAACAACGAAAAAATTTCACGCCAATCAGAGATTTTTTTCCATAGCGTCCCCTTTTGTACACTCCAACCACGGATCCAATTCTAGATATTTTAAATGACTTTGATTATATGAAGTTTTAAAATTAATTGAAATTGGAATGTCACAGCTACTTATATCTTAAAATATTTTTATACAATAAAATAGGTAAACATCATTAAAATATATGTGGCTACAACCTTGTAATGTTTGCTTAGTTAAATTTTCTAGAAGTATATAGTACCCAAGTGCCTACCTCAATAAAATCTGAAATGCAAGAATAGATGACAAGGAAACAGAAGTTTATCAAGTATCATAAAAAGTAAGTAAATCTGTTAACTAGAAATACAAATTGTATAATGTTAAAAAAACTATTAGTAGAAGCCATGTGGAAGCTCTTTATGTCATAAAATATAACCAAACTGCATTAAACTACAATGAACAACAATTAACTGCTATACAATTCGGCTGTGTTACTTTCATACGATCACCTGTTGAAAACAAGGAAGAGTTGACTTAAAACTTAAATAGATTGCTTATAGAAACACTCACCTGTGTATATAATGTGTCGAATCAACGATGGAATACCTAATTTATGGGTACTGAATTAAAAAAAACTTCAATTTAGCTCATGGAGAGCTGCAAAACGACAAGCAACGTTAAGTACCAAGAAATAATTGACTGGTTGTACTGTATTTGAAATTAATTGAAGTTAACTGTGCGACAGAGACGGAAATATAGTGAGTGAAATAGATATAATATACTGCGGCGGAGTAATCTTGATAGTTTGGTAAATAAAATCCTCAGCAGTAGTAAATAGATTTATACAAAGATCAAGGGTGATTAATTCCCAGCCAGCTATAGCCAGTAACTTCAAATTATTGTAGGTAGTTTGTATTTGGTCGTCAACGGCAATGAACAAATGTCCATAAAAATAGTAATTTGAGTATTTTTTTATTTTCACTTCATAATTTAAAAAGAATCATTTAATCAGACTTCATAGATCCAGAATTGTTAGTCCTATATTTCATTCCAGATTAATAGTCCTATGAAAACAAACGCATTTGCGTCTCGAAAACAAAATACACAATAGATGGTGTTCCTAAGTGGACCGCAAAGTTTACTTGGTAATACAAACCTATTTTTGCTGCTGGTGACCCTTTCATGTATATGTTACCGAGACGTAAATAGCGTTGGTTTTCATAGGACTATTAATCTGGAATGAAATATATAATCATATTTACTTGACTAAGTGCTAGTAATATTAAAATATTATAAAATAAATCGGTATTACAAAATAGTATAAGTACAATAAAATTAATTAATTCATTTTCGCTTTATAATATGTTATATTGATATAGAGCCAAATATGTTTAAAAAAAAAAGTTCTCTTTTTTCCACCCACAGAAACAACATAAAATGTAGACAAAGTGTATCTACATTGTACATTATGTGCGTGTTGGAATGTTTGTACTTCTGAAATAAGTATGTCGCAAATAAAATTTCTTCTGAAACTTCATATTTTGCCCATCACTGCCGGGAAATGTTATATATATATTTTAAATATCAGCTCAATCGGTCCATTAGTTTTTGTTATGCGCATACAGATAGAGGGAACACAAAAAATTACAAAACACATACTTATATTACCAGTATCAAGACGACGCTGTCACACTATAAAAGCAACTTGTTATCAGTCGGCCGAGTGCGTCGTATACTAGCACGTGGTGGGTCTTCTCAGACACGATGCTTTAAGTGAGAACTTATAAGAGGCTGTTGCTGAGCTGCGGACCTGTCGGGCGATTTCCCTGCTCCTGGAAACCCGCCTCATCTTCGCTTCCCGCACTTCACTCAAGACATTCAAACGATAAAATGTCTCACCCAAAAGAAGGTAAACTTTTTGTTCAACTTGTAACTATTATTCGACTAAATGTCAGAGTAAGAATATTCTGTTTCAACTACTAAATTTTATGCGATATTTGCTTTGGTCGGGTTATAGCCGGCTTTATTTTTTTATGCGCAAAAGGAATTCATTCATACTGTCTCGGCCTTGGTTATTTATTAGTTGTCTGCAACGATCTCTAGTTGTCTGTTTCATAATTTGCCGTCCGGCTCAATAGTCAATTAAGACATTTTTAAAATTATACTTATTGAATTGACTGTAAGTAATTAAATTATGGATTTTAATGTAGAATACACATGATGCTCGATTAGTAGGCGGATAGGTTAAGTACATATCCGCCTACAAACACGTGCTTTTTAGAGATGAGACTAAACGGGGCCTTAGACCCCTCTCAAAAGTATGTGACTGGGGATAAGTGCTTGAGGGATCCATACACGTGGCATTTAAAGGTAAGTAGCATCTAATAACAAGTTAATGTTGGTAAAATTTTGGGTAGTCGCACAATCTAAAATATACCTTAAATTATTACATCAAGGTCCATTTTAAATTGAGTTGACAGATGGTATAATAGGTTAAGACTCGTGTTAAAATAGTAAAAAACACAATTTTTTTATGGTTTTTATTCGCTTATTTGCGAAAGGATAGGTATCTGGTTAGGCACGTAGGTCTTGGACACGCACGGCTCAAGGACCATTAGATCTTTAAAGTTCATCAAGTAGTTAGATAAGTTAAAATGTTCTTAATCAAATTCCCTGTCTTTTCACATTACTGTAGAGATTACTAACTTGCCCTCACTGTACAGTCGGTGGCTTGAAACTCGGCAGCCTCATCATCGAGGGCAAAACGAAGCAGGTGTTCGACCTGCCGGAACTTCCGGGCCACTGCTTGCTGCTCAACAAGGACCGCATCACCGCTGGCGATGGCGTCAAGGCCCACGACCTGGAGGGAAAAGCGGCGATATCCAACCAGACCAACGCAAAGGTCTTCGAGATATTGAAGGGAACTGGTAAGCTTTAAAATAGCTTGGCTATGGACTAATGCGTTTGATAACACAAAAGTCGCAACACTTTACAATAGCAAGAACCTAAATTATTGCTTAAATCTAGACAGGAGGATATAATTATGAGCGTAACTAGATATAGATGGCCTAACAACACAGATATCCAAATTTTAATACAGACAAAGTCAAGGCCCCAGTTAAAGAGTCAAGTCGAGTCGTGTGGTAGAGTCGTATTTTGCAATTAAATAAACGATGTCTTTTCGGTTTCCATGAATTTGGCACCTGTAGAAAATCCTTAAAATATATTTTTAAACTATTTATTATTTGTAATCATACGAGTGCAGTGGGTTTCATGTCCAGGTATAACACTGATTAAAAGTTGGCTACATTGCAAAGATTTTGTATAATCCAAGCTTGCCCACTGTACAATCATAATGGATCGTCATCAGCCAAAATACGTCCGCTGCTGAAGATAAGCCACCATGATGTCTGAACAAATTGAATTTCTGTGCCAAATTTAAACTACATAACTATGCCAATTTGCCCATCTAAAATGATCTATTTTGTTGATCCCCTCTATGACCTGGGTGTGACGTGCAGACAGAACAACATATTATTGCGATAGTAGGTATTATAATAATTATGAAATATCTTGTTTGTAAGGTCACGTAGAGTTGCACAATATACACAAATATGTTGTTAAGATATACTGTTTTATCTTAATTCGTATGACGACAGCTAACTTCTGTCTAATAAACAGCCTAATCAACCAGATATTACGTAACCCCCCACTAATTAAGATTGTCCCTTTAGCAAAAGAACTACCTACCTCCTAAAAATATAGGTACCTACTTAATTAACCATTTAAAATTATTATGTTTATGTCATAGTTCATCTACGACTGTTCACCTCACAGAAATAATATCAAGATATTTCTGTGGTTCAACTGCTATGTGCCGTGTTGTTCCCGGTTTAGAATATGGCCACATCAATCTTCCCGTAGGTGTCGTCAAGGCGACTAGGGGATTGCACCAGAGACGGGCAGCAGTGTTCCCCCTTGTATATTAAGATCATTACTGCGATCACTTGCCAAGCTTTGTGATTATGGCAAATCACCCAATGGATAGCCGACCAAATATGGCATTCTATGCAAGCTGCTATGACTGTAGCCACAATACCTTCCACATGTTTTATTTTCATCAGCCTATCAACATCAACTTATAGCCTTATCCTCTAAACATGTTTTTTTGTCCACTACTATCAATACTTGTCTGCAAGAATCTACTAGAAAAAAAAACTGTTTCAGGCCTCAAAACTGCATATGTCAAAATAGCATCACCTACAGCGTTTATATCCAAGAAATGTGAGATGATCCCCAT
The DNA here is from genome assembly GCA_947086405.1 of Esperia sulphurella. Taxonomy (NCBI): domain Eukaryota; kingdom Metazoa; phylum Arthropoda; class Insecta; order Lepidoptera; family Oecophoridae; genus Esperia; species Esperia sulphurella. Next base: position 16,550,415 of record OX352260.1, read on the forward strand.
AGAGTGGGTGACCCGCCGCCTGGCCACCGGCTCTTTCCTCAAGAGGAACCCTGGAGTGCCGGAAGGGTTCCGCTTCACGCCGCCCAAACAGGAGACCTTCTTCAAAGACGATGCCAACCATGACCCTCAGTGGTCTGAGGAGCAGATCGTGTCTGCCAAGTTTAACATCAACGGACTTTTAATTGGTACGTTTGAAAATCAAACAGGATAAAGATCAAAGATAGATTTGCTTTCAATAACGGACCCAAATGACAAGAGAGAGACAAAAGACTGGACAGAAACAGGAGGGGAGTTATAAGTTTGATGCATCTGTTTGAATATTTGAGCTATTATTATTTATTATTCGAGTTGGGGCTAGTTAGAAACTGCACAATGCTTTTAGCACTGAGTTGGTTTACTTCGTCAGGGTGAAGCAAGTAGTTACCTAGATATGTATTTCTTTTACGCATCAGCTATCATGCATGAGCTATCATTTCACAACAAGTCACACTCAGAGACATTTTTTAAACTTATTCCTCCAGTCAGGACATCTGTTGGTTAAATGCCTTTCATAATCCCCCCTCCCCCCCCCCCCCCCCCCACCCACCCACCAAAAAATAATGAGGTTCGAAGGACCACTTTTTTACTTATTACTATCGTTATTTGTATGGAATTATGTTTGCTACCGATACCAAATTCGAAAGATGGTAATTTGGTCCGGATTATAATTAAACCAATGTTGACTGTTACGATAAGGTCAAGACGAAGTGGACTACATGAGGAAAGCTACCATCCTGGTGTTCGAGATTCTGGAGAAGGCGTGGGCTCTCCGTGACTGCGCGCTCATCGACATGAAGATCGAATTCGGAGTTGATACAGATGGTAAGTACCTACTAAACATGCCAATCTAAAATCAATGAAATATTTTCAATATGAAAAAAACACATCAAATGTACAAATATAAAACTTACGTTTCTCTCCCTGTCTGCATACTTCCAAAACGCCTGATCCTAATTTAATCTGATATGATATACACTTCACCACTATTCAGTGATGTTTCGTCAATACGATATAGTGTTTCGTTTACAATACAGTCATTTGGCAATACAATATAAGATGAATTTATTAGTCTAGGATATATCCATTCTTCGATCACGTCGTTGAGCCTCAATTTTGTCTCCTCACAGGTAACATTCTCCTGGCTGACGTCATCGACTCAGACTCATGGAGGCTGTGGCCGTCGGGGGACAAACGGCTCATGGTTGATAAGCAGGTAACCATTGACCGAGAGTTCTTTTACATCATTTACTTAATACTTATCAAGGAGGTTAAAAGTCAGACATTGATAAGTGACATTGGTCGAAATTGCATTGGGGATATTGAACTTCATTAGTTTTTGAGATATTAAATATTTCCAGACTTCAATTAGCAATGGCGTTAATTAAAATTTAACAGATACAATGTAGTACACTAAATTAGAGGGGTCATACCACGAATATTGGTTTTACAGACTTTAAAAATGTTTATACAACTTGTACAGGTATACAGAAACCTGACGACAGTGACAGCAGCGGACCTGGACACGGTGAAGAGAAACTTCGCGTGGGTGAAGGACCAACTGGACCACCTGAAGCCCACGGTCCATCACAAGGTCGTGGTGTTCATGGGCTCGCCGGCCGACCAGGAGCATTGCCAGAAGATCGCTAAAAGTAGGAATACATCCAGCAAAAATCAATTAAAAATAAGAAATAGTTTCCTTATCATATGGTATCTGCCTATGCACTTATTTAAAGAGATTTACCGTTGACAATAATCTAGTTTAATAAGATTAGGGAAACAAATCGTCAGCTGCAATAAAAAAATTGATTTCGCAAACAAGTCGAATTAGACCTTATGGATAGACATCCCAAGTAACACAGGAAGCATTTTAACAAATGAATTGTAAACTTATATAGAACTTAAGGTCCGTATAAAGTCTTATAAAAGTTCACCGAGCATCTTGACGATTTATATTGACATTTTAAAAACATTATGATGCTTTGAACTGTAGAACGGTTGGATAATCGCATATCAAAATACTTTTGTAAAACCATTAGTTTTAGTGCAGCAAACCACAATGCAGCTGTACAGCTTTCAGCTGTTTTTAGTGCATTTGGATTTACAATAGCATTTTTAAGTAGTAAGATAATGCCTAATGCTGCTTAATAGCATAAACTTGTGCCATTATAATGCACAGTAAATCTGTTATATAGCTTTGAGCTGTTTTTATTGCCCTTTGTTGTGTAATAGCACTTTTAAGTGGTAAATAAAAGCCTAGTACTGTTGAACGTCATATACGTGAATCAATGTAATGCTTGCATTTTTAAAGGTCAACTGAGTTCTGATGTACAGCTAACAGCTCTTTAATCAAATACTCGTGAGTTATTGTAATGCGTAAACCATTTTTTCCCACGAAGTAGGTACGACAGCTGATTTTGTTTCCCTTCTCTCTCGCGTCTGTACTATTTTGAAGTAAGATAGATAAAAGTAAGAAGAAGTATAGAATCACAATAATAGGCCCCGTTAATTAAGTGATATTAAGTACTCGAATGAAACTATCTACTTTCTTTTTTGTTGTTGTTGACAGTACTATAATCATTTAAGCCACGCCAGAAAACTTTTTTATCCACACTTGGCAAACTTATAAGTGGTACAAAAATTCTGAAATGGGTTTTATTGTTATGATCAAGGATCCCTAAAATTGCGTATACCGGTATACCGGTGAACCCATATATATCTACTTTATAGATAATAACACTACAGTGGTTCATCAAAAGTCTTTTCTCTAGCTTCTGGCTTAATAATTGTTCACGTATGAATATTTATGCTGCTGGCGGCATAATTTAGGTTTTTTAAAGGCTCGCCGGGCTGCTATAGGCCGACACCATTTTGTCAATATTTTATAACCAAAAAATATGATCATTCGGACCTATTTACAAAAGCCAGACCTATATATACCTTAATTTAATACTGCCCCAACAATACTGTTATGTTAATTATGCGAAATTCGTTCTATACTAGGAATACACGATTGTTTTAATTATTTCACACATATCTTTATATAACATTTTATATCAAAACCACAAAATATTGAAGGCGCGTGAAAATTTTCAATGAAACTTATATAGACATTAACAGTAAACTACATAGCGCAGTAATATTTGAAGACATTAAATAACAAAAGAGTCAAAAACTTAGCTAGTAATAAAACTTGTTTTGATGCGAACAATATGGTGGCAACGTGTCACTCACTTAGTTTTGATTGTTTTCGTCCATAATATATTGCGAGACAAAGTAGTTAATTGAATTCTAACATTTGTACCGTGGTTTTAGAGATGTTTTTTTAATGATGCAGGATTTATTTCAGGTCTAACTGTGAACACTTAAAAAGCTCCAATCATTCTTTTACTACATTCTAATGCTTTTGTAATGCAATTAATATCTTCTTTATCAATAATATTGCTAGTATAATGTTTCTCTAATGCGACTGGGAACTTCAATGACCGTAATAATGCTTCTTTAATACGATTGACACCTTTTTTGACCACAATAATGCTAATATAATGCGCCTGTAATGCAATTAAACAACGAATGTGAACCTATTTAGGATCTAAAGCCGTTTAATTTGTGCCCAATTAAGCATTACAGTAACCGTATAAACGTTTGTAATGCAACTGTAGTACTCACTCAAAATGCGAAAACGACACAGAAATGCTGTGATGCGGCCGTTATACTGCTTTGGTGTGTTACTTGGGATTGCGCAGGTACTTTAGAGAAATGTTTAAGCTACTATTGCTTTCCAATGATGAATTTGTATACGTTATGATTGCGATGAAAAAACCAAACCAAACTGACAATCGATACGATACGAAGAAATAAATTACTAAATTTAGCGACAAAGAAATGGAAACAAAACTTTAATCCACAGCCGGCCGCGATCTCGGCCTCGATGTAGACCTTCGCATCACGTCCGCACACAAGGCCACAGAGGAAACGCTGCGCATCATGCAGCAGTACGAAGACACGCACGGCGCTCTCGTGTTCATCGCAGTCGCCGGCCGCTCCAACGGGCTGGGGCCAGTGCTGTCCGGGAACACATCCTACCCTGTCATCAACTGCCCACCGCCCTCCGATAAACTCGTGCAGGTAACTGGTTATAGGTACTAGTGTCTCTTCTATGAAGAGGACTATACTCGGAGTTACCTTGAAGGATATGATCAACTAGGGAATGCACCGAAGAACCAAGGTCACCGACATAGCGTAAAGGATTATTAAACTAAAGTAGTAGGCGAAATCTGTGGCAGACGAGTACTGGAGTGGAGACCCGATTGGCATTGTGGAAGGCCTACGTCCAGCAGTGGACGGTGATAGGCTGATGTTCATTACCTCCAGTAACCTATTCCTGCTGACCCTTTTAGATTCGCTTCAGGTTATCGTTTGAAGCAAGTGTTTATAAGGTTCAATTAATACAATTTCCAGGACATCTGGTCATCCCTCTCCGTGCCCTCTGGCCTGGGCTGCGCGACCGTAATCTACCCTGACAGCGCTGCGCTCATGGCGGCACAGATCATCGGCCTGCAAGACTACACCGTCTGGGCGCGCCTTAGAGTCAAGCAACTCGAAATGGCAAAATCGCTGAGACTGGCAGATCAGAAACTGAAGAACCTCAAAGTTTAGAATAAAGACTCATGATTATTGTTAAAAAGAATAGTTTATTTTTTATTTTTTTACAACTATTAAAGTATTACAAAAAGTACGGTCCACGGAGATCGAGTTATCGCATTTTGAATACCTATATAAATGTTATTTTAAATATGTAAGCCTAAATATAAGTGATGTAATTTCTATAAGTGCCAACGCATCGTTTTAGCCACACATTCCGTGAAATAAATTGTTTTTTTATAATTTATTTTATTTATTAATTAATTTAAATATCATTTATTCAATCCTCTTGTGTTATTTTCTAAGTGTAATAATATTTATATCGTCGTTATTACTTATATTGCACCAAAATTAACAACAACAATTGTTATGTTGTAACATACTTAAACAAATAGGAATAAAATTGTGTACAAAGGCTGACTTATCAATCACTAAAGGATCTCTTTCAGTCAGTAAAGTAGTAATTTCAAGCGAAACAAGTTGTGAGTTTTAACAAAATCTCATTTACGTAGATTTGCTATCAAAAAAAGGGCTCTATCGTAATCATGTCAAATTATTGTTTTAGAGATACAATTAGGGAGTTATTTTTAATTCCTTTAAAAACTTTTTACTTTCGACTTTTCGCACTAACAACGCTATCTATAGGCCTTAATCTCGAATAATAGTCGTCAACACAAACACGTTGTCCTAAGAGAAGGGCTTAAAGCCCCCCTCCGTTCATCATCAGGTTATTTTTGTCTCCACTGCAGGAGCACAACCCTCCCTCATCTGCCGGAGACAGGCGGAGGATTTGGCCTACACTCCCCGCGCTGGCCAGACGGGTTGGGGAGGCCTGATTGATGTTTTATTGTATAGTCGCCTTGTACGACATCCACGGGAGTTGGAGTGGTCCTATTCTACTCTACCGGAAACCACACGGCATTTAAACTCCGTTTACTATAATCCCCAAAGAGAATTTATATATAGACGTTCCCTATGCTAATCCAGGTCATCAATGGCCAAGGTTATTACTGGTCATGCGTGGTATCGATGTGCATGATAGATTATGATATACAGGATGGAATTTTGTAATGCCACCTGAAGGGAAAGTACTAGTTAAATAACCGATAAAGCCCATAACATCAGAATCACTACTGCCCAAAGAGGATTACTGCCTACATTAATAACCATTTTAATACCTGTATTGGTGCAAACGACACAATCAGATTGCCTGCAAGATATCACCAGTATTTATATCCTCTTTGATCACCAGATCTCACTCCTTTAAATTTTTTTGTGGGGATATGTAAAAAAATAGGTCCAAGGTAAAAAATCTAATTTACATTAAATCTTATGGGAATATAAACGAGCTGAGAGTTGAAGTCAGAATACGATTTATAATATTCACCACAACACGTTATTAAATGTTATTAGAAATGAATTCGTTAAAAGAATAAATTTGTGTATCCTAGAAAATGGAGCCCATTTCGAGCAACTAATTAGTTAGTTTACCATTTTTTGCAAATAATTAAAATAATTTAAGATTTCATGGTTTTCCTCTCATTTGATTTATCAAGTTTGTTAGAGATTTCATCCTTATAATTGACCCTAACGATCGATGCAATAAAAGTACAGGTGTAATTTTTACAGATTTTAGTCGGTTCGATTCCCGGGTGTGGCAAGCGAATTTTCAAAAATATTTGAATGCAGTTTTCTTTCTTTTCAAAAATAAAGGAAGGTTTTTTTGAGTAAAATTTCTATCTACAGTATTAAGAGTATTTTCCCTTCAGGTGGCATTACAAAATTCAACCCAAAGAGGATGTAAGTTTTGTAGCGACGATGGACGACGAGATGTTATATGAGCCCGACACTGGTATATATTATCTTTGGCTCGACATAGCTTACAAGTGATTATGGTGATTAACAAAGATGAAGTTGGTAATGCTAAATCCATGGTGATTAATATTTAGAATCTCACTCAACATATGTTGTAACACACGTGTGTAAATTCGTTAAAAACTGTGTACCTGCCTGGGTGAACTTAATGCCTATGTGAGCACAGCGACCAAGAAGAAGTTTCTTGTGGTTTCTTCTGAGGTCTGTTGTAAGGTATGGATCCTAAAGATCAAAGTTCCAATTATTTCTGAGTGTGTATCCGAATACTGTATGATATTTTCACCTTGCAAAATTTTATTAGAAATGTCATGCAAGTCAATGTCATCTTTTTTGCAACGAAGTCGTGTTGTTGCGCAGTGTGGAGTTTTAGGTGTAAAAACATCTTCTAGATTTATATTTACGCACAGAATGGCAGACAAACCCGCAGATCACGTCATGGCAAATGGTTTCGAGAGTAAAACCCCGTTCCTGATCGGTGTGGCGGGCGGTACAGCTAGTGGCAAGGTAACCTTATATTTTGTCGCGATTTTATTGATTTTCTCGTCTGGAATAATGATTATGTAACTAAACTTGGACTAGCATGTATACATTTGGGTTTAGGTAAGAACCAAAGCTATATTATCGCTATTCCACCTAGTTTTTTTCACGAAATTATTGTAATATAACCTCAACATGATACTCGGTAAAGAATGCCGACGAAACCAACACATCCGTTATGAGAACAATGTTGATTATAAATGTGTATAGAGTAACTTGAGAATGTGTATTATACTTCCTTGGGGTATAATTCAACAACTTTGAATTTTCATATTATTGTTTACCTTAGCGCGTAGTTTGCGCTGAGCAGGTAAATAAAACAGCAGGTACTGCAGGTTTACTCCGTAAGCAATTCAGGTACTATCCGTCGAACTGAAAATCCATTTAGTACTCTCTAACGGTTATTTGAATTATACTGATATGTGTTTTGTTTGTAACCAGGTGAGTTAGAGGATAAACGCTTATCCAGATATGTTACATGAACCAAGAAAGTACAAAATGGGTACAAAGTTCGATAGATATTATCCGAAATACTTACGGGCCTGCTGGTGCCCATATCTAATTAAAATGAAATGGTAATCTCAAACCCGGGGCCATGTCTGTTATTGGTTTGTTGTTTTTGGATGATCTAGTCCATACCAGAATGACTCCATCAATAAGTTTCAATATTCCATCGCAACACTATTGAGTATTATTATATTTCTTTGGCATACATTGGGGAAAGCCTATGTCCAGCAGTGGATGTCTAAGCGTTGATATGATGATGGTTTCTTTGGCTAATGTCAAACTTTATTCCTTGAACTAACTTTCAAATACTACATACTCATATATGATTTAAAGTATCACTTTTTGAACAAACAATGAGATGATAGTAGCACAGGCTCTGCTTAGTTTGGGACTGGATAATTGGTGTGAATGTCTGAGATATTTATTTTATATTTTTATAGTATGGATACAAAATATATTTAATAATAACTATAAACTGGCCTGTTTTATTATGATTAAAGAAGTATGAAATTGTTTAAAAATATTGGGTTAACTACAAGGCAATTCAATAACAATTAATATTAGGAAATAAAAAAACAAATTACTTTTTAACTAAATTAAAAAAATTGGACAGCCCAATGCACAGACACTGGGAAGCTGTCCACATTGTTGACTACATATCTCCAAAAGTGCCATTTTCTTCTAATTTTTATTTTTTATTAACACACTGTGGATCAAATTCTGAATTAAAGTAAATTAAAAAAAAAACATTTTGTAGGGTTGTTGCATGCTAAATCGTCTGGAATTAGAGTACTGACCTTAATCCTGCCTAATCATAATGATACAAATCTACTACAGATTAGTCTATTATGCATTCATCAAACTGCTGATTCCAGAAACTGGAATTTTGTACAAGGGTCGAAAATGGTTTCTCGCAAATGAAGTCGTACTAATCAAATGATTTTTGTTGTTAAACTATAGGTAAGATTAAGATATTAAATTTCTATGGCCTGTTCTATATATGTATATAATTTTAATTATAAATATGACATATACATACACTTAAATGTACATTTTTTCCTGTGCTATGGGAATTAATATAGGACAATTTACAAATGAATTATTTAAAACTCAAAAAATTTACTTTGTAATCATTTGAAATTAATAAATAATTAAAAATTCATTATAATGTCATTAACTCATCATCAAACTAAATTATCATCAAATCTAATTACATTTGTAAATCTATTCTAATTACTAATTTGCTAAGGTACATTTATCGTACATGTAAACGTGGATACTGATGGTGGGCTTGATCCACAAGTTCCAGGTCCCTCAGTGAGCTATGGAGAGGGCTATGCTCGGGGTTTCATTGAAGGATATGATTCGTAATCAAGAGATCCGACGAAGAACGAAGGTAACCGACATAGCCGAAAGGATTAGCAAGGTGAAGTGGCAGTGGGCGGGCCACATCTATCGCAGAACCGACGGCCGTTGGGGCAGACGAGTTCTGGAGTGGAGTCCGCGGCACGCGCAGGGTGGGACGCCCCGCCGCCACATGGACCGACGACCTGAAGAAGGTGGCCTGAAGCGGCTGGATGCGGAGGACGGAGGACCGGGTGTGGTGGCGTTCATTGGGGAAGGCCTATGTCCAACAGTGGACTTCTAAGGGCTGATATGATTAAGGTACATTTCAATTTACGCCTTTTCTTAAATCTTATGTATTCTCTCTAGTCAACAGTATGCCAGCGCATCATGGAGAAGCTGGGCCAGCAGCACAAGGAGCAGACAGAGCGCCGCGTGGTCTGCATCAGCCAGGACTCCTTCTACAGGACCCTGACACCCTCAGAGAGACTGCGGGCCGAGAGAGGGCAGTTCAACTTTGACCATCCAGATGCATTTGATGATAAGAAACTACTGGCAGTTTTGAAAGATATACTGGGTGGGAAGAAAGTTGAAGTTCCGGAGTATGACTATATCTCAAATGCTATTCAGTAAGTATCTTATTTTGGATTTGATCTTTTATACATAAGTATTAAATACTTATTGGAAAACTCAAAATCTACTTAACAAGACAGTACTCATATTATATTTATAATCAATTCTTCACTGCAGGATGATGAGCTTCTCCAGGTTGTGCTTGGGAGATCGCACAATGTGACCGAAGAAGCTTAGAGTCCTTTCATTGCAGATAGTGGAGCGCCATTTTGTTATATTGAGCTCTTTAAGAATGGAGTCATTTGCTCTCATGGCTGTCCATGGTATACCAAGTAGTCTTCTCCAGCACCACATGAAAGTGTATGTATATATTTTATACTCCCACCAGCCCACACCGCTCCCACACCATCTACCCAGCGGACGTGGTGCTTATCGAAGGCATCCTCGTGTTCTACTTCCCCGAGGTGCGCGAGCTGTTTCACATGAAGTTGTTCGTCGACACCGACTCCGACACAAGGCTAGCCCGCAGAGGTATGCTTTCTTGTTATTTGCCTTTTATCCCCATCACTGATCTCCTTGTTACTGGCCTCATGAGCTCATTTTGTGAATACTCAAGCCGAGCTTGTCCTTGGGTTCAGGGTAAGCCAGACACAAGACACTCATTCGCTTTGCTGCGAATGCATTGCACTCACACAGCAAGTATTTTATCGTTTTGCTGACCTCTCTACAGGATCTGGAAATGACGGTCTCTGATAGTCCCATCTTATGCAGGAGGAGCCTTACACCGAAGTGGCTGGTAAACGCCAGGACGGACGGTGCTCTTACCGAATTTTAGGATTTTGTTGTTACAACCTGTGTTTGTGTTGCCGATAAACTTCTTAGCGTGATTCTGTTGTGTAAATGTTGCTTCTCGGCATCTGCTAAAGTAAATGATACTCAAATGTACCAAGCGTCTCACTCGAGGGTACTCCCTTGAGTCGAGTCGATAAGTATAAGTATTTGGGCCACTGGGTTACGGAGGATTTGAGGGACAATGTGGATGTTGAAAGGGACCGTAGGTCGCTGGCTGTCCGATGCAACATGTTGGCTCGCAGGTTTGCATGTTGCACAAAACAAGTAAAGGTTACGCTTTTTAAAGCATATTGTCAATCCTTTTATACGTGCAGCCTGTGGGTCAACTATACGCAGAGGGCATACAGCGACCTGCGGGTTCAATACAACAACGCGTTCAGGGTGCTGATGGGGCTGCCGCGGTACTGGAGTGCCTCCGGTATGTTCGCGCTGGCACGGATTGATGGTTTCGATGCCATCATGCGTAAACGGTGCGCCTCTATGATCGCTCGGGTGCGCGCCAGCCCCAATAGGATCCTGAACGTGCTGGCTGACCGGTGGGACTCTCCGATGCTGGGGCGGTGGATACGACTGCATGCAGTCAAGTACCCTCGCTGCTCAGTATCGGACAGCCAAATTATATTATATTTTTAAGTATTTTTAATATTGTGTAATATACTAACATTAATGAATAAGATATTTGTTACTAACACATATGGATTATGTCTGAAATAAAATTTATTCTATTCTATTCTAAATCAGTTTTGATGGTATCTATAGAGAGTCCCACAAATGGCTTAATCTAGCTAAATTATACACTGTGGTATAATGTGGTATCCAATATACAGTTGAATTGCTTTTTTCAGTCCCCCGTGACATAATGGAGCGAGGCAGGGATCTTGAGCAAGTTCTCAACCAGTACATGAACTTTGTAAAGCCAGCGTTTGAAGAATTCTGCTTACCGGTGAGTTTCGTTCTGTATTATCTTACAACAACAGACTCTATAGTTATCATGTGCTGTAGAACTTATTTGAAACAATATTTCTTAACTAGTCCAAGAAACTTTCGCTTGGGCTGACATTTTCCTGGTGGCATAAAACAGTGAAAACCCCATCTAAATCTCAGGGTTATGCGTGATGTCCGTTCCTTGAATCAAAAATAATAAATAAACCTTACATTTATATATATCAAAATCAAAATATTTATTTTCAAAATTGGAATACATAATTCTCTTTTTGACGTCAAATTCTGCCTAAAACTACTCCACTTCCACCTGTATAACCGAGGGGAAGAAGTGGCAACAAACCCAACGGCACAGGGCCCTACCTTTGATTTATCTTATTCATTACAATCATTAAGTCTACCTATGCTGAGCCATCAAGCACTCCATGGACTTTTATCATTTAAGTAGTCATCTAACTTATAGTAGGCTTTCTTGCACAGATTAACTTTTATAGAAGATTTGAATTTTTGTTCAGACAAGTTAATAATTTCATTCGGAACCTTATTGTAGTAACGCACGCACAGCCCCACAAAAGAATTATTGATCTTAGACAATCTAGAATGATGTATTTGAATTTTATTATTATTTCTAAGATTTAAATTATGCCTCTCATTATTTAAGCTGAGTAAAGAAAGGTTCTGTCTAACGAACATAATGTTAGCGAATATGTATTGACATGGCACCGTCATTATATTTATTTCCTTAAATAATTCTCTTAGAGAATCACGACTACGAAGCCCATAAATAGATCTTATAAATTGTCTAATCCCAAACTAGGATTTTCTCCCTTGCGATGGGAATTAAACAAGGATAGAACCATTCACAAATTTAATATCCATACTAGGTACCACATGTACAAATTGTATATACATTTTTGCTTGTCCCCGGTGGGAATCTAACCCACGACTTCTGGCGCTCGAGTCCAATGACAAAGCCACTAGGCCAACGAGGCGAGAAAGAAAGTTCCAAGAATGTCGTAGGCTGCGTAGGTGCTGTTATATTAGCTTGCGTCAGAAAGGTCTTGCACTTTCTTTTGTGTTTGTGTGTTATCATACCTTCACGCAGCAATACATTATTTTTATTGCACCAAATAGAATAGGATTAGCAGCGACGTACGTTTGTTATAAATAAATATTTATTACGTATACACTTGTCTAATCCCAATCTAGAATTTTCATCTGTGCTGTGGGAATTAGACAAGAACCAGACAATTCACAAATACATCCAGACCGGGACTAAATTTTACATAGTTATACATCCCTAGTGGGAATCGAACCCACGGCCTCTGGCGCTCGATTCTGACGCTGCCACTAGACCAACGAGACAACTTAACATCACAAATTATTATGTATTTCCCGTAGGAATGGGTTGCTTTTTCGGGATAAAATCTATCCTATGTCTATTCCAGGACCTAACCTATATGTGTGTTAAGTTTCATCACGATCCGCCCAGTGGTTGAAGTAACAATCATCCAAATATCCAAACTTTGGCATTTATAATATTAGTAGGATAATAAATCTATTATCGTAGATTTTTAGCGTTAGAATTTCTTTAAATTTCAGACGAAGAAGTTTGCTGACGTCATTATTCCCAGAGGCGCCGATAATCTAGGTAAGTTGTTTTCGTGCTTGTTAATATTTCACGCCTTCGCGTGTACGTGATTTTTAAACCGGATTCTTTGAGCAAATTCAGTTTAACTTCGAACGGAATCTGTTGAAGAGTTCGAAAGCAGCAGTCGCGAAAGCTCAGTACAGTTCGCGCGTTTCATTACGGCATCAAATCTTCGAAAAATACTCGCGTATTTTAATTTGAAGATAGTGATAAATGTCTACTATGTTCAGGGTAAGTATACAAGGTCATAGCCACTGCAACAAGGTCCCAAACACATTCATAAAATAGTCTGACCCCTTGCACATGTCCTGAATAACCTTACTGAATTAAGAATCTTTATTGGAATACATTGCTTACCTACTGAGAAATTATGGCTGAACAGCAATGATTATTTGCGGGCCATGTTAGGGTTAATGTTGAAAATAGCGGTCACAGTTGATTCCCCTGGTGATTTTTATTTTAATAGATAGATAGTAACTTTTTTTAAATAAGTTTAAACTTAATAAGTAGTCTATTTACAATAGTAACTTATTATAAATAAGTTACTACATTTAACAGATCTTTTAAAATAAAATACGCCAGGGGAATCAACTGAGACGCCTATTTCCAAGATTAACCCTTTATTGCCTTGCGGGTAGTACCCGTGGCGGGTGAACATCAATCACGCACGAATGAGAAACACTATCGATTAAATAGTGTTATTATTTCTCTCGCGATATATGTCTCACTCGCTACGGGTACTACCCGCCTGACACAAAAGACACCATAGCTTCTCAATAACATAGTAATGTACTGCAGTTAAAGATTTTTAAACTCAGACTGGCATTTAGCTCGCCTACACAGGTCGATATCCCAACGTAGACTATAGCTTTCTCGCACATGCTATCTCGTTTTCTATCCAAGGCGCCGTTTTTTGTGTCTGGCGGGTAGTACCCGTTGCGGTGCGGTGAGTGACACAAAACATACAGATTGTAACCAAATAGCTGTAGTGACTTGTTACGGAGACATTCAGTATTAAACACTAAAATTTTTGGTTCTACGACATAATTAAATTCGCAAAAAAAAATTCATCCACTTAATTCTGGAGTACGGAGAATAAATTGGTTTTGGATTTTCCAAAGTCATAGAACCAAAGTTCTCATTTGAAGGAATGCGATATTGAATGCCCCTACAACAGGTCATGTAGTGTTGTGTTACAACCTGAATATATTGCAATTGATTAACGCTATCGCGTAGATAGTATTACTCACTCGCTCGCAATGTGTTCTCACTCGCCTACCCGTGACGGACGCTACGCGTGTGATTCAAATAACGGTCTTAGGCGCTGCGCAGACGACGGACAATTTGTCCGCGGACATTTTTACCGCGGTGATGGAATGTATGGAAATCTATCTTTTTGTCCGGCGGACTATTTGTCCTTCGTGTGCGTTACTGCATAGATTTCCATACGTTCCATCACCGCGGACAAAATGTCTGCTGACAAATTGTCCGTCGTCTGCGCAGCGCCTTATACAGATAGCATGTGCGACAAAGACGTATGTAGTTTACGTAGAGATGACGATTCGTACTAGTTGGGCAGGACGTAAGCTCTGGTCCTTTAAAATTGTAACTTCTTGCAGCGGCTATGCTCTTAAGTAGCTGCTAAGGAATTCATTTTTTACCCAACGTTCCGTTTCTCCGTTGTTGCAGTGGCTATTGATCTTATCGTTCACCACATTTGGGATATAATGTACAAGAAGCGACCGTCGCCGGCTTCGGACAAGGTTCTAACTAATGGTGCTTGTAACGGAACGCATCATGAGGATGAGCCGACCAATGGGAGGAGGATGTCGGGCAGTTCGGAGGATACGCTCAGTCGATAGTGTACGGGTTAATGGTGATCTGTGACTTCCGTACGTAGCAAATGTGTTATACAGACATCGGAATTGTTGGGGCACGAATTAATATCACATAGGCATTGAACGACTTTTGAAAGTATCGATGAGAAGAGCTATGGTAACCTAGTTGATTGTGCACTCGCCTCACGTTCATGAGCTCAAAGTCATTTATCGCACATGAGTTCACTTTGCACATTTATACACGTATTTTTTTTGAGACTACCGCTTCCTAGGTTTTAGCGTGTGGTTTCGAACCCCGCCCGTACCAAGCATGTTCTCTTATTTTCAGTACGGCTTATTTATAATACCATATGTTTTTCGGCTAATAAAAACATTGTAAGGAAACCTGCACCATGCCAATGAAGAAAGTCTAAGGCGTATGTGAAGTCCACCAAATCGGCTTGGGGCACTGCCGTCTGTCAGTTGAACTATCTTTTAGACGACCTCCGTGGCGGAACGGGAAGCTCTCGGACTGCCACGCTGGAGGTTGCGATCCCGCTAGGGGCAAATGTTCGTATGATGAATATAAGTGTTTGTACCCAAGCCTTGGATGTTTATATAATTATTTAAGCATGTCTATCCGTTATCTACCTAGTTTGGGATAACGGCTCGCTCGCTTGGGATAACGGCTCGCTAGCTCTGCCTAGTTTGGGACGGATATTTGGTGTGAATGTCTGACATATTTATTTATTTATAAAAAAAAATCTACTTAAACCGGGAAGTGAGGTTATGAAAGGGAGCAAATAAATTGATGCATATATCGTCAATACTTTCAAAAGTCGATAAATCATGTAATTCAATCCCTATATGACGTTCATTCGTGCCCTGAGAATTCAGATGTCTGCATTAAATCATTCTGAAACTGTACTGCCAGGACAGGGACTGCCCAATGTCCTGTAATTCGACATAATGTAAGCTGGATTCACAACGCAAATCACTCGTAACATTTTAACCCGCTATGCCATAAAAATGTTCCTCAGGCAAGCTTTTTCTTAGCGTGCTGTGATTGGCCGAAATTTCCAACATTGCAACGAAAACGTGCCCAATGTGGTGATTGTGAATTCAACTTTACAACTTGTACGGACGAGAAGTCACAGATTGCGAATCCAATTGATCGTGGGTATACTATTGTTCCAGTATCCGTTACCTCAGATTTTACATAATCTTTTATATTAATCATTATTGTCATGTGTATGTCCGTACGTGAAGTTGGACTGGCCATCGAGATATCGTCCTGAGAGTGAGAACCTCGTAAAGCACAAATTAACCAAAATCCGCTTAATTTTTCTTTGAAAAAACCTCTTGAAAGATAGTTGAATCTTACTAAAATCCTAATCATAGTACCAGTCATATCTTCGAATAAACGCGCTTTACACGTCTGTTTAACAACAAACGTTCAAATATTTATTCTGAAAATGTAGTGATAAAAAAATAGTAACGGACATAAAAACACTGTACCGTTTTTTCTGGAAAATTACGTGTCATGCATTTACGAGGTTTTCACTGTTATGGGCTTTCGAAAACAATCATAAAAAGTACCCAAGTTTCGCGAGAAATATTTTTTAATATTGTTTTTGAAGCTATACTGAAGCCAGTATGAATTTCACCTACATGTTCTTATTTTGATATTGCATTTTTATATCAACAAAAATGTCCAGTGATGCGCAAGACATGAAATTGCCCCAATTTAGTAGATATGTGGAAGTCAGATCGTAGAATTGGGCATATCATGATACGCCCGTCCAATTTATGAAATGGTGCGATTTTAGTTTGTCATTGTAAATTTAATATATTGAAAGTAATAAGTTCGTAAGTTTAGAACCAATTAAAGTTCCTAATTTATTTTTAATCGTTTATGGACATCATACATTAGTTATATGACCAAGCGTGGGCTGACAAATCGACAAAAGTTAAACATTGAACGATATGGCAGGTATTACTCGGTCATTTCATGAAATGGCCGGGCGCATCAATGTCCAATTTTACGATCGGACTACGACATATATACAGGGTGGAAACATCGAACGCCGACGAGATGCAATGTTTATTGGAGAGATTTGATGCTTATGATTGATTCTATCGATTAAAGTCATAAAAGTACAGGGGTGTTACTTTTTTGCATTTGTGTTCGGTCGGCTGAGACAAGCGACTTTTCAAAATTATTTGATTGCAGATTTACTTAGTTTCAAAAATAAAGAAAAGTTTCCTTTGAGTAAATGTTGCTATCTATAATATTTAGGGTACTTTCCCTATAGGTGGCGTTCGATTCCATTCTGTATATATCCACATATTTTTCGTTTCCATATTATGTATTTTACTCTTTAGTTAAGGTCCAATTCTACGTTAAAATATTATTGTATTAAGGCTGAAACGCTTTTACAAAGCAAATAGTATAAGAATAACGGTGTTCAAGACTTAACAAAACAAAATCGATGAGAAATATTATAAATACTACATTCAGTTTTATTGTGTGAGGCGGGTAGAGCGCTAAAGGGATGCACAACGAATCACATTTGCTGAGCGAAGGCAAAACATTATATTCTACTAGCTGTTGCCCGCGACTTCGTCCTCGTCGACAACTTAACATCATAAATTATTATGAATTTCCCGTAGGAATGGCATGTTTTTCGGGATAAAAACTATCTATGCCCTATTCCGGGACCTAACCTATATGTGTGCCAAGTTTCCTCACGATCTGTCCAGTAGTTGAAGCGTGATTGAGTAACAAACATCCAAATATCCAAACTTCCAAGTATCCAAACTTTCACATTTATAATATTAGTAGGATTCCAAAATCTGTTTTATTTTGCCTTCATATAACTGATATAGTCCCACTAATATTATAAACGCGAAAGTTTGTAAGTATGGATGGATGTTTGTTACTCGATCACGCATCAACCACTGGACGGATCGTAATGAAACTTGGTACACATATAGGTTAGGTCCTGGAATAGGACATAGGATGGTTTTTATCCCGAGAAAACATTCCATTACTACGGGAAATACATAATAATGTGTGATGTTAAGTTGTCCACGTGGACGAAGTCGCGGGCAACAGCTAGTAATATATATTACAGCATAGCTTGGTGACGTAATATAAGTATATACTACAGCTACGTGTGTGGTCACTCAAAGATTACTATAGAAAACATATCGGTAATATACCCAGCTATACTTTATATTAATATAAGCTCCGTCTGTGACGGGCTTTAGCTGGAGTAAACTAACACATACGTATACTAATGTCTGTTTGTAAAATAATTTTACCATGTTTATTGAGTTCTGACCAGTTGTGAATCAGCTCGGTGTCAAATAAACAGTAAAATGTATTGACAGTGACTGTAGAAAGATAGAATCGCTGCCTGCGATATCTTGGACTAAACCAAGAACACAGGAGTGGCTAACGAGACAGATTATCCAATTCGAAGCAAGAGTGGTGATTATTTATGGCTATCTTCATATCATCATATTATTTGTGATTATTTATGGCAATTGAGTGTGTAATTGAAATCAATATTTTTGCCACAATACTATTTTTATTTTTATCAAAAACTGCCAACCCAGTAACATTAGTTCACTCCAGCTAACAGAGAATCCTACTTTAGAACTAATATGACCGCCTCTTTTTTTAACGTTGGCACTTGACAAAATCCTAGTTTGGTATTTCGTCATGTAACCTGCGCATTCTCTTATCTTCCTTTTATTGTTGTTAGGCTATCTCCTAACAATGCCAGATATTATGGAGATGTTATTATTAAAAACCCCTGTTGCCCTGTCCCATCAGATGACGGATACGGTAATGCGAGGATAACATGACGATATTTAATTTATGTATAATAATAACATATTCATTGATATATCAGGATATAAGAAAAATATATATATGTGTATTATGGAAATGACTAATAGCAGTCTGCATGTGAATCATCAAATCTAAGTATACATTTGAACCATTTCTTGGCTGTTAAAATCGACCGCTTTGGAATAAACGGAAAACGCCCATGAAACACATAAGCAAAATATACAGCTATTTTATAGCTCAACAGGTTCAGGGGTTTATTTCGGTGTTAGGTGCACTAACACCGATGTATACCTACTATGGACCTATTTTCCCAGGGTGGGACGCCCCGCCGCCAGGTGGACCAACGACCTGAAGAAGGTGGCCGGTAGCGGCTGGGTGCGGAGGGCGGAGTACCGGGTGCGGTGGCGTTCATCGGGGAAGGCCTATGTCCAGCAGTGGCCATCTAAGAGCTGACATGGTGATGATGATGGACCTATTTCACAGCTATGGCTGCGTATTTCACCAGTTGGGACGATTCGAAATGTCGTGTCGGGAGCTATTCCAAGTCGTTTGATGGAAACTAAATGTTATTCTAATTGCAATCGCGTAATGTTTCACGATAAATGAGACGTTTAAAGCAATCCTGTTCTAGATAGTCCACTTCCATAAAAAATTGATACGCACAATTTATATGTTTATGTAAAACAATAACTTTGTAACCTCCCAAAGTTTCGATGTGGATCAAATAATGTTTAAGCTACTTTCATTGCTGACAGCTTTTGTCAATGTAAATATGTCACTTAATCACTTCTTGAAATATATCTTTGATTAATGATCATTGATCATACGACATGAACGTTAGGCCCGGAGATAGCGGAGTACATTGCTGTGGTCGCGTTGGTAAATTTTAAAGATAAATAATGAAAACTGATGTAGAGGAAAACACAGCATCGGTATACTGGAAGAATTTAACAAGTCCATTCGTCTTTGTTTTGAAATAATAAGATAGTTTTGGTATGCACTTATTCAAAACGTGTAATATTCAGGGAGTCATGAACTTTAAAAAAAACAGATTACTTAATGAGCGCTTTGGTTTGTAGGATTTCATTTCTGCCAAAGAGTGGACTTATTAAATTCTTCCAGTGTACCGAAGATAAAGGACGATATACAGTTGTGTCAAGACCCAATATATGTCTACTCAGCCCTTACTCTTCTGTCCCTGGGCTCATATCTAATGCCGTTTTTTGTATCAGGCGGGTACCGCTGCGAGTGAGACACACTATATGTCAGACTGGCGTGCCCGCAGCGGGTACCCGCCTGACGCAATAAACGTCCTTATACCGCTCACTACCATCAGTTTACTCTTCGTAAATAACCAGACTGATTTCGATTAAAAAAGACTAACGGATATGATTCCTTTTTATATATTCCTTGTTTCTATTAAAAATATATGTTTGTGATACGTATATCGTAATGTAGTGCATGTATAAAAGAAAACATTGAAAAATATAATGAAAGGTAATCTGTTTCTAAGGTGACTGTTTTAGAAAAGCGCTCTTATTGTGTAACTTTGTGTTTATGATATGTAACCTTAGACCTTAAGCCTTAGGCCCAGTTTTGTGTGAGGCGGTGACAGTCCACGTCGCGAATGCGAAAGATGAGCACTGTACGCGATAGTGTTACTCATTCGCATGCGAAATGTCACATATCCGTAAGAACAATAATAGTAATGTTGTGCTCAGTTGCTATTAGCAATAGAGCACAAATTCCAACAACAATAGAGAACAAGTTTCAACTGAAATGTCATTGCGAGTACGTCATTGTATCTCACTCACAGCACCCGCGGTGGGCTCTACCCGTGTGACTCATAAAACGGTCTTACTGTGTAAGGCGCAGCCACATCGAAAATACACCAGGGGAAGACGCGGCGCTCCTTTAATATACTTTCATACAAATGTGTAGAAGTACTACCATAAAAGGAAGATTTTTTATGAGAGCAAAAGCACAGATAGTCAAGTTAGAAACAGATTATTATTAAACACTCCTATTAATATGTAATTTAATGTGATAAAATATAGAAATTGGAGAAAAAAATATTAAAATGTGATGCGTTATAAAAATGTATAAAAATAAATGCAGATTATATAAATCCAACAGAAATGTGTACATACAAATATCGCAGTAAAAATTATAATAACCTCATTTACCAAATTAAGTTTTTCGATCGTTTAAGAACAGCAATAAGGATACACTTATATATTAAAACAAATTGTTACATGTGCACTCAGTTTCAAATACTTTTAGTGGACAGTATTGGGAAATTCTATGTGAATTTTGAAGTTATCCGTTAAAAGTTGTTGATCCTAAATGCTATTTATGTATTTTTAATTTTTATACAACCTGTAGGATTTCCTGCAAAAATACAGTAAATATGATACAATGAGCTTCCACGATCCTCATTTTGTAGCATTTACTATATTATGTCATTTTGTCTTAAGTTATAATCCGATTTCATTATATGTATTTTTTTATTTACTGGCAACACTAGGTTTGAGCCTCGATATTGTTTTTTTTAATGTTTTGCCTTGAGTAAGTACCTATACGATTTTAGTATAGTGATGGTAAATTGATATTCAACTGAGTGTTTTTTATACAGTGTGTGGCCCGGAACAATTACAAAAAATGGAGGCTTTATGAGTCATCGCCAATTGGTGAGATGTTTTCAATTAATTCAAATCTAAATTAAAATTTTAAATTTTTTCTAACTTAATCGCAAATTCATCGTAATGCCTACAAAAAGGGACACTTCCTCCAAAGAGGCTCGCTTCACTTTCTAGTGAATATTTTTACTCTGCGATCTAATCTACCCTGTGCCACAAAATTAACAACGACAATATCGCTTTGCAATATTACTCTGATCATAACTTTAAAATGTTATTATGCATAATTCACGGGTTCTAGGTGACTTTCGAATCACTTTCGAGAAATAACTAATACTCTATAAAACCTCAATTTTTTTTATTAACCCCGGTTCCGAGACTCACATTATATAAATTGTACTTATCATATTAATGTTTGGTAAATCAACTTGTTTCGTATTCATTTGTATTACAGCGTCATAAAATATACTATATCGTAGGTATAGTAACGGAATGAAAAGTCTCTTCAGTTTTCAATTTCCTTCTTCAATTGTTTAAAGACAAAGTTTAAATTTAGTTGTCATTTCTGTAATATTGACAGGATGTAGTCGGTAAAACAGAAAGCAAAGTGGAAAAATTATTCAAATTTTAGCAATACTGTTTCTAGCACTGGTACATGTAAAAATATACTTAAAGATGACGGACATTTTCATACCGTGACCAGATTATTAAATAATTCAATACATAACATTTTCCATTACTCACAAACAGACATCAAGGGACTTCCTAGAGTATTTACAAAAGTTATTAATGACATTAAATAAGTGATACTTTGTGTCCTATTTTAAATAAAGATTTTTTACTTCTGTCAATTTGGTAGAGCCACGCTCTCAGATTTTAAATCTGACTATGCAGAAAAAAATTACTTAAAATGTACTAAGTATTTTGGGGTTAGTCCAAATAGTCATACTGTTAGCTCTACGACCGGACAGATTGGACAAAAAAAGTCCAACTAGTTATACTGCTTAGATTGGAAATTAATAAATAAAATCGTAAACTTCGCGTGTCTGTACATTGAAGATATTAGCAAAAAAAAATTTGGCGTCTAAGGATAAGCAACAGAACACATTTCGATCATTTTTGAAATTTTTGTCTGTTTGTCTGTTTATCTGTGAGTTTGTGCACGCATCACTTAAAAACTAAATAAAGGCCGTCCAAGTAGTTATACCATTGGCGTAAAGATTACCGGTGTACAGTCAAGGGCAAACATATCTGAAACTTTCATAAAATGTATGCTTACCTCAACGTTCCCATTTCTATGGAAAAATACATAAATATTCACCTTAGACTAGTGGTATCTTTACCAAAATAAACGGTCTCGATGAGATCTTAATTTCTGATGACAGCTGTCAAGTCAAAGTGGCTCTAAGTACAAAATAGTACATTTTCAGATATATTTTTTCGGCATAGTCAGATTTCAAACCCCTGCCTAAATTACTCAAGTAGATTTTAGAAAAGTACAGGGAAAAAAATAGGTCATTTTTCGTATATTCATAGTACTCTTTGGTTATCATTACCTTTCAACTAAAATACTGTACTGGAATTGTGTGAACTGAGCTTTTCTTGTCTGTATAAAATTTAATCTACTATGCGTTGTATGTTATTTCTATCTCTCTCGTCGAGTGAGAATCGCTGTGTGTTTTGTTTCTTTTATATTTTCATACAATGGTGCGTGTTACGTTAGACATTCTTCGAGATATTCGGGTTTGTGTAGTGACGTCATTTTGGCCGAGCCACCAATATACCCCTATAACTTTTAAACGGCTGAAGTAGAAATTCTAATTTTCGAGTTCAAAATATTACATTTTCAGGACATATTTACTGCATAGTCAGATTTCAAATCAGAGACTGATTCTGCCAAAATGACGCAAGCTACAAATTCCGTAACAGTAACAAATAAGAGTAACAGAGATGGGTTACCCAGTAATCACCCGGGTTAAAACCTAGTTTTCACCTATTTCATTCCACATTCATCATCAGCCAAAATACGTCCACGGTTGACCATAAAACC
Organism: Esperia sulphurella; assembly: GCA_947086405.1. Classification (NCBI taxonomy): domain Eukaryota; kingdom Metazoa; phylum Arthropoda; class Insecta; order Lepidoptera; family Oecophoridae; genus Esperia; species Esperia sulphurella. The sequence goes on from OX352260.1 coordinate 16,573,744, forward strand.
AATAGAATGTCACTTTTGGAGGGCCGTCCATTGAGTGATTTGCCATAATCAGCACGCTTGGCAGTCGGATTGGTGATCGCAGTAATGATCTGAATAGTATACACAGGAGAACGCTGTTTCCCTCCATGGTGCAATCCCTTAGTCGCCTTGACGATGCCCACGCTAATATTGGGGGTGGGATGTTTTTACTCGCACGAACCATCCAGTGGGTGGATGATATGAGTGATAATGATAACTGAGTTTAAACCCACCCGTGGGTAGGTTTAACACGGGTGGTTGGTTACCCATCTCTAAGATCCACGTAGCTTTTATTATTCCATTCAAATCATGTTTTATTGGCTCGCATTTAATTTAATTGATTCCAATGTTTTCTTTATGTCCTATTGTTCTTACGTACTGAGCACAAATTATGAAATTGTATACACATGGTGTACGTAACTGTAGTGATCGATTACAGAGACATGTTTTTGGTGTTGAAGAAGTCGCTTTTTATTATTCAATAATTAATGTCTCTGCAACCAATAACTACAGTTATTTGATTATAATTAATATGTATGAATTAACTTTTTTATAATGTAGTATATATTATGTCAATTACTTTTTCCATGTTTAAATCTATTTGAACCCAATACTTTTAATGTAATAAAGTGTTTGCAAACTAATTTATGGCATTATTATTTAAGGGAGTACCTATTGACAACGTAAAGATTCTTCACCTCAGCGCACCAAGCGGCTAAAAAACGAAACTTTCAGTACAGTTTTGTAAAGAAACATAAAAGTGAACTCAGCGCAAGAACGTTACACTTGTCAAATCACCTCTGCCATAGACTTAGTAAATTCCCAAATTTATGACCTCTGCATTCTCAGTTCTACGGTTGCGTTTGGTTTGCGTAATCTTTGCGTTGCCAATACCATTTTTAAATAAAGAATGACATCGACACCAGAATGTTTAAATTAAAAGAACCATTAATGTTTTATTTTAAAAACTTTTTGGTGGGCGCGAAAAAAATTTCCTATAACAAAAGAACAGTGGCCAATAAGAAAACCGTCAGCAAAGCGTATATACGCGGTGCACAGTGTTCGGGATCCGTCAGTCTACTGCGGAACCACCGATGTTAGTTTTGTTGATTGATTGATCGATTGACTAAGACATTGGGAAATAGACCATTTGATACTATGTATAGTAATTTTGGGAAACTTGATAGACTGAATATTATGGACCTTGACACGTTATGGAAGGCTACAAGGCTAAACATTTTGGGAAATGTTTGAAAGTTTATACTCTGAAGGACAATGGGGCACTGAACGCTTCGGAACACTAGAGGATTTAAGGCTCTGAAGGCTGTTTTATTTATAAGGGCGTATTTTTCAGAGCTTACAAAAGCCATTTAATTATAAAAAAAAAATTGTCGGTCAATTCGAAAATAATAACCTAATTATTTATTTTGTAAAGTTCGCACACCAACAACCGGTCACTGGTGCCTACAATAGTTCTGAAATTAGTACAATAAACTAGGGAGGTAATTGCAGGATTAATTTGAAATGGGCTTGTGGCAGGTAACATCTCACAGAGTCCGGCCTCTACGCCGCGTCACCTGGGTGGAAATCCGGGTACGATTTGCGTGGCCCAAAACTCTTTTTGATAGTGGCTAGCCTCATCACATCAACACATAATTAAATGATCGGCGACGCAATCGCACAGACCCAACCGCAGTACTCCATGCGGTTGAAAATCGAAACTTTTTAAGTATGTACTTGAAATGGCCTAAAACAAATGAGGAAACTCCGACCTGCTTACAGTTCCGATCTCAGTAGTATCATCATCAGGTTATTTTTGTTTCCACTGCAGGAGCACAATCCTCTCTCATCTGCCGGAGACAGACGGAGGATTTGGCCTACACTCCCCGCGCTAGCCAGACGGGTTGGGGAGGCCTGATTGATGTTTTATAATGTATTCCCTTAGTCGCCTTGTACGACATTCACAGGAAGAGTTGGAGTGGTCCTATTCTACTCTACCGGAAACCACACGGCATAGTAGTATCCATTATTTTATATGTAGGCACTTTGCAGCACTGTAATGCCTTGTTTTATAGTTTTTTGTTATGTACTCGTAGTTGTACTAAAATCATGACTGCTCTCATCATTTTAGTTAAGACTAAGGCTAAGGCACGATGATTCCCCAAGACACCTTCGAATATCAAAACTATACTGTCTGGGTTAAAGGTCTTTGGGGAATAAAGTACGGTGAAGAGGGAGGGAAGGTCAGTCTTAACAATTGTATAGTGCTGTACAGTAGACAGCTCTATACAGCAGATAAGCTCACTTTCTCCGACTGTCCTTTAACTCGGTCTCGCACTGTAGGTAATCGATGCTAGTCATAAAGCTATCAGACATACTGTACTTCAAATGCATATTCTTATTCTTCAATGTTTAACAAACAAACAAACAAACAAACAAACAAACAAACAAACAAACAAACAAACAAATAAACAAACAAACAAACAAACAAACAAACAAACAAACAAACAAACAAACAAACAAACAAACAAACTCCTGCTTAACAAAAGTCCAGCAGTGGACGTTAGTAAGCTGATGATTATTCATACCTATACATGTCTCGCTATATCCCTGACGGGGTAGACAGAAAGAACGGAGTGCCAAGCATCGCGGTCCTGACACCTTCCTTATGTTTCATCATTCTCATTGTCTCGCTCTTCCGTTTCCGTATGTGAGCACTTTTATCTGGAGGCATACAGGCATTTCAGATGATATCCATCGAATTAAAAACTATATATTATCTTTGATTAAAAGCCAGTTTGTACTCTAATCCCTAACGGGTCATGTAACATATTTGGATAAGCGTTCAATTCAATTCCATTACTCTTTATTGCACGATTAAAAGTACAGTGATACAATAATAAAGTAGCTTATTTAGGCAGTCTTATCGCTAAAAGAGCGGTTGGCGTCAAACTGTTATAAGATCCGTTATAGGATCATACAGTTGGTCTCTGGTCAAAGTAATCATATATATCACCGATATGTGTTTGTGGGGCGGAGGACCGGGTGTGGCATTCATTGGGGAAGGCCTATCTCCAGCAGTGGACGTCTAAGGTCTGATATGATGTGTTTTGTTACTGTATGACATTGCAAAAATATATCGCGAACACCTTCAGCCATCTGATCTGACTTCTCATGTTCCAGTTGCCATCGACCTGATTGTGCAGCACATATCCGAGTACCTCAAGAGGAGTCCGTCTGACAAGCCCCTACCCGCTATGGAGTACGCTTGCGTCGCTTCCGTGCCCGGCAGCCCTCAGCGGACCGGCAAGAGTGGGAGGCCGCATTAAGGAACATAAGTTGAGGTATTGCTTGATTGTCGTCTCACTTGCTCTCATGCCACGATGTACGAGTAAAGTGGGGGAAAAGTTCAAGGGTTTCGAGTAATGTGCGGTGACGGAACGTTAGAAACTTTATCTTAAGGCTCGTGCACTTCCAGCGGGATAGCCTGTAATGTTTCTGATCTATGGCTTTCCCAACTAGCATACTGGCAGCCATAAGCTATAAATTAGGCCCATATGGAGCTAATAAGCTATAAAACTGCTGCATTTTTCGCCAGTGTGTTAGTTAGCTTTTTATGTATGTATACATAGCGGGCCGTCTGCCGGAACGAGCGGTCGCGGTGGACAGCGGACGCGCCGCTACGAAAGGCAAAATATTTTAACCTTTATTACGAACGGCGAGTGGTTGAGCGGCGTGCGCCGAATTGAACTGTTGAATCTTCCGCGAATCTTCCTCTGGATGTGCACAGAGCGTTCGGGATAAAGTACGTAAAGAATAGTGTGTGAGAGTAAGCGAGATAGCGTGAAAAGTGGCTTGTGAAGCCGCTTCGTGTTAGGCGGGTAACGCCGTCGAGGTGATCTAATAAAACACGCATATCTCTTCTCATAGTAATATCACGCGCTTTAAAGTATGTGTGTGATTTGATAAACTCCTGCCTCTACCTCTGGCCTGGATCATACGACTCATAAATAAATGCCTTCCAAGGGTGTGTACATACCCTAGGCCTCTTTCATACGCACCTTGCCATCGACATCCCTCCCTTGCCAGTATCTAAATTGTGTACCTGTGGGTTGTGAAAAATCAATATTCCATAGAAAAACGAGCGTACCATATATTGAATTTCTTTGCAAGGGCAAAACCGACAGGCTGAAGTTGACAAGGGCTTGTAGTTTAATTTAGGATTTCGTAGTAAGATCTTAATATCTCCTCCGTTGGTGTACCTTTAGATCATTGCGCTTGCGTACCTGTTTTCCTACAGATTTTGTCCCACGTGAGTAGAAGAATCGTATAGCATGAATGAATAGTGCGTAAAAGATTGAGAGCAGTCTTAGATTTGAAATAAAAATCGTTTAAATTTAATGTACCTACTAAGGGCGTTTTCGCACTTATCCGTATCCGATTCTTATTCGATTCGTATACGTTTCTGACCCGGTTTGGCCATCTTAGTAATTGTATGGACGTTTGCGCACTCACACGTAAACGGTGCGTATTCGATACGTAAATTCTCAGTTCGGATCGTTTACGGATCAAAACCGAGCCGAAGTGGCCGCCATATAAATGTACGTACGCTTGCCCACTGCACTCGATTAAAAACGGATCAGTGCGCAGACGCTATACGTGAATTTTCCCGGCCGTATTTTTACGTATCGAACAAGAATGGAATAAGAATCGGATACGGATTTGTGGGAAAACGGCCTAACGTATAACATACACTTCTAACACCCCCGGTGCAGGGAAATGCCATGCCGGCAATACGCAATGCCATATTTGCTGAACATTTGCGAAACGGCCATATTTTGATGGTTATAGACTTGCCAAACTGCTACTAAGTTTTGTCCATTACGGAGAGTTCAACTCCAGAAGTTCCCGGGGTGATTTATTCAAGACAGACCAACATTCAGCAGATATAAAACACGTGCTTGTGTTCAGAATGACCTATTCTACTCACCTACAAAATGTCATTCATTTTGGGTTCAGTTCACAGAGCTTCATTAAAAAATTGTGAGTGCCATCTAGCGAGGTTTCCTTGTAAATAGTAAATAATCTCACAACTTAGTGACATCTGAATTACTTGCAAAACAATTCTCTAGTAAAATAAACTAGTCAATCGGAATTTAAATCTTTTACTACATATTTTATTAAGTATAATACTTAATTCGGAAATATATGCTTGCTGGCATATGTACTTATTTTAATCTAATGTTACGGAATGTGTGTCTTGGCAAGTTAACAGGGAATGTTAGCTAAAAAAATTCAGAGGGTGGACGTAACAAAAATGGGTCATTCGCAGAGGTTCCATGGAACAGTTACATTGTGGAACAAATGCGATATTTTTTTTTTCGGGATAATTCCATGAGACTAGGGTATGGAACAACAGCGAACATCGATTTTCGCGATAATCCCACCAATTTTCATTAATCGTTGGGAACGAAACGGTAGTTTATGAAATATGAGAGATGTATAAAAATATTATACCGAATTTTATTAGAATTTAATAGAATGCATTTCAATAATAGTCCAGTGAGACTGTTCTATGCTTACTGGGAGGAAGGGTTTTAGGATAGTATCCCTTTGCGGCTTTACACAGTGCAGGCGTCTAAGCATATCGGATAACATCCGTCGACATATTATGATAAGCGTTTGGCGTCTAGCTACGATAGTTAGACGTAAAGCGCTTATCACATCAGAATATGTCACATCACCCGATAGAAAGTACAAAATAGAATTTTAGTTAGACGGATATAAGCAGAAATGCTTACGGAGTAGGTTCCAAGGTAGACGACGAGCTAAAGAAGGTGGCCTAAAGCGACTGGATACGAGTGAAGGGCCGGGTGTGGTGGGTTCATAGGGAAAGGCCTATTTTTTCCATAATCAATGTTATTTATTGGTGATAATTAAATTACAATAAATTCAGAGTACTTATGCAGGAGGCTGTATTATTCAGATACGTTTGCTTTGCAGTGAAATAAATGTTTAATTCAAATCCTATGTCCAGCAGTGGACGTCTAAGGGCTGAAAAAACATTACCATCGTAATTAGTATGAATGATCGTAGCGTTCCTTGAAAATATATAACGACCTGTTAACTTGACAAGCTCAAAAAGTCTTGTTAGTGATATAAGTAAAACCTATAAAAGTCACCATTTTACATTATAGGACAATTTTATTAAATAAATCTATTCTAGATAATTATTTTACATTAACCACCATAATATTAACAACTGGCATGTCTTTCGGAATAAAAATATACAAATTGTATCACAAAATATATTTTAGAAGTAATTTCTGACATACTCGTATAACGGGCCTATTGCTGATTCAGTTTATGATGTCACCTTTCTAATAAATAATTCAAGGTGTTAAAAGACAACTCTCGAAAACTGAACCCACAAAATCTACTTATCATCTAGAACATCTGCTTCGCCAAACATCCGACAAATGTATTTTTAAATTATTTTCCATACACAAAAGATTTAGATAAAATATTTAAAAAGATAAACAAAACAATACAAATTAAGATTCCGTTTTACAATCTAGGCGATCCGACAGTTAAGAGTTGTCGGTAGAAAATTTGTGAGATACAAAAAAAAACGCTTCTGAAATGTTAACCCTAGCTCACTAACCTTTCGTAATTTTTATGATGGATTAAAACATCAATATATGTATTTAATGAACTTTATTATTGACACAAAATGACATTTATTAGCAGTCTTAGTTTTCTCTTAATGAAATAATGTAATCGGTTCTAGAAATAACCTACGTTGAACAATGCTTGCATTTTTGCAGCCCTTGCAGAAGGTCGTGGTCACACGACGTTTCTTTGCAGGGCAGACACTACAAGTTTTACGAGATATTGGATCATTTTGACTAGAACCTTCCTCAAGTTTCAAGATATCTGCCACGATGAGCTTCTTATTTTATTGCAAAGTTACAGTCTGATATCTCTCTTGCAGCCAAGGCTTCATCAGTACGTCTGCCATTTCTAAAGAAAAACATGAAAAGAAGGCCTCTTTTCATGTTTTTTGTTTTCATTTCGGATCGTATTAGAGACGTGGATGATATATGCATTTACTATAGACAGATTTAGGATGTTGTAGAACAAGCACAGCGCCCATCGATTGGTCTTTCGGTTGGCACTCATGATCGAGCACATCTGGTCTACAGTATCAACTGCACCCTTTGTGGAATTGTAAATTCAATAATTTCGGGCATTTTTGAATTAACATTGATGGCATGTTGATCATGTGTGGTAGAAAGAAGGTAAATGACTTTGTTTGACTTCGGTTTTACGACATCAAAGTCATTTCTTTTCGAAACCGAACATCGAAGTACCCACTGGTCTATTTCTAGTGTTCACCATTTCTTTGGGGATCTCTCGCTTATTACTTCTTAGAGTACCTACTACTGTGAGCTTATATGGCGACTTCAACAGTTCAGCAGCCAGAGGAACAGTACTTCACTTGTAGAATTGTCCATAGTTATGTTCCGGTTCGACCCATGGTATCTGGTAAGACTATTGAAATCTATTACTTTATAAAGTCCCTACTTTACACGTTATAAATACCATTATCTATTATGTATTGTAATAACATAAAAGTAATTAATTTGTTTTAATAGTAATTATTGAACATAATCGCCAAATAAATGAAAGCACTTTGAAAAAAAGTTACGTAGTTGCTAACCTTTCCTAAATTTTACTACGAGTTCATTATATGTCCTGACCTACTAAGCGTGCATCCGCAATGAGTGATTGTTGGTCACTAATGATGACAATTAGGAAGGTACTAGAAATGGTCGGGGTGGCGGGGGTCAGGATCTTACCGAAACACTAAATGCGCAAGGTACATGTCGTCATTTTGACGGATGGTTAGTGATCTAGGGTCAAAAACCTTGTTTAGGATGATGAGTAGAATTTGTATAAAGTTTTCGGGATTTGTCCTTCAACATATGGGCATACGAGCAACATGTGAGCTCATATCATGTGACGTCTTAAAATGAATAAGCTACATTGGTTATGTTATATCGGTGAGCGAGGGACACGAGTGATACGATAGCTTGTTTGTTTCGCACTGATTTATTGCGTGGTCGCAGCCACGCACACATGCATATACAACATCCCTACCCCTAGCTTGACAATATTTGAACTAACTAAACAACTAATACTACTAATAAAACAGTTTATAGTCAATTTTGGGACGATTGCGTTTCGGAAACGTTTTCTCCTGAGCTTTATTGACAGCTCCCTCCTCATCCTCCTCCACTCCCTCTCCACGTGCACTCTGTACGCTAACGGGTGAAGCCGATGGTGATGACGTTGAGGGCTGTGGCTGTGGTTGCGTGGTCGGTGGTGGCGGTGGCATCGGCGGCGACGGAGGCGTCGACGTCGTCGGTGGGTACGTCGTCCCGTTAAGGTTCAAATCATAGTCCCAATGATTTTGGTAGGTGTCTGTTTCATTGTTTATAACAATTTGGTTCTGATGTTTTTTAACACATACCGAGGTTGCCGAATCTTTTACTTGGTACAACACTCTTCCAATTCGTTTAGTAATAGTGCCTTTACTCCATGTATATTTATTGTTATTTATATATTTTTTATACAGTACAACATCGCCTGGAGCAAACGGCTTTTTGTTTTTTCTATTTAAAGCATTATTCTGCGAACACTGTTTATTTTTTACAATATTAGATAAATCGGGTGACGAGGGCGGTGACGACATGGGGTTAATTAAATCCAATCGCGATCTTAACTTCCTGCCGTAGACTAGCTGCGCAGGAGAAAATCCTGTGGTGGAATGTATCGAGTTTCTATAGTCGAATATATACTTCAATAATCGAACTTTACTTTCCTTAACATTACGGCTTGATAATACGCTAGATTTTATACCTTTCTTTATAACCTTAACGTAACTCTCCGCCTGCCCATTACTGGCGGGATGATATGGTGGTGACGTCACGTGTGATATCCCGTTTAATTTACAAAAATGTTCAAATTCTTGAGAGCAAAACGACGTGCCATTATCACTCACCAAAGTGTGAGGTAACCCAAATCGAGACATAAAATCATACATTTTGTCTATAACTGCCAGAGAGGTAGTTGTACTATTCATGTCATACACCTCCACCCACTTCGTGTGTGCATCTACTACTACTAAGTACATGTGACCATTGATTGGGCCGAGAAAGTCTATGTGAACCCTGTAGAATGGATGGGGGGGATGCTCCCAGTGTGAGAGGGGCGCACGGGGGGGTGAAGGGCGCAGCTGTATGCACACGTCACATGACCGTATCATTCTCTCCAAAGCCTCGTCCACGCCGGGAAACCAAAACCGTGAACGAGCCTCGGCCTTAGTTTTAACAATACCTAAATGTGAAGTATGCAACTCTGATAAAACTTTGTTCCGTTGTGATTCGGGAATTACGACCTTATGCCCTCTCATTACGCAGCCATTCTCATATGCTAACTGCATCCTACATAAAAAAAATGGTTTAATTTGTAAGTTTGTTAGTTTCTTTGGCCAACCATTTTGTATATACTTTATAACTTGGCTCAATATTACATCCTTACTAGTCTCGGCGCGCAATTCGTCTACCGTAACGGGTAAGCTCCCCTCCACAACAAAACACACGTACGCCGCGCGATCGCACTCGTCAGGCGGCCGCGGCGGCCCTGCGCTGGTGCACCCCCGCCCCGCGCGCGCGACCGCGCCCGCTCCCTCGCTCGCTCGCCCGCGCGCGCTCTGAAGGTCGCTAGTCGGTCCCGGCAGGACGGCGCGTGATAAAAAATCCGCGCTGTTATCTGCACTGCGTACATATTCAATGGTGTAATTGTAGCCGCTTAGGAACATGGCATACCTTTGCAAACGATTAGCCGAGACTTCTGGAATTCCTCTGTACGGACCGAAAATTGAAATTAGGGGTTTGTGATCTGTTCTTAAAATAAATGGATCTGCCCTACCGTACAAATATTGATGAAATCTCCGTATTCCAAAAATAATTGCGGTCGCTTCCTTCTGAATCTGAGAGTACCGTTTCTCAGCCGCATTCAAAGTACGCGAAGCAAAACATATGGGTCGTTCAGACTTGTCTGATTCTTCCAACTGGGATAAAATACAGCCCAGCCCTGTTGGAGACGCATCCACTGTCAGGATTAACTTTGCTTTAGGATTGAAATGCGTTAACACTTGTTCTGAAGCTAAACAATTTTTTATTTTTTTGAATGCCTCATCATGATTACTGTTCCAATTCCATCTGGCCCCTTTCTTTAACAATTCATATAATGGGCTGAGGATAGTGGACGCACTAGGTACAAAATTCCTATAGTAATTAACCAATCCCAAAAATGACTGAAGTTGATTAACATTTTTTGGCACTGGTGCGTTCGTCATAGCTTGTACCTTGTCTGATGATTTTTTTAATCCATGTTTATTAATAATATAACCTAGATAGCTTATTTCGTCTTTAAAAAAATCGCATTTTTCCTTTTGCAAGGTTAATCCCGCATCCTGCAGTTTTTGGAGTTCGGAGTTTAATCTTTGCATGTGTTGCCCTGCGTCCTTGCCCGTTACAAGGACATCGTCAAGCAGACACAGCACGCCGTCCATGCCGGCCAGCACGCCCTCCATCGCGCGCTGGAATATGGCCGGCGCGTTGGCCAACCCGAACACCAAGCGAGTGTACTTATACAACCCGCGGTGGGTGTTTATGCACGTCACGTTTTGTGACTCATCGTCTAAAATAAATTGATTATAGGCCATAGACAAGTCTAACTTCGAAAATTGTTGGCCCCCGTATAATTTTGAAAACAATTCCTTGACTGTAGGTAATGGGTATTGTTCTATAAGTAACTGTTTATTTATGCTGACCGAATAGTCTACGCACAGCCTAACTGAGCCATTGCGCTTTAATACCGGAACAATTGGTGATGCATAATCTGAGTGCTCGACCGGTTTGAGTACGCCTAACTCGACGAGTCGATCGATTTCATTATCTACCCTCTCACGTAGCGCAAACGCAATGGGACGCGCTTTGAAGAAAACTGGTTTTGAATTATCTTTTAACGATAATTTAACTTTATACTTATTAAAAGATCCCAATTTGTCAGAAAATAAATGAGGATAACGTGATTGTAGATCGACCGTGCTGTCTACATCCTGGCAATTATATACCGGCACTAATTCTAATTGAAATGCCGCAATAAAATCTCTGCCAAGCAGCGGCGGCCCGCCGTCGCGCACCACGTGCACGTCCAGCGTGCGCGTGCGCCCCGCGAACGTGACGGGCAGCCGCGCCACACCTACGCAGCCTATATTGTCACCAGTGTAGCTCATGAGTCGCTTCTTTGTTGGTGACAATGGCACATTTTTGAAAGAACGGTTGTATGTTGTATTAGATATCACAGTAACGGCAGAACCACTATCAATTTCAAATTCAAGTGCCAACCCATTAATTAACACGTTTTCCACCAAAGGTTCCCCCCTGAGCGAACGAATATTAAACAACTCACCGTCATCGTCATCGCCCTCGTCTCCGGCACTTGTGTTTACGTAATTCACTTTCGGGCACACTTTACGCAAATGGCCTTTGACCTTGCATCTTTTACAGGTGTAATTAGCGAAACGACACTGTGAGGATTCGTGATTTGCATAGCCACACGCACTACACTTGGATTTGCTAGCCTTATTACTAGATTTATTTACACTTTGAGCAATCTGGAACAGCTGGTCGTTACACGCTGCAGGGTTGACCGGTCCGCTCGCGCTGGCGGCCGCACCTTTTCGAGCGCTATATATATTTTCGGCGAATTCTATCGCTTTCGCCAAAGTCAGCACCTTCAAATCCTGCGCATACAACTTTTCCTTTTCTAAGCCCGGCAACATTCCCATTACGAAGCGGTCGCGAAGCGCCTCCTCGATATTGTTGAAGCTGCAATGAGCAGTGAGACCACGGAGTCGAGCGGCCCACTGCGTGTGGGATTCCCCAGGCTGCTGCGTTGCTGCATAAAAATTGTGTCGCTCGCCGAATCCAACACGTTTCGGCGTAAAGTGTGAATCTAGTAATTTAAGTATGTCTTCGTAGGGCACGTCCTGAAGCTCCTTAGGTAAGGCTAAATCCGCTGCGAGCCTGTAGGTGTCCTCGCTGAGTGCGCTCAAGAGAATCGCTCGTCTCTTCGTCCCTGATGTGTCTTTTGTCTCAGTGATGTCATTAGCGATGAACCACTGCGTAATACGACTTTTGTAAGTCTTCCAAGTATGAACATTGTGATCAAAATTCGACAAAATTCCAAACTGCACACCCGACATTTTTATTTATTAACGCGCGGGTATTCGTCGCCACTGTTATATCGGTGAGCGAGGGACACGAGTGATACGATAGCTTGTTTGTTTCGCACTGATTTATTGCGTGGTCGCAGCCACGCACACATGCATATACAACAGGTTATATGGAAAATAGAAGTGTGGAGAATAGAGTATAAATTGGTATTCTTAGATTTTGTGGTTGTTAATATTGCCTTTTTATTGTTATGGTTAAATGTATTTTATTTAGACTTAGCGCACATTAGGAAAACATTTTGCCAATATACAGTATAATGTTTTGCCATTGTATGAAAATCTAAAGCAATTTTTACTGTTGTGATAGTAAAGTCAATGTTTAAATGGTTGAGTTCTAGCATTGACCTCTTAGCTTTTCTCCTTTCACGCTTCTCACAGTAGTGTTTATTATCCAGTGCGAAAAATTTTACCTTTGAAATCCCATACAAAAAAACTAAGCTTGTTAATGATTTTAAGCCCGAATTAAACGTGCGAGGTTCAACTCGATCTGCATGCATTTGAAACCGGGATAGAACGAATGGAATTGATAAATAAATAGTGGTATTTGTGTGCAAATTGAGCTGGAACCGGGCATGTAGTCCGGCCCTTGTGCCACCTATTTCCTAGTTTTATAGCACCAAAGAAATGTACTAAACACCTGTTGATGAATATGTATGTAGGTATAGATTGCACAATTCACGAGGGGTAAGCGCGGGGAATTAATCCGAACCTCTGATGTTAATGCGTACATGAAATGTAAGCGATTTAGAGAATTATTGAGGCGTGCTGTCGTGAACTGTATGATCTATAGTTGACTCCACGATCCCGGTCTGCTCCGGTTACAACTCGATCTCGAACATTTGCAACCGGAATGGAATACCTAGATGTAGGTTAAAGCCGGAACCGGGCTCGTGTAGGTAATCCGGGCCTAGTTATTTAAATGTTTCATCTCTCTAAGTCACTTTGGCTCAAAGGCCCAGTCATCGAATACGGTGAAGTCTTTATAACTACAGCGGTATTAAAAAAGAGAGATAATCTTTCGTAGGATGTAATGTAATGAATCATTGAGTAACATATCATTGATTTATTACTGACTAGCTGTGCCCGCGGCTCCGCTCGCGTGGACTACAGGATCCGCTCCCATTCCCACTTCCGCTCCCTATCCCACTTCCACTCAGACTCTCAATCTCACTCTCAATCCCGCTCCCGCTCCAGGTCCAGGTCCAGGTCCAGTTCCAGGTCCAGGTCCAGCTCCAGATCTAGCTCCAGATCCAGTTCCAGCTCCAGATTTTTCATCGTAATCGACTAACTCAATTAAAAGTTATGCGAATTTATAGTTTTCAAAATCTCACATTACATTGGTACGATACCCGCTCCCGCTACCGCTCACGAATTCAATCGAGCATTTACACCCTACACTCATCGCAGCGTATGCAAGTATTCGGAAACTATAAATTCGCATAACTTTTGATTGACTGCACCGATTGCAATGAAATAAAGCCTATATGTTACACCAAATTAAGCCCCATGTTTCTGTGAAAAGTCCATTAAAGTCCGATCAGTAGTTTTTAAGTGATGCGTGCACAAACTCACAGACAAACAGATAAACAGACAAACAGACAAAAATTTCAAAAATGATCGAAATGTGTTCTGTTGCTTATCCTTAGACCCCCCATTTTTTTTTTGCAAATATCTTCAATGTACAGACACGCCAAGTTTACGATTTTATTTATTAGAGTAGCTGTGCCCGCGGCTTCGCTCGCGGTGACTCTGACACAGCGGGAGCGGATTCTGTAATCCGCTTCCGCTCCCTATCCCACTTCTACTCCCACTCAAACTCTCAGTCCCACTCCCACGCCCACTACAACTCCAAATGTAGTCCTAACTTATCGCAATCTGAATTCGAACAATAAATATTTATACTTCTTTGTTATATTGCACTAATGTATCAGAAAACTAAAAAATCCCATAACTTTTTATTGAGTATGCCGATTGCGATGAAATAAAGAATAAATGTTACTCAGTTTCTGTGAAAACTACATCAAAATCGGGTTAGTAGTTTTTATATGATGCGCCCACAAACTAACAGACAAACAGATAAAAAATCCAAAAATGATCGAAATGTCGTACTTATCGTTAGACACCATCCCCCCCTCCGATGGTTTTTTTTTTCGCAAATATTTCCAATGTACAGACACGCGAAGCTTACGAATTTATTTATTGGATTAATTTTCTTCTCTATTTATACACCTTGTTCCCTTTTCTTGGTGTAAACATTTTATACATTTTACTTTGTAGACCGAATCGTTGTGAGGTCTTCTAAAATTGCTTATAAAAGTCACGTCGTCATATCCCGTCCCGCTGCCGCTGTAGCAATAGAACTTATACCGCATCCTTGTGCTAGCCAGGCGATGAAGTATAATTTGACGTAAAAAAGCGGAAACGCTGTACTCATATAAAAAAAATGTTATAGCAAATTCGGAATCAGAATCTACGGCGAGTAGTGTGGGCCCCGTCTCTCTACAATAGAAAATAAACGGGACACAGACCACTCGGCGTATATTTTTTCTATGGGTTACAGCGTTTTCGCCTTTTTGCGTCGATTTGTGTTACTGTTAATGTGTTCATTATTTTTTTATTTTTGTTTGTAGTAACATTGTGATAAATTCTATATTATTTATTTATTACCATAGCTGCTATGTGTGGTATAAAACTTGTTGCAACATTTGAGAGTTGAAATTTTTTATAAGAAATAGACAATGAAGATGTGTGGAATCCTTTGTTTATTGTTTTTTTTATTATACTATAAACTTGGGATGTAAAAAGTACTTGTACTGACTTAAAATCGTCGGGTGTGCTATTTTACGTTAACGACATCTGAATGACTCTGATATAACGAAAACCATTAAAAATAGCACACCCCGATCACATTCAGTATCCGATACAGAACTTTTAGAAATTAAAAAAAAATGTTTACTCCCGTACTGTAATTTACTTATTACAAAACCAAAACAGGACGTAATACAACTAACCAGGGGTTGCATAATTGATTATTATTTCCCGTTTACGAAATTCAAATCTCGTTATGAATTATAACTTAGCGGTCCGCGTTATGGCGCGTCATGGCCGTCGTACGCGGGATTGGTTGGCGGTTAAGATTATTCAACCAATCCCGGGCTGGGAACCAACCGTCGCGGCTCACTGGATTTTCGCTAATAATTATAAATTTCCTTTCATATTTTTGTCCTATATCAACATTTGTATGGTTGTAGAAAAGGTTATGTATGCAGCTGCACATGATTAGCTATTAAAATACTTGCGTTGTGGCTATACATTACACTAAACTAGCTAGTACTCGTGTGTTAATGCCCTTCATATAAGACAGTTACATCAATTAACTTTTGACATAACTTCATGGTGGGAGTTTTTTTTTTAATTCTTGAAAGTAAATGTTAATGTATCCGATAAGGAATATCTTTGCAACTAGTCATTGCATATATTGTTATTGTTGTAATTATTCTACTAATTTTATATTAAATTATAGTAATTTGTTAGTCCACCGAAGTTTTCTAAATTGCCAAAGAATGGACTTAGTTTTGCTTATTGTCCATTAGGAAAAGCAGATATATTTTGCCATAGTTGTTAATGTAAATAGTTATTTATTCCACTATTGTTTGACACTAAAATATTATGTATAAACGTTTGTTACCTTCAATATTGTAGTGTTGGTTAGTGACAACTATTGTACAAAGAATATTATTTTTTAACATTAAAGCTATTTTATTTTAAAATGTGTTTTATTGATAATAATTGGATGCTTTTGACACTCCCTCGGCACTCTATACAAGCATACAGATGCTACTACTACTACAGGAGAACCAGTCCGTCCGCATTGTATTGTAGGGCTGCTGCTCCAACGAGCGCGCGAACATAGTCGATCGAGAGAGAGACTTCATACGTCAACATAAGTGCTGCTCAACTTATAGGCGTCGACACATAGGTACACTTGTCTAATCCCAAACTAGGATTTTCTCCTGTGCTATGGGAATTAAACAAGAATTGGACAATTCACAAATATAACATCCAGAGTCCAGACAGGGACCAGCTTATACAAAGTTGTCTGCCCCGGTGGGGGCCCGTAATCGAACCCACAACCTCCGGCACCCGAGTCCAGTGACCAAGCCACTAGACCTTCGCAAGTATGGAACCATAAAAAATAAAACAAGTTGTAAAATTTGATCCGCATTTATTACAATACACATTAAAGTGATAATTATTGCGACAATAAAAACAAGTTAATCGTTGTTTATTAAATAGATTTGTTTAAATAGTCTCCCTTAACACTAAGGCGTTTGCACGTGACGCGTGCGGACTAGGGGGGCGCTACGTAGGGGGGCGATGCTCTCATGGATTGCCTGGGTGGGTATTAATAGCATGTCGAGAAAGTTGAGCGAGATCGTGACAGAAAACGTGGAAACCCGCGCCACGGAGATCGACTGGACTGGACAATATATGGAAGGCGTGCTTTTTTATATGGTAACACTCAGTATTATTAAAATGAACAAATCTGGTAAGAGAAGAAAGTATACATATCGCAACATTTGCGAAATGGAACATGCTTTTGTTTAATTGTAAGAAAAACATGAACATCGAGATTTGGTCGGCTTCGCAATGCTGGCAGCACCGTTCGAGCATCGACCCCTAACGCCCAGCATGAGGCACGCAGTGCTTCAAATCACAAACAGCTTTTACAGTTCTCAAATGGATAGTTTTTTATATTATTTAAAAATATAACAGAGGTGTGTTATTCTATTTTGACACATGTGACATATTTTGATAAAAAATATGTCATGCATATTTTATTAATAAATTACGGCAGGTGTCTGAAAAAATAAATTAACATATTCGTGGACACCGCCCACGTGACGTTTGTTCCACGGATGTGACTTCCGTGGACGTGAGTCCACAAACGTGTTAAATAGTGTGTGATATTATTTTATTTCAGTTACTAATTAATATTTACTTACAAAATGAACTTGGTTGTCTGATAAAATATTTAAGATGAAGAAATAGTTCAACTTTAATTAAATCATGACACTCTCTGTTAACTTGTAATACATTAAAAAATTCTATACATCACGCGAAAACTATCCGATGAGAAACTATGAAACTAGCATGTTAACTCTCGGTGAATGCACTCTCGAAGCGATATAGAAAAAACGTCCTTGGTCGAAACGAACTAAAAACGAAAATCAATGTACAAATTAAAACTACAGCTAAAACAAGCTGAAATTCTAGATATTTGTAAAGATAATTAGGCAATCGACGATCTATATATTTTTAAATATATTTAATTTACAAATAGTTAACGACTATTCAATTTAGCTTTGTCTATTAAATGATAGAATAAGTTAAAGTGACAGCCAGCAAATGATATTAGTATTAAGGCAGATGGGTGTAAGGTCAGCGTCGCATCCAAAAAGGGTACAAAGGCTTTGAATGCAGAATAATCCTTCATCAAAACACTAACAACAGTTGCTCCTCAATTAGAAGTAATATCGATTTCCCAAAATACCATTTTTCTAAAATTTCAGCTTATGTATAAATAAGCGGTATCTTTATATTATATTTATAATGCACTAGTTATAACAACGTATTAAAAAACTAAAATCTAACTAATTTCATCTATTAATTGGTTTCCATTTAAATATAATACACAATATTTACATTTCAAACGATTTTGCACTATATGATTATTATTTAATTATAAATATAGGAATAAGCCGTCGATCACAAGACTTACGCAGAAATTTCGGTTAGTCTATCTATTGTTCCTAAAGTAATTAATTGATATTTATTGCTCCTAGAGGAAATCCCCTAGGAGCAATAAATATCAATTAATTACTACTAGTACAATTCAACATGTTTTATAATGTAGTAGATACGGGTGTTTGGATAATGTAGTAGAAATACATGGATATGTATTGCTCCTGGGAGAAATATTTTAGGAGTAATAAATAGATGGACTAACCGAGTTTAATGAATCGTGTTTGGGCTATCTGTAAAGGCTATCTTACAAATGGTGCGCGGGGGCGAAGAAACGAGAGCAGTGGCGTGTATGAAACGAGCTGTATTGCTGTAAAATCTGAAACCGAATGTACTTTTTATCACTTATTAAAAATGCTTTTCTGGCTTAATTACTTTTGGGTTGAAGCCACAAAATAATTGTTTTTTTTTTATTTTAATTCTGACAGGGAAATAAAAAAAGGAATATCCGGTGAACCATCAGTTTTTCTGTCATCTTTCCAGATAGTTCAGACACATATAGATTTAATTTCTTTAAAAAAATTTACACCATTCTTAACACTACACCGCCAAAAAAGCCGTAACAGCAGTTTCCAAAAATAGCGACAAACATTAGGCAATTCTTATAACTTACACGAAAAATCTTCTTGACTTCAACTTTTTGGTATTCCGTTACTTTTAGAACCCTTACACACGCAATACATGCTTTTACATTATAAAACTTACGAGATTAGGTGTCTTTCAACCACAGACATCCTATCAAGATAGAACGGTTAAGACATTTGATTACTTCAGTTCCGTGCGTGCCGATTTTCGGACACAGCGCGCCTCCGCCGCGCACTCTATGCGTGACGGTCACGTTTCTAGTGAAGAGATACAATTATGCAGTTAGAAACCGTGCAATAGGGCATTTTTGCAGATTATTAATCGATGTTGACCCGACCTTGACCCGGCGCGAAACGAGTCAGCGTTTGATAGTTTATGCAATATATTACAAAATACTTGGCATGCGTGTCGCGCCTACTTCACCATTCTACCTTGATAGGGTTTCTGTGCTTTCAACGCACGCCCAATCGCGCAGGAATAGTGTAGCATGCGTGATTGAGCGCGCAAAAAGAAAAAGTAGTAGCCTTGCGTCGCGCGCGCAATCAATCGCTGCCGCAATCGGTTGATCCGATCCAAAGACGTTGATCTTCAACGATCTCTATGTACTACTAGATGGAGCGTTCCAAACAATCGCTCTGTTCCATGCAAGTAGCCGCAACTCTTTCACATTCACTTTGAAACTTGTGCAGTTACTACTCAGAACATTTAATTATTTACTAAATATTGACGTTATTTAACCGTAGCGTCAATATTTAGTAATAATTAAATGTTCTGCGTAGTAACTGCACAAGTTTCATTGTGAATGTAACTGAGTTGCGGCTCCTTGCGTGGAACAGAGCGATTGTTTGGAAAGCTCCATCTAGTAGTACATAGAGATCGTTGTTGATCTTCGGATTTTAGAAGTCAATTGACATTGACGCTTAGTGTCAGTGTAACGCCATCTATTGTCAACTTTAAAAACTAAAATTAGTAACTATTAGAAAATTGCTCATTACTATTCGTATCGGACTACCGTATAATTTATATGGGCCGTAGATATGAGAATCCTGCAAAACGGACCTCCATTAAATAAAATTACTTGAGTTACTTTAAAACATCGCATGTGGAAGGGTCTTTTTCGTTACGATAGATACATTGCTTTTACCTAATTTTTATTAATTAATTTAGCTTGACTATGTGTGCGGCGAAAAATGGAACTAAACGTCCACGTTCCACTGAAAGCATGAATGCTAATAAAGCTACGATCATCAAGACCGATGAGTGACAGCTTGCGACGTTCCCTTGGTTTATAATCCGCCGTGCACATAAGTAAATTTGTTACATTATCCAAGCACTCATTTCAATACATTTTCCATTTCAATTAAAAACGTGCAATAAATGTGTTTCAAAAGATATTATCGCGTCTAATACTGCACGGTGTCACGAAATTTATTTAATTCACTAAGCAGTCAATATCATAAGTTTCAATTCGTTATTATTAATAATTTACACACTAAGAACGATGCCGTCCTGTAGTTAAACGCAATGTGTTTTATAATGACGTAGACGGAGCTACAATTTAAAAAAAAATTACTCAATCGAATCAACACTATCGATTCCTTGGAGAATATGTAAAGTCAGCGCCTAAAGAAGTGATAAAATATGTAAACAAAGCGACCGGTACCTAATGAATCGGTTATTAAAATATCGATTTTAACCGATAATCGTATCGGTTAATAAACTAGTCAAAGGAACCTCTTTTAGATATGATTTAAAAACCAGCTAGTTACCTCTGTAATTTTTTAAAACAAAGTAATTTATCCATAGCAAAACATATATAAGTAGTTATAACTTTATCTTTCGTTTAAAATAATATTTATTGGCTTCTGAAAGAGAAAATACCATATACAAGAATTCCATTTTTAATTACCGGATTTAAATTCAGTTATGATAAGGATCATCGATGGACCTAACGCACGCCAGAGCAACAATGTCGTAAAGCTGTTTTACACTGCTTTGCAGATCAGCAGCGCATGCCATACATTTTCTCGCACGCACGGGAGTAAAATGTATGGAACGCAGCGCGAACTCGTGTAGCAGTATGAACAGCCTACCGATGCTCAGAGACAATGGAAGAGTGAAAATTAAGAACACTGTTTTGTGGTGCGGTGAGATCGACGAATCAAGATTTTTTTAATGTTGCTCTAACTTAGTATATTGGGTTGGTCACCGTAACGAAATTTAGGTAAGTAGAAATATTTGTTTACGTTTTTTATCACATCTCATGGCGACGATCAAATGTGCCCCGTTTCCGGTCGTACGACGGCTAATTATAAGAACAACTATTGTACTGACAATTAAATAGGGTACTTGACTAATCTACAATAAGTGGTTCACGTAAGTTGAAGCGTCTAGAAACTGTCAAACCAAGCGGGTAAAGCTGCAAACACATTATCGGACGCGTCCGTCAGCCGAGGTTCGGTCGGCCAGATTTGACTCGGACGTCCGCTCAAGGTCGCGTCCGCGGCTAACGTCCTATAATGTACACAGTGTAGTGTATAATGTACATCCAGATAGAGTTAAGCAGCGTCCGTAAGTCGCGGCTGACGGATGCGTCCGATAATGTGTTCGCAGCTTTAATTGGGCGTGACGTCATCGCACTACCGTCAACAATCAACAAACACGCAATTTACGATTTAGTGCAAAGAGGTCGCATCAAAATCACAGCAAAATTTCTAATAGCAACTAAATTATTTTTGTATTCAAACAATATTCATTTGCTAAAAACAACAGTTTCTTGACAATAACTCTATGACAGGCACACGATGGATTTGATACGAGTCCACTAGGCGGCTACGCACTCATAGCCATTGTAACTTCTAAATGTGTGTACTATCTGCGTCATATCAAGTTAAATATGACAGTTGAGTTAAAATGACAAAATTTCATCCCATACTAACAGATTACCTCAGTTTTAAAAAGGTATTCATATCATTCTGATATGGCGCGGATAATACAGCAAATAAAAATCGGGAGACGTCATCCCACGACTTCAGACACAACAGTCTCGTAAACATGTATTATTTAAAGCTGTCACGTTAAATGTTATCAAACTGTTACGGGTCATGTAACCTGTAAGAGACAAAAACTGTAATCATCATGTTAAAATATTTTTCGAGCTATAAATAATACAACCACTATGAAAATTTACGATTTCCCCTCTTATCATAGAATGTACAGATAATATGCTCTTAAATATGATTGGGAAGATGTAGTATGAGTCGCTCCCTGGTTAGACGAACTCCATAAAACGGCTGGCAGTGACTGGATGAGAAGAACCGAATCGGGTTGAGGGTGGCGCCTCTCAAAATAATCCAATAGTACAATTAAAGTTTTTATTTTCCTTAATACGCCGCAACCATATTTATGAACCAAGTGCTATCTGACGCTGAGTGACGTAGCACCGCGTTTCCGCCGCCCCTGGGGGGTCAGGTGGGGGGCGCGGCGCAGGGCGGGGGCTGGCGCTAGTCGGTGGGGCGCGGGGGAGGTGCGCGAGGGGGAAGCGGCGATGCGGGCACGCTCCAGCTCTCGCTGTTGTTCCATCTATCGGTCAGATACAGAAATTCTTGTCATTTCGGGTACTATGTGACTTTGTATATAAAACATCAACAATTTCACTACAGATCCAACCTCAATTAAAAATATACTTTAGTGACATACCTGGCGGTGACAGATGGACAGGACTATGGGGCCATCTTGAGAGATCGTTCATGTCGTCGGTCGACATACGCATACCAGATCTCGTACTCTGCCCAGGTTAAGTTTTGCCAAATAATTCATTATTACTCACGTAGTGACGTAAATATACGTAGTTAAGTCAACACGCGCTGTAACATGGCACCATACTTACATAGCCCGCCTGCGTGGAGCGCCATCGTCTGTCCCCCCCCCCCCCCCCACTACGCAGTGCTACGAGCTCACCTGTGCCTCGCGTGGTGCGGATGCGGGGGCGGCTGGCGCGGCGCGACGTCCCCGCGCGCTGCAACATGGTGCCACTTGACGTACCCGCTGAGCCGGCGCTTCACCAGCCCCGCCAGCGAGTGCAGCCAGCCTGCGCCGAGCGACACGGTTCACAGTGCCGCCCCTCCCCAACACACCTCACTTCACACAGCCAACGCTCTGCCCACTCGTGGGGCTCTTTGGTTGAACTGACGCCGCCATAATCGATTGATGGATTATTGTTAAATAGTTTTGTTAACATAACTAGTAACTCTTTTATGACATACCCTCCACCAGTATTACAGGATCTTCTACAGCCTTCGCCAATTGTGTTACGTAGGTACTGGCAGACTCACGGTTCAGTTATATTAAAATTCAACCAAAGAGCGTGTACGGTTGCCGTATGCCCGACTGATGTGATGATGTTAAACATAGCGAGAGATTAAAGCTATGAGATGGTTTGATGGTGAAAGAAGACATATTACGAACATCTTATACACTTCATGATCGCCTATACAGCCCGTTAGAGAGTACGGAATTGGTTTTAGTTCGACGGATATTATACAAAGTGCTAAATCTATGGTAGTTTAACTTCGACCATAGTTTAATGACATTAAATAAATGCGTTTACCGGATTTCAACAGATAAGAACCTCCTCCTTTTTTTGAAGTCTGTTAAAAAATAGAAAAGAAAAAGAAAAAACATTTATTTACTACCATATATGGCACACACAAAGAAAAACCAACAAAGCAAGAAAAAGGATTCTTTTTTTATAAGAACTAGAGAAAAAAAAATACATTTTTTAACATAGTTAAAATAGTATGCGTGTGCCGTGGCAGCAAAAGGGCAAACGACTCAACATATGCCTAGACCAATTAAGGTGCTAGGCGCTGATTTTCAGTCAATATAAATACAGGCAGGCAGATAAGCTTTCAAGGGACAACAAATATTTATAATGCCTCACGTTGTGTCTAGGTTTTAATGTCAATTGTCTGTCTTTGTTTTTATGTCAATTTTTATACATGAACAGCATCAGTATTGTATTTTAATCAGTATATCTTGTTAATAATGTTTGGAGGACTTATTCATTTGTATACAAAATTCGATCCCTTCATCAAAATAAGCATGTACAATGTTCGTAATACACCGCAAGTTAGTAAATCCGTTACACCGTGCTACTAAAAAGCTTGGAGTGTCGTCAAGCACCCCATTAACCTATTTTAGAGACGACTTGTGCCAAAACAAGTATTTCATAAATCCCAATTACTTGTAAATATACCTGCGTCATTTGCGATGTTTTCCACTAGTGTCCCGGAAAATGTTGCATAAATTAATATATTAATTCACTCGTGTAAAATTAGATGGCGCAACTAATCGAAAAAAGGCTTTTATTTTTTCTAGACTACCACTCGAAGTATCCAATCATTTGTAACAAAGTTTATTTAGTTAACGAATTTCTGAGCATTAAGTTTCTGAATAACTATTGAACCATTAAACTTGGGTAGAGTAACAAAGAGAGGGTGTTCTACACCTGCTCCGTGAAATTGATTTCCATCGAAATTAGTGACTAAAAAACTGTATTTCCCGATTACTTTCTTACTTCTGTAATTTTTTTATAATTAAAAATATATATTTAAAACCCTAATTCTAATAATTTACTAATTCCAAGTCATTTGTCAATCTATACAGTTCCTTATGATGTACTGAACGTTTTAAGAAAGCTGGTTCAATTTCTCATAAATGTACGCAGAAATTCAATGCAAGCCAAACTGAAACCTACGCCCATGGAAGAAAGTCAATGTTACGCTGAACCTCTAAATAACGTGACTTTGAAAGTCGTACGCGTGAAACGCGTATGTTTTTATACCTACACTTAGGAGTGAGACAGGCCTAACGTGGTCATTAATGTGCTCAGATGCTGAAGCGACTTTAAATAATTTAAAAAAACATTGGAGAATGAGAAAGTAATCGAGAATCATTTATTTCAACTCTGCGAGTGAAATATAAGATATTTCATTTCCGGAACACTGTAGAAAAAATATAAATATAATATTATATAAAAATACTACAAGTACCCAAGCTCTACAACCTATAGTGTACAAGATTAGCCCTTATTAGCCAGGTGTTAAGGTGGTGTTTAGTGTGACGAGGCACGTGACAGCGACAAATGGGCAGGCGATGTGTGGGGTGTGAAGGACAGCGGCAAAGCACAGGGTTTGAAGCATTGATACAATTATTTGAACATATAATTAGTTTTCATATCGACGCAAAACACCATGACGAAGTAATCCACATAGATGTTTAAAAAAATATTACTCAGGAATCATAAAACAATTCTATGTCGAATGGTCTGGGGTCCAGTGTGTTTTCAATGACCTGAAGAGGCACGGGACCCCGGCCATTTGACGTAAATATTTTTTTTCATTCTGAAGTTGCAATAATATTTTTTTAAATAGATATAGGTTACTTCGTGTATGCTCTTTAGCATCGATATGTATAATATTATCCTATACGCCTTTATAAATATGCCTCGACTTAGAAAACAGGTGCGTCAGCGTCACTTACTGTCAATTTTGGAAAAATTCTTAAGTATGTCTGATTTAGCACTAAAGTATTATAACAAACACACTTATTATTAGACCGACCGCTTAAAGATCGGCGCAGACGTAGCGCAGAGCCGCCTGGTGGATTTTATGTTGACATTAAATAAAAATCTTTAAAAGTGTTAGCATAAAGGTCAAAAGCGGGAGCGCTAGCATTTGCCGCTATCTCCTGGATACATGTTACTCTTACATGCAATTTTGAACTTTATAATAACGCGGTTAAAGACGATTATTAATTGTCAGAGAAAAATCCGCCTCACTACTCTCTGGAGTAAGAAAGAAATAAATTCACGTCCTTTTACGAGGTCAGTTTTTTACCATCGAACTGACGAAAATATAATCCAAACAAAACGGATATAAATGACCCGATCTTCTACAGCAAAGGCATTTTTATACTGTGCAATGTAAATAGGTATATATTTTCTTATTCTTAAGTTTTGCTATATTGTAAACTGATCACAATTTCATCAAATCAAATATATTATATCAATGCACACATAGATTTGCGTAAAATGGCCGCGAACAGTCTGTAAGACAATAACAGATTTAGGAAGACATTTCTATGTAAAAGCAAAAGTCAACTAAAGTTAGTCAGAGCTTACAGTATTATTTATCACTACAGAGTACCTAACGCACTGATACACAGCCCTAGAATTTTAGTCTTAGCCCGATTTTTGTGTTAGGCGGGTAGTACCCGTCGCGGGTACGATGAGAGACAACACAAACGGGTAATTCGAGATATACAACCGTAGTCCTTTCCTTCACCTTTAAAAGTTGAACAGACAATACCAATTCACAGTTTTTATACTGCGTTGATGTAATATTTAATTAATATATTATTTTTTTATATAAATTTTTGGCGGTTACGGCGGTTGAAACGCTCTATTGTTTAACCAAATATTGCGCGAAAACGAGTAACAGCACGCATGGAGAATGTAAAGCTGGATTCACAATGCAAGCGGTGATATCATCGCTAAGAGTGTCGCATTGCGCTTCAAACCTACCAAATGGGTCCATGAAGAACCACGCCATCTTGGTTAACCATGGAATACAATAAATTACTGATTACAAATTATGGCACGTGGTTTTTACTGTGAATTTAGCTTATCGCGTAGAATGTGTTACTATTTCGCTCGCAATATGAGTGTGTCGAGCGATACCCGACTGACACAAAAAACGGTCTAACGGTCTACCATGGGAAGTAGAACATGTGTAATAAATAATTAGTGATAGTACTCATATGACCATTAGACATTGCCAAACATAGTTAATAGTTTGGTAGTACTGAATAACTTATTGAAAGTTTAAAATAAATTGAATGTTTAATATCAACATAGTTGCATGTTGTCCAAGATCAGTTGAAAATGAACAAAATACTTGAGACGTAGACACGTTAGCCCATAAAATTAATGGTACCAAGCATACGAGTACAAGCACGTATAAATGCTCCCGCTCCGCACTGAGCTGAAGCTAAGTTTCTGCAAAGCACACAGGTCTGCATTTAAAGCATATTTCTCCCGTTTGCTGTGAGACTGCGTATTTACAGAATGAGAGGGAATTGCAAGACATACAACACATGAGAATGGTGTACGATGACGTAGGGAAATGATTGTAGTTGCATATTAATTTTAATAAAAATCAACCCAGAATTGTAACGCACAAAGAGAATCTTCTTTATTTATTTAAAGACATAATAATAATAATTTACCCTAATATCTCTCTGGAGCATAATATCAAGAAAGCATATTGTCAAGAAACTAAAGAAAGAAACACAAAATGTCAAGATTATAAAACGTCAAGATTGACGCGTTGTGCGATTTTGACGTTTTATAATCTTGACATTTTGCGTTTCTTTCTTTCGTCGTGTTTTTGTTTGTTCATTAAAATATTCATTTATTTATTTGTGAAGTGATCGCTTTTCTTGACACAGACTGTAATTGTCAAAAATTATAATTTGCTACTTTGACGTTTGACGACTTTGGCATTTGGCGACATTCTATGATCTTCACATTCTGTTTTTTGACAATTTGCAGTTCTTGACATTTTGCTTTTTGTCGATATGCTCCGGAAGGCCTAATATCAATACGAAGATGAATCCTGCCCACCGACTGATTTAGATGATTTTTTCTTAAAGCCATTTTAAATATTGTTCTCATTAATTTTGTTATTTTCAATGGCTTCCTTCTACCACATTTGACTGAGGAAGTGCAGAACAAGGCAGAGCTTTACGCGAGAATATGTTTAATAATTAGACTCTTAGAAGTTGGCAGCGGCAGATCGTACCGAAACACCTCATTTTGTCCGCCTCGCTTTGTGCAAGTTAGTCCTATCCTGAGTTATATATTGTCTTATCCTAGTCTAATTCCCAAAGTACAGGACAAAATCAGAATTTAAGATTAGACATATTTTACAAATTAAATACAGTGGAGTACATTACTTTAACTTGCAACTAAAATCAATTCACTGAGGTACGGATATATGAAAGGCATACCGAGTGGCAAGCGCAGCACTGACTGTAAATTTTGATACTTGGCACAGGCTGGCTGCCCTCTTTAACATTATCACATTTAGAGTTAAAAAACACATGCACAATCAACTAAAGAAATATGCACTTCTTGGATGTCAGTGTATATAATACAAACTTACGAAACTAACTCCGACCACCCCACATGGGTCGACAAAATATATCAAAAGCTAGTCTGTGTTTCTTAGTATTTAAACGACGATGAGCTTTATTTTGATCGATCTTCCCGTGGGTGTCGTCAAGGCGACTAAGGGATTGCATCACGGAAAGGTAAAAGCTTTCTCCTGTGTATATTAAGATCATTACTGCGATCACCAATCCGCCTGCCAAGCGGGGTTATTACGCAAATCCCCCAATGGACAGCCCACCAAAAGTGTCATTTTATTAGGGAGGATTATGTTCAGCAGTGGACGTATTCCGCCTGATGAGATGTGGAAGATTTCTTTAGTCAACTATACATGGTGCACTTATAGAATCGCAATATTTTACTTATCAACAGAATATAAAGTGACAGATATTGCGTTTCTCTTTGTACATATAATAGCAAATAACATTTTAAAAGAGTGGGACAAGAAGTTGGTAAAAAGTAAACAAATACATATTTTTAAGGTATTTTGGCTTGGTTACAAGGCCTTTAAGCCATAGAAATATTCCTTTTTCTCTTTGATTCGTTGTTAACCTAAATAAATATTTTGGATTTTTTAACTTATACATTTGTAACGAACGTTAAACAGAGAATTCTACACAACAAAAGTCTGTCTTGACTGATACAAAGGATAATTCTGAATTTATAACAGTTTCTAAAGTTAAGTATCAGCTATCCTTACCTTACAAATAGTGTTTCATTAGAAATATTTAAACGCACATCAAATAAATACTGAATATACACCAACTATACTGCTGGCACATCAAAGTGCGCATTTGGCGTGCAAGTCAGTATTATTAGATGTGGGTTAGGTTACGTTAGACGTTCATTTAAATATGTGACTTTCTTTAACAGGGTCTGGCTACGTCCAATTAGCAGGAGCTCAGAACAAGTAATAGTATAAGTACAAAACTTGTTTAATTTCTCAAAGACTTAATGCAAGCCAAACTTAAACCTACGCGCATGGAAGAAAATCAATGTCACGCTGAATCGCTAAATCACGTGCATTGACAGTCGTACGCGATTGGCCTAGGGCCTATAGCATTTAGTAGGGAACCGAGCTAGAGGATCATCATAGCAAAGTAACAGACATCTAACAGCGCTGTTCGATACGTATGTTTGACGTTCCCTCCCACCTCATCACCACCTCATTCCATAAGCCTTTTAACCCGGTCCCCCACTATATGTGTACATTTTTATTTCTATCTTTAAGGTAAAAACCCAAAGTATTTAGAACATTATTTAATTCGCACGTGGCGTGTGCGTAGCCAGGCCCTACTCATACGGCAAGTGCCCCGGGCGGTGCGTAACTCACCCTGGTCGTCGTGCCGGTGCCGCGCGGCGCCCGGGGGCTGCGCGCCGCCCCCGCCCCCGCCCGCGCCCCCGCCCACGCCCGCCAGCTCCGGCCGGTACCCGTTGCGGAGCTCCGCCCGCGTCAGACTCTGGCTGCGGCCTTCTGATAACCTGCGACCAGACACAATGTCGTCTCATCTCAATATAAGCGGATACTTCGAGCCTGGTGGATCTTTTATACCAGTAATTTTCGTTTTAGGGTATGGGCAATTTTTGTATAATTATTAACATATCTTCAGGATGTTTTTTGTTTACGAAACAGTCTTCCCCACTATCGGGCGTCGTTTACCTACCTATCATTAAGAAGTAAAGGTGACGGTGGGTGTAACCTTTCGTGGAGCGCGGGCGGTTCCAATTCCACGCTGCCGTTCACTGAAAACATATATCATATTAATACTGTTTATCTTTAGTACTGATTACGATACTAAATAAATTAATTATGGAACAAGCTAATTACAACAACAAAAAAGATTTTTAAGTTTTTCAAGAAATTTATTTTCTTTTATCGTTTATATTATGATTAGAGATAAAAAAAAACGGAATGTTATAAAGTGAAACCTGTCAAAGATATATTTTAGCTGTATTTTAGAACAAAAAAAAATTGTAAAATGGTTACCGATTTGTTACCTTTTATATTATTACGATGAAGAAAACGCAAACAAGAAAATGGACGACCACGATTTGAAGACCAACTGAACTCTGTTTTTGAACTATTTTCCATAATTAGCTTATCAAGTTGCCTACAGTACTTCTGGCTGTACATATACTTTTTATTTGGATTCATGTAAAGTAAAAAAATATTCATTGCTCTGCTGTCAAAGATTACTAAATTCTAGTAATAAAATTGAAGCAAAAGTGCTTAGACGGCCTATCTGATGTTGAGGCCAGAGCCTGTGTAGCGGACGAACAACTACCTTCGTCCTACCCTTAAGATAGACCAAGGGGTTAACCATTTATCTCCTATATTAATGGAACGAGAAATACTGGCCAATGTGGGTTAGTGGACTTCGCACATGCTATATAATCTCCTTTGACGTATGCAGGTTTCCTCACTATGTTTCGTTCATCGAAAAGCCTATCCCACTAATATTATAAATGCGATGTGTGCTATTCAATCACGCTTCAACCACTTGGCACACTATAGGTTAGAACCTGGAGTAGGACATAGGATAGTTTTTATCCCGAAAAAACATCTCATTCCTACGTGAAACCAAATTAATCGTTAAAAGCACTGAATTTGCTCACAGCGTGGCGCCACTTTGTATGGAGATTTATCTATCTAAATATAATAGGGACGTTGATTCATTTGAAATTCAAGATGTGTAAATATCGAGATCTAACGCGGACGAAGTCGCGGGGCAAAAGCTAGTGATATAATAATAGTGATAGTCACCTGTACATAAATTAGAAACTCATTACATTATACAAATAAAGTTACTAGATATACATTAAAGAAACATGAGCCCTTACCTTTTCCCATTAAAACGTCTTTTTCGTTGATACCTTCATGCCCTAACATATGATGCTGCCTGCTCGTTCTCGGCGGCGGCTCCGGCGACCTTCCCGTACTGTGCTCTTTGCTCAAACTGCAAACAGAGATATGCATTTTACGACGCTCTACTTCTTAAAGATTCTGGGATTTTGCGCGGCGGGATTCACGAACACATGCACACTGTACGCTGTCGGTACGAAACACGCACGTAACAAATCGAACAACATATTCATACTTCTCGCACACAACGATATCAAGCATATCTTCTTATCTTCTCAGGGGGCCAGGAAGACCTGGCGACACTTCGACCCTTCAGGATCTTTTGTGCCAAACCCCTGACCACCAACAATGCCCCAAGGCGATTTGGTGGACTTCACATACGCCTCAGAATCTCTTCTTTGGCATATACAGGTTTCCTTACGATGTTTTCCTTCACCGAAAAGCCTGTGGTATTATAAATAAACCGTACTTAAGTTTGGTAAAACTCATTGGTACGGGTGGGGTTTGAACGTGAGGCGAGTGCACAACCAACCGGCTACCACGGCTCTTGATACCAAGCATAACTAGGTCACACTCCATATAGACTAACAGATTTAATTACCCACTGCTATTACACTCGCACCAGCCTGTCAATTATGGTAAGGCTGTCGATCGAAAAAAAAATAAAAAATATGTGGGGACATTTTACACACGGCCACCTGATCCCAAACTAGGCAGAGCCTGTAATATGGGTATCAGACAGCTGATATACATACATAATATAATATATAAATAACATCCAGTCACAAGGCAAACACAAGTGCTCATCACACGAATGTTTGCCCAGGGCGGGATTTGAACCCGCGACCCCGAGCTTCGCAGGCAGGTGTACTACCAACTAGGCTACGGAGCCGACATTAGAAAGAGAGACAACGTTATAAGGAAACAACAAGTACTTCTCTTTCTAACTTATAGAGTTGATTCTCTGCGCCGGTCAATAGCGCGCTGGCATAGTAACTATTGTCAAAGTGCGTACTGCCAGCCTTGCTCTATACGTAGTTATGCTCAGTATTCTTTGACCAGGTGGTGTTGGTCTTTTGGGTGCCGAGGCATAAACAAGATAATTTTGTCTCTAAAATAAGTTTGTGTGTCTGTGTTCAGAATAACCTGCTGTATATTCCCACAACTCCTTCCTCACTTCATTACAAAGTTTAGTCCATTTAAGTGTTCAAGTAGAAAGTTCCCGAGGTGATTTATACGAGACAGACAAACATTCGGCAGATATAAAATATGTCACACGTTAGTCAAATAAGCTCCATGAAATAATAGAGTAGCGTGTTATTTGCCGTGTGGTTCCCGGCTTAGAATAGGGCCACCCCTATCTTTCCCGTGGGTGTCGCCAAGGCGACTAAGGGATTGCACCAGGGACGGGCAGCAGCGTTCTCATGTGTGTGTATGTTAAGATCATTACTGCGATCACCAATCCGCCTGCCAAGCGGAAACTTACCAAAAGTGGTATTCTATTGGGGAGGCCTATGTCCAGCAGTGGACGTTTTTAGGCTGATGATGATGATGATGAAGTAAGTGTTATACATGACAACAGCTTACCTTCTATGCCTAGGCGTGGAGTGTAGGTCGACCCGCGACCTCCTCTGTTGACTCTGGTGCTGGAACCTCTGCAGTACTATGGGACTTGTGTTGCCGGAGCTCTGCGCACACATCGTAATACATTAAAATGATAATTGGAATCTAAAGAAGCAATCATCATCAGCCGAAATACGTCAACTGCTGAACATAAGCCTGATAAATGTGCTGTTCAGCATAAACTGATCAACTGAAAATACTTTGTTAATAGTATAAAACAAATCAATATTACCAACCAAAAATAAAGAAATTTCACCCCCTAAAGGGTGTAATTGTCAATGTCCTTAAAACCAATAGCCAATAAATATATACAGTGGGGGACCGTGTGGTTCCCGTCTTAAAATACAGCCACCCCCAATCTTCCCGTGGATATCATCAAGGCGACTAAGGGATTGCACTAGGGACGATCAGTAGCGTTCTCATATATATCTAATCTACATATGATCATTACTGCGATCACCAATCCGTCTGCCAAGCGTGGTGATTATGGCAAATCCCCCAATGGACAGCCAAACAAAGGTGGCATTCTATTGGGTAGGCTTGTGTTCAGCAGTGGACGAATTTCGGCTGATGATGGGGGCCCGAGTTAAAAGGCTTCGGGAATGAGGTGCGGCGAGGTCAACGGTCGCATTCCTCCGACGGTCCTCTACGGCACTTACAGCTGGCGAGGCGCGCCACCGGTTGTCTGCAGATACGCGGCGCACGGGCGGGGGTGGGGGGGATGCGCACGCGTCTATAGTCCTGTACACACAACATTGTAACATCAGTCAACACCAAGACATACACAAATAAAAAATCAAAAGGAAAAAGAGAATATTGGTTAAAGGTATGTTTTGTTCCCTCCCAATACGTCAGATGGTAGACGTAAATGACAAAAAGTGAATAGGGAAGTTGTATGATAATTATATTTTTCATCCCATCTATATGAAAAGGACTACTTGGTTCGCCTTTAAGTGCACCCAAATGTGGTGTTTTCTATAAGAAACGTTTATCGGGCAGTAATGAGTTTTTAATCCTCTTTATAAGTGCGCCGCAATCATTGCCGCGCACTTTTCGAATTTGGAACATCTAAAAGTCTCAAAGAAATCGAACGCAAATATTGTTTGAATAAAGACTGGCTGGTACGACGGCCCATAGAAGCGCCGCCGGATGAATAAAATAAAACGCGCGAACTACAGCCCGCGTTTTCATCAATTTTCACGGATTGTTAAAAATTTATTTTCTCATAGAGAGTGATGAAGAGTAGAGTGTAACACTCGGGCGCAAAATATATTTTTGGCTCGGGCGACGTACTTTGAATCCCTCGCTACGTTCAGGATTCCCTCACTTCGCTCTGGATTCAAAAAAGCGCCCTCCCGTTAAAATATTATTTTGCTCCCTTATACAATCTACTATTTAACTTCCATAAGTTGATCCAATTTCTACAGCAACATTTCAATTTGGTTCAACATATAAAACACTTCAGTTTTAACAGCTAGAGCTACTTTTACAACACCTTTATAACGCGAGTCCTACTCGCACTTGTATGTGAAGAAGAGTAAGTATTTGTAATTTCCTTTTGTTCAGTAGCAACTACGAAACACAAAAAATTACATAGGCATTAATCTAGCAAGTCGAGTGGAGACCGCGACTGGGCAAGCGTAGTGTAAGACGCCTCCTGGCTAGATGTAGCGACGACCTGCGTAGGGCGGCTGGCAGATCGGGTTCAGTGGCGCACCTTCAGAGAGGCCTATGTCCAACAGTGGACTCTTTCAGGCTGATGATGATGAATCTAGCAAACCATACTTGAATGTAGTAGTTGCAGTGAAAAAGGTATTTTCCTAGTTTTGTGGTATAGCACGACGTGAGATTAATAGATAATTAAATAAATATAATAATGACAAATAATGTCACGTAGTGTTACAGTAGTTAACAGCACATAGTGTTGTATAAGTTAGTATATAAGAACATGTAAGTAGATAATAAGGGCTATTCTATTGTAGTCTGTATTTGAATCTATAGCAGTCCAATAAACCTCAGTTTAAAATGTAGTGAGTTATATTATTCATTGCTCCACCATTACATTTTAATCTACTAGCGGCTGGATGCGGAGGGCGGAGGACCGGGTGGGGTAGCGTTCATTGGGGAAGGCCTATGTCCAGCAGTGAACTTCTAGGGGCTGACATGATGAATCTACTAATTATATAAGTTTCGCCTTGTATAGATCGTGCAGTTCACGACGGCAGCCGCACTCGTCTAAACCGCTTACATGTCATTGTATGCGTTATATTGTTACTGTGTTAGTTCTATCGTTACGCACTAATCATCAATATGTGCATACGTACACTAAGATTCTGACGTTAGGACTAACTCCCCGCGATCCGCGCTCCCCTCTCGCGAAAAGCAGCGGGGTCGTGAATTGATTTATCTATAGGGAAGGAGCCCTAGTGTTTACCTGCGTCTCGGATAAGGCGAGTGGTTGGAGAAGTCTGTCTCCAGGCTGGTCGGCTGCGAGCTGCTGCCGCCCGCGTGCCCTGTGCTGCTCGACGCCCACCACGCCCTGCGCATCACAGTTACACATGTAAGGGGGCGCAAAACCACCGAGTGACATTCTCGTCTGGATGCGATGCACCCTACTAGTTAACAGAGACTGGCGACGCCGGGGCCCAGTAGTCCGTACTGCCAGCAGTGCTCTATTTTGCAAGAGAAGTCGCTTATTTACTACTAGCTGTTGCCCGCGACTTCGTCCGCGTGAACAACTTAACATCACAAATTATTATGTTTTCCCGTAGGAATTAGATTTTTTTCGGCATAAAAACTATCCATTACCTATTCCAGGACCTAACCTATATGTGTGCCAAGTTTCATTACGATCCGTCCAGTGGTTGAAGCGTGATTGAGTAACAAACATCCAAACCTTCGCATTTATTATATTAGTAGGATTCTCTGCTATTTTATAGTATTGTTATATTTAGCTATTTATCGGCTAAGACAGTTTGACTTACTGCGTTTATCAGAATTGATGTGAACGCATATTTGTCAGCATTGTACGCGCAGCACGCGCCACATATCCAATTTTTTTGTATAAAATCCTAAGGAAACCCGCACGTACGCGCAGTATTTCGTAGAATGCGGTAGATATACGACTATCGAACGAAGCATGCTGATGACGTCATATAATGCGAGGCGTGGCCAGAATCTTGTTAATTTTTTTTTGTCAAATTTTATTCCTTTGCCAAGCAGGCAGGTTTACTACAAAATTTCTTACCATAGTTCAATCAGCATCTTCACAGCGACCAGAGGCAAGAAAGTACTAAAGTAAAAGAAACTGGCAATACCTAGAATTTGATACATAGATTTACTTACGTAAAAATCGTATTTATTACATTGTCATGAATCTCACACACGAGTTGTGTAAAATTGTCATATATGTTTATTATTTATTGACGATCACATTAACTCCGACCAACAAGAATATGACCTTCATATAACAACCCATAAATAACAATGTATATGAAAATAAAAAATATGTCGCAGGTTAAACTCAAATGTGCGAGCTCATCACATCAGTGAACGGCGCACGCTGCGCGGAAGGTGCTGACAAATATGCGTTCAGTGCTGCTGTGCGTACCTGGCCGGCGTGGGCGTGACCTGCTCCGGCAGCCAGTGCGCGGCGCTCGTGACGAAGTTCCGCGCGGGCTGCGGCGTGGGCGGCGTGCGCAGCCCGTCGCTGGGCGGCGTGCCCGGCGACGGGCCCCCCGCACCCCCCGCGCCCGCCGCGCCCCCTGACCCCGGGCTGCCCATAGGCAGCGACTGGTACCACGCGCCCACGGACGCGGAGCTCCACGCGGCCTTCACTACGAACGGGTGCTCCAGCAGCTTCGCGTATTTTGGACGCTGTCTGTAGTTTTTTGTCAGGCTGGAAATAAAGGTCCAAGAATGTAATAAGGTCTATTAGCTTTGATTGAAAGATCCAATCAGGGTGGGCAGCATTTGGAAAACTGCGTCGAGTCTTCACGTCGCCTGTTCCACAGTGCTTAAAGACAAAAGTCTTTAATCAGTGCGTTCCGCCTGTCATGACCTACGACAAATTTAATTAAAGAAGTAAAGAGTCAAAGTAGGAAGAGAGTTCCCACTGGCCCAAGGTAGCGTAAATTCATGACCTGGGACTTGCCCTACCTTCACTGGTAGGTGTCTTTGTAGTTACCTCCGTTGATCCTCGCTTAGAGGAGTTGCGGGGGGAGAATGGTGAGGAGGCGGGAATGTCATGTGCACGGTGCAGAAACGTGGACACTGACGGTGGGTCTGATCCACATGTTTCATGTCGTTCATTGAGCTACGGAGAGAGCTATGCTCGCGGTTCCTTTGAAGGATATGATTCATAATGAGGAAATCCGACAAAGAACGAAGGTCACCGACGTAGCCGAAAGGATTAGCAAGCTGAAGTGGCACCGACGTCGCAGATCCGAAGGCGGTTAAGGCAAACGAGTTCTGGAGTGGAAACCGCGGGCCGACGACCTGAGGAAGGTGGCCGGATGCGGAGGATCGGGTGTGGTGGCGGAGGGCGGACGAGTAGCGTTCATTGGGAAAAGCCTATTTCCAGCAGTGGACGTCTAAGGGCTGACATCTCTCCTCTCTTCTCTGTCGTTCCCTCGCTGCTGAGGATCGCGACCGTATAAAATGCGCCTCCACGCAAAGGGCTGGCATGATGACGAGCATTCACAAACTTACCACTGTGAAACAAACGACTTGAACTCTGGCGTAAAGTCGCTACCCTCCGGCAGTTTTGGTGGATCGTCTGATATTACCTGAAACAGACATTACTACGATAATGATTTATTCGGCTGTACCGATTTTGGTAAAACTCGGTACCGTGCTTCATATCCTTAATTAACACAGTACAATTTTTATAAAATAAAACTTACCGTAAAAGGATAGATAGCGAGTACAGTATACAATATGTTTAAGAAGGATGCTGGGCTAAATTATGAATCTAAAAGAGGTGGCAAGGGGAGTAAATGTCTAGTAGTATACCACTTATTCACTAGGTACGTGCCGCTTCAGGAGGAGTCGCCGTCTCTGGTCTATTTAGCTATGACACAGGGTTATGACACTTATGGCACAAGCATTTAATTAGGTTTATCGTTTCTAAGGCGCACCGTGCTACTCGTCGGTATGTTCTGTCAGGGGGAGAGCGGCAATGACAAGAGAGGGTGCGTATAAAATAAATATGTAGGTGGGTATGAAATAATGTATATTGGGAGGGATTTAAATTGTATATACGTCAAGGTGATTTCTAAACACAGTCGACTCACCCTGGTGAGCACCTCGAAGTCGTTCTGGCAGTCCCTGTAGGGGAACACGCCCGTGGCCAGCTCCACCAGCGAGATGCCCAGCGACCACACGTCCGCGCGGATGTCGTAGTCCGGCCGCGTCGGGTCCGGCGGGTCGATTCGTTCCGGCTGCAAACAACCATGCAAACATTCGAATACACATCCTGCCTGCGCAGGGTGATCCGATTTGTATTAGTTACGAGATAACTCACTGCCAGCTTCGGTATTTCCCACAAGTACAATTTGGATCTTTTTTAAGAAAGAGCGTATAGGCATCTTCTGGGTAAGCGCGCTCCACGTTAGGCCTCATCACTTACCATCAGGTGAGATCGAGGTCAAGCGTAAATCCATCAGCAATAAAAAAATATACACGGTTCGGTCCTCCCGGGGCCCGGTCTGATTTGTGTGGTTATAGGTTGGAATGCCTCGTGCACCTATAATTGTACTCTCTCGAACTTCAAACCGAAAACAGACAGAAATTTAGCGAGCGTAAGAAACATTTCTTCAAATCTTCTAAAACACATGTTTTAGAAGATCTACTCATATTTGTAATTTAGATATTGTTGTGTCCTTAATTGTGTCGTTGTTGTGACCTAATTTCACAGGTTCATCCTAGTTTTAGGCACCAGTCTCTCACTAAAGATAAATTGTACTCATTTTAATTTTATGTTTGAGATAATAAATAAATTTTATATTGTATTGTATTATGTTTTTATTATTATTGTAATGTTTATTTATTTGTATTGTAGTCAATAGTTATATTTTTCAAATAGAAATAATTTAAAAAAAAAATTGATTATAATACAAATAACTTTATTGATTCAAGAACACGTAGGTATATTAGATATATATTTTATGTAGATATATTATAACAAGTAGCCTGTCTCCCAAACTAGGCTTCCCTGTTCTATGGGTAGTCAGTCTTTCATTCAAAAATGTGAACAGATGTTGCAATCAATTTTAGTTCAACTCTGTAGCAGTACAAAAACAATCCAGACACAACAAAAGCAGGTATTTGATTTATTTACTAATTACGAGTACATACCAGTACATTATTACAGTCATCGTTAAAATTATATATTAAGTAAATAATAAATAAATAAATATCTCAGGACATCCACACCAATTATCCAGTCCCAAACTAGGCATAGCCTGTGGTATGGTTACTAGATAACGGATAGACATACTTAAATATAAAATAAATATATATAAACATCCAAGACTTGGGTACAAACATCATACCAACATTTGCCCCTAGCGGGATTCGAACCCGCAACCTCAGGCGTGGCAGTCCGAGAGCTACCCGTTCCGCCACGGAGGAAGTACATGAATTGATTAGGATAAAAACAATAAAATTAACAGGACAATACATACTGGAGCTCCCACACTAGACCATGCAGTATATATCTATTCTGTTTATGAGTGTATCAGTAAAATAAATTAAAGTTACATGAAATAAAAAAGCAGTAAGAGGGTTTCAGGAATCCCCCTGAAACCATCCGGTTTTGCCTGTCCGGTGCTATCCAGACGAGTCACGGGTATGCGGTCCCGGCTTTTCGAGTTATCGCTACTACAATCTCACTATCCTTCCGTAATAGAGGTATCCCATTTCTAACCTATACTCCTTACCCATACCCCCATTTCCTGTCTATCTCGCCATGATCCCTGTTCCGACCGCCAATACAAGGTCTGCCGTGGCGTGTCCTCGGTAAGGCATTATTAGCCTTACCGAGTAATGACAAGGTTGACAATTATCTCCCTAGCTAATTGTAGTACCTCAACACGGAGGCGGCGATGTTGTTCGCAACACATCACGTCAAGGGGTATCGCGGAGCGAAAAGCGGGCGAAGGAAAGACGCTTTGCGACATTGGTTTGCGCTCTCTGCCCCTCTGGGACCATTGGGACCATTGTGTATATATGTATGTATGTATGTATGTATGTATGTATGTATGTATGTATGTATGTATGTATGTATGTATGTATGTATGTATGTATGAATGTATGTATGTATGTATGTATGTATGTATGTATGTATGTATGTATGTATGTATGTATGTATGTATGTATCGGGCCCTGCACGCGGTCACGTGACCACTCACCGCCATGTAGGCCGCGCAGCCCGCGCTCCTGGTCTTGGCCTTGGAGTCCACCAGCCGGCCGCTGATGCCGAAGTCGCACAGCTTCACGTTGCCGCGCTCGTCCAGCAGTATGTTGCTCGGCTTCACGTCGCGGTGGATCACGCCGTGCGTCTCTTTGAGGTACGACAGAGCGTTCACCGTCTGCACAAATGCATGGTTCATTATTAGAATTAAAGATATATATTATACTAGCTGTTGCCCGCGACTTCGTCCACGACCACAACTTATCATTCATTACAGATTGTTATGTATTTCCCGTAGGAATGGGATGTTTTATCGGGATAGAAACTATCCTATATCCTATTCCAGGACCTAACCTATATGTGTGCCAAGTTTCATCACGATCCATCCAGTGGTTCAAGCGTGAAAGAGTAACATCCATGAATCCAAACTTTCGCATTTATAATATTAGAATTAAAGATATATATTATACTAGCGGTTGCCCGCGACTTCGTCCGCGTGGACAACTTAACATCACAAATTATTATGTATTTCCCGTAGGAATGAGATGTTTTTTTGGGATAAAAACTAGCCTGTGTCCTATTCCAGGACCTAACCTATATGTGTGCCAAGTTTCATCCCGATTCGTTTTCTGGTTGAAGTGTGATTGAGTAACAAACGTCCAAACTTTCGCATTAATGATATTAGTGGAGTTCACTATCAAGTTTATATTTATATACAAACATAAATAAATTCGAATAAAGAAAGGTTTTCTAGGAAATGCCTAGCCTGTATCTAGCGATGTAACAATCTGGGCTCAATGCTAGCTAGCTAGCATTGAGCCCAGATTGTTACATCGCCAGAGCAATCTGTTAGCTGTCAGAATGCAATGCGTGTATGCGAGATTAACATAAAAAAGCGGCCAAGTGCGAGTCGGACTCGCCCATGAAGGGTTCCGTAGCAGCAAGTAACATCATATAAAAGTTATAGTAGTTCGTTGTAACTTTGATCGATGTTTTAATAATAGTATTGTGGTTTACGGTTTATGACGTATTAAAAAAAACTACTTGCTAGATCTCGTTCAAACCAATTTTAAGTGGAAGTTTGCATGGCAATGTACATCATATATTTTTTTTAGTTTTATCATTCTATTATTTTAGAAGTTACAGGGGGGGGGACACACATTTTACAAATTTGGAAGTGTCTCTCGCGCAAACTATTCAGTTTAGAAAAATGATATTAGAAACCTTAATATGATTTTTGAAGACCTATCCATAGATACCCCACACGTATGGGTTTGATGAAAAAAAAAATTTGAGTTTCAGTTCTAAGTATGGGGCACCCCCAAAATTTTTGTTTTTTTTTCTATATTTGTATGAAAATCTTAATGCGGTTCACAGAATACATCTACTTACCAAGTTTCAACAGTATAGTTCTTATAGTTTCGGAATAAAGTGGCTGTGACATACGGGTCACATCCATAAGGGTTCCGTTTTTGCCATTTGGCTACGGAACCCTAAAAAGGTGTTTTAATAGAAACGAACCGATCAATATTATCTCAGTGTATTTTCCACTACGTGAAATTGGCAGAATTATTGTGCCCTAAACACGATACAAAAAGCCATAATAAAAAAACATTTAGAATGTTTCCTGTATTTGTATATACGGCGATTATACAACCCCTTACTTAAAAGGATTTCACGTTAAGGCTCAAACATACTTTTTGGTTATGATGATGTAATCTGATAGAAGTTCTTCAATAAATTCGTTTATATTATAATAAATGTGAAACATAGTCAAGTAAACATGGCCTGCATGTGTTTTGATATATATTTCAGTACTAAATCCACTGTTGCTTCAGAAATTTTGATATATGAACAATGACCTTATATATCAAGGTACATTGTACATTAAAATCAGTGTTAAAATTAGGGTTCGCTGATAAGTATCAACGGATATATATCATGATATATATCGATTGATATATATGTTGATATATATACATTGATATTTATTGTCTCAGTAGCATCCACGGCCGGTCTTGAAAGAATTTGTTCTACCATCGGCCTGGTGCAATAAATCGTTTAGGAACCGAGAAAGCTTATAAGTTGGTTT
The DNA here is from genome assembly GCA_947086405.1 of Esperia sulphurella. Taxonomy (NCBI): domain Eukaryota; kingdom Metazoa; phylum Arthropoda; class Insecta; order Lepidoptera; family Oecophoridae; genus Esperia; species Esperia sulphurella. Next base: position 16,615,746 of record OX352260.1, read on the forward strand.
ATGTTGAAGAATTTGAACCAGTCCAAAAGAATTCCAACATACAATATGGACTGGGTTTATGATTCCAATGCCGAAGAATTATTTAACGTTGAGATAGAATATGACAATCAACTAGACTGAGAGCCAGATGATGTCCCGCTTATAGACTTATGCCTGAGACACCCTGAAGTGGACTAAGTAATATTACAATTTTAAACTGACATTTTTAAATAGAAATTTAAACAATATGAATTTTAATTCGGTTAACTGTTGATTATTAATTATTATTAAAACTGATTATTAGTTTTTATTAAACTCGAAGACTGTTATTTTGTTAATTTTATATTAATAAATAAATATTAAATAAATCAAACTAAATCTTTATTTAACACTTGATTTAAAAGATATAATAGTAAATAAAGCCACTTGCAGCCTAAAAATTGCGTTTTTTCATATGCATGATATATATCGGATATTTTGATATTTATTATAAATATCGGATTTTTGCGAACCCTGGTTAAAATGATGCGAAAATGCATTTTAACAAAATAGTGCAGTTTCGTGCAATTACATTTAGTTGAGGTGGCTTATAGATAGTTCAGATTAGCAGAAAAAGGATTGAATGAAGATACTTTCGGGGATTGGTTAAAGGTTTGACACAAAAATTATGGCATCGCATATTTGACCCAGTAACAATATTCTGTTATGGGTTGTCTTGGTATTCAAATGTATATACAGTGATATTCGAAAGATATTTATTATAAAACCAAAGGTAATATATATTAGAGTATAAAACTAATGGTAAAGACTTAAACTAAAGATAATATAGCTTAAACTAGGTATTGGACGCCAGGAGAGTTTTTGAGTTGAGCGGAACTCTGCCAAAACCGTAAATGCCACCGGCTAGCAGCTTAGGGTCTCTTGATGTGTTGTTTACTATAAGATACAACGTGAAAGGTTTCTGCTAGAGATCTTTCTCCTCCTTACAAAAAGGGCATGTCGTTACGCTAAAACAATTACATTACGTACATAAATTACCTACTGCACGGAATATCTCATAATCATTACATGTTAGCCATTAAATTCTTAAGTACAACTTACCCCTTTTTAGTGAAGCAGAACGTTAACACAAACAAATAATAAAAGACAAATAAGTTAAAATAACTTCAAGAACACATTGTCAAATGTCGGTATCACAACAAAATTTGTCTCAAAGTGTCGAGATCCTTGCTCGACGCGAGTAAATAGCGGAATGTTTGTTAATTCAAGTTACACTTACTTTCAATGACAAACAACTGGTTTTGGATATACTTAGCGTAAATAAAAATGAGAAAAAGACAATTTTTTACTGGGAATCGAACTTGCGACACCTTTGACGAGTGACCAATGTACTACACATTGCGCCATTCGAGCACTTACTTGAGCGTTGAAAATAAGCTTACAGTATGGCGACAGTAACTTACACATAATAATTCCTTACCGCCACAGTGACCTTCCCGAGTATCGCCTCTGGTATGGGCGCGCCGAGCCTCTTCAGCAGCTTGTCGAAGCACGACGCCATCAGCTCCATGCAGATCCACACGTCGGCGTCGGTGACGAAGCAGCCAAGGCACCGCACGATGTAGGGGCAGTCGTGCGAGCGGACCACCACGTCCAGGTCCATTAGGATGCGTTTGGTCTCCTCAGAGTTGCCGGAACGACGCATTTGCTGATGACAGAAATATTATACAACTTTTAAAAATAAGACCAACCAAATATATTTTTTACGGAAGTATTTTGCCAGAAATCCTATCAAGATAGAATGGTTATAGCCATTTATTCAAAACTTATTACGCGCGTGACGATTTTAAGACACAGCGCGCCCTTAATGCCTTGCGGTTACATTACTAGTGAGTAGATACAGATAAGCAGTTAAAAACCGCGCAATATGGCATTTTTGCAGATTTTATGTTGATGTTTACCCGACCGTGAGTCAGCGCGAAACGAGTAAGGGTTTAATAGTTTTTGCAATATATTTACTCTTACTATTTACCTACTTCACCACTCTATCTTGATAGGATTTCTGTGGGGGTGGGTGGTCGTACGAACTACGCGGCCATTTCGGTTCTATTCGCGTGTGTTCTGTGGGGGGTGACCCTAGTGTAACCCTCCAGCATTTAGATAGCTCTTCGTGGAGGTGCTGATGTTGAGATGAATTGAATGAATGAAATGATTACAAGAATTAATGAAGAGATAGTAACGAAGCGAAGGTATAAGTTAGAAATTAAAACAAGTACAGAGTAATGACATTAAATATGAATAGCAGTTCACATGACAAGTGTCTTCATTCGACTACCGGCGCTCGTCGCCGACCAGTCCATCGGAAACTGGTTACACAGGTTTGGTGCAAGCTCATATGTATGTATGTATGTATGTAAACGCTTTATTGTACCAAAAATCACAACAACAATAATAAAATAGGAATTAAACTGTGTACAAAGGTGTACTTATCCCACTTAAGGATCTCTTCCAGTCAACCTTAGAGTAACCGAAAGGACAAGTATAATGCGTTTAGTACCAAATTTGGATAAAGAAATGTACTACATAAGCGGCAGCGACTGTCTATAGTTATAAGGCGGGGGTCCAAGTTACATACACATCGTGGCGTTTGTTAGTACGCCACAGTTCTATTGTTGGATGCGAGTGAGCATGCGAGTGACCTTGACGGCGATGACCGCGGCGGAGGGCCGGTGCAGCATCTTGACCACGTGCCCGCACGTGCCGCTGCCCAGCTCGCCCAGCTGCTGCAGCTCGTCCACGTGAGAGCGATACTCCACGCCCTCCACGTTCAACTTGCCACTCACCTGCAACAGACCAATCAAATCAAATATTTATTTTCGTTCACAATTTGCCCTTAAGCTATGATACAGTCGTTGGAGGCCACCTATTGAGTAACAAACAATCAATCAGTCATATATTTTTTTGCAAACATAGGTAAAAATATGATGTTAACAGAAGGTAGTGTGGCCATCTATGCTCCGCCATACGGCATACAAATACATTACTTAATAATAAGCATGTTACATTACAAGCACAATTACATGGGCATGCGGAAAAGATTCTATTACAAATTATATAAAAAGTTTGTTAACATAATGACTTTCATCAACAATGTCTTCTTAGGGTGCCAGGAAGACCTGGCGACACTTCGACCTTCAAGATCTTTTGTGTCAAACCCCTGTCCACCAACGGGGTCCCAAGTCGATTTAGTGTACTTCACACACGCCTTAGAATTTCTTCATTGTCATATGCAGGTTTCCTCACGATGTTTTCCTTCACCGAAAAGCCTGTGGTATTAATAAACCGTACTTAAGTTTCGAAAAAGCCATTGGTACTGGCGAGGTTTCAACCCACGACCTCGAGTACGTGGGTGCACAACCAACCCGGCTATCACAGCTGTATCAATGCTCATCAATGGTAGCAAAGAATCTCTTGGTGGTGTATATAATAACTTTTGGGGCTGTAGACTCCGGGTTCCCACTAAGCACCGGGGTATATTCCTCAGTCCCGACTTCTAGCCCGAGGGAGTCGTGTTTAGACGCTACAGGGAGGCAAAGACTTTAAAATCCCTGGAAGTGTGTATTTAATTTATATTTTGTTAATTAAGGTTATATAATGTATGTATTTCTAGGCTAAGGTATTTATCACGATACGAGAACTGGGATAAGTTTTCTATTTGTAGTGTATAATAGATAAGTTTCGTATTTGATTTATAAATAATATAATTATATAGTATATAAAAAATTAATTCCAGATGTTTAGCAAACAATGGGTTAATAATCAATTAAGAATATTGAATGATTTATAAGCAGAACACTGTTAAACAAAGTACCTTATAAACTTCTCTCATTCTGTACTCAGTCTCAGTTGCCTGGGGTGACCTTGGTGGGTAGGCTGGTATTTCTCTACTTGAGAACATCAAGGCTGTAAGAAAATAAAACATTTTATAAATAACTATTTCACATATACTTGTCTAATCACAAACTAACATATTTTTTTTTCCTGAATGATGATAATTGCAATCTCTTAGCATGACCCAAAGGTTGACTTGAAGAAAATGCCTTCAACATTAAGTTCACCTGTTGTGCAACAGTGTGCAATAAAGTTTAAATAAATATAATAAAAAAATTAACAGGATTTGACAATTTACAAATACAACAACTACAAATTGCTATGTGGTTTCCGGTAGAGTAGAAAAGGACCACTCCAACTCTTCCCGTGGATGTCGTACAAGGCGACTAAGGGAATACATTATAAAACATCAATCAGGCCTCCCCAACCCGTTTGTCTGGCCAACGCAGGGAGTGTAGGCCAAATCCTCCATCTGTATGAATTTTGTTTTTCTAAAATATATTGTTTATTGAAATATCCGTAATTTTCCTATTATTGCTGGCTAAGTACCTATACATGCATGTCGAAAATTTCAGATTATCACTCCAGTAGTATTAGAGTAAACCGCCGGACATACAGATGGACTAAAATCATTACTGTAGGATATCTGTTTTAACAGATCCCTGACAAGGCGGCTGGCAGCAACTGGATGAGAAGAACCGAAGATCGGATTCAGTGGCTTAGGAGAGGCCTATGTCCAGTAGAGTGGACTCTTAGGCTGATGATGATGAACAAGTGCAAAATTACCTCATATCTAATTTACTTTCTTGAAGTAAATTGTAAATTAGTCAAGTAAATTGATCAGATGGAAAAATTAGATTGGAATAATTTTGATGATCTCTAATCACTTCAATGCAAAGAACCACTGAGTCACACATACTCAGTACAAAATGACTGAAAGGCATGACTTATTGTCTAGAAGCAAAGATAATATATACTAGAGTCTAGAAGTCACGAAATACCCATGATCTGATAACATATTAGCAGGGATGAAATGTCAATATGGATATTCCAGGATTTTTCCGAGATATAGGAGAGGTTGGGTGTACAAAAGGAGGCTGAGGTTTTTTTTAATATCTTAAAACCGTTTTTATGCTTCACGCTAGTTGAGGTGGAGAAAAGGGGCACAGGGGAAAAAAAACAATTTTAGGACTTCAAACTTTTTCAACAACCTGGACTTAAAAATGGTTTAAACATATAAATTAAGTATTACTACGATTTAAAAGTCCCAGGATTTTCATTAATACATTTAATAACATCCCTTGAAAAGCAAATTAATCATAGGCACCATATTTTTCTCGCAATTACATAAATGACACTACCTAATTCCGATCCCTGAAATTTAGGCTACCTTCGTTATTTAAGAACAATATATCTTTCAGACTGAACCTGTGTAGTAAATTATGACCCTACTATTATCATTATTAGGGTAGATTTGTGTCCAATAATTATGCCATTTATTTTAAATAAGCAACTTGGTCATAACATCTTTAACAGCATTATATATTTGTGTCTCAGAAACAAACCCTAGAATAGATGGTGTTTAAGCTAATAGTGTCCCTTTCATGTATATGTGTATTGTTTCTGGGATGGAATGGAGTATACATGGGGACGAAGTTGAAGGGGAATGATGAGGTGGGATGGGCTGCCAAATGTATCACACAGCACTATTAGATAACTGTCATATTCCTCAGACAGTCCTTTAACGCGGTACCCACATACATACACTGCAGCAAAATTAAATGTCAACAAATGCTTCTAGCAATAAGCTCTATAATTTTATGATTTTCATATCCAAAAGGCTAATTTATATTAGTTAAGAGTGAAGGCTAACTCTTATACCATAGATCATATAAATACCATGTTGAGGCAAACAATGGTGTGGAAACTGAACAGATGAGCACAACAATTTATATCATATCATCTAATGCTAAGTCTAGTATATATTATCTTTGGTCTAAGCCACCCACAGTATATTCAATGCCAATATATGCAAATGATTTGTACACAATACGCGGGACAAACCACAGGGAAGCTGTTAACGTGAATAATAAATAATTAACCATATGTAAGTGAGTAGGTCGTCTTAGGATATTTTAAGTGACAGATCCAGGACTACAGAAGTATTTGACCATTATTCTGAAGATACACACATAAGGGCATTGACCTACCAATAAAGTAAAAACCTAAAATATAATTGTCAGTAAACAGAAATAAAACCCAAATATAAAAGGGATAAGAATAACACAGCTGATGGAATTCGTACGGTAATTTTAGTATAAAATTATCACTTGCGACCTACTTGAGGTGCAATAAATTTACTTACGGGGTCTAGGTCTCCTGCCGCTCCCTGGCCTGGGGGCCGCAAGTCCACCTTGATTGTGGAAGCCACCTTCTCTCCGAATACGCATTTCGTTTTGGAAACGCTCCTGCAAACCTTTTAACCGTCCCTCAAATGAACTATTCGACATTGCAGCAAATATAACCTTACACTGATCACATCTAAATAATTTACTAATCAAAGCAGCTTAATTTATTTACACAAAAATTAAAATCGAGGAGCAGCAGTCCAAGGATTTCTTTTTTCGCCACCATTTTCATTTATTTATTTCATTCATTTTTTAATCATTTTCGGATCATTCATTCATTCGGTCACGTCAAGCCGACTAAATATGAAAGTCTATTATAGTAATACTTGATACATTTTATTTTAGTAAAATCAGTAGCCTTTTTAATTTAGCCTCATATTGACAATGTTACCATCTACAATTAGTACCTTTCACAATAGCTTTGCTAAAAATCACTATCAGCTCGGACAATACATGTCGACCAAACCTGTCTGGTAATTACATGTGGAGCACGGAATATTACGTAGTGACCGGGCGGCCTCGACTTAACATTGTTATTACACGCTAGTCACACTACTTAGTTTGTGGTTATTACTAATCTAACCACAGATTACTAATTATATCCTCTTTGGATTACTCCGTACTACGGAGTCCGTGGACAGCGCGCAATGAGAGGGCAGCATGCAGGTGGCGTCCGATGTGCCGTGCAGCGTGCAAAAATGTGTCTAATTTATTAATTTTGATTTACCTTTCCAATTTCTGATCAGGGTTTGTTTAGCTATGATTTTACAAAACATAAATCTCGTGGCCAAACTACGTAAAGGCTATCTAACCCTTTTTGGCATACCTACTGTCGGCCATTTTTAAAAAATCTCGAAATCGCGGCCACTGAACAAACCTTAAAATATCGACAGAGGACTTCAATACAAACAAAAAATGTCATATAGTTAAAATCCTAAAGTGTCGACTTTCCGAGATATTAAATGTCAAAGACATCATATGACCATCTATTCCATTCGTATTAGGTTGGTCTGTGTCTACTTTGCTCATATTTTAAGTGAACTAATAAAATATAGTTATGGACCACATCACCATCATCATGCCACCCTATGGACGTCCACTGCTGGATAGGTATCTTTGTTTTAGAAATTAAAACATCAGAATGGATTATAATCTGTTTTTATTAAAACTATGTGATATAAAAATATTAAAGGCTCAGTTAAATTATATCAAGTTTAATAAAAATATAATCAAAATAAATAAAATGTCGACACACTGGCACCGTCCCATGTAGCCCAAACGGAGAGGGCGGCGGGTGCGGCGGCTGTTGGCGCTAAAATCCTTAAAAGGCGCAAATATGCAGCCATCGGCGATGGCTACATATTCGTGCCTTTCGCGGTGGAGACGATGGGATCGTGGGGGCTGGAGGCGCGTCGCCTTGTCGCCGACTTATCGAAGCGCCTAGTCGACTTGTCGGGCGACCGGAGAGCTGGTGCGTACCTCGGCCAGCGGATTAGCCTGGCCAGTCAAAGGGGAAACGCAGCCAGTGCTCTGGGCACCCAACCGCAGGGCAGCGACCTGGAGCCCATTTTTTATCTCTAACTAATCAATTATTTATCTGTATTTTTTATTTATTTTTATAAGACAAAATGTTAATTCTAATTACAATTGCTTGATTGTTATTAAAATTAATCAAACCGTAAAAACAATTCTGTAACATTCCAGAGCACTATCGACGTGGAATGAACAAATAACTCACTTCACTTCGACAGTGCTCTGGAATGTTTACAGAATGCCAATGGATTAGGTTAAGTGAGTGAAGTCACTTAATTAAGACTCGCACGTAAGTTTGTATTTTAGAGAATAACACTGGATACACAGTAGATACATTTTGGTATGGTTTAGCCCTCTGTTGTGTTCTGAAACTTAGTCGGATCTTTAGCCGGACCGTAATTGACACACCTCATATTGTTACATCCCTTATTGTGCCGTTTGTCTCCGGCAGATGAGAGAGGGTTGTGCTCTTGCAGTGGAAAAAAAATAACCTGATGATGATAATTATATTACTACACACATCTGACACATCTTATCAGGTATTTTCGGTTGAATAAAACAGGCCGTACATTTCTAGCCGGGCTTTATTGGTGCCCTCTCGAAGAGTTTCTCTCTCGCTTTCGCTTTGCTCATCGTCGTATTTCGATGATTTCTCTCGCAAGAAAAGTGAAAAAATATTATCACTAATAATATTACTTTTCATATAATTATTCTTATTTATTTATAATTGAAATATCTGCATTTATTATAAGTATTAAAAAGCCCCCTGTAGTGCCATTGTTGAACTTTCAAGGTGCAATCCAGTGATATTATGATTACAAACAAGTGTATTTCCGTATTGAAATGAGGTGAAAACATTATTCGATAAACAATTTCGGGCAAAATATGTTGTTAAGTGTTTAGAAACCAACATGATGCAGTCCACATCCGAGGGGTGCATGAACATAGCTGAGTTGGCGAACCAACTTCGACGGGAGAAGATTTTCATCAATTCTGAGCGGCAGCTGCTACAGAATCTCAATCAGGAAGTGGAGAAGAGTGCTCTGGAACTTGTGCAGGCAGCGTGGATATGCTCTCAGCAGCGCCAGAACCTGACTAACTTGTTAACTTCAAGATGTGAAGCTGATTCCATAGCTGCTTGCCAACGAGCCAGCTTACTCGAGGGTACCACATTCATAGATGTATACAAGGTGTTGAAATATAGGGTAAGTGCTGCATTGAGTTATACTATAGAAAGTTCAACTTATATATTCCAATTAATCTAATATAGCATGAAACTAGTATGTAGTGAAAGTTAGTACTTGCATAAAACCAATTAATTAATTGTTTATAATGTGCTTAATACAACAATTAGCATTTTTTCTTTTATTTTCTTGTACAATGATTTCTAACTTCTATGAGCAAAGGTTTTTGTAAACTACACCATGATGACTTAAATATACGCCCACTTTAGTATAATTCATCTGTCATATGTTATCAGAATTCAATACAGAACTGGAATTTCTTTCTGACTATAGTGCATTTTATTTATTGATAATGTTATAAGTACCTACCACCTACCACTTTCAAAACTTGGAGGAAATTGTTTTTCATTAGTGCCCTTCCTTCATTCATTCAATTAGACTATACATTACCTATTATTGAGAGCTCATTTTTGTTATTGCATACTCATCATTAAGATGACTCTTTTTTATGACTTTTTGTCAATTTTAACAAACATTTTAATTTACATAACAAGGCGGTGGACTTGTTTATGTTGGGTTAAATTAAAATAGCCCAAATAGTTTGCAATCAGTGAAGCCAGCAAGTTAGACACAGACCAGGATCAACTCCGGTAGAGTAGAATAGGAGCGTAGGCCAAATCCTCTGTCTGTCTCTGGAAGATGAGAGAGGGTTGTGCTCCTGCAGTGGAGACAAAAATAACCTGATGATGATAGATAAATAAACATATTAATTTAATTAAATTATTTCTTAACTTGAAATTAAGGGGTGGACAGTGGTCCTCATCTCAGCAAAGTGCTGTACTGTGAAGTGCTCAGAATGTAAGTTAGGGTGTGTGTCTATGAGAGAGAGAATGTGGAGGTGTTTGTATAAGTATAATAGATAATAGGCAATAATAATAAGTAACTGGATACCTAATTAAACCTAAGACCTTTTCTTTGCAGTTATGCTCATAAATTTCATAATGATTTAACCTTTCACTAGTACTGGGACTCTTGTAAAGTTATAAAAAGGGTGTTAATTTGTGATGGCGGCTCCACATTAGTGCCGTGAAGCTCCGTAAACAGGCGTGAACGTGAATGTGGATGGTTTTCGCGGTGTTCACGCGCGTTCACGGCTGTTCCATCAGAGTCGGTATTTTGTCCCGCGACAAAGGGTTCGCGCCCCTTTCGCGCGGCGTTCACGCGTACACATCCACATTCACGGCCCGGTGCTAGTTTACTCCGGACTACAAAGGCGTACGGACGTGTGCAGTCGCTAAATATAGTCGCGCGTGAACGCTTGGAGTAACGAAACTGAAATGGTATTTTTTAGAACATTACCATTATGAAAATGTACTGTCAAAGTAATTGCAGCAGCAACTTCTACGTCCATTTCGCGGCAGGTTTCACGAACGATTGTGAGCATCCCGTGAATGTGGAGGGCACGACTTGTGCCGTGAATTCACGGCGTGAATTCGCGCGTGAATTCACGGCACTAATGTTGAGCCGCCATGACATTATAAGTCCAACTTTCTGAGGTAAAGATATAAAATAATGGACTAAATATGAAATCTATTGTTACAGGGTTTGAGAGGTAAATTTAACAATGAGTCTATTTATTAGAAAGGGTTTATTCAGGCGCTAGGGAAACTTTATTTTCCCGTAGTAAACATTTGAAATAAAACTAATATGGACTGACAAGTATTTTAGTTACAGGCAAATTATTGTTAGTAATATGATTATGCTTTTAACAAGAGTTCTAAATTTCTAGTACGAAAGTTACTAATTATTATATCTAAATTGTTCGAAGGCCAACTTTGTTTTAAATGGATTGCTTATCTGGATATCTCCATGGCAGTGAAAGAATCAGAAATCTGTGATGTACTCCGTTGTTCTCTGGACTCGGAGACGAGATCCACAAAAAAGGTGTTATAAAAGGATGAAAGAAAAGGAAGCCGAAACCGGCTTTCTATAATTTAAAACATTATTGTTTTGTTATTTTTCTATGGATCACCACATTGTATCAACATACAACTAGTAACTGAAAGGCAGTATCAAATATTGTTGACAAATATCTATTATAAATATATATCGATTTTAATTCTGCTTTTATTCCAACGTTTTTATTATATGTTATTTTTAAACTCCCTATTCCAATGGCTTTAAAAAATTTTTGAAGGGATTCATAATTCAGACCAATATTTTTTGTACCCGAATGGTGAAGACGCATCTTAGGCCCACTTTTGGGCATTCTCCTTTGAGGATTTAAAATTTTGTTGAACCATCCTTTGAGAAATAAAGGCAGAAAGTGAGGTGACATCTTCCGCTGTCTTTACACTCTCTATCACCAGTCTTCAGATCACTATCAATTATTCAATTTTCATCTTTAATCAAAAATATAAATCAAATAAAAAATTACTCTCATACAAACTTAACATTCATTTGAATCATCAAAATGTTTATTGAATCACTAATATTAATCTAGAATGTTTTGCACATTGCATTTTTGTTATGATGAGTGTTAATAGGCAGTGAGTTTTGTGTGTTTACAAAACAAAGCAAACATTCCTGAAACATGTCATGTGAACTTACACGGAAGGTGAAGGTGTTGTAAGAAATACGTAGAAGATAGGTTACATTAGTAATACACAACAATCTCTATGTACTACTAGATGAAGCGTTCATTGTTGACATTATTTAACCAGTAATACACAACAATCTCTATGTACTACTAGATGGAGCGTTCATTGTTGACATTATTTAACCGTCGCGTGAATATTTAGTAATAATTAAATGTTCTGTGCGTAGTAACTGCACAAGTTTCAAAGTGAATGTGAAAGAGTTGTGGTTACTTGCGTGGAACAGAGCGATTGTTTGGAACGCTCCATCTAGTAGTACATGGAGATCGTTGGTAATACACAATCTGTTTAGAAGGCATGTATGTATGTACTGAGCCATGTTTTTCCCGGCTTAGAATAGGGCCACCCCCAATCTTCCCTTGGGCGTTGTCAAGGCAACTAAGGGATTGCACCTAGTTCTAGGTCTGGCACGGGTGGCGCTGCTGCCTGTCACTGATCTGTGAGACTTCTAGAATTTGATTATTAATAACAATAAAATAAATCCTTATTGACCAAAATAATGATTAAAAACAAATTCCACGTTTTGCTTGAGCTTTTAGTTCAGTGCCAGAAATTAGCACATCTAATAACTTTTTAAATAACCTTTTAAAGTATGTATCAAAGAATTCAACAATTTCGTGCCTTGCTTATGTGTATAAAGTGTAATTATAAGCGGCCTTTCCATTTTAAAGATATTTTAATTGGAAGTTTGTATGGGAAATTAGTATATAATAAATATCCCTTAAAGAAAACACTCCTTGTGATAATTGTGTATAAATTAATGTCTAATTGGTTCCTATTAAATTACCCGCTCCTAAAGCATATTAAAATATTGAAATGATATATTTCCTACACACACATAAAATAATATTATGGTTTTGTCCTAAAGTAAAATATTTGGTTGCCAACTGGCATACGGGTTGCCGTGTGGTTTCCGGTAGAGTAGAATAGGAGCACTCCAACTCTTCCCGTGGATGTCGTACAAGGCGACTAAGGGAATAAATACATTATAAAACATCAATCAGGCCTCCCCAACCCGTCTGGCCAGCGCAGGGAGTGTAGGCCAAATCCTCCGTCTGTCTCCGGCAGATGAGAGAGGGTTGTGCTCCTGCAGTGGAGACAAAAATAACCTGATGATGATGATGATAATACGGGTCAATTCTCCCCAGGTGGTGGCAATTAGGAAATGTTACTCTATTGTCACCTCCAACTGTTGGTGGATGGTGTACATTGTTAAGATGCCAGGTCATCATCCTGATCATCCACCTCCAGTGGCAGGGATGTGCACACCAGCTGTGGAAGCGTCAAATAAACTGACCACCCTAACCCATGTACTTCTTAATTAAATAAAATTTCATACAATTATTCAGGTTTTACTTGCAAAACCTAGTTAGGTCTCATTTCACCACTAGCTTAGCCACCAGTGGGACCTATTCGTGGTGGTAAATGGGTATGCTCGACAATCTTTTACACTCAATGTTTCATACAGGAAGCCACAGCGCTCGGCGAGCTGCTAGGATGGCTGCGAGACTCTCCGCACCTCGTCGCCTTATGTCTGCTTCTCGGCGAGGAGCACATGCCACCCAGCCTGCCGTCCGCGCTGGTGGCGGGGCTGTACGGCAGCTGTCGAGCGGCGGCGGACCGCAATCGGCTGCTCGCCGTCATACGGTCCCTGATCAAACATCAGATGGCGCCTTCGAATGACCCTAGAAAGTAAGTTTAAACAATTGCTTGATGAAGGTCACGGAGTCAGTTGTGGTCACTCGTATGGGCTTGGGTTTGATGTTTTTCAGAAACTAAGGCGAGCGCACTTCCACATGGCTACCACATCTGCGATCTTGGCGTGTCAATACGCGCAACCCCTCATGTGTGTGTAGACTGTGCCCAACTGTGGACCATATTTAGATTATTGTATTTAGTTACTAGTTTTGTAACACATTTCCGCGCTATCGATAATGGTTGGTTAGGTTTCACTTATCTCATATAACATGCAGTAATATTGTAACCAATTCAAGGGCAAATAAATTATCTTTTCATTGCATTTTCGATTGAATGATTGAACTAGCGTAGTGTTTGGGTAATAAATAAACTCATATGGTTACTGGGAAAGTTCATCGGGGAAGACCATGTTCAGCAGTGCACGTCGAAAGACTGACAGAACTGGAACTATATTATTATACTACATATTAACTATACTATGTCACAGGCTTTTCGCTGAGGGAAAACATCTTGAACAAAAAATTCATATTTACATGTGAATTCAAAAAACTCGCACTGGGCACTCCAAACAAGAGGGTAGGCGTGTGCCCCAACATATCTTGATTCGATATGTTTTGTTACTGGGCAGAGGTTTATAAGGAACTGTATTATACCCCAGGCTTTTCACTAAGAGAAAATGTCTTGAGGAAGGTTACATGCATCCAAGAACAACAGTGCCGTAAATAGCCTTTTACGCGGCCGGTGCAAGCTTCTATAACTGCGCCTTTCAAAAACCCATATAATTTTTGCGCCCCTCCAAGGTCTTGCACCCTGTGCCTTGTTACCTCCCCAGTTACGGCACTGAAGAACAAATTGTTATTCGCATGTGAAGTCCACCAACTGGGCTAGCGTGGTGGACTATATGAATAGGTGGGCCTGGGGAACATATTAATAAGCTGTTATTTCATATATCCATATTCATTTATTGTTTCATGTGGTATAAGTTACATAACAATATACAGGTACTAACGTGAACCCTGTAAGGGCGCTACAATATATGTAAAAGTATCATTTAAAAATGTAAAATTAAATTATAAAATAGAAATTGATTACACAACATATTTACAATGTCAAATGAACGTCGAGTATATTAATCAATTTAAATGTCAATAAAAACCTATAAAACTGTATAATATAACATGTCAGAACTAATCTATCTTTTCGCATAGTATTTATATCCTGTTTTCTAGTCAAATTTTTCTGTGATGTGAAAACTATTTTAAATAAGAAATTCTTTTAGCTGTTTTTGAAAGTCCGTAGATTTTGTTATGTTTTTAATATAATGGTTATAAATTTTAATTAGCATTGAATGAGGCGCAGCATTAAATAATTCTAATTTCGAAAATGGTTTTTTAGTGATATGTATTGTGTAGGTGTATCCGCAACAGCAAGTGCGCGCTGGCGTCGCTGCTGGGCGTGTTCCGTGACGGGCACTCGCCCGCGCGGCAGTTCCTGGTGGCGGCGCTGCAGGGGCCCGTCATGGCCGTGCTGCACGAGGACGAGTTCTTCCTGGACATAGACCCGGACAAGGCCATGGAGAGGTGAGTGAACTCTACATCTAATAAATAAAATCGCAAACTTCGCATGTCTTTACCTTAAAGATGTTTGCAAAAAAAGTAAATTGCGGGTTTAAGGATAAGTAATAAAACACATTTCAATCATTTTTGAGAGGAGGGTTAAGGATAAGGTTGAGGGGAGGGTTGAGAGCAACCCTTCCCTCAACCCTATCCTTAACCCTCCTCTCAACCCAACCCTCAACCCTATCCTTAATCCTATGCGGGAGTCGGAGCGGGATCTGGACCTTGACCTGGACCTAGGGACCTGGACCTGGCGTAATCTGCGCGTGCCTGTACATTGAAGATGTTTGCAAAAAAAATTGGGAAGTCTAAGGATAGTAAGGGTAATAGAACACATTTCGGTCATTTGTCATTTTTGAAATTTTTGTCTGTCTGTCTGTTTTGGGATTGGGATTGCGATTGGAAGATTGAGAGTCTGAGTTCCCACTCAGAAAGTGGAAGTGAAAGTGGGAAAGGGAACGGGAGAGGAAGTGGGAACGGGAGCGGATTATGTGGTCCCCGCGAGAGGCGCCGCGGGCACAGCTAGTTAATATATAAACATAGAAAAACTACTGGTATTGAAGTGTTATTTTATTACACATTAGAAGAGTATTTTTAGTGGACAAAATGTTATCTTTAAAATTAGTTTTAAAATTACCCTTAACATAGTTTGCCATACAGACAAGGTCAGTCATGTTAGCTTTGAAATAAATATAAGACCTATTGTAACTCTTGATTGTGCAAACAAATGTATTATTATGAATGGGAGCTCAAATAACTACTACTACAGGCGCACCAGCCTGTCCGTACACGTTGTGTGTGCGTAAATAATGTAGGGCAGACTGCTGTACCCATGCAATCGCGAGAGGGACAACGTTGTACGTTAACAACTTAAGTACTTCTCTTTCTGACTGAAAGAGTCGATCGCTGCGTGGTAGTGCGTGCTCTGTTTGGCGGGCGGCGATAATCTGGCGGAGTAGTGAGTGTCGCTTCTAAGTAGTAATATTTAGTATTCTCTGCCCAGACTAAGTACTAGCTGTGCCCGCGGCTCCGCTCGCGTGGTCTACAGGTTCCGCTCCCATTCCCACTTTCGCTCCCTATCCCACTTCCACTCAGACTCTCAATCTCACTGTCAATCCCGCTCCCACTCCCCTTTTCCTACGCCCATGCCCACGCCCACGCTCACTCCCATTCCCACTACCAGCTCCAAATGTAGTCCAAACTCATCGCAATCTGAATAGTACGTAAACACTATTATGTGCAATATATTGCATACTAACCTTACCTACTGATGTATTTGAAAACCAAAAATGTCCATAACCATAACCATGATTGAGTTAACCAATTCTGATGAAATAAAGACTAAATGTTAAGTTGGGTTAAGCCCCATGTTTCTGTGAAAAGTCCATCAAAATCCGTTCAGTAGTTTTTAAGTTGTGCGTGCACAAACTCACAGATAAACAGACAAAAATGATCGAATGTGTTCTGTTGCTTATCCTTAGACGCCAAATTTTTTTTTTGCAAATTATTCAATGTACAGACACGCGAACTTTACGATTTTATTTATTAGATTCTCTGCCCAGATTCTCTGCCCAGACTAGCTATTGTCCATCAACTGATACAGAATGCACTAAGTTATCTGTATCTATCTCTCAACAAGGCACTCATTTCTACACAATACTCTCGCCTTGGTCCCAGAGGGGTAGGCAGAGGCGATGTATCGCCACTTTGCGCAATGCAATGTCGGCAAAGCGACTTTCCTTCGCCCGCTTTCCCCGGTATACCCCTTGACGTGATGTTTTGCGAACAACATCGCCGCCTCCGTGGTGAGGTACCACGATTATATAGTCATCTCTACAGTCCGACATTATCCACAGATTCTCACCAGCAGACCGCCTCAAGAAGTTCGGGCAGCCGAATACCCCGGAGTATTCTGCCAAGGTGGGACGCTACCGGAAGTGGATCGTGCAGTCGCTGTACAACCTCACCAGCAAGTTCATCTGCTCGCTGAGGGAGCACTGGCCGAACTTCCCAGCAACTATTGCGTGGATTGTACAGCAGATCGTACATTTGCTCAAACAGCATTCTAGGTAAATGTTATAAAAAAAAAAAAAAAAAAAATTGGGACATTTCACACACGGCCACCTGATCCCAAACTAGGCAGAGCCTGTAATATGGGTATCAGACAGCTGATATACATACATAAATACATAATATAATATATAAATAACATCCAGTCACAAGGCAAACACAAGTGCTCATCACACGAATGTTTGCCCCGGGCGGGATTCGAACCCGCGACCCCGAGCTTCGTAGGCAGCTGTACTACCGACTAGGCTACGGGGCCGACGTTATGACTGATTCATTACTGTATTAGCCCTGTAGTTATAGACTTATAATAGGGATTGCACCAGGTACGCCCGTCCCTGGTGCAATCCCTTAGTCGCCTTGACGACACCCATGGGAAAATTGGACGTGGCCCTATTCTATGCTTGCCCAAACTTTCTTACATAAGATTTTTGTTTGTTTTTGTGTGTCTGTCCTTATGTGCATTTTATATTACATTACACTAACACCAAAGATAATATAAAGGCACTCGAAGGGTAGGACGCCCCGCCGCCAGGTGGACCGACGACCTAAAGAAGGTGGCCGGTAGCGGCTGGATGCGGAGGGCGGAGGACCGGGTGTGGTGGCGTTCATTGGGGAAGGCCTATGTCCAGCAGTGGACTTCTAGGGGCAGACATGATGATGAAAGATAATATATTCTTAGCAGTAAGACTTTTGCTAACAATACGAGTACATATATGGATGAAAATGTTTGAAATAGTTCAAGGATCAAATTAGTAACGTCCTGAAAAAGACTGGGGTCCGCAGTGAGAAGAATAAAAGGAGGTGATAAAAGTGGCGATCCATCGTCTCTGCCTACCCCTCTGGGACCAAGGCGTGAGCATTATTGTTAAGAGATAGAATAACGTTTGAGAAATAGCGCCGTGCAAATGTTATCTCCCCGCATATGCTGAAACTGGATCCTTTTGTCACATTTCTATATATTATTTATATTTTGAGTGACGCGTCACGTCGTATTTCTTAATTCTATGTACATAAATTAGTGCTGAAATATTAGTATATAACTACTTTTTATTTGTTTGTTTATATTGTTTACATATTATTACGATTTACACACTTTCTTAATTCTAACACAACTCATACGAGTATATAGGCCGAGCATGCGTTATGTTAAATTTATCATGAATTTACCATCAGATTTTGGGGCCATAAACTACTTTCTATCTGTTTTTTTATTAATCAAAACAATAGACATAATTCTTAAATTTCTAGTCTTCTAACTAAACCAAAATTGTGGTTTATCTGTAGAACACGATTCTTTCTTTCGTTATGTATGAAATGAAACATTATTGCATTTTAAAGTGTGGTCGGTCACTCGGTGAAGAGGGTTTCGTACGAAAGCGCATCATTTGTACATTCTAAAACTGATCTTTGTTTCCTAATGTGCCGCTTCGTTTTCGACTTGTGATGATATCGTTTCGGCAGGACGGGCGAGCGCGAGCTGCACGCCGTGTGCTGCGACGTGGTGGTGGGCCAGCTGGTGTGCCCGGCCGTCGTGGGGCCGGAGGCGCACGGCGTCGTCGACGTGCCGGTCTCCTACATCGCGCGCTTCAACCTCATACAGATCGCGCAGATCCTGCAGATGCTCTGCCTCGCCAAGTATCAGGACGTACGTTTTTAAGCTAGGCGCGCGCGGGACGAGGTAGCTCACAGATCGGTCGGAGCGCAATAATGACAACTCGTTCTCCCAATTTCGACTTACTTAGTGGACTAGTCGTACCTACCCGCTATTTTATTTTGACAATTAATAGTGAACTTAGACAACAATAAGTTCACACCATATCCTTTTCAATGATCTATATGAACACATTGCCTAAAAGATTTATGTAATATTTAAGTATTAAACTTTGAAAGGTGCCCTCAGCCGGATAAAGTGAAATTATTAATAGATAGGAATGTGTAACTGTGTGTGTAATTATTACTACTGTATATTAATGTTATTGACGAATAAAGAATTTTGAAAAATCAAATCAAAATCAGGACGTACGTTTGTGTCGAACATAGGGATCCTAGCGAGATAGAACGGTGAAGCAGGCGCGACGCGCGTGCCAGCAATCCTGTCAAAGTCAAAATCATTTATTGCATACGAGTACACTTGGTACATTTATACACGTAATTTTTTTATCGACTACCGCTTCCTAGGTGTTAGCGCTGTGAAGAAGAAACGGCGCAACAAACTTCACGCAACACATCTTTTTTTTTTTTTTTTAATCTTTATTTAAAGAGCTTTGTCATAAACATGACTATGTCGCTCTATAAGTTTTCTATTTTATAACTATCTATTCCTTATAGCTATTTTATATAATTTATACAATTTCACAGCCAAAACTGACAGAGGAAAGGCCAAGACACTGTTACAGCCACCTACTTGCCAAAACATCTCATTCTCAAAAATTTGCCTCCTGTACGACTCGTTCCGGACGCACTCCACCAACACGTGGAAGGCGTCCTCCACCACGCCACATTCTGTGCAATGTGGTGATGGGACCTTTCCCATCAAATGTGCAAACTTATTCAATGGAACGTGTCCGGAGCGAAGTCTTAATGCTGTAACGATGTCCTGGCGACTCAGTGAGCAGTTGTCAATCCAGGGACAATTCATAGGTTCCGTTTGGATGGTCTTGTACCATATACCCTTAATTTTAGACCTTTCATCAAAGTATTCCTTCCATGCCTTGAAACACATATTTTTTACATAGTATATGCAGTCAGTAAAAAACGGTAGAACGACTAGTGGGACTCCATCACAACACGCTTCCCTGGCCAATTCATCAGCTCTATCATTGCCTGCTATACCTACATGAGAAGGGGCCCATTGAAGCTTTATAGTTTTTAATTTAGATTTTAATCGAAAAATACTATCCAAAATGGAATAGGCTACGGGTGTTCCTCGAACGGTCGAGGTTGACCGAGCCAGGTGTTGAAGTGAGCTCTTCGAATCTGTTATTATGACAAACTTATCAAAATCAACAGAATCCAAGTACGATAAAGCTTCAGAAATAGCCAACATTTCGGCATACATTATAGATACCTTAGCCTCGATTTTAAATTTCAAGTGTGTATCTGACTGAGGGTCATAAAAGGCTGCCCCTGTACCGTCTCTGTCCCTGGAACCGTCCGTGTATACTCTATAAAAACCCAAATATTGACTTTCCAGAAATTGATTGGAAACTCTTTTCAAATACTGGGTGTTATATGTTCGTTTTCCTTCATTTATTCCGTCTATATTATCATTAATTACATCTGAAATGTTAATATTGCTAACCCATGTACTCATGGTAAACATTTCTAATTTAGGGCTAACGTATATCTGTTTTTCCCTTAGAGCTTCATGTGTCAGCAACAGTAACGGTTTCTTTTTCCTCCGCCACAGATGCGAGACATCGAAAAGGTTTTCCAACAACATAGAGTTAATATTAGTTTGGTAGGATTTACACTTTAGCCAAAACTTTCCCGCTAAAAATGTCCTTCGTATATGTAGAGGAGCCAAACTTAACTCGCTCTCCATAACGTGGATCGGAGTACTTTTTATGAAGCCGCCAATGATTCTCATCGCTTGATTTTGCACTTTATCTAATTTATATGTGTGTGATTTACAGCTGTCATCATATATAAAGCTAGCATAATCCATTCGACTTCGTATAATCGTGAGGTATAGTCGGCGTAAGTGTTTTGGGTGGAGTCCCCAGCCAGGTCCAGCCAAAACTTTAAAAATGTTAAGAAAAAGTAGTGTTTTTTCTTTAGTCTCATTAATGTGTTTATTCCAACGAAGAGAGCGGTCCAGCCATAAACCCAAATATTTAACAGTTTCCACTACTTGTAAAGACGCACCATTCATTTTAAGATTTATTGTATGCCTATGAGGACCCTTCTTAAAGACGCAAACTTTGCTTTTCGTGGCAGATATTTGTAAACCTATATCGCTTAAAAGGGCGTGTAATACGTCTAATGAAGTTTGTAGTTTATTACTAGCAGCGCTAACATTTCTATCCGTGCTGTATAACACAAGATCATCGGCATATTGCGAAATGTATACATCTGATATTTTTTTACATACATCTATGGTAGCAATATTAAATAATAGGGGAGATAAAGGATCACCCTGTGCTAAACCCCTACCAGCGCTGCGAGTCAAATCTAAACCATCACATTTCAATTTAAGCCACCTGTTTTTCAAAAAATTCCAAATATATTTGCAAATTCTTGCACCGACACCGAGACGGTCCAGTATAGACATTAATACAGGCACTTCTACATTATTATATGCATTGTCTATGTCCAGAAAACACCCTAGAGTCAATTGCTGTTTAGTAAAACCTATCTGAATCCTCGTGACCAAGCTACTTAAACTGTCCAAGCAAGAACGACATCTTCTAAAACCAACCGTATCTTCAGAGAGAGCGTTATTCCTTTCTAAAAACCACTCAATTCTCTTGCTAATCATGGAGTGAAATATTTTACAACAGCACGACATTAGAGAAATTGGTCGGAGTGAAGATACAGAGGTAGAGTCTCGACCTGGTTTAGGAATGGGCACAACACTAATTTCCCGCCACTGTTTCGGGACAAAACCAAGATCTAGGAATTTATTAAATATACACAACAATACTTGTTTAGCTATTAGGGGTAGTTTCCTAACCATAGAGAACGATACGCTATCGTGGCCCGGTGCAGTGTCTTTCAATTTAATACATTTTTCCATCTCTTGGATTGAGAACGTTTTTTCGAGCTCTATGTTCTCAGATGTGAACAACGGATCTTGGGGTATTACAGAATCAGGCGTAAGGCTGTGTAAAAGTAAACTAGCACTTGATTCGTCAACGCCCAGTCTAGGAGATCTGTAACCCTTCAACCACCTCATTTTTCGCCACATATCACTCGAAGACGTGACGTTATCAATAGAGCTGCAAAAGCTATTCCAAGCTTCATTACGAGTTTTTCTTAACAAACATTGAGTTTCCCTAACTTTTTCTTTAAGAATAGCTGCATTTTGGGGAGTCGGATTACGTCTAAACCTAGCCAACGCCAGACGACGCACTGCCACAGATTTTGATAGCTCAGCGTTCCAATAGGGTTTTGGCTTAAATTTGGACTCCGGATTAACACAGATTTTAATAATGGGAATAAACATGTTAGCCGCTTGATTTATATTTTGTATGAAAACATCATAAGCAACTTGCGGGTCGTCTGGTAAAATATAATCTTGGAAAGCATTTTCCAAATAACTGGTGTAGCCCGTCCAGTTTGCCAGTTTAAAATTGTACCTATTCAATGTGTTTACATTTGACTCGAAACTGGTAGATAGTTTTATTATCAGATGATCGCTCTCCAGAAACTCGTTTGTAACTGACCAGTTAAAACAAAGCGATATATCAGACGATACCATGGACAGATCTGGCGAAGACTGTCGGAGTACATCATTAACCATTTGAAATCTCGTATGGCTTCCGTCGTTCAAAAGGACCAAATTGCTCTCAAGAAGTGCATCAAATATTTGAGACCCCCTGGTATTAGTTTTGTAGGACCAGCTCGTATGGTGAGCATTAAAGTCTCCTAACAGAATTGTTTTACTATCAGCAATTGAAAATAGTTGATCCCAGTCTCTCTGCGATGTGCTGATTTCAGAAGGACAATATAAAGAAATCACGTTTCTAACCTGGTCACAGTTAAACACTTTCACAAGTAGTATTTCGATACCTGGATTACAGACTCTTATGCGCCCTATTTGAGCTTGAATAGACTTATGTGTTAAAATGGCTACACCTCCGTAAGCAACATCCCTATCCTGTCTAAAGATATTGTAGTCACTTACTTTTAATCTGCTCTCCGGTTCTAGCCAGGTCTCACTAACGGTCGCAATGTGAATTTTTTCCTGGATTAACAACTGCTCAAAACCTTGTAATTTTGGCCTAATACTTCTCGCATTCCATTGAAAAATATTTAAATTAATTAATTTTTTTGGTCTGTTATTCATTTTGAGACAACAAAACAAACATTTTTTTAACTATAGATATGTCCGAGACTAAATCGATCATCATTTTTAAGCACCAATCTACAACTATTTTTACCGCACTCTTAATTTTCTTCACAATATCCATGTTCTTTCGAAAAAAAATGCCTTTTAACCTATTTAACAGTCCCTTCCTTAGCTCCGAAGGTTGTTCCTCTTCTCTATCTATTCCTTCTCGATCACCAGAATCGCTCGCCGCTGCCTCCGAGTCCGATGACATTTGGACTTCTGCCTCTACTACATCCTTGTCCGCATTATATAGTGACTTACTTTTATGTGACTTGCGTTTTTTCCCTGTTTCCTTTGATTGATGAAATACAGGTTTAGTGACAGCTCCTGCATACGAATATGACTTAGTCGGCCTAGCGTCTGATATTCGAGATGGCAAATTGTCTGTGTAGCTGTCATCTAATGCTCTTACTCCAATTTCATTTACTCCCATAGAGTGCGTGATCGGGGAGGGGGGAACATATACAGTCAGAGCTTTTCGGTATGTCACATTAAATTGAGACATTAGTTCTCGAATTCTTTTCTCTTTGCCGTAGATTGGACAAGCTTTTGATAGCGCCATGTGACTTCCTCCACAATTGACACATTTGTACATGGTAGACTCACAATTGGCATGGTGGCTACCACATTTGGGGCAGATTATCTTGTTTGAAGGGCACAGCTTCGTCGAATGGCCATATCTCCAGCATCGTGAACATTGGGTCACTGGGAATACGTATGGTTCTACTCTAACCCTCATCCCAAGCATATACACATACATTGGTAATTTAGATCCATTAAATCCCAGTCTTACTGTCTCGCTTGGAGTCCACCCATCTTGATTTCTGCGGTCGAGCCTTTTAGCACTAATTATGTCGGTTTCACTTGTAATATGTTTCAGTAATTCAGTATCTGATAAATCTACTTCAATATCTTTAATAATTCCATATGAGATACCTACTTCCCAGGTTTTTTGGATTTTCCATCCCAATGTGGAGGCCTGGGGGCATAAAATTATTTTTTCGGCGCTCGACTCGTTCTCGAATGTAATTAGCAATTTAAATGGATTCACGTATTTGATCCTTATGATATCTACGATGGCCCAGTCTTTAAAAAATTTTGCGAGTGCAAATTGCTTAGGAAATTTGTCCTTGCAGGATACACTAACTTGTATGTGTTCTTTGGACTTCTTTTTCGCATTTCTTCTTACTTCTTGCCATGTTTCCTCGTTATCTGACTCCCTTCCTCGTTTATTTGTATTATCTTGCAGATTTTCCAGCTCCATCTCCTTATTAAATGATTGTGTTGGATTCTAATTCTTCATTAAAACTAATGTCGCTTATGTCCTCTCCGTTAGTGCTCATATTGGTATATCTACAACGCTAATAACACAAGGCCACCCGGTCGGGCGACCCGTCGCCAGGTGTCCACTCGCTCGGCTCGTAACCAGTTCTAAATAGGTACTTGTCTCTGCGATGCGCACTTTATATTACACAATGCACGTCCACTTCGCACGGAGAGTAATTCCGGACCAACACATCTTTTAAAAATCAAGTTTGTCGTATCCTGCTTCCTCCTGATATTATAATGCGAAAGTTTAGATATTTGAATGTTTGTTACTCGATCACGCTTCGGCCGCTGGACGGTTTGGGATGAAACTTGGCACACATGTAGGTTAGGTCCTGGAGTAGGATAGTTCCTGCGGGAAATATTTAATTATTTTCAATGTTTAGTTGTCCACCCGGACGAAGTCGCGGGAAATAGCTAATCTGCAATATATTTCAAAAACTATCAAACTCTTACTCGTTTCGCGCCGAGTTACGGTCGTGTAAACATCGACAGAAAATCTGCAAAAATGCCTTATTGCGCGGTTTTTAACTGCATAACTTGAATCTACTCACTAGAAACGTAACAGGGAGGCATGAAAGAGGCGCGGTGTGTCCGATAATCGACACGCACGGCATTAAAGTAAACAAATATAACTATATCGTTAGCTATAACCGCTCTATCTTGATAGGGTTTCTGTGGTGTAGAACCTCGTACTTCTCATAAAACTACGACGTGACGTAACTGCAATAAAATTTTAGTTGAAGCTTGATCTCTTGTTGGTTGAAAAATGTGCTTTAATGTTAAATGCAAGAGCGTAACATATGAAATGTTCAACCTCAAGCTCCGAACTACAGGAGTGCGGAGGCTCGGCGAGGAAGTGTATTTAATGTTCACCTGTATTAATGGAGTGTTTTCTTTTAACAGGTGGATGTGAAATTGCGCGATTTATACACGAAGTTCGAGCGGTCGTGCGTGTGGTCCCTGGTGGAGCGCGTGATGGCGGAGGCCTGCGCGCCCGCGCCCGCGCCGCCCGCCGCGCCCGCCCCCGCGCCCGCGCCCGCCCCCGCGCCCGCCGACGCGGCGCTGCGCACTGACTCGCCGCTGCACACCACAGCGGCACTATTCACTGCACAGGACGCTCACTTGCTGGTAACTAGACACTTGAATAACCCATTGAGACATAAGAGTGGCGATACATCGTCTCTGCCTACCCCTCTGGAACCGAGGCGTGAGCATTCAAATCCAAATATTCTTTGTTGTGCACCAATACATATAAAATTTTATAAAAAACTAAAAAATTACATAGAAGGATAAATTTGGCATTATGTATGTATGATGAATAAGCCTATTAAAGAAAGTCACATATTTAAATGAACGTCTAACGTAACATCTAATAATACTGACTTGCATACCAAATGCGCACTTGAATGTTCCAGCAGTATATTTGGTGTAAATTCAGTATTTATGTTATGTGCGTTTAAATATTTCTCATTTTGACGACCTCCGTGGCGGAACTTGTAGCTCTCGGACTACCATGCCGGAAGTTGCGAGTTCGAATCCCGCTAGGGGCAAATTTTCGTATGATTAATATGAACGTTTGTACCCAAGTCTTGGATGTTTATATATTTATTTAAGTATGTCTATCCGTTATCTGGTAACGATAACACAGGTTCTTCCTAGTTTTGGACTGGATATTCTCTGGAATCATCTGCAAAGCTGAGTTGAGCGTCCTCAGGTCGTCAGTCCAGCTGTCTGTGCATTTTATAAGCTGTCAAACTGCAGGACTTATCCGAAGCCATAATTCCGACGTACACGACCAGCGAATACGGCCATGGACGTTAGTCTACCGAATTCGATTGTGACGTCACCTGTTCGCCGTATTAGGTGGCCGGACTAATGTAGTCCAACATAACGCATAACAACAACGAAATCTGTTGTTTTAGATAACATTCCTGAAGCAAATCTCATCTAAACTGAACAACAACACACCGAGTGTGACGTCAGAGGAGCAGTCCAACGGCGCCGCTTCAGTTGCGGAAGCGGCTGCGTACAGGTAAGTGCTGGGTAAACTTCAATTTCAGATTTCTACAGGTTACATCTTGGGGAATGCGCCCAGGAATTGCACGATTTTATTCTTCCATCTCCCTTCCGTCACCGGACTACCAGGCGTGGTGAGAGACTTCATCCTTATGCAGTAGATATACCACGCTCTCGCACGAAGCATTTTGCCTCCTCTTTTATAATGCGAACTGCTAAGGAATGGAACTCACTGCCAACTACGGTATTTCCCACAACCAAATACAATTTTGATATTTTTAAAAGAATTGTGAATAGGCATCGTCTGGGTGAGCGCGCTCCTCCGCCTCATCGTCACTTACCATCAGGTGAGATTGAGGTCAAGCGTAAACCCATGAGAAATAAAAAAGGCCTCAAACTTTAAATAAATATTTTTAAGTTTAGCCTTTGACTGATATGTGGCACCGCACCTCACCTTCGACACCACGCTTTCTCCCTCGAACATAAAAGTGATTTTGTATTCTAGCGGGTCATATGACATATTCCGATTTAGCGTCAAACTGCGATAACAAGACATAAAAGTTAATCTGTGCAAGAAAGCCTACTATAAGTTAGATGACTACTTAAATGATAAAAGTCCATGGAGTGCTTGATGGCTCAGCATAGGTAGACTTAATGATTGTAATGAATA
Organism: Esperia sulphurella; assembly: GCA_947086405.1. Taxonomy (NCBI): domain Eukaryota; kingdom Metazoa; phylum Arthropoda; class Insecta; order Lepidoptera; family Oecophoridae; genus Esperia; species Esperia sulphurella. The sequence goes on from OX352260.1 coordinate 16,642,852, forward strand.
AGATAAATCAAAGGTAGGGCCCTGTGCCGTTGGGTTTGTTGCCGCTTCTTCCCCTCGGTTATACAGGTGGAAGTGGAGTAGTTTTAGGCAGAATTGACGTCAAAAAGAGAATAATGTATTCCAATTTTGAAAATAAATATTTTGATTTTTGATAGATTTTGATAGACATAGACATTTATTATTGGTAATCGGCCATTACAGGTCATACAATTTTAGAATCTATAACATAACATAGTAATAAATATTATATAAAATGATTACGTCTCATAAAATAATATAAAAGAATAAACAAACATTAAACACTACTAATTACATTTACAATTTTCAATGAATTCATCAAAGCTGTAGAAAGTTTGCTCGATGAGCCACTTCTTCAGCCTCAGTTTAAATGAGGGAGTAGAAGGTGCGTCTGTTATGTCCTCGGGTATCCGGTTGTAGACGTACGAAACCAAACGCTTATAAAAATATGTACATGAATGAACAACATGTGCCTCCGGAGGAGGCTCTCAGGCTATGCCTATCATACAATATGTTTAACTGTATCTCAAATATTTGTTTTCCAGTGAATCCAACAACGACGCCCTGGCGAACGTGTGCGACGCGTCCGCGCCGCGGCTGGCGGCCCGGCTGGCGGCGCTGCTGCAGACCGTGGAGCCCAACTACCGCGGGCGGCTGCACGACCTGCTGCGCCAGGTGCCCGACCTAGGCAGCACCAGGCGAGTCTCACCTCACACCACATACCGCTGGCTGACGACCGCAGGCGGGACCCTGGGAAAGATAATAGAGAGAAAGAAAGAACAAATATATTCAAATTCTATGTAATATTGTTCTCGAATAAATAAACTGAAACTGATTAATAAAAACAGCATTCGACCGCTCCGTTGGCCCAGTGGCTTGGTCATCGGTCTCGAGCGCCAGAGGTCGCGGGTTCGATTCCCACCAGAGACCGACATCTCTGTGGCAAGTTGGTCCCGGCTGGATGTTATATTTGTGAATCGTTCTACCCTTGTTTAATTGCCATAGTACAGGAGAAAATCCTACTTAAAATTATGAAAACAGGTTAATAGAGTTATTTTTTTAGAAATATCGGAACCTGCACGTTTCAGGTATTGCTAAGAATCAGAAATCAATATCAGCCTAAATGCGTCCACTGCTGAGCATCATCATCATCAGCCCGAAAGAGTCCACTGTTGGACATAGGCCTCTCCCAAGGTGCGCCGCTGACCCCGATCCTCGGTTCTTCTCATCCAGTTACTGCCAGCCGCCTTACGCAGATCGTCGCTCCATCTAGCCAGGGGGCGTCGCACACTACGCTTGCCCAGTCGCGGTCTCCACTCGAGAACTCGTTTACCCCAGCGGTAATCGGTTCTCCGACAGATGTGACCAGCCCACTGCCACTCCAGCGTACTAACTTTTTGAGCTATGTCGAAGACTTTAGTTCGGCGGATCACCTCATTTCGGATCCTGTCTCTTAGAGAAACTCCGAGCATAGCTCTTTCCATAGCTCGCTGAGCATGACCCTCCCCAATAGAATGCCAGTTTCCGGTGGGCTGTCCATTGGGGGATTTGCCGATCTTGGCAGACGGATTGGTGATCGTAGTAATGATCTTAATATATATACACTAATCGCCTTGACGACACCCACGGGTAGATTAGGGGTGGCCCTATTCTAAACTGGGAAGCACACAGCTAATGATTCAATATAATTGATGACATTTATTTGCCCCACCTCTGAATGAAGAATCATTTTCAGGTTATCCTCACCTTCAGAATCGAAAGAGAACCACATGGAGAACGGATACCCGGGCAAGAAGGGCATCCTGGCCAAGGTGCCCAAGCCGCGCCTACCGCGCAGCGCCAGCTCCAACTCCAACTCCTCCCTGGCACTGTCAGAGGATAGGTCTGTGAACGGAAGTGCGGACAAGGAGGATAGTACCCTGGAACATCCGGAAGTCCTCGTGATCAAGCTGGCTAATATTGAGGAGCATGAATTTGTTGGTAAGTTTTGCTGACTGGGTCCTAATTTTTCTGAACCGTGCGTGATAGATAATTTGATAGATTGACAGACGGACAGACATACAGATATATCGTTTATTCATAGCTACGACATAACCATAGATGAGAAACAAACATACTAGACAGGTTTACGAACTACATATTTTATTATGAAACTAGCTATTCCCGCGCTCCGCTCGCGTGGTCGACACAATTATTTCTAATCTCGCTGTCAATTCGACTCCGAACCAGACCCGACTCTCCCTACCACACTACTCCCACACCCACTCTCGCGCTCACACTCGCTACAGCCCCAAATGTAGGTAAAATGTACTATGGTATTTGAAAACTAAAAAATTCCATAACTTGATTCGAGTAAGCCAATGGCGATTAAGTTACTCCGAGTTAAGCCCTGTTTCTGTGAAAAGTGCATCAAAATCGGTTAAGTAGTTTTTAAGTGATGCGAGCACTAACTCATAGACAAACAGACAGACAAAAATTTCAAAAATGTTTGAAATGTGTTCTGTTGCGTATCCTTAGACCCCCAATTTTTTTTTTGCAAATATCTTCAAGGACATGCGAAGTTAACGATTTTATTTATTAGATTGGTCATACTAGTGTAAGTACTTCTTCTCCGTATATAATACTCAGGTTTATGTTTTTATGTTTATATCATATGGGTTTTAACCTCAAGCTTCGAACCACAGGAGTGTGTGGACTCTGTGAGGAAGCAGAGGAAACTCCCATGCACCTCCTGTGCGAGTGTGGCCCACTGATGCGCAATAGAAATACACACCTAGGTAACTACTTGCTTCATCCTGACGAAGTAAAACAACTTAGTGCTAAAAGAATTGTGCAGTTTCTAACTGCAGCAAAGCTTAGCACGGTGCTATGGTATGTTGGCGATCACAATAGACCAGAAATGGTCGCAGTGATACAAGGTCTAGAGTCTAGACCGAGACTTCGAAATAGCACCAACTCGAATAATAATAATCATATGGGTTTAAGAGTGTTAAGAATATGGTAAATGTGATATACTTATTAATTTAAAAAGTTCCACCATTGTTTTAAAAATGTTATATGTATTGTCTATGTATGTTATATGTATTGTCTGTGATACAGGTCTCGTTCCCGAGTCGAAGGTGCTGGAGTGCTACTACGGGGGGTCGGAGGCGGGCGACGCGGACGACGCGGGCTCCGCGCTCGCCGGGGCCGGGCCCGGCGCGCCGGTGCAGAAGAGGACTAGGTACGAGGACTCGCGGGGTGGACCGACGACCTTAAGGTGGCCGGAAGCGGCTGAATGCGGAGGACCGGCTGTGGTGGCGTTCATTGGGGAAGGCCTATGTCCAGCAGTGGACGTCTAAAGGCTGATATGATGATGGCTTAATGTAGGGTAGCCAGGGTGGTGTAGTTCTACAGACGTGCAACATCGACCCGGATATTAGAGTCCGTGTTAGTGTTTCGAGTCTAAGATGAGACTTCCAATATTGGAATGGAACACACGAATGCAATATTACTATATTTTAACCACTGTATATAGTTCATTTACGATAAACACAACTACACTCTATGAAAATTATTGTTTCTGAAATGACAATCAGTCACGTGGAAAGAAGTGTGCGCAGCACACTAGCGCAGTCTGCCGGAAACAAAACGCGCGACACAGAGCGGTGTATGAACTCCGAGCGAGAGGGCGAGAACGTCGACATAAAAAACGCGCGCGTTGTTAATTTAATAATTTGCACATACGCCATACTAATTAAAAAAAATAGTTATTTGTTCAACAAGTGAGCAAAGTTATTTTTTGTTGCGAGTGCTGACTTTAAATCACGAACAAGCGAAGTAGTCTAGAATGGACTACTGAGCACAGTAAGTGATTTAAATGCACAAGATATAAAAAAATTTGCTCTCCCGTCAAACATAAAAATTTTCACCTCTCCCAGCGAGAAAAGAGAAAAGTTTATTTTTTATTTAAATGTTGCGTTCTGAAACTGCACAGCTTGACATTTTTTACAAAACCAAGTAAACATGATATTTTTAAGTAAGCGATATTAATATTTACTAGCAAATACTAGATAATTTATAAATATTTTAAATATACAGTCTTTAAAGCCTCAATAGTACTATTTATATATTTATAATGTTTACTTCATTTTACTTAACTTTATTTTGTATATTTTATAATTTATAATGTAGTATATGTGATATGGGTTTTTACCTGATAATAATTCGTTATTATTATTATAAACTTAAATATCAATAAATAACATACAAAAATTTTAGCCTATATGTTAAATCGCTAGGCCAAAATGAGTTTCTGAATGAACCATCGCCCAGTTCGTCGCCAAAAGGAGGTGTTCGAAATTCGAATCACTTTTACTCATGCTCGCACGGCTCACAGCAAAAAGCGATTTTGCTGCGAGTTTTTAAGCACCAAAAGCGCCCTTTTCGAGCTGGAGAGTTGAATTTTTTTATGTTGTTGATCCTTATTAAAGAGTGGCAGAACGTAGTCTATTTACTCGAACATCACAGACTTTACCTTGTCACCCGAATGGCTTTCTAAGAGCTCGAGGGTGTGTACAACCCCTTCGCTCAGATGTGCCTCAGTGGTTTAGAGCAGTCGGTAAATGTACGTAGGTTTCGAAAAAGCCCATTGACCGAGGATCGAACTCGACTACTCGACATGGGAGACCGCGTCTTCCCCACTGCTCCACCGATACTGCATACCATCTGTTTTGGACATACCCTTGGCTAACTTACAAGGAACATTTCTCAACTCAAACACACCAGAAGAATGAAATTTTATGGACATGTAGAGCTGATTATTCTGAACAACCATAATATTTATTTCAAAGTGTCAACCTCCTGCGGGCAAATGTCATTTGAAAAACCTGTTTCAATTACAACTAATCATTAGCCATAAATTAAAAAACCTATTTATTGCATTTATTGATTGTGTATGGTCTATTTATACAGGGTTACAGGAAAAGTCGTGCTAGATCCCTTAAGGGTGTGGAGCACCCATCATTTCTGACTTATTTCACTATGAAACACCCTACCCTAAACTTAACCCTTTTCGAGATATTCGACTTTTAATTTTTTTATTGAAAATTGCTGATTTTTAGGCTACTACATTTATTTTTGTTTATTTTGTGTATCTTATTATTATTATTATTGCATTTTTACATGTGTAGTAAGATGCTTTAGGACGTCAATCATTAAAATAGTGCACAAGTTATTTGAATAGACCGTAGTAGACAAGTGAAAGAAAAGAAATAAAAAACATATTAGAAAGTTTATTTTTCTCTAAGGGATATCTAAAAAAAATATTATGGTAATTGTTCGGCAGATGTTTTTTAAAATATCTACGGTTCATCAGCTATCTAACGAGGTATAATAATGTAGGGTTTTATTCAAATGCATTCAAAAAAATTTAGTTTCATAGGCGACAGTGGAGAAGAAAATGTATACTTAGCCCTAAAAAGTAAAATAAAACAATAGGTAAGCATGAAATGCCATTTATTAAAGGTTTTCTCACAACTTTTTCTTTTTCTACAGTTCATGTTCAACATGGCCGCCTCTATTTCTAATACATTGTCGCATCCTTCTACGGAGACCGGTCTTCACTACGCCAGTGGTCAATGTGGTCCTCATTTTATTTGCTGCATCCACAATCCTTTCTCTTAAGTCTTCCACAGACGAAACTGGATTCGGCTCGCTGTACACGAGACTTTTCATGCAGCCCCACACATGAAAATCCATGGGGGTTAGGTCCGGACTTCTTGCTGGCCATGGCAATGGCCCACCTCGTCCAATCCATTTGTTTGGATAATTTGTGTCCAGCCAGTCTCTGACACTTCTCCTGAAATGGGCAGGGCAGCCATCGTGTTGGAACCACATGTCCCTGATCAGGTTGAGTGGCAGATCATCCAGCAAATCACTCAAGTCTGCTCTCAGGAAATTTTCGTAGCTTTCCCCGTTTAGATTATCCGGGAGAAAGTAAGGTTTCTCCCGGATAATCTAAACGGGGAAGCCATCGTGTTGGAACCACATGTCCCTGATCAGGTTGAGTGGCAGATCATCCAGCAAATCACTCAAGTCTGCTCTCAGGAAATTTTCGTAGCTTTCCCCGTTTAGATTATCCGGGAGAAACCTTACTTTCTCCCGGATAATCTAAACGGGGAAAGCTACGAAAATTTCCTGCCACTCAACCTGATCAGGGACATGTGGTTCCAACACGATGGCTGCCCTGCCCATTTCAGGAGAAGTGTCAGAGACTGGCTGGACACAAATTATCCAAACAAATGGATTGGACGAGGTGGGCCATTGCCATGGCCAGCAAGAAGTCCGGACCTAACCCCCATGGATTTTCATGTGTGGGGCTGCATGAAAAGTCTCGTGTACAGCGAGCCGAATCCAGTTTCGTCTGTGGAAGACTTAAGAGAAAGGATTGTGGATGCAGCAAATAAAATGAGGACCACATTGACCACTGGCGTAGTGAAGACCGGTCTCCGTAGAAGGATGCGACAATGTATTAGAAATAGAGGCGGCCATGTTGAACATGAACTGTAGAAAAAGAAAAAGTTGTGAGAAAACCTTTAATAAATGGCATTTCATGCTTACCTATTGTTTTATTTTACTTTTTAGGGCTAAGTATACATTTTCTTCTCCACTGTCGCCTATGAAACTAAATTTTTTTGAATGCATTTGAATAAAACCCTACATTATTATACCTCGTTAGATAGCTGATGAACCGTAGATATTTTAAAAAACATCTGCCGAACAATTACCATAATATTTTTTTTAGATATCCCTTAGAGAAAAATAAACTTTCTAATATGTTTTTTATTTCTTTTCTTTCACTTGTCTACTACGGTCTATTCAAATAACTTGTGCACTATTTTAATGATTGACGTCCTAAAGCATCTTACTACACATGTAAAAATGCAATAATAATAATAATAAGATACACAAAATAAACAAAAATAAATGTAGTAGCCTAAAAATCAGCAATTTTCAATAAAAAAATTAAAAGTCGAATATCTCGAAAAGGGTTAAGTTTAGGGTAGGGTGTTTCATAGTGAAATAAGTCAGAAATGATGGGTGCTCCACACCCTTAAGGGATCTAGCACGACTTTTCCTGTAACCCTGTATATGTTTATGTTTATATAATATGTATTTGCAAACTTTATTATAAGTACATATATAGTACATTTCTTTATCAAAATTTGGTACTAAACGCATTATACTTGTCCTTTCGCTTACTCTAAGGTAGACTGGAAGATATCCCTAAGTGGGATAAGTCCGCCTTTGTACACAGTTTAATTCCTATTTTATTATTGTTGTAGTTGTGATTTTTGGTACAATAAAGCATTTACATACATACATACATTGATATAATGAGAATGATGTGTCAGGTTCTCTGTGTCGCACGACGAGGTCTCGCTGGGCAACACGTCCGACAACCTGGAGGCCGTGTCGGAGGCCGCGTCCAACCACAGCGTCACGTCCAGCCTCGAGCTGGAGACGGAGGACCAGAACGACAACCTGTCCGACATGGTAAGAGGCACCAATACCACCTTACACAGCCTCAAAAATCGTCGCAGTGTGGCATGTCTTACATTCTGGGGAGTGTGCCCAGGAACTGCATGATTAGATTTCCCTATCTGTCACCGGCCTACCAGGGGGACTTCATCCTTATGTAGTACACATACGACGCTCTCGAACGAAGCGTTTTGCTTTCTCTTTCATAATGCGAACTGCTAAGGAATGGAACTCTCTGCCAGCTTCGGTATTTCCGGACAAGTACAACTTGAATCTTTTTAAGGGAAGAGTGAATAGGCATCTTCTAAATCTCCGCTCTACCTTATGCCTCATTGTCATTTAACGTCAGGTGAGATTGAGGTCAAGCGTAATAACCCACCAGGAATAAACCCCAGGCGCCTGTATCGGTTGTTTTTAGAAAGGCGAAGAATAAAGCGCGTGTCAGCCGACCTAAATCAAATCAACAACCTACGTATATAATGATCAAAAATCGGATTTGCGTAGGATATTTCAGGGCCTTATTTAGTGACAAGAACATATTGTTACGGTGTTAGTGCTACCTCTAAACACTAATCATCAATGTGTGCATACGCACGAGCTACTGGCGTTCGGATAAGTTCGTCCCGCGCTCACCTCTTGCGAAAAGTAGCGGTGCGTGCCTTCGTGAATTGTACAACCTATACATACCTACATACTACACACTGTTAAATTTGTATCATTGCGTAGACTTCAAAAGAGAGAAAATACGCAACAATATGAATTGTTTTAATAGTCAATTAATTTAGATAAAATGCATGAATAGAGAAGCGGGCTAATATTAATGCAAACAATTCATGTAATGAGGAAGATGTAAATGAAAAATAATCGAGATTTCTTAATCTTAAAAAAATCTTTAAGTTATTATAATAACAAATGAAAAAAAATCATGACGATATCTTAAAAACTGTTTTTTTTTAATAAATCAATTTGGCTACTTCGGAAAACTGCTTATGTCTACTGGTTTCACTTTGAAATTTTTTAAAAAATACAGTTTTTAAGATATCGCGAAAATTCTTTCACCAATATTTTCTGATTTAAAATTCTATTTTTCTAGATCATAAAATAGTTACACTCATCTTCATCATTGTAGCCTTAATTTTTTATATATGCTAGGTGTCAGCAAATGTAAGCGGAAGAGGCAGCCCTAACATTTCTGGGCGGGAGACGCCCTCTTCGCAGGTGACCGACGGCGACGCGGCCGGAGACGCACCACCCAGGCGGTAAGTCGTTGTCAGCACGCGGAATCTCGCAGCATCACAATTGAAGAGTCATAATTAACAACACTATCGATATTTTAAACTTAATTGTTTAACTAACAGATACTTGGTACTAAAATCATAATGTTTATGTTTAAGATCTTTATTTTTCATTAAGAATTAAAACAATTCACTTACATGAAAAATGCTGTTATAACCAAGAAGGTTATGTATGTAAAGTAAGCGTACAAATATATTTCAATATTAAAAACTACGCGGGTATATAAATAAAAAGTGTGGAACATTACATGCGTAGCGACATAGCAGACGTACGTAGCGAAATTTTTTGTATAGTTTGTTTTTTAGTGAAACTTATGTTAGTGCGCCTATCTTTGTTTAAAATTTTTCGTATTAGGATGCAAGTGTAATATGTGTATGTTTGTGTAATGTTCATTATTTTAGTGTCCTTATATATTTTACGAGAAGATGTTAGAAAATTGTAGTTAAATAAGACTTTAATCAATTTGTTTGTGCTATTTGTATTATAGCTAAGTTTGTTGCGAAAGTAACTTTGTTTGTGACGTTGTCACAAATGAACAGCTGAACCGATTTGGATCTCTATGGTAAGATCTTACCATAGAGATGTTTCATTTGTTTTTCTATGAGATTGCCTCCCCCCCCCCAAACAAGTAAATCAATAATAATCGTATTTCCAGTCTTCCACAAAATGCACCAGTGAGCCAAGCGGCCAGCGCTCAAGCTAAACTGCTGAAGCAGACGAGAAATGACATCGAAGATAAATTCTGCAAGTTCGAGATTAAGGTAAGTTATGTGTTGATGTCCTATATTTTTCACTCAATTACAGTGAAGCCATAAGAAGGGAACTTTTTAAAATATTACAGAAAATAGTTAATAGATGATTTTTTTTTGCCAAATTCCTGATTTGGAAATAAATTAGTTGCATGTAATGCAGATTATATGAGATTAGATTTAAAAATAAATAGAAATTATTATTTATCCCACATTAAGATGTTAAGTTTTATACCTTAGTTTAAGTGTCTTGGTCAGTGGGTAAATGCTATTTTTTTATTTATTTATAAGTGTGATTTTGAAAATAATACACAGAGTCGCATCATTGAGTGAAAGAGAATTGAGACTATAAATTAGGATGAAATTATTTCAATTTCTTTTTAAATATAATCTAATATTTATAATCTATCACATACACAGTGGAACAAAAATTTGGTTACACAGAAATTTAATCCAAAATGAAAGAGCAAGTAGGTAACTAAATAATTTTATTCTAAACAAACGTCAATATAATCATAGTGTACTATGCTGTGAACTTAATTCTACATTTCTACTTTTCTCCTCTGTCCACACACCATTTCCAGTAAAATAATGGTTTTGTTCGAGTAAATATAAAACCAAACTTAACTTTTGAGATTCATTTAACTTTGATAAGTCCAACTGTTCTTGTAAAGATGAAAATCCACACTTTTGCTTGCTGTTAAGAAGTTGCAATGTGTACTTTATTTTGTTCCATGGGTAGAGAAGGATAGGACAATTTTGATAAATATCATTTGGTGAAAATTTGGTACACAAATTCTCGTAAACAAATTTGACCTGAACTGCAGGTACATTTATCCAAAACTGATGTCTTTTTATGCTATTTCTTATATTGTTTTTACTGTAATTACCCCCTAAACACTGTGATATACAAAATACTAGATCTCTTCCTTTGCCCATTCTATCGCCTGATGCCTTTTCAAACATTTCATAGTGTGCTGAACTGCCTGTAAGAATGTTCAAACTTAAACATTTCTTATTGTTACTGTACAACTTTTCTAACCGTTGTAAAGCAGTGCTATTATGGTATATCATTTTCAGGAATCTCGGATGGTTATAGAATGCGTAAAATTCAGGTATAGTCTTGGCTTTTTCTAACCGTTCTCTTACAGTACTAGGTCCAAGAGTGTAGATCTCAAAACATCTCATCTGAGCTTCGTTGCTAATGTTGAACTCTTGTAAAACCTTTCTAGTTTCAAACAACGTCGAATAATTTACCACAGCCAATTTGAGACATCTTCTCATGACTTCTTTAATGTCAATACCAGCAATAGATTGGAAATTGTATATAATCTGTTTTAAGTTATCTGGATCTGCATGGATCAAATATAAATTAGCTTTTATTTTTTCTTTTGGTATCATAATCTGAGACTGTAATATTGATAGGGTATCATTAATGGCTTTCAGTGGACGATGTTTAATACTAGGATATGTCTGCAACTTTTTATAGAAATCATCTCTGTTCAGTTCCAATACTAGTTCAAGGTACCGATGGATAATTTTCAAACGTAACAATTCAAGTGTATACTCATTCTCATATTCTGTGCAGTTCTTTGCTACAGAAGTCGGCCACTGTGTCATATAACTAGCAAGTCTGTTTTCTACATTAATGTGATTGGGAATTTCACCACATCTTTTCAATTCTCCAATAGTTTTCCTTTTAACAATTGGCAGGAAGGATACTAGATGCACAGTGGTAACATTTTCAATTCCACATTCTTTAAGTACTTGATGTCGGAACTTGAGAGTGCAGGGCAACATGCTCAGTAATAAAGGCTCTTTAGCAAGTGCTTTCCTCGGATATCCTAGGTCGTGTAATGTGTCTACTAAACTTGTCAACTTCATTTCATTCAATTTTTTGGCACTGGGGTGTTTGAAAATTAAGTGTTGAGCTTCACTTTCGCTTATGTTTAAATATTTACACAGATTAAGCAATGTGTTAACATCTCCGTTGATGTTAGAATACGCATGGTTAAGGGGTATCCGTGGAAGGAGACCCATACGATAAAACTTTTGCAAAATCATATGAAAATTATCCTTATGCCAACGGAAGGTTAATTAAACATACCTCGACTATTAATATAACTGCAGTAGCATTATTTGTTCTTTTTCTGGCGAAATTTAAAGAAATTTAATTACTATACGGATTTCGAATTCGAGATTTTCATTTTTATGGAGCAAACAGTATACATAAACAAAGATCACATTTTTAGGTTATCCTATTCGTCGTTTGACATTTTACTTTTTCAGTTGTACATATTTAGGGCGAAGGTATCGTACCATACAGGCTAGTCTGTAGTGTATAGAAACGAAAATATGCGTTCAAAAATAAATACCTGAACATTTAAATGCATAAAAGCAAGTTTTAAAATTAAATAAGTCAGTTTTAGGGGTTCATCGTCACCGACCGAAATGGAGAGATGGAGATTACGTGAATAAAATGATATGGTTGCAGAAACTGCTAGAAGGTGACGAGACTATCAGCATAATGTCGGACACTTGGAGCACGGACGTGCTCGCCTCGGACTCGGAGACTATCGGCGACACTTGCGACCAGACGCAGACGGTCGCCAATCACGGTGAGATCAGTTCCTCTAAATAATTTAAATAAACTGCACATCCACACCGCACAAAGTTATTTACTGTAGTACGGTTTGTAAGCATAGAATACTTGTAGAACCGCAAATTTAACTTTGTATTTATTTAATATTGTTTTTGACATAGATTAATGATGCCATGTTATTCTATGATCGTTTACTGTTCCCAGACCAATGAGTATTACTGTATTACATATAAACAGGTATTAGTCTTCACCACATGAGAATTTTCAACTTTATAGGCACAGTCAAACTTTTTGTAATATGTAATGTGCACTATTACATATTTTTAAATATAAATAAATGTTTCCTCTAAGTAAAATGCACTGTCATCAATATTAAACGTACTTTCCCTCCACTGACGGCCTTTTTTCCATAACAATTCTTTAAGGTATTTATTTGTGTTAATTATATTAATTCGTTGTCACTGCATCAGACATATAAGTTACAAGGATCAAACTTTACTACAGTAAACAATTTTATGATGGCTTCGCAACTGGCCCGATAATGTTTAAAACAACACTTTATCCAATGCACTGCAACATTTGATGTTTGTCCGTAGGTACGAGCGCTGGCAACATCAACGCACCCGACGTGTCGGAGACTGCGAGCGAGTCCGCGTGGAGTATGGACGTGCTGGCTTCCGACAGCGACCGCAACACGGAGGTAAGGCTGGAAGCCCTTAGGCGGCCATTGCTGCATATATGCCTTCCTCAATGAACGCCACCACACCCGGTGTCCAGCCGCTTCAGATAGGCCAGTCCGTCTGTCGTCGGGCGTCCCAGCCTACGCGTGCGAATCCGCGGTCTCCACTCCAGAACTCGTCTCCCCCAACGGTTCTGCGACAGATGTGGCCTGCCCACTGCCGCTTTAGCTTGCTAATCCTTTCGACTATGTCAGTCATCTTCGGATCTCCGAGCGTAGCCCTCTCCATAGCTCGCTGAACGACTTGAAACTTGTGAAGAAACTAATTTAACTTTTGTTTGAAGACAAAGCATGGTATGCGTGTGTCACAAATAAGCTGCTTTTGATTGGCCATGCATGATGTCCTCTTATGGATGTTCGACAATGTTACTCTAGCTACTTATGGCAGACCTCCGTCACTCGAACGAACCTACGTTCTGAACGTTCGAACCGCGTTAAGGCGTTGTTCTCGCCCCGCCCGTACGGAGTAAGGGAACGTACCCAAACTACGTGACCCATTTTTTTTTTTCAATTTTTTCGCGCTTTAGACCCATTTTTGCGCGCTGTGCGTCACATCAAACGCCACCTGTACATCGCGCGCTGTACGGAAAAATAACAACGCTAAGTCGAGCGCCTTAGACACATTTTTGCGTGTAGTGTCTGAATATAGGTGATTTAAAGCGTAGGTATTTTCGTTTTAAAAGGAAATGATTTATTACGTAGTAACTATTAAGTAATTTCTGCTTATGGCTACTTTAACAGTTTCATCTATCTTTTTACACCTATTTGTGTCGACGAGGCTATCAAAATATTTCCAAGGACCATACACGTCCAATACAGGAAATTGGCGGGCCGTTTTTTAGGCTTACGCGGACCGAATTTGGTACAGGCAATGTGCCTCCATGTATACCGCAGATCGCCGTTAATAGTAGATTAGTAGCCAAGGGCTGTAAGGCATCAATTGCAGCCCGAGATATTTAGGCGCACGAGCGCAGCGATTAGTTCGAGGGTGCAATTGATGCTTACACCCGAGCTAACTACTCTGCTTTACATCTCGATTGTGAGGTAAGTAGAAAAAAAACCGGGATTACAAGAATAAAACATTTTATTAGTTATTTAAAGTAAAACATTTCTATTCCCGCCTTTTTCATCTTTTTTTTAAATTATTTTTTTCAAGAACGAAATTGAGCTTCGCCGTTCGATATTTAAAATTGATGACTATTATACTCATACGAAGACAAGGCTGAATAGCGAAGCGACCTCTTTTGTCATTGGGCTGAATGCATGATTTCTATTGCCAGTATGATGGTTAGATGTACGCGAACTTTTTGAAAGAGTGAAGAGTTTTTTTTTTAATTACTTACCACCCTAGGGCTTTTCTAGCTACATTATTACCCTAGAGCACTAATTGGTCACCTACAAGCCCCATTTGGGGGTAATAAGGACCTACTTACCGAATATGAGAGATGTAAAATCTTTAATTGTGCCGCAGGTGGACACCGACGACTGCGTGTCCGTGGCGGCTCGGTCGGACACGTCGTGGCCGCGCCGGCCGTCGCAGCAGGATGAGGCCGCGCCCGTCAAAACGCACCACCAAGTACGCTCGCACTTAACGGCAAACTCATCAGCCGACATACTTCCACTCATCATCAGGTTATTTTTGTCTCCACTGCAGGAGCACAACCCTCTCTCATCTGCCGGAGACAGACGGAGGATTTGGCCTCCACTTCCCGCGCTGGCCAGACGGGTTGGGGAGGCCTGATTGATGTTTTATAATGTATTCCCTTAGTCGCCTTGTACGACACCCACGGGGAGATTGGGGGTGGCCCTATATTTTAAGCCGGGAATCACACGACTAACGCCATTTGAGTTTCGTAAACAAAAATATTTATTTATCAATGCAATTTAATTGAAACTTGAGAAATACTTGTTACATATAGTTAGGATGATTAAAAATAACTCATTTTTCTCGCATTTCAGAACGGAAACGCTAAGAGACCGGATGTGAACAGTCCTCGGCATACGCAACGACCCAGTTTACCGAACAGGTAAACTTGCCATACCATACTTTATAGTATAGTATGAGATTGTTTATAGTATTGTATACAGTTTATCCTATACCATGAATATTCTTATAAAACAATGACACTCTTTTGCTCGCGCTAAAGCTATATCATCATCATCAGGTTATTTTTGTCCCCACTGCAGGAGCACAATTCTCTCTCATCTGGGCAGACGGAGGATTTGGCACTCTAGTATATATTATCTTTGATTTGGCCTACACTCCCCACGCTGGCCTGACGGGTTGGGGAGGCCTGATTGATGTTTTATAATGTATGCTAAAGCTATATACAGTCTTTGTATTAAATGATAACATTACAAAAAATTGTGAGTGAGACTGCTGCCCCCAGTCAAACTGAGATATCAGTTTTGTGGAGATTTTCTGTAATCAATATTAATGTTTTAAATAGAAGATTTTGATGTTTATATTTAGTGCGTGAGCTGCCTTTCGGTGTCGAGTATAATCGGTTATATTCGAGTAATAGACTTCGATCTGGGACTATTTCATTTTAGTACTAAGTAAACTATAACGGAGTGTAGTTGTATTTATTGTAACTAAACTATATAGAGTGGTTAATACCAGCACAATTATTTTTATCACAGTTCGTTATTTCAAATTAAATATCAATACGGAATTATTATTTCTCTTAAAGTCAAATTTGACGTGCTCAATTAAGAAATTGTGTACACAGGGGGGTTAAGGTTACTTTGATGTTTAACTTGAAGTTTATGCAGAGTAGCACAGTAATATTACATTGGTGTGTTCTCGTTAATATCTCTTAGACTCGAATTGCATTTTAACAGCGGACTTTGAACATTTTGCTTGGTCTTTATACATTTTGCTTGGTCTTTATCTTTTTACTGTTTTTTAAAAGGTCAAACTATAAGTGTGTGCTTGTGTCTATGATTGTTAAGTTTTACAACGATTAACTAACTTGTACTATGCCGCTCCGCCGCAGATCCGGTGGAGGGTACCTGAGTGCAACAGCCGCGCTCTCCCGCGGCGGCGAGCTGGACCTGGCGTCGCAGGGCCCGCAGCACTACGCCTTAGAGAACAGGAAGAGCATCCTCGTCAACGGATATCCGGTACCAGCAATAGTAGCTTGCACGCGTCTCCCCGCGTCACATTAGCGTGTCCCCCCTCTCCAAATAAAGCAAACAAGAGCAGCGCTTATGTGTTGACGTATAACGTTGTCCCTCTCTCGATAGTTCAAGCGCACACTCACGCACGTGTACACACAGGCGGGTGCGCCTGTAATAGTAGTAGCTGACGACCTCCGTGGCGGAACGGGTAGCTCTCGGACTGCCACGCCGGAGGTTGCGGGTTCGAATCCCGCTAGGGGCAAATGTTCGTATGATGAATATGAATGTTTGTACCCAAGTCTTGGATGTTTATATATTTATTTATGTATGTGTATCCGTTATCTAGTAACCATACCACAGGCTCTGCCTAGTTTGGGACTGGATAATTGGTGTGAATGTCTGAGATATTTATATTTATTTATATTTATTGAAGCTGTTCGCTTGTATGGAGTACCGAGGGTGTGCCCACACTCCGGCAGGACCGGATCGTTACAAATGTGTACCGCCGGCTGTTCCTTGCCCGCGTCAGTGTGGCGTCCTCTGTACAATTCCATATTGTATGAAAAACCGCGCTAATGTGAGGGATTGGCTTTAAAGATCTTCTCGCTTGCTATAACTGTCGTGAACAAGAACGTGATCATAGGTCGTTATGAAGCGGCAACATGCCAAGAACTCCTGCATATAACGAGTTTTACGGCCCTCGTAATAACGTCCTTTGGAGTACGTTTAAAGTTCAATATTCGCATACAAAGAATATTGTCAGCTTAATGTAGAAGCTTCAAGGGAAAAAAGGGACAATCTGGAAAAAAACTGATATAGTGGTTACACACTTCATTTAATTTCCCGCACTAATACACTTTCAGAGCTTTTGTTCATAAAGTAAGACATTAAAACGTACATCATCGGCTAAACATGTTAACCATTTTAACCAGCCAACTCCATTTTTGCTGTTATTGTATTACGAACGCTGTTGTGTAATATAATTGCATAGCAGCCAAAATTGACTTGGTCAGCTAAACATGTTTAGCTGTCGACATGTTTAAAGAGAAAAATACAACAGAAAACCGTTGCCCTTGTAGGCCACTTTTCATCAGGTTGATCGTCTATCCCATTAATTCGGTTGTTACTCTGCAGGTGATGACGTGCTACGCGACGTCTGCGCCCGAGAGCCCGATCACTGCGCCGGCGCCGATGCCCAACGACGTTTTCGATTACGTGCCGCAAAATGGGTAAGCATGTACTAAGTTAGGTTTGCCTTTTACAACATAATTCCACTAACATTACTGGTCAGTACCTCAGCCAGCGCATTAGCCCGGCCATACAGCGAGGGAACGTTGCCAGCCTTCTGGGCACCACGGCTCAGTGTGACCACCACGACGGGATTTTTTATTTGTAAATTCCTGTTTTTATTTGGTTCTTTTATTATTAATATTATTATAAATGATTGATAATAATATGATGTGAAATAAATAAAACTAATATTATAAATGCGAAAGTTTGGATATTTGGATGTTTGTTACTCAATAACGCTTTAACCACTGGACGCATCAGGATGAAACTTGGCAAACATATAGATTAGGTCGTTGAATAAGACAAATGATAGTTTTTATCCCGAAAAAACATCCCATTCCTACGGGAAAAACATTCTAATTTGTGATGTTAAGTTGTCCACGCGGACGCAGTCGCGGGCAACAGCTAGTTACATATAAGAATAAGAACACTTTTGGTGCAACTTTTTCACTCAGTGTTCTCATTTACTTAGCTCATTTCATTCATAAACGCCAATGGTGGGATGTGTTGGAACGAAAAGCGTTTGAGAAGCCTTTCCACTGGCACACACACGGCTCCAGACAGTGCGCTGTTCCAATGCCTTCTAAACAATAGTAGAAGTTCTATTGTATCTCGTTGAGTGCCCCCAAAGCGTTATTTATTCTTTATTGCACAAATTTTAAAAGTAAATATAGTTACAAATTATGTGTACAAAGGCGAGCTTATCTCTAAAAGAGATCTCTTCCAGCCAACCTTACAGGGTGTGAGACAAGGCAACTAAGAACGAGGGGGGCAAAAAGTGTTTGTGGCGTTTAATTAGTCTAAGAGATTTAGATATGTAAGTTACTTTATTATTGTATCTTTTTTATTTTTTTACGTACATAAAAAAATTCATTGAATTGACATTTATTTGTAAATGTATGATATGCTAAAAATAAACGTTGTAATTAAATTTACATCTCAGACAAGTTATTTTTTCTGCTCCTTGATGGCAGAATGTAAACTAAATGAGGCTATTTTAAGCGAAATACCGTGTGGTTTCCGGTAGAGTAGCATAGGACCACTCCAACTCTTCCTGTGGATGTCTTACAAGGCGACTAAGGGAATACATTATAAAACATCAATCAGGGCTCCCCAACCCGTCTGACCAGCGCGGGGAGTGTAGGCCAAATCCTCCGTCTGTCTCCGGCAGATGAGAGAGGGTTGTGCTCCTGCAGTGGAGACAAAAATAACCTGATGATGAAGCGAAATCATTGTAAGAGTAATAACTTCCGACGGTAATGAAGCTTGCCTCTACTTGCCAACAGCAACAGCGCTCCAACTGAGTCAACCCTGGAGGGCAACAGCCAATCCGACGCGACGAGCCAGTGGGTGGACGACAGCTTCCCCCAGCCGCACCGCTCCGCCGACCGGCCCTACCCCTCGACCTCCAAGTACGACCTGCCCTCGACGTCCAAGCCGTACGACGACAACGACCTGATGGACCGATCGCTCAACTCTAGTGAGAGCTCGTTCAACGCTCTGTCAGTCTCACAGTATGACAGGTATAATAAATAAATAAATATGTGGGGACATTTTACACACGGCCACCTGATCCCAAACTAGGCAAAGCCTGTAATATGGGTATCAGACTGCTGATATACATACATAATGTATATATATATCTCATACTCTATCTTTTGTTACGTGCGCACAGTGATTTCGGCCATATTCGACTGATTCCACACTGTATATTTACTACATGTGCACGCCGACTACAGGATTATTGTTTTTCTCTCCCCGCTCCCGCTCCCTCTCCCGCCACCACCAACACCATACCGCTCTGTCTCTCTCTTATCCTCGCTTGCTCCTAATGTAATCCTAAGTCATCGTTAACTAAATTTCGCCGAACATTATACTTTGTTGTATTGTATACTTCTAATGAGCGAGTTTTTGAAAACTATAAATTCGCCTAACTTTTGATTGAGTAAGCCGATTGCGATGAAATAAAGACTAAATGTTACTCCAAATTAATCCCTAAGTTTTTCTAAAAACTCCATCAGAATTGGTTTAGTATTTTTTACTTGATGATGCGTGTACAAACTAATTGATAACAGACAAAAAATCATCTTAAGGTATTTTATTACATATCCTTAGACCCCCAATTTTTTTCTTTATACTGTTTTATGATACTTTTAATGTGCATTCACGAGAAATTTACGTTTTTACTTATAAGATATGTACAATATATTAACTGCAATCACATTGTAGGAGATTCGACTCTGGAATCGACACGGAGAGGCCGGAAGCCGAAGGCAGATCCACAATAACGGACCTGATGACCCGCATGAGCTCCGCGACCATCTCCTCCTCCGCGAATCTGGTGAACAACCTGACGGCGAGGATCGTGAAGTCGGAGATCCGGACGAGCATCGTGAGCATCAGCTCGTCGAGGGTGGAGAAGAAGAGGGACGGCACCAGCAATATGTCGCTCAGCACGCTCTCCGTCAACAGTGCCGGGACATCGGTATATAATATTCTATTCACTCTATTCACTAACTTGTACCCACTTTTAATTAATTTATTTTATTATCAGAAAAATACTTTCGAAGAAGTAATTAAAAGCTTAAACTTTGAGTGCACTCCCCTTAACTAGATTTCCATACTAATCGCATGTTTTGCACGACCACCGAAAACGGTAACCTGCCCCAGTCGTGTTTATCGCGTAACTGTCAAAGATTTTTATTGGCCGCGTAGAAAAAGTGTTGTCGCTTGTGTTATAAAAATAACGATCGTATAAGTTGTAAATTAAATTTAATATTTCGAATTTTCGACTGATTGTTCATCTGTTGGGGGTCGTTCATCTTTTGGTACCACTACACCCACCTAGCCGTTTATTTTAATTTTTTATTTTTGTGGTTTTTTTTCTTCTGCGCAGCCCCTTGCGTCAACTTCCGAGCTATTTAGTTACGTGGCGCTACCTAGAGCAGAAGGGAGGCCCATAATCAGAATTATAATACACTATCCCTCCGTAGGTGTCTGATAAGAGTTCGAGTCAGGACGTGAACTCCGAGAACGTGACGGAGAGGCGGATCAGCCCGCCGCCGGTGAAGACCGTCAGCACGGGAGCCATCCCCAAAAGCATCAGCTTTGATTCCACTGCAGAGAAGTCGCAGAGGTGAGCTTTGTTTCCTATCCCTGCTATGGTAATCTATTGATATTTATAATTATTTTATTTTATGTTATTTACACTTTACCGCAGCTCGATTTTATAACGTAGAAACTGGTCGCTGTTTGCCATGTATTTCCTAAAATCAAAATATAAACAAAACGTCGACTTAGCCTAGGGTTCTCAATGTTCCAAAAGGTTGAAATAAATGAGTAGGAGTAAAAAACGCAACGTCTCTCTGTGTAACGTGTGCTTATAACTTGAGAACCATTTGTCCGATTTACTTTTATTTTATTTTAATAGACATTTTTAGATTAATGGTTAATTTTGATGTTAACTGTCCATTTGGTCAAAGAGGTGTATTTGGCATTCTGGACCTACTCTATCCATAGTCCAGACAGCCAGCACCAGAGATCGCCTAAATTGATCCTCGGTGGAGATCCAGGGGCTCAAAATGACCTCATATATATGGAAAGGCATGTTTACATGTTTTTGTCTGAGCGTGTACCTCGGTGGCAATGACAATTGCTTAACTCGTGTTATGACTCGTCCTGCATAGTAAACTTCCTGTCCTCCAGGCGGCGGATAGTTGGCGAGGAGGGGCTCGTAGGCAACCTGGACGAGTTGAAGAACAACATGAAGCGGTCCGGCGGCAACCTGCTGCACAAGATCAAGATGTTCCGACAGAAAGGCAGATCGCACACGCATCACAACGGTTAGCTACGTTATTTTATATCGATGGGTCATATCCGTATGGGGAGCTACTCAATTATTTTTTGTTTTAACTAAGTAATGCCATCGCTTAGTCTAAGCTGCCTTTACCTGCAAGAGCCCACTGCTGGACATAGGCTCAACCAAGGTGCGCCACTGAACCCGATTTCGGTTCTTCTTATCCAGTCTCTTTACGTAGATCGTCGCTCCTTGGGGCGTCCCACACCACGCTTTCCAGTTTAGTAAGACAATGGGCTCGATTCTGAAGGCACAATGTTAAAATTTGATAGCACTAAAACTGTTGCTATCCTCGTCACACAGTATTATGAAGATAAAGACGAAACCAATTTTAGCGCTGTCAAATTTTAAATGTGTAACTTCAGAATCGGGCCCAATGTATCTATTACCATACCGTACTAAAACCATAAGAAAACTACACTCATTAATTATCTCAGAACAGTGTTTTTCGAGTTGTTCCCCTGTGAACTGGCCCATCGAATGATAAACTGACTTCACAGTGCGTTGCAAGTAGGTGTCTGATCATTGCTGTGTAAATGCAATCGTTACCTTGACCGGCCGAATAAGCGACGAAGAGTGTGCAGTATGGCTGGTCTGGACCTAAGTCTCATCATTAAGAGGAAATGGCTTGCTCCGTTGGTTCGGACATGTTGAGTGAATGAGTAATGAACGAGTGACGGGGTGGAATAACGAACGCTAACTGAAAGTAAATTACCTTAAATATTGTGGTTAGCAAATTTTCCTTATAAGAACTTTATTTTATACGAAAAACTGTACCTAACTGTAAAATTATGTACAATTTATTTTTTTTACTTTTTGTATATCTGATTGCAGATTTTCATATTTTTCAAGTAAAATTAAATCTCATTTGAGTAAAATTTGCTATCT
This sequence comes from Esperia sulphurella, assembly GCA_947086405.1. Classification (NCBI taxonomy): domain Eukaryota; kingdom Metazoa; phylum Arthropoda; class Insecta; order Lepidoptera; family Oecophoridae; genus Esperia; species Esperia sulphurella. The sequence goes on from OX352260.1 coordinate 16,664,934, forward strand.
TCAATATTTAAGGTGATTACATTCTTCCAGGTAGCTTTCGTTTTTTCCAATATGTATATTGTGAATGTGAGCAGTAGGAGCAAGTCGAATATTTTTCATTACTTGGAGTGATTTTTAGGTGATTTCTTTCTTCTAGGCCAATTCAGCCCAGTCTATCTTTTATTCCGCTCTGTACAAACGATAATGTCACTGTCCCCAAATAGATGTCAAACTACCCGAAGAGGAGAACCGAAGCGACGACGGGTGCCGCGGCGACGGAGCCAACAACGAGAGCTCGGAGGACATCCTGGCCAAGTACCGGCGCAAGGCCAGCACCGACTCCGGCAGGCAGCGGCGCGCCCAGCGCCGCGCGTCGGACGTGCCCGACGCAGAGCTGGACAGGTGGGGCATCCGTCACGTCACCATAGCGGCTCCCACTTATGTAATACACAATTGTCACCGCTGCCGCCACCGCTATCTCTTACTATCGCTCCAAACGTAGTCCTAACGCATCGCAATCTGAATTCCTCCGAGCATTACACTTCTTTGTTGTATAGCGAATACTGATGTAGTGAATGTGAACATTTGAAAATTATAAATTCGCCTATTCCTTCATTTAGAAAGCCGACTGCGATGAAATAAAGACTAAATGTTACTCCGAATTGAGCCCAATGTTTTGCTGAATACTTCATCGTGATGCGTGCACAGACTAACAACTTAATGTATTTATTCTATTAAACATTCTCATATATAATAATAATAATAAAAAGCCTTTTATTTCTTACATTACATAAATTCATTATTTACAATACTTTTAATCTATAATATTAATCTGCAAGAACCCCTCCGCAGGTGAAGGCCTTCTCCAAAGAACTCCATTTAACTCTGTCTTCTCAACATCCTCATACCGTACATATAAAATTTTATAGTTGCCCATAAGTTAGTTATAACCGTTGATTGTTGTTTGCAGCAGATGCGAAGGCGTCGTGGACCTGAACGACCCGGAAGTGTTCAACAGCATGAAGCGCAAGCTGCGGATAGTGCTGTCCAACTCGGACTTGCACTGCGTCGACTACGTGCCTAACGTAAGTGTCTCTTGAGAGCCCACCGCTGGACATAGAACTCTCCCAAGGCGCGCCACTGAACCCGATCCCTTGGTTCTTCTCACCCAGTCACTGCCAGCCGCCTTACGCAGATCGTCGCTCTATCAAGTCAAGGGGGCGCCCCACATTACGCCTGCCCAGTCGCAGTCTCCCCCCGAAATCTCGTTTGCCCCGACGGTAATAAGTTCTCCGACAGATATAGCCAGCGCACTGCCACTTTAACATACTAGTTCTCTGAGCTGTGTCGAGATTTTAGTTCTGTGGTGGATCATGTCATTTCGATCACGAATGATCACGAAATTTGAAATGAAACTAAGTTGGGAAATAAATTTAAATATACGAGATATTCATTGCAAAAGAGCCTGATAAGGGGGATTTTAAAGTGTGGTTGCTAGATCAAGGGGGGTATCGTACGAAAGGATATCATTTGTGCATTCTAAAGTAGGTATTTGTCTCCTTTTACACCGCTTACAAGCGCGGTGGTCATGGCAAATCCCCCAATGGACAGTTTATCAAAATTTGCATTCTATCGAGGAAGAATGTTCACCAGTGAACGTATTTCGGCTGATGATGAAGTTGTAATATGTAATCTAAAAAATATCATCACAAGAAATCAATTAGCATCTGCTTCGAAAAGTTTTATAACTCTCGTGAAATAAGAAAAGCGGTAAAACTTTTTTGTAATTCGGTTGTTCCGGTGTCTGCGGTATGTATATATTTTATGCCAAATCAATAGTCACATGTAAACAATCGCAATTGCGTCTCGAAAACAAAATAAATAATAGATGGTGTTCCTAAGTGGACCGCAAAGTTCATATGGTAATACAAACCTGTTTTTGCTGCTGGTGCCCCTTTCATGGACATGTTACCGGGACACAAATAGAGTTGGTTTTCGTATGACTACTGTTTTGGAATGAAATATATATGGTAGTGTTTGTTTGTGTTAGCGGTGCACTAGCACTTCGCTGGTGGAGTGGGTGCGCGCTGCGGCCGCGTGCGCCAGCTCTGAGGCGGGCGCGGCGCACGCGGGGGAGGTGGCGCGCGCGCTGGCGGGCGGGGGCGGGGCGGGGGCGGGCACGCCGCGCCTGGCCGCCTCGCTGCGCGCCGACCTGGCCGCGCGCCGCCCCTACGCCTCCTACCTGGCCTCCTGCCGCGCCGGACTCACGCACACGCTGCACGCGCTCAACACGTACGTACTGTACGGGCTGCAGCCGCACGCGCGGCCACACACGGACACACACGGGCACGCACGGGCACACACGGGCCCACACAACAAGACACACCGCACCCCCGACACTACATAAATCAAATCAATTTATTATCTCTTACAACCGAGCACGTTGCCTGCCCAATGCAACCTACTCACAGTACAACATTATTTAAAGTTTTGTCAGTTTAATTTTTTGAGACGGGCGCACTTTGCTTTCGCGTGAGCTCCCGTCTCACCCCGCCAATTTAGGGTATCGTTCCAGTCTAAGCATATGTAAATAGTTTCTTTAATTAATTTCTATTTTATAAGTTAATTTAGTATTTTAAAATGACACATATATTGGAGTGCCCTTATCGCTCATGTCAGTGCCTATGTAGTGGAATATCTTATTGAGTACATGAAACAATAAATGAAGTTTTCAATGTAACCTGTAATCTCAGGCTACCCGATACAGACTGCATGGTCTAGTGTGGGAGCTCTAATATGCATTGTCCTGTTAATTTTTATATTTTAATCGTACTCAATTGATGTAATCATACAATTTTAAGGATGACTGTAATAATCTATGTATCTGGTAATTTATAATAGAATAGAATAGAATAGGTCATTTATTCATAGCTACGACACACACATACATGAGAAATAATAAACTATTTGAATTTGAATTTATTTGAATATATATGTTGCAACGACAAATCGTCAGCAGCTAACCGGTACATTGTCTCAGGCAAATCAGTCTGGTGCGCGGCGAGTGCGTGGCGTGCGCGCGCGCGGCGGCCGCGGCGCGCGCGCTCGAGCAGCTGGAGCGCGGGGGCGCGCTGCGCCGGCTGGCCAGGCACCAGCACGCGCACAACAACCACGCCATACTGCACGGTCAGACACGCGAGCGGCGCGCGGGCACTAGGCCATGGTCACTGGACGAATGACACGAGTCGGGGCTCGATGGGGACCGCGCTGGATGTTATATTTGTGAACTGTCCTATCTTTGTCTACGTCCCATAGCACAGGAGAAAATCCTAGTTTTGAATTGGACAAGTGTATGTATATATGTCATTTAGCTGTACCACCTGAGACGAGTGGAGGGCAGGCGTGCCAGACGACGAGCTCCGACTCGGTGGTCAGACCCGGTGAGGAGGCGAATTTTATGCGGTCGCGATCCTCAGCAGTGAGGGACCGACAGAGAAAAAAAGCTATACCACACTTTTACAGAGCGTCGAGCATAAATACATCAAAACCCACAATCTTTCGGTCAATTTAATATGAAAACAATTAGATTTTTTTTGTTCTGAGTAATTAATGCCATCGCTTCGCCTTAGCCGGCCTTTCCCAGTTCAGTAACACACAATCCAAAAGTCCACAAGTAAATTCTATTTTAAGATTAGTTAGTTTTACATATATATGTTTTTGTATTTATTTCATAAATAACAATTCGAAAACATGTTCCACCATATTACATACTTCTTGATGGGCAAGCGTGTAGAAACTGGGCATGGTGTTGCAGTAACAACCCAAAAATACCTAGACCTGTTGTATCTGTAGCAGTAAACGTGTTTAAGAACAGACTAGACAATTTCTTAAAAGAAAATAACCAAGTCGAGGACTGATATGGAAACACCAGCTATAAGCTGCCTTTCCATTTAAAATAAATATAAATTACTCGTGTCAGGTGGCGAACTGATGGACGAGAAGGCAACAAGACTGACGGCCAGCATAAAGGCCATCACCGCCGAAGTGAAAGCTGATCCTTCCTGGGAAGGTGGGTCAACCTTAGATTTCATGCAATAATTTATTTATTTAACAATTTATTGCACACACAAAAGAAAAAAATAACAAAAAAAAAGAAAGGAAAACCAATAAGGTACATCTTATTGGTTTTCCTTTTTTTTTGTGGCCGACGACCTGAACTAGGTGGCCTGTACTGGATGCGGAGGACAGAGTACCGGATGTGGTGACGTTCATAGGGGAAGGTATATGTCCAACAGTGGACGTCTAAGGGCTGATATGAAGTTAATGCTTGACAAACAAATTATTAATGCCAACAACGATCTCTATGTACTAATAGATGGAGCATTCCAAACAATCGCTCTGTTCCACGCAAGTAGCATTATTTAACCGTAGCGTCAATATTTAGTATTAATTAAATGTTCTGCGTAGTAACTGCACAAGTTTCATTGTGAATGTGAAAGAGTTGTGGCTACTTGCGTGGAACAGAGCGATTGTTTGGAACGCTCCATCTATTAGTACATAGAGATCGTTGAATGCCAACTTTATTCTCAGCAACATACAACATAAAAGTTTCTTAGATTTTCTCCATGCAGGCCCTTTAAAAATGATCAATATGATGACTATATTTCATTCCAGATTAATAGTCCTATGAAAACCAACGCTATTTACGTCTCGGTAACATATACATGAAAGGGTCACCAGCAGCAAAAATAGGTTTGTATTACCAAGTAAACTTTGCGGTCCACTTAGGAACACCATCTATTGTGTATTTTGTTTTCGAGACGCAAATGCGTTTGTTTTCATAGGACTATTAATCTGGAATGAAATATATATATTATTTAATATATAAGAGGGTAGGTGGCATGCTGAAGTAAACATCACGTCCGTGAAAGTTATAATTATTAATATTACGAAACGAAGTGTTATATACTTAAACCTTATAATTGTGTTAATAGTGCGGCAATAACCATGTGCAAACGTTTGTGTGGTTATCGTTAATGTATATAAGTGACTACCACCACCATAACATATGTGATTTTTTTTTAAGTTAAATAACATTAAAACTATAAAAAAACCTTCTTAAAACATTCTACATACAATTATTAGTGATACAGTGCAAAAACATTGAGAATTTAAACAGTGAAACAGGGTTATTTTTTGAATATAGTGGAAGAAATAACAGTTGACAAAATTCTACTCGGCGAACGTACCTTTGGACTCAAACCAATCTCTTGATAGATACAGACTGTTTATTTCAGAGCACAAACATACAGCTAGTTGGTCGAGCGGCTACGTCGTCTGCTTGTGGATATCGACGCGTGGGGCGTGAGTTCAAATCCACGCTCGGACAGTTTGGACATTTTTTTCTTTTTTCTTTTTTCTTTTTGATGTTGTTATCATTTTATCAACACACTGCCTCGACGAACATTTAATTTACAAATACAAATAAATATATATATGAATAAATAAATATTTTAATCAAAATGGAGCTCGAATGTGAAGTATGTACCAAAAAAATTGCCAATCGACAATTTTTGGGTTGTTATATTTGCAAAAACACATACCACGTACAATGCACAAATGTTTCTACAAAGCGATTTTATCTAATGAGTCCAAAAAAAAGGGAAAAGTGGAAGTGCCAGTCATGTTGGTCACAAATTCAAAACACAAATAACAAGTCTCTAACGACAAATCCGAGTATCAATCTACACTCGCCCAACGATAATGTCACTCATCGGAGGTACAAAATTAATATACCTGTGGAAAATTCGTTTGACTCACTATCAGATGATTTGGAAGGCTCGTCTATCACGTCATCATTTAGCTCTAAACATAATAGAAGCTGCCCAGAACTGGGTGTGAATATGAACGACAGATTGGAAGGAATGGAAAAGGAAATGACGCTGTTACAAGAGAAACTACAAAGTGCTGAAAGCGAAATCGAAAATCAATTATCGGAAATCTATGCACAAAAAAAATTGATTTCGGAATACGAAATAAAAATTGAGCAACTAACAAAAATATGTAAATCCAATCCAAAGAGTATAAATAAAGGGAAAACGAGAAAAAGCATAAATAAAAAGAAGTTGAACTTTTCACAAGAGGAAAACCCGGAATTTAGCGTAACGCCATCTAGAAACGAAGAAACGAGCTATTTTGTTTCCAAAGAAATTGATGTTTTGAGCGAAATCGGGATAAATTGCAATGGAGAACCTTTATCTTCGTTAATTGTCCTGGATGCGCATGATCCAGATTTATTGAATACCGAAATACCATCGCTGGATATCGCCGAAGATCCTCAAGAAATACCGAAATTAAGAAAAACGCCTTCTGGAAATAAAGAGCAAAAAAACCCAACGATGGAAATTCTCTCTAACGATCCAGGAGTCGCTCACATAACCAAACTCAATTGTAAGAGCGCACCCATTTCCTCGTCAGATATTGCATATGTCTCAAAACTTGATCTCAGTAAGAATGAACCAGATAAAGACGTAAAATTGGAGACCAGTAACAGAAAACCGCTTATATATATTATTGGAGACGAACAAGTACGGGGTCTATCAATTCAAATAAAAAAAGACAGAGACGGTAAATGGAATGACATCTATGACGTTACTGCTATAACCAAGCCCAATGCTACAAGTTATCAAATACTCAGCAGCTGTGATAATCTACAAAACTCTCTAAAAAAGGATGATATTGTCATTCTCTCAATCGGGTGCAATGATAAGAATCCTTATCAGCTTTTGGCAAATTTATGCAACACCCTATGTAATTTAAATGATTTCAAAGTGTTCGTATTAAGTGTACAGTATAATCCTTACCTTAATGTAAAAAAATTGAATACTGAATTAAAATTAATGATAAGAAACTATACACATTGCAAATTTATGGATATCGAGTATAACTCTTCTCTAATGTACACACCTGTAAGTCAAATCAGTTTCAAACTTAACATAGAAATTGACTATATGAAATATGAAACAAATTATATCAAATGCGGCATTAAATCAATAATCAAAAATGAAAAAACACCACAATTTAAGAAAGGAACCATCCCCTACTATTTTAATTTGATAAAAGACAAAAGAAATGTACCAAATATTCCTTTACACATTAATTTAAACTCGACGCAAGCATGTAATAATAATGATGATGATAACGCTATAAAATTTTTTCGTCCCTCAACCTAAAAATCGTGCTATAACTCTGTTACATCAAAATATTCAAGGAGTGTTAAATAAAAGAGTATTGATAGAAACAACTCTAGAAGAATGGAAAAAAAGGATAGGTAAAATAGATATCATTTGCTTCACAGAAACTTTTATAAAACAAGGCACGGAATCTAATCTTATAATAAACAACTATAGTTTGGTATCATGTTTCAGTCGAGAGAAGGAAAAAAGGGGAGGAACATGCATCTTGTTATCAAATGACATGGAATATAAAGATGTTACCTGTCCAGTTACACCAATTCCATACATGTTCGAATACTGTATTACAGAAATTTTAGACACTAATTCAATAATTGTGTGTATTTATAGATCTAAACCTAAACATAAAAAATTATCCCTTTGTATAAATGTATTTTTATCTAATTTAGAAAAAATATTAAATAACCTATGCAAAAGATTCAGAAAAAAAAAGATAATAATCTGTGGAGATTGGAACATAAATTTATTAAAAAATGACAATCATTCCAAGGATCTAATAACATTATTATCTAATTACAATTTTAATAATCATATCATTAGGCCCACCAGACAAATGTCTTGTATAGATCTAATAGCTAGTAATATCTCAAATATACGTTCTGATATACACTACATGGCATTATCTGATCATGAAACAGCTCAAACAGTTTCATTTGATATAGAAATTAATGAAAAAACAAGTTCTAAATTGCAGCACGGCTACTGGTTTGAAACGAAAAGAGATTACTCTAACTATAATTTAAATAAATTTATCGAATGCATATCTGCTCTATCTTTTAGTGAGGTTTACTTGGAAGATGATACTGACATTGCTTTCAACATTCTTCATGACTATTTAACTCTTTTTCATAATCTGTGTTTCCCAGTAATTACAGTGAAAAGGATAAACAAGAATATCAAAAACATGTGGATGACAAAGGGTCTCAGAAAGTGTTGTATTAATAAAAGAAGATTATATTTGAGATATAAATTGGACAAGTCCAATAAACGTATAAACAAACATAAATACTCAAAATATACAAAAATATTAAAAAAGTGCATTTTCAAGGCTCAAAAGGTAGACTCTTCAAAATATATTACAAACGCTAGAAACAAAAATAAAGCTTCATGGGATATAATTAACGCTAACGTAAAAAATGGGAGCGGACGGTCAGAAATCAATTCAATTGTACTACATGAGAGCGGAATTTTGAGTCAATGTCCAAAGGAGATGGCTGAATCTTTCAATAAATTCTATATCGGCATAAACACTGAAACAAAAAAATCTGACGATGAAGCTGTGAGACAAGAAATTACAATAAATGATAATACAATATTCTTGAGCCCGACCGATGCGTTTGAAGTTCTCAAGGTTATAAAAACACTGAGAAACACTAACGCGTGTGGTTATGATGACTTAAATATTAAATTAATAAAATTGTGTGCAGAAATGGTATCATTTCCGTTAAGTCATATAATCAATTTATCTTTTACTCAGGGTAAATTTCCAACAAAATTAAAGTACTCCATAGTAAAGCCAATTTTTAAAAAGGGAGACAAAACTCTTATGACCAATTACAGACCCATTACATTGACCCCAGTGTTATCAAAAATTTTCGAAAAAGTTATGTTCTTAAAACTTTACAATTTCATAACTTCTCACAATATATTAAGTACACAACAATTTGGTTTTAGAAAAAATAGTTCGACTACATTAGCCTGTTTCCACTTGATTAAACTAATTACGGAAAGTTTAAGTAGAGGAACCAGGATAGTCTCTATATTCTTGGATATGTCTAAAGCGTTTGATTGTGTATCCCATAAAATCCTCCTTAAAAAGCTTCAAAACTACGGAATGAGAGGGAAGGCATACGAATGGCTAGAAAGTTATCTAAGCAACAGACAACAATGTGTTGAAGTCACTAAGATTACACGAAGTCACAACCATACTTACCATAAGTCAGTCCATAGGTCTTCATATTACAAAAATAACTACGGTGTTCCTCAAGGAAGCATTCTTGGACCTCTATTATTTTTGCTCTACATAAATAATTTACCAGCCGCAATAAAACACGAATGCATACTCTATGCCGATGATACTACACTTCTGATACAAGACAAAGACAAAAACAAATTGACATTTGAAATGGAAATTAATAAATCATTATCGTCTGTTATAAAATGGTTAAATATAAATAATCTAGATATAAATATTTCTAAAACAAAATTAATGGAATTTCAAACTTATAACAGTAAATCAATGAATCTAAATGTGACATTAAATAATGATAAAATTGACATTGTACATGACACTAATTTCTTAGGACTAATGGTTGACAAATATTGTAATTGGAAAATGCATATAAATAAATTGACATGTAAACTCGACAGATACGTATTTGTATTAAATCGCCTCCGACACATTACGACCAGGGAAGCTACGCTCATGGCATATCACGGTTTAGTTTCATCAAATTTAAGATACGGAATTATTTTGTGGGGTTTCTCAGTCGAATCTGATAGAGCGTTCGTAGCTCAAAAAAAATGCATTAGGGCACTAAATGGAGCCCATTTTCTAGACAGCTGCAAACCTCTATTTAAAAAAGACAGTATACTGCCTCTACCTAGTCTGTACATGTACGAGATGTGCGTATTTGTACACAAAAACAATAATTTATTTAAAAAACAAAGCGACATTACACAAAAGGGGGGTAGAGACGGCTACAAATATAAACTACATGTGCCTGTACAAAAATTAGCCGTATTTAGTAAAAACGCATATTGCATGGCGATTAGGATATACAACCATTTGCCAAACGGTTATAAAGGCGCTAATATTAATTTATTTAAAAAGCAGGTTTTTAAGTACTTTTTGGAGAGGAGTTACTATTCAGTGTTAGAATTTTTCAATGATAAACAAGAGTAGACAAATTACATGAATATTATTTTTGACATTAGGTTTTTATTTATTTAGATCATGCATGACTTTATTAAAATTAAGTGTTATTTCTATATTTCAAGTTATTAAGAATGTAAAAACTAAAATTTGCACGCCATGAATGGCAGAATATGAGAAACTGTTTTCATTGTATACCATATCATTTTTACCATATTCTAGCAAATAAATATTTCATTTCATTTCATTTCATTATTATTATGAATATTTTATTTCAGACTCATGTCCATATAATTGTTAAAAACCTTAAAAACTAAAACTAAAGCTACGTTAGTGAAACATACAATAAAAGTAATATATATGAACGCCTCGTTAGCACTACGCTGTTGGTCATAAGACTCGAGCCCCAGAAGTCGCGCGTTCGATTCCCACTAGGGACAGACAACTTTGTACAAGATGGTCCCAGTCTATATGTTATATTTAATTCCCATAGCTCTAATCCTGGTTTGCGACTAGACAAGTGTATGTGTCAAAGTCAAAATCATTTATTGCATATGAGTACACTTGGTACATTTATACACGTCATTTTTTTATCGACTACCGCTTCCTAGGTGTTAGCGCTGTGAAGAAGAAACGGCGCAACAAACTTCACGCAACACATCTTTTAAAAATCAAGTTTGCATACAATTAATAAAGATTTTGCGAAGCTGAATTAACATTAGTACCAGGCATCTTTGTCATAATCGTTTATTTTTAAGATTTCCTCTGGTAGTTTGTTGTAGAAGCGTATACATAGCGTATATATTGTAATATATCATATTTCTTCATTCTCAGGTGCGTCACCAACATTGTTGGAAATGGCGGAGATCACCGTGGAGCGCGCCGCGTTCGCGAGACTGTACCTACACGTGTTGTTCCCCAACGGCGAGGGAGACATCGCGAGAGACCAGTGAGTAATGTCCATACCAGAACTTCTCGTAGCTCGAACATAACTCTCATAGAGATGGAACGTGGTAGCTCAACTTCTGTTTATTCATCTACATCTACACTTCTACGCTAATATTATAAAGTGGAAAGATTAGTATGTTTGTAACGAATAAACTCAAAAACGACTGGACCGATTTTCAAAATTCTTTCACCATTGGAATGCTACATTATTCCTGAGTAACATAGGGTATATTTATTATTATAAAAAATTAGGGATCCCTACTAAAACTTCAATAATGTAACCCAATGTGTAAATTTTTTTGCCGTAAAATGTATTTCATCGCATGCGCTGCGGAAACTATTGATGATAGAACCTTCGCGTGTCTGTACATTGTAAATATTTGCAGAAGTCTGAGCTGGAGCTGAAGCGCGGGGGAAGGGGGAAGGGTATTAACGCTTAATAATTTTTAATTCTGTAGTCCACGCGAGCGGATCCGCGGGCACAGCTAGTCTTGTTATTAAAATAAATAACAAGACAAGAAAAATTCGATAAACTAAGATGTTCCATTCCTATGCAAATTTTGTTCGAGAAATTCGAAGTCCATAAAAGTTCGACGAGTATGTTATGTCGGTATCGCACAAACTAACTCATCACAACCCGAATTGCACCGAACATTTCAATTATACTTCTATGTTATATTGCATACCGACTTGAAAATCTATTTGAAAACTAAAAATCCCATAACTTTTAATTGAGTAAGCCGATTCAATGAAATAAAGATTAAATATTAATCCGAACCGAGCCCTATTCTATTCTGATTTTGATGGACTTTTCAAAAATCAGAAACATAGGGCTCGACTCGGATCTCGATGCGTGAACAAACTAACAGACAAAAATTTCAAAAATGATATGAATGTGTTTTATTACTTATCCTTAGACCTTAATTTAACTTTTTTGAAAATATATTCAATTACAGACAAGCGAAGTGTACGATTTTATTTGTAAGATTTAACTCATGTTTTTCTTTTTAGCTGTAACCTTTGTGTAGAGAATATATATGTCGTAGTAGCCATAGGGGGAAATAGTACTAGGTTACCTTTGCGATTCAGCTACATCGGTGTGCGAGAACCTAGTACCTATCCTAGTCGGGGCGGGCTACTAAATTGAGTTAAACACCGTTTCAAACTTAACACGTTTACTGGCTTCAATGACACTACAGAAAATTACACTACATCATCAAATAATGATTTTAAAAGGCAGACGATGAGATTTAAGATGCGCACCGTACGCGTATCCCACGAAGACTCTCTCGACTATGCGCCTGCGCCAGCTCCACCCGACGCTCCGGCAGGGCGTGCTCGCGACGCCCGCCGAACTAAGCCGAACGGCGCGACGACTGCGCACTGGGCCTCCAAAGTAGCTCCTCTTTAATCGTTTCGCCGACATATATGTTATTTATACTGAATGTCGCAATTCGTTCGGTGGCGATGCAGGGTGCTGAGCGAGCACATCCGGCGGCTGTCGGCGTGCACTGGCGCGGCGCGCGCCGGCGTGGCCGCGCGGCACCGGTGGGCCGCGCCCTTCGCGCGCGCGCAGCACCACCTAAGGCACCTGCCCGTCTACCGCACGCCCAGGGACAAGGTCGGTGCCCGCCCCCGCCGCACATACGCACATCACCAGAAATACGACGTAAACCTCCTCAGTAGAGTGCCGCTTTAGGTGGCCTCTCCGTTTGATGATTTGCCGTAGCCAGCACGATCTGCAGGCGGATTGGTGATCGCAGTAATAAATAAATAAATATTTGGGGACATTTCACACACGGCCACCTGATCCCAAACTAGGCAGAGCCTGTAATATGAGTATCAGACAGCTGATATACATACATAGATACATAATATAATATATAAATAACATCCAGTCACAAGGCAAACACAAGTGCTCATCACACGAATGTTTGCCCTGGGCGGGATTCGAACCCGCGACCCCGAGCTTCGCAGGCAGGTGTACTACCAACTAGGCTACAGAGCCGACTGTAATGATCTTAGTATACACAGGATAACGCTGCTGCCCATTCCTTAGTCGCCATAACGACACCCTTGGGAAGATTATGGTGGCCCTACTCTAAGCTGAGAATGAACATTAATGTTAAAATATTTATTTATGAACATCTATGTCAAAAAATGCGTATTAACGAAATAGTGGAATTTCATGCACTGAGATACATGCAGACTGTGCGTATCTATGGGGTTTATGGTTCAGATTAGCAGAAAAATGACTAACTGAAGAGATTTTTTGACACATAAATGATGGCATCGCATATTAGGCCTAGTAACAATATTCCTTACCTCCACACTACCTTTGACAACGAGAGAAAGTGTTCGGTCCCGTCAGTTTCGTTACAAAGTGCTTATACATATATATATGTCGTAGTTGCCTCCTCTGAGGGCGTGGGTTCGAATCCCACTTCTGATGTCGTAAGTTCCTGGTTCCGCCGAAAGTGTGGGCTCCCAAATTGAGTTTAACGCCGTTAAAAAGTTAACACGTTTACTGGCTTAAATGACACTACATGAAATTACACTACATCATCAAGTAACGATTTTAGAAGGCAGACGATCCGTCCGTGTATTGCCTGCACACCGCGCGCGTATCGAGCGAACACTGTCTCGAGTCTGCGCCTGCGCCAGTCCTACCCGACGTTCCGTCAGCGCGTGCCCGCGACGATCGTCGAACCGAGCCGAACGGCGCACCGAGTACACACTGTGCCTTCAATTCAGCTCCTCTTTTATCATTTCGCCGACATATACATTGCTTTCGCTTGTATATGTGACTTACTACACAGCGTCCTGTCGGTGTCCACAGGTGTCGTGCATAATGCGGTGCGTGACCTCCATCATGGCGGTGCTGAGCCTCACCGAGGGCTCGGCGCCCTCCGCGGACGACCTAACTCCAGTTCTTGTATACGTTATACTCAAGGTATGTATTTTCGCATAAATCTTCATAGAACAGAACAGTTCACGTTTCGTCATAAGACACTTGTGGGTGCTGAATGTCATTTTGACTTTCGTTTTGTCATCCAAGATGGCCACCATGACATGCGGCACTTTTTAGGATCATCTAGCCAATGTACATTTGTTAATTTCCGTTATGCAACAATTGATGTATCGCGCAAAGTGGCGATACATCGTCTCTGCCTACCCCTCTGGGACCAAGGCGTGAGCGCACTAATAAATAAAATATTGATGTCATTTTCTAGATCTTTAAGTGCGCGGGTCTTAACGACAACAATTTGTAAAGCGGTCAAATGTCATGTCGGACATCCACAGTGGCCTTTGACGGTCAACTTTGATTCAATAACGTATGATCTACCCGGCAGGTGAACCCGCCCTCCCTGCTGTCCACCATCGAGCTCGTGAACGCGCTGGGCGGCGCGGCGCTGGCGGGCGAGGCGCTGTATTGGTGGACGCAGTTCTGCGCGGCCGTCGCCTACATCAAGACCATGGACTACCCGCGCGCGGGCGGGCCGGCCGCGGGCGGGGGCGGGGGCGCGGGGGACGCGCACGACTCCTAGCGCGAGCGCACACGCCTGGTAACTCATATTTTTAAGTAGAATACTCCTTTGTCGATGGGTGATAAGCGGCCTAACAGAGAATCCTACTTCCTACCAATATTATAAATGCGAAAGTTTGGATATTTGGATGTTTGTTACTCAATCGCGCTTCAACCACTGGACGTGATGAAACTTGGCACACATATAAGTTAGGTCCTGGAATAGTACATAGGATAGTTTTTATCCCGAAAAAACATTCCATTCCTACGGGAAATATGTGATGTTAAGTTGTCCACGCGGACAACAGCCAGTACTAAATATTCCTACGCAAAAAAGCAACACTCACCTCCCCCACATGTTTTGTTGCAGTGTTCAGCGCGTGTCAACGAATCCAAACCAACCAACCGACATCCGGCCACACACCGCGAGCGCTCGCGCACTGTCTAAAACAATGACATTATAATTGGTAACCAAATCATTATTAATTACCTATTTGTAATATATTGTAATTGAATCAAAATCATGCATAAAAATATGCATAAGGAAATAAAAAAAAATTATGTAGGGTGAATTTAAAGATATTCCACTAATTGATTTATATTTTATTTAAGGTATCCGTTTTTTATACTTTTTTAATTCTAAATTTTTCGTTTTTGTATAATATAATATCATTTTATATTATGCAAAAAATAGATGGATACAATTGATGTTATTTTTGGCCGTGAACGTTCACCTTTAAAAAAATTTATAATGTACCCTGTATTAACATTGGGTTAATTAATATCTGCTACAGTACCCATGTCATTAAAAATCATACATTTCGTAGTCGAGCTTTGGATCGATGCCACAAAACATATTTAGTATTATAAGCAGCGATATACATATACGTACATACTGTAATAAATTAATTATACATATAGATTTAGAATACGTCATAGAGGTTGCTGATTTATATGAAATCTTAGATTATGGGTCAGATTCTAAGATCACATTTGAAATTTGATAGCACGGAATTACTATTGTTTGACCAAAACAGTTTTTTTTAGCTGTCACAGGCGAGTCTTCGGAATCTGGCCCAATGTATTTTTTTCCTTAAGAAAATTAATGTATTGTACTAGCCTCGAATCAGTGCAAATATATAGATAATAAAACTTGTATATTTGAATGAAGGAAAATATTTTAAATTAATAATATATATACATATAAATCAATAAATGTACACTATCATATCGGGTGATTTTATCAAAGTAAAATCATATAACTTTTTTTTTCTTACGAACCCCTGATTTTTTCTGTTTGAAAAATTATTATTTCATGCTTCGAAAATTAAATAAGATGTGATCACCTTGTATGTGTCAAAGTTTTGTATTATCAATATTATCATGGTATGCAGACAACATTTCAAGTGAATCGAATATTTGAATCCATTATAGAATAAAAGAATTATAAATTTGCACGAATAATTAACAGTGGCCCGATATTGAGTTAAGTATATAAGTGATTTACATACATACATACATACATAATGCTCACGCCTTGGTCCCAGAGGGGTAGACAGACACAATGGATCGCCACTTTGCGCGATCCTGACCCTCACTAGCCTCACTCACATTCATCAACCTTTTCATGCACCTCCTTTTATTCTTCTCACTGCGGACACCAGCGATATCCAGCTGTGGTTTACCTCGATTTAAGTTCGATTCGATTTTAATCAATTATCAAATTAATTAATTAGTTCAATTCCTAGAATCTAATAAATAAAATCGTAAACATCGCGTGTCTGTACATAATATATTTTTGGAGTCCTATTCAAAATTATTTCAGTATTGCTCATTCAAATATGAGCGGTGTTATTGGTGCATCTATAAAGAAATATCTATAATATAAATTGGAAAATAGGCCCTATTCATATGTGCATTAATGATGTTTTAAATTTAACAACTCTTAAATCAGCTCTTAGTATTTTTATAGTATTGTCTGCCACGGAGATAGATAATATTAGAGCTGTTTCATGTTAAAGCTATTTTTTAATTGTGTGCCTTCAGATTGAAGGGTCTCATGTCATCCTTTTAACTGTGATTTAATATGGATATGAAATACTCTAGAAAGTGTATTTTTGGAAGTCTAAAAAGTGTGATACTTATAGCTAATGCTAAATTGATATTGAAGAAGGGAAATCGAGGACCTGATTGCTGTGTCTCTCGTTAAATTGAATTGTATCCATTTATACAAGAGACACGAATTTGTTAAAAGTTTTAATGTACATACTATTATATAAGTTTATGTTTCAGTTTAAGTCCGCTTTTTTTAAACGCACAAACTCAAAATACAGCCCGTATTTTGAGTTTGTGCGTTTAAAAGTCAGCGTTTGTTTATTAGTTTTGGCCTTTGTTGAGTTGTGTGGACGTAAATGCGTAGCTCATGTAATTTAACTCATGTACATTACCGCTTTTTCTAAAAATCACTCAAAATACGGCCGATAAGAGGTTAAAATACGAAATATTTAGATTAAGTGATATTTTGTTTGAATGGACATTTTGAAGCATTTCGTTTTTTGTCGGTTCGTCGGCCGCGTCATTGTCCGGAGATCTTCTTTGTCCTCTGCCCGTTGTAGGCACACCCTGTTAGTCAAGTGTTGTATTCGTATATCTCCCATTACAATAATAATTGTGTATTTACATAATATAATAGATTTTCAACCGACCGACGTTATCCAAAAAACGTGGAACAGCGTTTTGCAATTGAACATGATCGTTTAATGTATTTTTGTACTTGTGGTTCTTAATACCTACTTGGATCCAGGTTTTTGGGTAAAACTGGTTGAATTTATCATGTTCCTGTATTATAGTTTCAATTATGTAAAATCGCTGTACAAAATGAGATACCATGATCACAATATTTATTTAGACAATTGTTTATAACAACTTTAAGTTATATTTATTTCGTTTTAAGAATCTCAAAAATCGACCGCCTCGTTGGACTAACGGTTTAGTCGTTAGACTCGAGCGCCAGGGACCGTGGGTTCGATTCCCACCGGGGACAGACAACTTTGTATAATTCGTACAATTTGGTCCCGGTCTGGATATTATATTCGTGAATCGTTCTATCCTTGTCTAATTCCCATCGTACAGGAGTAATCCTAGTTTGGCAACAAACAAGGTAATAAATAACTATGAAATATTTATTAATAAAAAAATTATCTCTCCCCATTAATTTTAATATGTAATTAAAGTTAATTAATGAATAACGAATACCTAACCATGTATATTTCATTCCAGATTAATAGTCCTATGAAAACCAACGCTATTTACGTCTCGGTAACATATACATGAAAGGGTCACCAGCAGCAAAAATAGGTTTGTATTACCAAGTAAACTTTGCGGTCCACTTAGGAACACCATCTATTGTGTATTTTGTTTTCGAGACGCAAATGCGTTTGTTTTCATAGGACTATTAATCTGGAATGAAATATAGGGTTCAAAACACTTGCGTGTTTAATTTATCCGAACTCTAATCATGTATATTGGCATAAGATTACATTGTTTATATCTGTTACCAACTATTTCTCACAAAACCTAAAGAACCTAACATTGCAATACGATACCTCCAACTAAAATTTTGGTCAAATTATTTTTTTCAAAATCGAGTCATACTAATTATGCTCCCTGAACTTAAAGAAAAAAATTCTGAGTTTTGACGACTCTGTTTTGATTTTTTTTTATTCCTGATGGTTTTATGGATGGTAAGTGATAAAATCAAAATTCACCAAAATTTTAGTTGGCGTAGTGTACCTTGGGGGTATCTAAAAGTTCACGAAAGTATTAAAATCTATTCCAATAACGTTGCAGTTATCCAATTTTGTAATCACAAATATTCATACAGTAATCATCAGCCTTTGACTTATAATCATCGTACTATTACACTGCTATTTCATATACATATAAGCTTAAGTATTTACTGTAAGCACCAGTTTATTTTTGCACGTTAATTAAATAAAAGACAGTTATCGAAGTAACTCCTAATATATATTTTTATTCGGAAGAGTCGTTCAGTTGTTAATAATTCAGGGACACAAATCCACCCTCACATTGGGGCAATGGCGGCCTGCAGGCAAGTCTCGACTTAAATACCCTCACACAGATGCGATAGTGGCACGGGCAGTAAAATTTCTGCGGTGGGGATGTGTCGGTCATATGTATATCAGCTTGTAAGGGTAGGGTAAAATCCTCATAGGTGGAGCGGTCGCCACTGGCCCAGTTTGGGGGTTGCCTTTATGTATATTAGGTAAAAAACTTAGTTGTGTAAAAACTTAACCTGATTATTATTGTAACTATAACAAATTGAAACTTTTCACAGGATAAGCGAATTAATAAACTGCAGTTTTTGATAATTCGTTAGTCTGAAATAATTTGGTGTTTATTTTGGGAACTTAAAATGCTTATATTTCATTCTAACGGAAATACAACGGCTATTTGCGTTTCAAAAAAAAAAAATAATAGTTTAGTGTTCCGTAGTGGACTGCAAAGATTACATGGTAATACAAATTTGTTTTGCTTTCTATTAGAATGAAATATACAAAGTTATGTTAAGTTAAACAGATGCGTACAGTCAGCTTGATATACAGGCTTACAGGAAAAGTCGTGCTAGATCCCTTAAGGGTGTGGAGCACCCATCATTTCTGACTTATTTCACTATGAAACACCCTACCCTAAACTTAACCCTTTTCGAGATATTCGACTTTTAATTTTTTTATTGAAAATTGCTGATTTTTAGGCTACTACATTTATTTTTGTTTATTTTGTGTATCTTATTATTTCTATTATTGCATTTTTACATGTGTAGTAAGATGCTTTAGGACGTCAATCATTAAAATAGTGCACAAGTTATTTGAATAGACCGTAGTAGACAAGTGAAAGAAAAGAAATAAAAAACATATTAGAAAGTTTATTTTTCTCTAAGGGATATCTAAAAAAAATATTATGGTAATTGTTCGGCAGATGTTTTTTAAAATATCTACGGTTCATCAGCTATCTAACGAGGTATAATAATGTAGGGTTTTATTCAAATGCATTCAAAAAAATTTAGTTTCATAGGCGACAGTGGAGAAGAAAATGTATGCTTAGCCCTAAAAAGTAAAATAAAACAATAGGTAAGCATGAAATGCCATTTATTAAAGGTTTTCTCACAACTTTTTCTTTTTCTACAGTTCATGTTCAACATGGCCGCCTCTATTTCTAATACATTGTCGCATCCTTCTACGGAGACCGGTCTTCACTACGCCAGTGGTCAATGTGGTCCTCATTTTATTTGCTGCATCCACAATCCTTTCTCTTAAGTCTTCCACAGACGAAACTGGATTCGGCTCGCTGTACACGAGACTTTTCATGCAGCCCCACACATGAAAATCCATGGGGGTTAGGTCCGGACTTCTTGCTGGCCATGGCAATGGCCCACCTCGTCCAATCCATTTGTTTGGATAATTTGTGTCCAGCCAGTCTCTGACACTTCTCCTGAAATGGGCAGGGCAGCCATCGTGTTGGAACCACATGTCCCTGATCAGGTTGAGTGGCAGATCATCCAGCAAATCACTCAAGTCTGCTCTCAGGAAATTTTCGTAGCTTTCCCCGTTTAGATTATCCGGGAGAAAGTAAGGTCCAATCAAATGATTGGAGATAATGCCCATCCACACATTCACGCTGAATCTTCGTTGGGACCCCTTCACTCTTTTCTTATTGGGATTCCTTAGTTCTTTTAGGGCCCAGTAATGGGCGTTGTGATAGTTAGTTATGCCATCTTTATCAAATTTGGACTCATCCGTCCACAAGATATTTCTTAAAACATCTGGGTCTTCTACATCAGCATTTAGCATAAATCTGCAAAAGTCCAATCTTCTCGCGGGGTCCCCTTCTTCAATAACGTGTACTGGCGTGTAATGGTACGGGTATAGGCCAGCAGTATGCACTGTAAACCACACTCTCCATTGCGAAAGCCCCAGATCACGGGCAACAATATTAGTGGAAGTAGTCGGATCCGCTCGAAAGCGTTGCACTATCTCATTGTCCTGTTCTTCGTCGTCAATTCGTGGTCTTCCCATGTCTGTACTTCGTCTCAAAACAGAGCCAGTTTCTCGAAGTCTTCGATAAACTCTGTCAAAAACGGCCACATCCGGCACTCGACGACCGGGGTAGCGAGTTATGTATTCGTTGCGAGCTTGCGCAGACACACAATCGCAGTATCCGTAACAAATAAGCATATCAGCATATTCCTCAGGTGTGTAGGACGTCATACTCAACACTTCCGTATCACAGGCACAAATCAGAGTCCGGTTAACAAGCACAGTAGTCACAAATCAGAAGAAATAGTCCAGAATCACAGCCAAGTCGAGAAAAAGAGCAAAACGATATCGCATCTACTATGTACGAAGCACAAAAGCAGACTGACAACCAAAACAATGTTTCCGGTTGTATTCCCAGTCCTAGCCGGTGTCTACACATTTTTTCTTTCATTCGTACCTACATAAATCGTCACTTGTCTCGCTCGCACGGTGCGTCTTAACTTGAAGGACAATAGGCGTGGGACCGTTAGAACTGCTACCTGGAGCGTCCCAACTACTTTTTTTCCACGAAATGTAATACAAACCCTAGATTGTTACACCTCGTTAGATAGCTGATGAAACGTAAATATTTTAAAAAACATCTGCCGAACAATTACCATAACATTTTTTTTAGATATCCCTTAGAGAAAAATAAACTTTCTAATATGTTTTTTATTTCTTTTCTTTCACTTGTCTACTACAGTCTATTCAATTAACTTGTGCACTATTTTAATGATTGACGTCCTAAAGCATCTTACTACACATGTAAAAATGCAATAATAATAATAATAAGATACACAAAATAAACAAAAATAAATGTAGTAGCCTAAAAATCAGCAATTTTCAATAAAAAAATTAAAAGTCGAATATCTCGAAAAGGGTTAAGTTTAGGGTAGGGTGTTTCATAGTGAAATAAGTCAGAAATGATGGGTGCTCCACACCCTTAAGGGATCTAGCACGACTTTTCCTGTAACCCTGTATAACTATACAGTCTGAAGATCCTGTGATCTCTTGGCACATAACATTCAATCATTCATAAGCTAATGTGTCAATTGCATTAGTCACATGGTAAATGTATTGTATTATTATTTATTTATGAAGCTGTACTATCAGTTCGAGTTTTTACACGATTTCAATTTTAACCCTTGCAGTTGTCAAAAGACTTTGTAGTAAATACATTTTCGATGATTTGAATCGTGTATAAAAGGCATTGTGTAGAACTAATGTTTCAATATCTTGCCTAGATTAGAGATGTTCTAATTAGACTGCAAGTGTAATATAGAATTATAATATTAATAACCTTAAGCATTGTTAGTAGCTACAAGTTAGTGTAACAATAATAAAATGTAATCAGAGCAATGAATATATTTAGCAATAAATAATCATGATAATTTCCTTTTATTTTAAATTCCTTACGGATCGTTAGGATGCGACTAGTCAGGTGTCTATGCTTGGACAGGTCCATTTACTAGTCTAGGTACATATGATAATAGTCCTCAAGGTGACGAACTACTATTGCACCGACTGTACTATAGGCATTTGACTGAATAATTTTAAGCTTTTTTTTTAGCAAAGAAAGAGAAAATGTCATACATGGTCATTCCTGGGAGAAGCGTTCTTCGCGTCGATTCGTGGCTTTTATTTTTTCTCATGACGTTATCTATACCGTCTACGGGAGTGCCTTATCGATAGCTTGACTCGTTATTAAGCCTATTGCCATGTAATGATAGTTTTCACCAGTAATGATAAAAAAAAACTCTAATCTGACGCGAAGAACGCTTCTCCCAGGAATGACCCACATATTTGAATGAGCGAATAATTAAAAAAAATCCGTTATCAGTGATGTCATTTGAGGAACAAAGGGACCTCGAGCATTTTTACTGGCATTCACGCCACATTCTTTAAACAAAACCTTATATTGGCTTTGTACTGGCAAATAATGGATCCAAGTGGCCAATACATGCTTAGAGCAATTTCAAGGGCTAGTTTTCATAAGAGTTCATCTGTGTGGTATAGAGATATTGCCCCTTGAGATAAATCCTATACCCTAAGCTTTTTATAAAACAGTAAAAGTCCAGTGGACAGTACGTCAGTAGACGTACTGGTGGCTCCTATTCTGACAGTACGTCTATGGAAGTATTTCGTATTGTTTCGTTTTAATACTGAACTACAAACCGAAGTTATCCATAAGCAACGACGCCTGTGCTGTTAGGATGTTTTTTTTTTGGCAAGACCCTGGAATAGAAGGGTCCAATCTTAGATTATATAATCTAAGGGTCCAACCCTACATCCGTTTCTGTGGATCCATCAACTAGTGTTTTATAATACTGTTCTACGAAAGAACAGTATGGACTTTACACTAAGCAGTATTACCTGTGGTATTGTCACTCCAACTAGCCGAAGTCGAATTTCAGTATAATCTGACCCTGGCAGGATACGGTACTCATAACCATAACGTACTATTTTGTACTCGATTTTCAGATTTTGTACTTAAACAGATCGCGAGTTACAAGGAGGTATTTGGACTAACCTTTCTGAATTGCAATCCGTGATGGTGGGTCAGAATAAGGCATACTTTTTAGTGTTGCGTACCTATCGATTTTTTCCCATAATGGTTGGCGGCGGCGTCACTGACTTCTGATTAGTACCGGAGCCAGCTCACACAGGTGATCACCCATTTTATGCTATTATGTAAGTTGATCGAAGTTAAGCTACCACATTACCTATTTTTGGTGGTAGGGGGATATTTCATAGATTATATGTGTCTGATGATAATTGAAGGGTTAAAATAAGAAAAAATTAAAACATTGGCGTACACAAATTTTATTAATGTACATTTTTACATTTTAGTACACTTATAAACAACACTTCCCAGCAGGTCACTGCAACAAAGAAAATAAAACTAAATTAGCTACAACTTTACGAAGATTACATTTTCTTACAGAAAATAATAGTCAGAAAACATTTTGACGTCATGGCAATCAGGAGTAGCAAATACAATATTAAATTGTATAACATCATTTAGTTGAACCCAAACATCTCAAGTGGTAGACGCAAAAAAAAACTGCCTTTTTGGGCAGCACACCCCCAAAGCACAGAATGCACAAATATTATTTATTTGTCTGAACGCTTTACGCCTAGTGTTGAAAAATTACCAGCCACTTGGAGATGGTACATTTTATCATCATTATTTAGTAAATGACAAAAAAAACCTACAAAAAATAACATTTAACATTCAGTCTTTACACTATTATTATCATTAATACAACAAATACAGATAACAAATATAAATATTTTTATATTTTAGTCAAACAATTACCTTATCACAGTGTAAGCTTATGATCTTGGCCTCTCCTTCTTTTCTTTGTACAGCGCTAGGAGTGACACGTTGGCTACCTTCACCACCTGTGGACAATTGTACATCTCTAACAATCGTAAATAAAGGTCCCAGCATCGAAGGGCCCGAAATGCATCGGTTTAGCTGCTGCATCACCTAAACTGAGCTCAAAGTAGCAAGTACATACTCTGAATGACAATATTTGGCACAATCATGGTGGAAAAACCAATTAACTAACATTAATTTTGCGTTTACTATTTTCCGAATTGCATTTGGAAAAAAGCCTACCTATTCATAAGTACAAAAGCAAGAAATTGCTCACAATGGCCACACAGCACAGCCATTGCTATGCCATACTTCTACATTTAAACAAATTACCCAGTTTTCGCCGAGAGGTTATGCTATTGAAAAATAAAATCTTACCTTGAATCTGACACCGGGAATGTCACCCACAGCGTGACCTTTGCGACCGAAGCCTGCTACCAGCACTTCGTCGTTCTCCTCGATGTGGTTGAGGCAGCCGTCGCGCGGCACGAACGCTGTCACCTTTTTACCGTTCTTGATCAGCTGTACACGCACACACTTGCGGATGGCAGAGTTGGGCTGCTTGGCTTCTACCCCACTGCAGGAAGGAAATAAACTATGAAACACCAGTCGCCTAAACAAGCCAACTACAGAACAGCTTACTGACATGGATATTAATTTCTAGTACACAAAAATACTGGATTCAATGCAGGAAGCAATATTAAATTATAATTAAAACTGCTTTTGATTCTGCAATCATTGAATTACTAATATTTAATTAATTTTAATTATTGGCTGTATTTTAATCAACCATAAATAAGTATGCGACATGACTATGTTCCTTGTAACAGTCAAGTAATAATTTTAAAGTACAATTAATAGTGAACATAGATCAAAATTAAGCCACTTAGATTTATAATTAATACATTTAAGTAGAAAATAGTACTAATGGCAAAAAAAACATTGTATAGGTGATCCTACTACCTGTACATTAATAAAGTCACATGTTTTAAGTGAATTTGAGGTTATCTCACAAGTCTTAGCTGTTATTTTGTCATTTTGGTAGGTAAACATAATTTAATATTTTTTAAAGGTAGGTTTGTAATAAAATTATAATTAAACTGATGTTTTACAATGAACTGCCTACATGATACTTTTACCATTTACTGTAAAAAGTATGTAAATAACTAAAATATGGAACTATGTACACACTGAAAATTTTAACGGTAGTGCTAGTAAACACCATACATGGCATAACCTCAATTCAAGTTCATTGACCCATGTGTTAAGTATCCTGATAGCTCATTATCTTGGTATCTTCATCTACTGCAACTTTGCTGGCTTCTCTCGATGACAGGAACGACGCCACTCGCAGTATTATCCTGTGATTGTAGTACATTAAAACATTCACAGGAATAATACCGCGCGTGGAACAGACGCCCCACAAATCTTCACTCTTCAAGTTTTCAACGCAGTATCACCGAGTTCAGACGCTTCATTGAAACATTATTTGCTGTTAGGCGACATCACATTAGTACTTAATAAAAACAGTGCATTCTCAGCGCATCTCTGTAACAAAAAATTGGAGAAACGTACTTACACTTTCTCGAGGACGATGCCCTTAGCGTGAGATGCACCACCGAAGGGATTAGCCTTCCACCTCGTCCCCATGTGGGCTTTCTTATAATCCTTGTCCGCCCATCGCTGCTCGCGGCGGTGGTTCACGTGTTTCCGCGCCGTGCGGATACCACGGGGTTTACCTGAAAATATCAATGACGCCGGTTACCACCAATGTTTATATCAGGCAAAGAAATTAAAACACTATACTTTTAAAAATATATCGTGAATGGGGAAACTTTGGTCGCACCTCGTAATTATCGTCGCAACTACGAGATGGAAACAGATTCGATTTATCACCACGAGAAAAACATGTCTGCGCCATGGCCGACACCTATGCGTGCATTCAATTTACGATTTATGGGGTATATGAATCGTACAATTTCACTTCCACATTATATGCGAGTTTATAGCACTTTATCACATAGATGGAGACGAAAAAATAAATAAACTTAAATAAATTGGGCACAAAACTATTTCTTACCCATTTGGATAGCACGACACCACTCGGCTACGGATGGGAAAAGAAATTGTCGCCGCCGCTAGGGCACCAATGGGCGTCAATTCCTCATTGCTGCCAACCGTAAAAAAATAAAATGTTGCCATTTTACGAATGAAATCATGGTGAAATCGTACGATTTATCGGATCGTCCGTTAAGGTATTCTCCAGAAAATTCGCGAATGGGTGAAACAATCTAACCATAGACAACTTAATTACTATATTTTAATCGTTCAATATCGTCTTCATTCATTCAATTTTGACAAGTCATCAGTCGAGGTCAGCGGGTCAATGTTTGTTGTTGTTGGGTTTTTGAACCTAATAACATTTTCATAGATATCTACGCAATTTTTTAATTTTAATATCAAGATGACTTTAAATCTGGCACGAAAGGATGGCGGACCAGGTTACGTCGGCATTCAGTTCTGCACTGAATGCAACAATATGCTTTACCCGCGCGAGGATAAAAACAACAAAGTGCTGCTGTACGCTTGTCGAAACTGTGACTACAAGCAACTGGCGGATTCCAACTGCGTGTACGTGAACAAAATTATGCACGAAGTCGACGAACTGACACATATAAACCCTGATGTAGTGAGCGACCCCACTCTGCCCCGGACCAAAGATCACATGTGCCCAAAGTGCAACCACAGGGAAGCTGTGTTCTTCCAGGGACAGACGCGACGCGCCGAAGAAGAGATGAGGCTCTACTACGTGTGTACAAGTTGCAAACACAGATGGACTGAGTGAAAGATTTTATTTGCAGTAAGACTACATTTAAGAATAATAAATTGTGACCTTAAGTTTGACTTTTGTTATTTTCAAAATCTAAATTTGACATATTTCTCCTGAGATTTGGAGTCAGTATGCCGTTAATACCTCAATCTTCTCAGAACACAGCAGAAAGTGCTCTGCCTTTTAATAGGGCTTTGGGAGTGACTAGAATGTTAAAACCCAGGCCTGTCTGTACAAATAAATATCAACATCAGGCTTTTTGGTAGAGACTCCGTGTAGACTCAAATCTACGCAAAGCCCGAGTGCTTTGCTATGACTGCTACACTCTCTGTGTGAGGTTAGTCTTGTGCCCAACAGTGAGACAGCCTGTTGAGGATGATCAGACCAAACAGTTCCTGAGAGTTGTTTCTAGTTAATTGTATTTTAAATAAAAATAATCACTTTAGGCAGAGATGTTGTCTGTGTAAAGTAAGGAAATCTTTTGTTTATTAAGGAAAAATCTTTCTGTGGCTTTATTTCTTTAGGTCTCTGGGGATTCATGCAATCATGAACCAACACAGAGGGGAGTCACTGTAATCAAGCATTCTGTTTTGCCAAAGTTATAATAGGCTTACTGTGTTTCATATTCACAGCATACAAGCACATGTGAGTGATCCCATGTGAAATAGGCCAGGATGTTACGCATCAGAAAAACTGCAGTGTCTCCTCTGTGTTGCTCTAAGAATGATGCAAAGAATAAAAGTCACAATGATTTCGTAATTGTTTATTTAACTAAAAATATTGCCAAGCCATATCAGATCTAATATAACAGTTAACAATTCACAGCCATTGATTAATTAATAATAAAATGGAATGTTGCCACCAACAAAATCTACATCACTGTTTCTCAAACTGGGTATGTTATTGTGCCCCTAGGGCACTTAGGGCAATCAAATATAAGAATAAGAAAAAGAATAATACAATAGATCAGTATGTATTTTGCTATTTAAGTTTACAATTTAATTATAAGTGTCAAACAATAACATGTCACCAAACTGCATATATGTCCAAAATTGTATTTTCTTTTTCAAAATTTATGATAAAACAAAATTATTAAGTGTGAAATCGAAATTCAATTTAAATAAAAATTTGTTCACTCTGCTCCTAGTAATAAACTCCACAGTAATAAAATATGTGATGTCCACATCAAAAAATTGTTTTTACAATGTTTTTTATGTAAATTTTATTTAAGGGTTCTGTATGTCTTAATGTTGAGAACCAGTGAAGTAGTCTCAACCATTCTATTTTACACACATATTCAATGTATTCATTGCCTACATCATGCTATTTATTTTTCATATTCATCTAATTAAATTATTAGGACTTCTAAAAACATTCAACTAGCGCTATAAATAAATTAGGCTCTTTTGATACAAATTTGGCACAATTCTAACATTTCCTACAGTGTATGTATGTATGGAATATATATGTTTCACAAATTTATTTTATTATCATAAAATTATTATTTTTTCTCAAATTTTTAGTAGGTACATTTTTATCCACACCCATTTTGAAGCAAGTTTTATAAGTAGGTAACAAGATTTCCAAATATGAGGTAAAAAGTTTGAAGTCACACTTAGCCCTAGACTTTTAAAATAGTGCTCTAAAAAGCTTGTGCTGTATAGCGAAAACTCTAAAACTTATGATAATTGCACTAAGACTGGTTTGAGATAATGTTTAGCTTAAACTATTCTGGTATATGAAAACAGTATGCAGAAAAATTGGCCGTGTGGTTCCCGGCTTAGAATAGGCCTACCCCTATCTTTCCCGTGGGTGTCGTCAAGGCGACTAAGGGATTGCACCAGGAACGGCCAGCAGTGTTCTCCTGTGTGTGTATGTTAAGATCATTACTGCGATCACCAATCCGACTGCCAAGCATGGTTATTGTGGAAAATCCCCCAATGGACATCTTACCAAAAGTGTTAGTCTATTGGGGAGGTCTATGTCCAGCAGTGGACGTATTTAGGCTGATGATGATGATGATGAGGCCGTAAAACTACACTATCATAACTAAATGAAGTTTTATCGAGGAGCTTATTATTTAAATTACGTTTTATAATTATAATAAATAACAGGGTTTAACAAGTGTACAATATCATCAACCTTTTAGGAAGACGGGGTTTTGTAATTAAAATGATGATACAATAATTTATTTAATACCTAAATGGGATGATGCTCTACTTGGTACATCAATACACAATAAATCAAAATTTTTAGTCATAAATATCGTATAATTTAAATCGTATCTAATCATCCAGAGCTACGGTCGATCTTGTACCAATCCCATATACTTACATGTGTTATACAAAGTGACAAGGTTAGAGAGATTGTTCAATGATATTACTATCACTTTCTCTCTTGTAGCATGTATTTTCTTTACATCGCTTTTTCGTGAAAAAGCAAAGCTTTTCTGTGGATTTTTAAAACATATATTCCGTCTTTTTCAAGGGAACGAGTACATTTGGCCTGTGGTTTGGCTAGTGTAAAATTATTAGCAAAAAGACCTGGACTAGACCAACTGATTTCAGTTTTGTAAATGCTTTGTATTACATAACATTTATTATGTGCCAAATGTCGCTCGCTAATCGACTTGGGTGTCTTCGTTCCCACCCACTTATCAAGCCATGAAAAATAATATAAATGTTTAACCAAAAACAATCGTTTTTGTTAATTGATTAAATACAATAGTATTCTATAAAATATAATTAATATACGATTCCTATTAACTTTATAAGCACCAATGAAAGCTTCACATACGACTTGGACGTCTAAAATCTATGGCAGGCGTACATCTAGCTATTACTCCGTCTAAAAATTAACTAAACGTATGTGCGTGTGAATGATATTGATTTAAAGTTACTAAAAATGCTATAAAATTTAAGCTCAGGCAAAACAACCGTTTTAATTTATTTTAATTTTAAGTCTACAGCTATTACAGTATGTGGACAGCCAATTTTATGTTTATTGGATCGGTGGCCGAGACGGATTTTCATAGCTCATTCATCATAGTTTGGAACTAGACTTGTAAGTATTGTTTTAAGTTCTAAGGGTACGGTAGAGGATTCTTAGAAAACTAAATACTAAATAATAAATACTAAATATGTCAGACATCACTCCAATTATCCAGTCCCAAACTAGGCAGAGCCCATATGGTTACTGGATAACGGATACACATACTTAATTATAAATATATAAACATCCAAGACTTGGGTACAAACATTCATATTCATCATACGAACATTTGCCCCTAGCGGGATTCGAACCCGCGACCTCCGGCGTGGCAGTCCGAGAGCTACCCGTTCCGCCACGGAGGTCGTGGCGGAACGGGTAGCTCGGAAAACATCTTTATCACTGTCGCGAAAGGAAAATCTAATAAATAAAATCGTAAACTTCGCGTGTCTGTACATTGAAGATATTTCCAAAAAAAATTGGGGTATCTAAGGATAAGCAATACAACACATTTCGATCATTTTTGAAAATTTTGCCTGTTTGTGCAAAGAAAAGCCGTCTCCATCGCCGTATGTCATATACGAGTATGTAAAATCCCATTCGTTAATTTACGCCATGTTTTTAGCTCATGGAAATATTATTCCATTAAATTCTAATTAGTTAAAACTTTGGAGAGGTTTGAAATCGGGATTTGAACCTGTAATTGACCTAACTGGAAGCTTGCTGAAACCAACGAGCTATCACATCTACTGCTGATCGAGTGAATTTTTAAACACTTTTAATTCTACAGCTTGCGGGTGAAGCCATAAGCATTTGTAGAGCAAACCGGATTTATTTCTTTTTTTTTATTAAATACACTTACAAAATAGTTTTATGTATTAGGGTAATCGTCGATTTCGTGTTTAAAGATTTCCTCTTGGTTATTGGAATTTTCAAAATTCAGAAATGACTTCACATCATGTTCCGGGTTTTCTGACTAGGTATAGTATAGTAAGTATTATTAACTGTGCTAATACGTAGCTTTTGGGAGGCCTAACATTTCAATCATTCACCTATGTGTGCGAATTTTCAACTTTTTGGGTACGCTAAACATCGTACGTACTTTCATTTCAAACAATATAACTTTAACATCGTATATCCTGCTAAATCAAACATATCATATCAAACGTAACGATTAGGTAGTTACTGTGCGGTGTGATGTCATATAAATTACATTCCTATTAGGTCTACTTCGTTATACACAGCCTGTTTCCTTCTAATCGAATGTCGTCTGAACTACATCTCAAATTAGCCTTAAACTGTAAAAAATCCCTTTCGATCTCCTCTAGAGACTCCAAAACAATTCGCTCACCTTTCAAGATTTCAGTTTAAATTATATAAATCTCACGTTTGCCAGCTCATTTTTTTATTGTGGTGTCGATCCTGAGCCTCCTGCCACGTATAGACACCTGTCGTCAGTGCTCCGGCGGCAGAGGCAGGTCCGGGAAGTTTTCTGGTAGCGGCGGCAGGACGTTCCCTTCGAACTGGCCGGACATGTTGCCTGGCGGCGAGTAGTTGGCCACTACGATGACCTTGCCGGCGCGGGAGCGCGCCTTGCCGACCCCGAAGAAACGGGTGGAAGCCCATACCATTTGTGTGAAGTGACCTGAGGAAGAAAGTGATGGGTTCAGAAGATTCCTAAGATTAAAATTACGCGATAGGTTATCGTTTTCGTTATAGTTATCGTTTTATAACCGGGTCAGAAACTGATTTGCAAATTATCTTATCGTACAGTTTTGTGAAGTTAGATTCAGTTAATCACAGATAACAACAGTACAAATATTTAGTACTAGATGTGCCCGCGCTCGCGTGGACTACACAATTAAATAAAGTTGAAAATTATTCCTTCCCCCTCCCCTTCCCGCCGCCCCTTCCCCTCCCCTCCCCCTCCCGCTCCATGTTCAGATCTAGATCCAGCTTCAGATCCAGCTCCAGATCCAGCTCCTCAATCAAAAGTTATGTGAATTTATAGTTTTTGAAAATTCACATACACTACATTGGAACTATACCCGCTCCCGCTACCGCTCACGAATTCCGTCGTGCGATTCACACCCTACACTTCTTTGTT
The DNA here is from genome assembly GCA_947086405.1 of Esperia sulphurella. Taxonomy (NCBI): domain Eukaryota; kingdom Metazoa; phylum Arthropoda; class Insecta; order Lepidoptera; family Oecophoridae; genus Esperia; species Esperia sulphurella. The sequence goes on from OX352260.1 coordinate 16,696,917, forward strand.
GAATCATCATCAGGTTATTTTTGTCTCCACTGCAGGAGCACAACCCTCTCTCATCTGCCGGAGACAGACGGAGGATTTGGCCTACACTCCCCGCGCTGGCCAGACGGGTTGGGGAGGCCTAACTGATGTTTTATAATGTATTCCCTTAGTCGCCTTGTACGACATCCACGGGAAGAGTTGGAGTGGTCCTATTCTACTCTACCGGAAACCACACGGCATCTTTGTTGAATGCGAGTTTACAAACACTATAAATTAGCATAACTTTTGATTGACTGGGCCGATTGCAATGAAATAAAAAAGATACACCGAATTAAGCACTATGTTTCTGTGAAAAGTCCATCGAAATCGGTTCAGTAGTTTTTAAGTTATGTGTGCACAAACAAACAGACAACCAGACAAAATTTCCAAAAATGATCGATATGTGTTCTATTACTTACCCTCAATTTTTTTTACATTTCCAGAAATTAACAGTTACCAAATGTCTCACCTGCATTTACACTTGCATGAAGGACATCAGACTCCTTAAAGAAATTGTACTGACGCACTGCTGCGTACCAGTAGGAGGAGACTTCTTGACCTAGAATCGAAAATAACGTCAGATCAGATCTTACAATGCTGCTGTACTTTAGAAGGACCAGAGCCGAATTTACCTGTGATTTCAGGTTGCAGGGCGCTGACAGGTCGCTGGTAGAGATTCTGGCCGACGTCCCGGTCGTTCCTGTAGTGGAACTTGTTTGTGTGAGCGAGATGGTTGGCCCAGGCTTGCGCGTAGTCGCATAACTGGAAATATTTAACATGGTTTCTGTAATCAAACCAATGGCGGCTTCAATCTATTTTCCTGACAAAAATGTCGCATTTTATTAGGAAATAATTTACGTAAATATGTCTGTACACTTATTGTGCAAAAACGCTTAGCGCTTCTGCCGCCCTGTCTCCCCACTTGGTCGCCTGCTCGCAGTTACGTACCTCGGCTGACATGTGAAGCCCCGGTGCTGCATGCCTTTGCCGGACTTGTTATGCCAGCAAAGGCACTTTGTGGTGAATTCGCTTAATTGCCAATTCGTTTAAACTTGTTCTATTTTTACGTACTCTGCACATTTATTGCGCCAGTCAGTTGAAGCCGCTCTGTGGTCTTAGTAAGCGATTGGCACCTCACCACCTGGTCGCAGATACGTACGAGTGAGTATACCTCAGCTGCCATATAGAGCTGCGGTGCTCCATGCCACACGTAGTGCCAGCAGAGGCACGCTCTACTGAACTCGCTTTCCTGCCAAGCGGTGAGCTGCTTACCTATTCCACTTGGCCTACTTCCAGATACTTACCTCGGCTGCCATATAGAGCTGCGGTGCTCCATGCCTCTGCCGGTACACGTTGTGCCAACAGAGACATTCCGTAATGAACTCGCTGTCCTGCCAAGCGGTGCGCACCTCGCTCCATTGAACTATCATGGTCACAGGCCGGCTTAGTAGCACCTGCACACAAAATTGTTGACAGTCCTTAAAGTCGAAAATTTAAATTGTCAATACCAATGTTTTTATCTGAACAATATCTGAACGAATATTGGCAAACTCCTGAAGGGAAAGTCAACCGTCGCGTCAGATCTTTTTTATCAGCCGCATCAGCCTGGACCTTCAAACTGGTAACGGAGCGAGTGTCCTCGACACCATAAAAAAACTCTGTGGAATTTTCTATCTGTAGAGCGGCCTCTCCATTATATTTTCTATAATCAAATTGAATATATTCTATATCCATTTTATTAGAGACTAGCTGTGCCCGCGGCTCCGCTCGCGTGAACTACACAATTATTTACAAACTCCCGCGCCCACATCCACTCCCACGCTTCCACGCTCACTACAGGTCAAAAAAAATTAGTTATGAAGTCCTAACTCATCGAGTAAGCCGATTGCGATGGAATAAAAACTAAATGTAACTCCAAGTCAAGCAAGTGTAGGTTTCTGTTAAAAGACCATCAAAATCGGTTCAGTAGTTTGTACGTGAAGCGTGCACAAACTACCAGAGAAACAGTCTTTGTCTGTATAAAAAATCAAAAATTAGGTCCAGGCCCAGGTCCAATTCCAGGCCCAGACCCAAGTCTAGGTCCAGATCCTCAACTCTCCCCTCAACACTCCCCTCAACCCTCGCCTCAACCCTCCCCTCAGCTCTCCCCTCAAACCTCTTTCCCTCGTCTCTCCAAATGTAGTCCTCGTAACTAATCCATCGCAATCTAAATTCCGACCAACATTACTTTGTTACATACATATACTACAAATTCATCGTAATCCGTTAACTCAGCCAAAAGTTATGCGAATTATTAAACACTCAAATTACACTGGTACCATACCCGCTCCCGATACCGCTCACGAATTCAGTCGAACATTAACACCCTACATTCTTCGCAGTGTACCGTCCAGGTCTAGATCCAGGTGACCTCGGCTCACGTGAACTACAGAATCGCTCCCATCCCACTCCCGCTCCCGCTTCAGCTTCCGTGAAAAGTCCATCAAAGTCCGATCAGTCGTTTTTAAGTGATGCGTGCACAAACTCACAGACAAACAGACAAAAATTTCAAAAATGATCGAAATGTGTTCTGTTTCTTATCCTTAGACCCCCCAATTTTTTTTTCAAATATCTTCAATGTACAGACACGCGATGTTTACGATTTTATTTATTAGACTAGCTGTGCCCGCGGCTTCGCTCGCGTGGACTACAGGATCCGCTCCCATTCCTACTTCCGCTCACTATCCCACTTCCACTCAGACTCTCAATCCCACTCCCGCTCCAGGTCCAGGTCCAGGTCCAGGTCCAGGTCCAGGTCCAGGTCCAGGTCCAGGTCCAGGTCCAGGTCCAGGTCCAGGTCCAGGTCCAGGTCCAGGTCCAGGTCCAGGTCCAGGTCCAGGTCCAGGTCCAGGTCCAGGTCCAGGTCCAGGTCCAGGTCCAGGTCCAGGTCCAGGTCCAGGTCCAGGTCCAGGTCCAGGTCCAGGTCCAGGTCCAGCTCCAGGTCCAGGTCCAGGTCCAGGTCCAGGTCCAGGTCCAGGTCCAGGTCCAGGTCCAGGACCAAACCAGGTCCAGGACCAAACCAGGTCCAGGACCAAACCAGGTCCAGGTCCAGGTCCAGGACCAAACCAGATCCAGGTCCAGGACCAAACCAGGTCCAGGTCCAGGTCCAGGTCCAGGTCCAGGTCCAGGTCCAGGTCCAGGTCCAGGTCCAGGACCAAACCAGGTCCAGGACCAAACCAGGTCCAGGACCAAACCAGGTCCAGGTCCAGGTCCAGGACCAAACCAGATCCAGGTCCAGGACCAAACCAGGTCCAGGTCCAGGTCCAGATCCAGGTCCAAGTCCAGGTCCAGGTCTAGCTAAAGGTCCGGCTCCAGATCCAGCTCCAACTCCAGATCTAGCTCTACATCCAGCTCCAGCTCCAGATCCAGCTCCAGATTTTTCATCGTAATCGACTAACTCAATCAAAAGTTATGCGAATTTATAGTTTTCAAAATCTCATATTACATTGGTACGATACCCGCTCCCGCTACCGCTCACGAATTCAATCGAACATTTGCACTCTACGCTCCTCGCAGCGTATGTAAGTTTTCGGAAACTATAAATTCCCATAACTTTTGATTGACTGCACCGATTGCAATGAAATAAAGCCTATATGTTACACCAAATCAAGCCCCATGTTTCTGTGAAAAGTCCATCAAAGTCCGATCAGTAGTTTTTAAGTGATGCGTGCACAAACTCACAGACAAACAGACAAACAGATAAACAGACAAACAGACAAAAATTTCAAAAATGATCGAAATGTGTTCTGTTGCTTATCCTTAGACCCCCCAATTTTTTTTTTGCAAATATCTTCAATGTACAGACACGCGAAGTTTACGATTTTATTTATTAGATGTGACATAAACCCGTTAGTCCTATTATATATTCTGTGACTAAATATAAAACTGTTATAGCGGCATTAAACATTAAATACCTACTAAACTTATTGTTGGTATTGGAAAATATAGAACCAATTTCAACTTTATACAAAAGCCACTCCAAGGATTTACGGAACCATGAAAGACTTCTTTGCTTAATTATGTATTTCTTTTACCTTTTTATTTTTTCGTCTACTGTCAACCATGATATATCCTGCAGTAGTACGTACATTACCAGCAGCCACCGACACAACGTCGGTGGTTTTTATAACTTGACCTCTGCTGCGGTCGACTGTACTGTATTGGTTTTCTACCCACGTATTCTAACGTGCACCGTGCACGCCAATACGTGCCTGGGACCAAGCCAAATAACTTAGCCAAGTTGAGGCCAAGTTAGATAACTTAGGCCAAATGGCAAATAACTTAGTTTGCTTGGTTTGGCTCGTACAGAAATACGGCATTAAGTTTAATCTGTGTCTGAAATAGATTGACTTTCAGGGATGGGTGTAGGTTGGATGCATACAGGCAGTAACTTTAATGGCTATGATGATTTTTTTTATGGATTGAACTGAAGTGGAACACAGCCCACCTGATGCCAGCCACTTTCGCCCATGAACCGTGTATCCTTTAGATTTATACAACAAATAAACTAAGCAGAAGCATAACTGTAATGTCCAATGCTGGACATAGGACTTTGCTAATACGTCTCACTACACCTGATGGCCCCATATAGCAACGCCGGCTCGATACGAAGGAGAGACGCCATAGCGACTAGCGTGTCTTTAGATGTGTAACATCCTGTTGTGTTTCGCGGAGGGGTAGAAACACACACGTATCAAATTGTGTAAGAATACAGCAACACTGGATGGGGATGTTGCTATATGCCCCCTTCCCAACCAGCCATTTCTGGGAACCTTTTTAGGTGTCTTTTTACTCTCTGTTGACGTAGCAATACGTCCTTTGGTAATGTGAGTACGTAATTCGGTAACCAAGTGGGTACCTTTTTTTTACGACCCTGGATAGACGGCCCGCGTGATGTTAAGCGATCACTATCGCTCATAAACCTGGTGCCATTAGCGCTCCCCCCTCCCCTTAAATGCAATTGATTATTCGTGATTATACCTACATACAGACATGCATAAATAATTAGAAGTTTGACTTTTGTTTCGTAAAAAAATATACAATGCTATACTCTTATTTTGGGGGTGTTAGTCCAACTAGTCTACTGTTAGTTCTACGACAGGACAGACTAGATAAAAAAGTCTTAGTTATACTGCTTAGTATGATCTGGTAATATATTATCTTTGATATGACATATTGGAAATGAATATAATTTAATAAAGGCCCTGCTGCTCAGTGACATATTGGATTAGAGATACTTGGGTTTTATTGTCGCACCGTTCGCACTGCCCCAGGGCCGCCCCTGCTGCGGCACAAAGGGTACAGGTGCGTTGCCACCCTGAGGACTATATTAGAATACCTCAAATGGCTCACTACACTGGCTCTCTTACTTTTTAGACCAGAACACAACAATTCTATAATTGCTGTTTAGCGACAGAAATAGGTATAAAGGGTGCATGGGACCATCTTAACAAAGCCTTGCCCTCTTCCTACGATACAGAAATTATAAATACTAGGTACATATCATTAATATTTAATATACTCGCAGTATACATATACATACACTTTTCTAATCCCAAATTAGGACTTGCTCCTGTACTATGCGAATTAAACAAGGATGGGACAATTCACAAATTTAACTTCCAGACCGGGACAAACTTGTACAAATTGGACAAAATTGGCTGTCCCCAGTGGGAATCGAACCACGACCTCTGGAGCTCGAGTCCAATGGCCAAGCCACTATACCAACGAAGCGGGCAAGAAAGATACACTTATGTAAGTATAAGTAAGTAGCTGACTTCAATATAACATAACTTTCGGTCTAAGCTACTTACACCGAGAGTCGTAACTCGGACACAACAACCCATAAATGCGTCAGAGATTTCAGCTTTACGCCCTCAGCAGTTTATCGCTGCGAAAATCCGCACATTGGAAATGAAATTGTTTTGTTCGTTTGTTTATATTCTGCTAGTATTTCCAACCGACTATAGGTTGGAAATACTAGATAATGCAAAACCTACCACGGCCGCACAATCAATACCTATCAAATCAACCGTCTATGTACAGTGAGTTCAAGAAGTGGTTCGACAGCCTAAGGATGAGAGTCATATGCAGGCGGTAGCTGCAGTGTCGAGTGGAGAATAATTCTTTCTATCTCACTCGTCATCATCACATCAACCTGTTGAAACCCACTGATAGACATAGCTCATACATTTTTAAATAATAAACGCTAATAAATCTTTGTTTAAATAGATTATGGGTGAATATTTTTTTATTTCGATTAAAAATATTATCTGACTTCTGTAGAACGAAAACAATATGATTTTTTTCTTGATGAATCACTTGTAGGTCACACTCGCACTGCTGGTAAAAAAAAGAGTACATTAACCCAGTGCGATGATTCACTTGATCACTTCGATAAAATTGAGTGAAACATCACACGATGATAGATATTAACATCTGCAAGCCGTACGATGTTGTACGCCTTATGATGGTCAGCCAGTTGCTTCAGTAACTGTATTTACCTACAAAGTAAATAAAGGTTTGCAAAACATTTGCTTAGCTAAAAATACAGCCAATAAATGTTAGTATAAGAATAACACAAAAATAAACCACTGCGTGGCGTGCCGCAGGGCTTTTCGAAGTCGATAAATTTTCATATAATGACAAAGGTAGAGCATTTGCATAATACCTCTAAGAGGCTCTACCGCAATATTATGCTAAAAGCTTTCCACCGAATGCAAAAGAGTGAAAGATGGTTCACGTATCAGGCGAAGTTTTAAAGTGCAAAAAGGATATCTGTGCTACACCTAGTCGAATAAAATAATATATCTACGCAATAACATTAATATAACATAAGTATGCTGGTTCTGAACATGTTTTTTGTTAAGCTGTTTCACGGGTCTGTAGTCCGTACCGCAATTTTTTTCTCGCACAGACGAAAAAAAGTTTAGCTCAGGATGAGTATAGATGTTCCGCCAGGTGGAACGTTACTCCCTTTTTTCAGCCCTGTCAGGACACGATCCGCCAGTACCCGGAGCGGGACGCCTAAAGTCCAGCTAGGTACCTACTTTAAGAAGAATCGGTCAGCTAATCTAATTAAAGTTTGGGACTGTAACCATTGTTCTTTTTATTCTAAGCCCAATTTTTTCGTTGCAGTCTCACTTTTTCTTTTAATTTAAATCCCGACTATATTTGAAAAGACGGACCTGAAAACGTTTCTCAGGATAGTGTTTAGAGATTTGTCTACGTCAAAATACGGTCCGTGAAGTCTCGGACCGAGTGTCGTATTTCGCTTGTGCACTGCCGGCTGACCGACGATTCAGACCCAAAATATTAATATTCTTTTCTAACAAAAACTCTAATATAAGCTTACTAATACAGTTCATAGAGTACTGAAAGTTTACAATAAGTTTATTTGTTAAGCTTACATTAGGTCAATTCCATGAAATGTGGACAAATGTATGTCACAGCCCGAAGAATGTATATAAATGTGTACCTTATCCCAATATTTTATTTTTATAATGTAATTTGACATTGGATTTTATTATATCTGCGAACAAAGCTTCAGGAAATGTGTGGAAAATGTATTAAAAAATATATCAAAGTCGTAAAATCTAACTACCATGACTGTCACACAGCACTGGTCAGCGACAAAATCCTAGTATATATCTCAAACTACAAGAAATCTATAGAATTAATTTGCTTCAACAGCATTCTCAATAACTATCTTTTGAAATAAAAATTTAAGCTTTGGTACATTCCGAAAAATCAAATAAATATAAGCAACCGAATGCTGTCGCACAACTTTTGTCTCATTACCATGATCGCGCACAAACACATTCCTAAATTCACACACTGACGGAATATAGCATCGCCGCGGCTTATACGCATACACACAGTACTGATCAATATGTTATGCGGGAAGGATATAAGCTAAGTTGGATACTACAAAACATACGATGCGATAAAGGAATGATTTTGGTGTTTGTCAGAGTGCTCACCTAATTCATGTGACGCTCACTACTCATTAAATACTTTTTGTAATATTCATTTCGCTATTTATATGTGTGTATTATACGTTTCTTTTTCACTTCATATATCGTAACAACTCTGTATGTTTATAGTTAAAGTGTAATATATAAAAAATAACCGAATTCTAATTACCCTCATTCTAATTACCATGATTACCATGATCCTTTTTAGAGAAGTACCTAACCTAATGTGAGAATGTGGAAATCGAAAACAATAACAAAAGCGGAGAGAGACGCTAAAAGAGCACAGACACAAAGAGAATCGTACGCCAAGATAAAAAGTGATCCAATCTTATACCATCAGCTTAAAGAAAAAGAAAGGCAAAGATAGATTTGCCTTTCTTTTTCTTTAAGCTGATGAAAGAAATGAAAGAAAAAGAAAGGCAAAGAGCAAAATTTGAAAAAAGAATAAAAAGAAAAAAATTAAGAAGACATTTAATACTTTTTATAAAAGAAAAATTAAAAAAAAGCGGCCAAGTGCGAGTCGGACTCGCCCATGAAGGGTTCCGTACCAGCAAGTAACATAATATAAAAGTTATAGTAGTTCGTTGTAACTTTGATCGATGTTTTAATAATATTATTGTGGTTTACGATTTATGACGTATTAAAAAAAAACTACTTACTAGATCTTGTTCAAACCAATTTTAAGTGGAAGTTTACATGGCAATGTACATCATATATTTTTTTTAGTTTTATCATTCCCTTATTTTAGAAGTTACAGGGGGGGGGACACACATTTTACAACTTTGGAAGATTCTCTCGCGCAAACTATTCAGTTTAGAAAAAAATGATATTAGAAACCTTAATATCATTTTTGAAGACCTATCCATAGATACCCCACACGTATGGGTTTGATGAAAAAAAAATTTTTGAGTTTCAGTTCTAAGTATGGGGACCCCCAAAATTTTTGATTTTTTTTCTATTTTTGTATGAAAATCTTAATGCGGTTCACAGAATACATCTACTTACCAAGTTTCAACAATATAGTTCTTATAGTTTCGGAATAAAGTGGCTGTGACATACGGACGGACAGACAGACAGACAGACAGACAGACAGACAGACAGACAGACATGACGAATCCATAAGGGTTCCGTTTTTGCCATTTGGCTACGGAACCCTAAAAAGAAAGAATGAAAGACAATCTGCTGAAGTAGAAGATTTTTTAGACCGTTTAGAACTCCTTAAGCCACAATTAGATATTGTAAGTGAAGAAACTGATGCTTCAGTGTTTCAAGAATCGCAGCCCGTACTTCTCGCGAACAAAACTTAGCTGAAAATGCTAGAAAACAAGGTCGAAATCTATTCTGATTGAAATAAAATGTCCCGATAGTCCATCTACAATAAAATCCGTAACAAGTGCTACGAGTGCTGGAGCATGAGTAAGCGAATCTAGAGCGATACGTAAACAGCGTTACAGAAGCTCAAAAATTGTGGACCATTCACAAAGACACTGTTCACCGTCTTCATAGGTTAAACAATATGTACCGCCAGAGGATCACGACTTGAAAAGAAAAAGAAAATCTTGTCTTGAACATGGCAAATAGTGATGATGACCATAAATCATGTTCAAGGAATCTCAGTAGAGATAAGCAAATGCTTACTGATCAGAAAAGAATTGAAGATATGTAAAACGTTGAAGAGAGTTTGTCTGTTGATAGAAAAAAAGTCGAGACAAACCTGTTAAAAGGCAAACGATTTTATTTCGAGGAAAAAAATAGCTAAGTCAGGCCAGGAAAGTAAGAGTAACAAAGAAAGGAATAAGAGACTAAAAAGAGATTTCTGAATGACACACTGGTAAATCTGCACAAAAAAAATTACAGATCTCGTAACAGCTCTATCAGATAGGTATTCATTCTTTGCTATCAGCAACTTTCTGGGTTGTCACACCTAAAGACAATACACGTGACACCTGTTCTTGTAAACTACATCAAAATGTAGGTATGTTGAAAAAATCCCTATAAAAAAAAGATATTATTGAAGAGAAAGAAATAGAAATATAATAAATATAATTCATTGAATTACACTGATATAGGAAGAACCTTTTTAAGTAAAAGTATAAAAGTATTTAGGCTCGTTAGTATGATGAAACAATTTTTTTTTACATTTTGATGAAAAATATCTTTAAATCAGACTGATATAAAGCAGAACCGTTAAAGAAATATTAAGTAATTAAATAAAATAAAGTCTAACAGAGGTGTAATGTGACTTTGTTTGTAATGTTTAATTGATTGTTTTTGATTTTTTTAAATGATCTAGTGTATTCCAAGACGACATAACATGTTATTCAACTTTTTAAACTAGGTACACTCAAATTATATATAATAATAAATTAGTATCACATAAAATTCTAACTACTTTGTATCCGTAGCAATATATATAATTGCCATATACCACTATCTAATTACCATATCATAATTTCTAATTACCATGACAATTCTAATTACCAAATTCAATATATCCCCTAGTTTTAAATATGGATTTTAGTGCCTACCTCATAGTTTAACTGCATTTAGATACTGCTTAACGTAAATACCGTCAACAAGGTAGTATTACAGAAAAATTTGACTTTTCAAATTTTTAATTTTTTTGACCCCAATTCATGGAATAGCCCATTAGCACATCTAGGCGGTATTATTGTATTGTATTTTTTTCATCGTACTGTAGAGAGAGTAACTGAATTGAATTGATTCGGATCGGACGCAGGAAACAAGCAAAGTATCTGTGGGACAAGTGCTCTAACAGTGTATTCGTCCTTCTATTCTAACCAAAAAAAACTAACATTTTATATTAGGTTTTTGATTTACAAAGTTCTTTATTCAAAGAAATTAATCAAGCATATCCTATCCTACTTAAAAACCAGCTCCATTAAAAGTTTTTCCGACAGTTTTCCATTCCGCAAGACACCTCGAAAGTTGAAAATACATTGGAATTCTAAAAGGAAACTGAAGCGCCAAAATTCAGAGAGGGCCTCGAGCGAGACTGAAACGAGGAAGTTATAAAACTCTGGCTCAATCCAATTAGTGTTGTAACTTTCCCGGGACGAAAGATACTGCGCCGTTTGCGGTATGTTTCTACACGCAATTTGAAACTAAACATTTTGAGAAACGCTGCTCATTACGAAGTATTTTCAGACCTAGCTAAGCTAAAGGACAGTTTACAATTGGTTGGGGTACGTAGTAGTATGTCTACTTACTGGCCTGAAATGAAAATTTACGACTTAGCGACAATAACTTACTACTGGTAGGCCTGTTTCACTCCGCACTTTTAGGTATAAAAATATATCTACACAGCGCGGTCCCGATTTCGGGGCCAATCGGGGTTGGGTGTGTCGCGAGATCGAGACCAAGTGCTTGTTCACGTTGACCCGCTGGCGGCGTGTACGAATATAGTCTTTCCTCAATGCGCTTAGAATTCACTTTGGCTTGCATTGACTTTTGTAGATAGGTACGTTTTTGAGTTTAACTTGGTTTAACTAGTTTTTTATGGAGTGCGAGTTTAGTACTAGCAAAAATAAAGAAACCGGTTTATATTAGTATGACTGTGATTAGTCAATAAGTGTGATGTGTTAAAAGTGTGGGACTGAGTTAAAAGTTGTGTCATTGTCCCCCACTGGGGGACAGTAGCACAACTTTCCAAAAAATGTGTCACTGTCCACCACTGGTGGACAAACAGGTGGGGGATAACGGGAATGAGCGGATATCCTCGACACTACGCCACGCAGTCAGCGCAGCGCACGCCGTCTGTTGCCTTAAGGTGATGCACCACTTCTCAGGCCTACTGTACGCCCCAATGTTGCCTATCCTCACAACAACTTCACATCATCATCATCAGGTTATTTTTGTCTCCACTGCAGGAGCACAACCCTCTCTCATCGGCCGGAGACAGACGGAGGATTTGGCCTACACTCCCCGCGCTGGCCAGACGGGTTGGGGAGGCCTGATTGATGTTTTATAATGTATTCACTTAGTCGCCTTGTACGACATCCACGGGAAGAGTTGGAGTGGTCCTATTCTACTCTACCGGAAACCACACGGCAATAACTTATGTGAATGTACTGCGAAACGGAATCTATTGTACCAAATAGCTGGTAGTATTCAGTAATTGAGTTGTTGTGCGCACGTCCTGTGTAAACTAGGCTTAGGTTAGGTCTATATTTAGAAACCACTCGGGGCTAGATACTTTATCTTTTAGATTAGTGACATTGGTTGGCGGAAATTGTTTTGCGGCCGACTCAAGCTTGGATGGGGGGTTTTATAAGTAAGAGTCATTCATTCCATTTATGTAGCAAGTTTACTTTGTACTTTATATTTAGACTTTAGTAGACTGATATTTCAGCAGTCGTACTTCGCAGTTAATATTGCACTCGCGACCAAGGAATCCTGATGCTTCATAAGGAAAGAAGTCCTGAGTAGAAATTGGTAGAAAGCAGAATTATTAAAATAGGTACTAGTTTTAACCCCCGACCAAAAAAGGGGTGTTTTAAGTTTGACCGCTATGCGTGTGTGTGTGTGTGTGTGCGGGGGGGGGGGGGGTGTATGTCTGTGGCACATCAGCTATTAAACGGGTGAAACGATTTCGATGAGGTATTTTTGTTTGAAAGCAGGTTTTATAGCGGTGGTTATTAGACATGTTTTTATCAAAATTGGTTCAGCAGTTTCAGTGTCGTGGGTTTTCAAAATATTTAAAGTTATTTTAAATGTTTTTTTGTAGGGATCGTAGATAGATAAATTATTTATTGCACACAGATTAAAAATAACAAGTTTGGTACAGATTTATGGAAAGTGTACAAAGGCGACTTTGTCGTACCTCGAAATGAAAAAAAAAATAGGATCACTTTGTTGTCCGTCTGACAGTCTGACGCACTATACTTGCCCAGAAATGACTGAATAAGTAGGTATTGTTAAGTATTAATATAGGCTATAATTTTATTAGCTCCTTCAAATCTATAATTTATGTAATATCCGCCTGAGTTTACTTTCAGGTAACATAAATATACAGGTGAAATAGGTCTTTGTTCTCTACCACAAACGCTGTTAGCTCGATCCATCAATCCACGCTTATATCTGAAGGGCAGCAGTCATTTATCAAAGGGAGGGGCCGTATTTATTCTTGTCAGGAAAAGGTTTCACCCCTCTATTATTTTAAACATAATAGCCTTAGCTACCCCCTTTGTGTGCCTTTGAGGTCGGGATTTAAATAAATTATTATAATCATATTTTGTCAGCTCGAAAAAACTCAGTGTTTTGCGATAAGTCGCTCGAGTATGATTCCCTGTAGGTATAATGGGATAGATTTTATCCATGTGATATCAATGGGATAGATGATCGCAGTTTAAAAATAAACATAAGGTACTTGATACAAATAAGGCCTACCTAATTTCAAAAGCTTATATTTCAATAAATATTAAGGCAAACAAATAAACAAATCATTATTTAGCTTCTTTTGTTCATTAATTGCAGGATTCTAAGAAAATGTCTAATATTTTGTAACTAAATCTAATCAAAATAATTGACTTTCAAAAACGTAGACTTTGGCCATAATAAATCGCGTACACGTAATAAGGCCTGTGCACTTCAAAGTGAGAAATATCATAAAAATTAAGCTTACATGAAACAAATACGGTCTCATAACATTAAACAGCTCGGTTTCTTTGCGTTATGATAAGTTATCCAAACAAATCAAATTATTTTGCATTTTAAATATCTAGTCAGACTTTGCGTTCTTTTATTAAGAAAAATATATAAATTATCACAAAAATTAAATATTAAATGTAACAAACCAAAGCTTCCTATCATAAATTCTCATAACAATAATAAAAAACATAAAAATAATAATTTTTCGATAGGCCTTATTAAATTACCATGTTCGAATAAGGCCCCAAGACAAAAACAAATTATAGTATATTCATTTTAGGAACTTTTCATTTATCACTAGCTATGCCCGTGGTTCCGCTCGCGTGGACTACAGAATTTATTGTCTTTTTTTAAATTAAGTCGAAATTTACTAAGTAAATTTTGAAATGTAATATATGCTTAATTATTTTTTAACATTTAAATATTTTGCAAGACGCTAGGTTTTTGTCTCTAATATTTACACCTAAATCAGTCTTAATTTCTAATAAACAAAAGAGATCTCAATTTTCATCACAATCAGGGCCATATAAAGGCATCTTAATCATCTGTTGTAAGTCCGATGCAATCCTCGTGATACCACTTTGTATACCACCAGTCTTTGCAATGTCGCATATCTGCTATTTTGTCTTCGCGACAGGCAGGGTTTTGACAGAGACATTGGATGTTGTTGTTGACTGTTAAATACACAGATATCTGTAATGAAATAAATTACTTATTTCATTACAAGTTGCGGGATTCTCATTAAAGCCTACGGTTACCAATATGGCCTACCATGCAGAAATAAGGCCTAGGCTTTATTCGATATCTCACTCTAGTTATCTTCATAAAGTCACAATTAATGTATCTATAGACATAAGTACAGTTTAAAGCCATGAATAGCTAATTAGAATATTGATAAACAATTACTTTAAGTAGCTTAAACCAAAACAGCGTAATTTTAAGCGAAATCTTACAACAAAATCACTAATTTGTTATAATGCAGCATGAAATCACCCCTCTCGTACGAAGAACGCGTGCCAACTGGCGCAAAGAACACGGAGCGGGACGCTGGTGCAATCAGTCGGGTTATAGGCTGTGTATGCGTGTGTACGTGAAGTATTTTCGACGTTGTGTTTATTCTTCCGAGTTTTTTGGTGTATAGGCGTTATTAAAACATAGGCCTTATTTGTATCAAGTACCTTACATAAAATAAACCAGCTTCTGAATGACAGAAAGTATGTATAAGAAGTTGTGCTTCCGGACAAGTACAATTTGGATCTTCTTAAAGGAAGAGTGAATAGGCATCTTCTGGGTAAGCGCCACACCTTAGGCCTCATCATCACTTACCATCAGAAGAGATTGAGATCAAGCCCAAATTCCATCAACAATAAAAAAAGACAATATAAATATAATCCACCAGGTTTATATATTTTTGTACACCTGTATATCACCTGCAAAAACTTATTATAAAAAAGTTGTCTGTCACCCATGAAACTGCCACCCTCGTCATGCGCGGTCAAAGTATCATAAAGTCATAACATTCAAGTATGATCATTCAGATATGATCGTAAATGTTAGGCTACTATGAAGATAGAATTCCAGAATAAGCCGTGGCGTGATGTTTACACCTATGTTTTCGTCGTTTGTTCGTGACAATGGCACGTCACAGTTACCGTATTCCCGCAAAAGGGCACGTTTCCGCAAGTGGGTCAAGGGCTCCAGGGCGCCCATCCTTCACCTGCCCTTGAACGTGCTGTGATCATAAACGTAAACGTGTTCAAAATGTTTGGGTGCGCCGTTTTATCGCTTCTCGTACACACGTTTTATGTCTACGCACTATATGAATGTTGGATGTATCGTGTATTGTACTACAGACAGGGTATAAAAAATATCTTAGTGTACCGCTGGACCCGGACAGAACGAGCCCGTTTAAGATTTGGTTCCGGTTAGATTTCGATTTGCATACAATATACCTAAGTATATAGCCCAGGGACTAGTTCGATAACTCAAAATCGCTCAACGGGATATGGATAGATTTTCTCGGAAACCGGAAATGAAGGTGTATCCGCCAGAGAACTAAATGTTCGACATATCTATAAAGGTTTACGTTGAAGTGGCAGTGGACTGGTAGACGATATTCTCTAAAATACAAACTCACGTGCGTGTCTCACTCAAGAGACTTCACTCACTTTAAAACCTAATCCATTGGTAATTCTATAAACATTCCAGAGAAATATAAAAGTGAAGTGAACAAAGAACTCACTTCACGTCGACAGTGCTCTACAATGTTTACAGAATGCCAGTGGTTTAGGTGGCGAAGTGAGTAAAGTCACTTGAGTGAGACTCGCACGTGAGTTTGTATTTTAGAGAATAGCACTACAGGAGAGTGGTCAAGCGTACTATGGAACTCCTTACTACCTAGATAGAGCGACGATCCGCGTAAGGCGACTGGCACCCATTTTAGCACAGTAGCGAAATGTGCAGCCATAAGCTAAAAATAGGTCCCTAATGGGGGTATATCGATGTTAGTGCACCTAGAACAGATATATCCCCACTATAGACCTATTAATCAAAAAATACCTGCGTGTGAACTACTTGGGCAGTGACCGAACCGATCGTATTCAGTGGCTGTTATCTTTTTTTATAGGGGGCTAGAGGGTATACCCGGCGGAACTCCGGTTTTGTATACGGCCGAAGAGGACACGTCAACCGCCCATGGGATCTTTTGTGTCAATGGCAATCCCTCTACGATGCTTGCATCTCCCAGAGTCTGCTGCATAAAAGCTGTTATGCAGCTAAGGGATAGAAGATTCAGGGTAAGCTATAGCCAGGACACTCATTCGCCTTGCATTCACACAGCAAAAGCTTGATCACCTCACTGTCGTCTCCTCTGGCGGACATTGACGGTCCTAAACAATCGCATCTTATGCAGGAGGTGAACAATACCATGGTAGCCGAAAAACGATCCTAGGATAAGATCACAGGATAAGACGGACGTCCCTCTTACCGCATTTTAACAGAAAATCAATGCTTACCCTTTGCAAAAGTTTTGGTCGGTTGTCAAGTTGCTCGGCTTCGTTGTTGCTGGATTGTTCGTTGCTCTTGTTGGAATTTCTGCGAAACAACACAAACTTTAGCTAACTTCCTTTAGTTACGGAACTTTAATTAGAAAACGTGATATGCTGTGAGGGCACAGAATAATTGTAGTTACTCTACGTCTTGAGCACCAAACACATCGTCTTTGAGTCTTTGTAATTCTTGTTAGTTCAGGGTAATGAGATTATTACTCGGTCCCCCAGTGTACATGTTTTTAAAATAATCCTATCAGCTGATGACAAAACGAACTAATGAAGTTAGTTCGTTTACGGAACCCTCTAGTCATCAAGAGGAAATCAATCATTCTCATTCATTAATTACACAGGCGATTCTTTCAGAAAATAACGCGCACCGCTAAATTGCCGCTAATGGCGATTGGCGTGTTTCTGTTAGACGGCCAAATTGCTAATAGACGCCATAATTCCACCCCCTTTTGCATTGTAGGTAGATTACCTATACAGTGGCGTGAAAAACGTGCGTGCCACAAGAAAATAGATCGTGGATGATAGCTTCAAGGTGAGGCAAAACTAAGGATTGATACTGAAACGTTCGTACTGAGTGGTGGTGATTCAAAATTGCACTTCCTTAATTTTGGTTTCAGGGACAGGGAAATCATGATATCATTATTTTTATAAGACAGAAAATCGATGAGTGCAAAGCTTTTAAAAGCTTTAAGGTTGAATAAAAACTTTTTCATTATTATTTTTTTGTTCATAATAAGGAACTCCTTAGAAAGTTAATGTCGTTCTTTTTTCAAGTTTGACGCGAAAATAATCTTTTGTGAAACAAAAAAGTTAGGTGACTTCTAAGTATTCTCTGAAAATTGAGAAAGAAATCCTAGTTTCGTGTGAGGCATCGAGCTTAGGCATCACCAAAGAGGATCTATTATTATTTATTACATAGCCACACATCGGTACACAGATAAATAAAAATCTTGATTTTTTTATAAGCCGTGATCATAGAATACTTAATAATCCGTGGTCTTGAGGTCTCATGACTGAGTACACATGTACTGACAATTAAACTTTTATCACCAATAAAGGAGGGGACTGTAGAGCAACTGGGGTAACTCTAGTGTAATCAAACTAATGATTAGAAAGTAGTTCAGATTTCCTCACGATGTTTTACTTTACCGCTTGAGGGTAGTCAGTAAATGTAGGACTTAAGTTTTGAAAAACCCCATTGATTCAGTTTAAAATCAAAATCAATTTATTTTTTTTAAACTGGATTACATTATTCTCTTTTTGACGTCAAATTCTGCCTAAAACTACTCCACTTCCACCTGTATCACTTAACCCTTCTAACTTGGATCTTGAATCTTCCCACTGCGCCGCCGATACTTTCAGCCAACACTGGTATCGCTGCCTGGTCTTATCCAGCTCAATTAGAGCAAAAAACTTAACGTGGCCATTCAGAAAAAAAATGTGACGTCAAGGTACCCAAGGTTCTGAACATTGTTCGAGCACGGTTTAGCGATAGGTACGTCAACCGTTTACGAGGGCCGTTGACGCGCAGGTCAGGGGTATCATATTCTTAAGGACTCCAACACTACATTAACCCTGGACTTCTTCTGGGAGAACCAGTCAGTGAGTGGTAGTTGAGGTTTTGTTGCAAACCTACCTGTCAGACTGCAGCAGAGCTGGTGCAACTTTCTTGCGCAGATTGGCTAGCGCGGTGAGCTCCTCGCGGCGGCGCGACGGCGGCGGCGCCCCACATAGCGTCAGCATCGGCGTTGGCGATGGTTGTGCTGTACGCCCAAGCAACCTGAGGCAAACGTAATATTATATTAAGGTTGTCTGGAAGAAATCGCTTAAAGCGATAAGACCGCCTAAATTGTATTATTTGTAACTTCTATAACGTGTATTTGTTTGTGCAATAAAGTGTATTGTATTATACAATTCGGTTGTCACCGTTATCCTTATCGCTAGTCCCAGTAGCCACTAGTCTCGCCCTAGTAATAAAAGAAACCGAAAACTTTTACTCAGTGAGACTTCATTCTATTTAAAAATATACATATAAAATAAGTACTTATAGCGGGAATGGGATCGACACAAAAGCATAATAGAATTTACTCTGTGTGCTTTATGACACCAATGAATAGGGTTAATAATAAAATAAGATACAAATCTCTTTAATAAACATTATCTTAAAAAAAAAACAATTCGTTAGGGCACGAAGAAGACCGTAGGTATAAATCTCAGACCAATATGTATTTCTATAATCTAAGGTATAAATAGCCATTCGAAGCATACATTTTGTATTTCATTTGTCTGCGATTCGAAGACGCCCGATTTGTTTAATAAGAAAACTTACATTCAAACTTCTTTGTAATAATTAAGCCATATTTTTTAATAAATCAAAAATGAGAGCAAAAAAATGCTACGTAAACAAGGACCTCTATGTACCGAACGATTTGTTTTCTCGTTTCGTATACAGGATACATCCTTTTTCAGTGACAATAGTAATTTGAGAAATAGTTTTCTTACATATACCATATACCAGACATATACCAGATATAATTGGGGCAGGGATTATACGAGATTTTAAGACGAAATCATTATCAGCTTGTACGGTACGAGTCGACTGTTGGGCATAGGCTACTTGCCCTAGTATAGGCCCTTGGATGGCGCACCACTCTACCATCGGTGCTTTTGACTAGTGCAGAGAACGAAGTGATCTTCGTTTCGTTCTCTGCACTAGTCGTCACGAAGCGAAGCACGAAGGTCGTCGCTCGATTATTTAAATTATAAAAATTAGGCATATGTTTTTATTTAAAAAAATATTTTCACAGGTATACTCGTATATATTATACATCACGTCAAGGGGTATCACGGAGCGAAAAGCGGGCGAAGGAAAGTCGTTTGAATTGCGCTAAGTGGCGATACATCGTCTCTGCCACCACTCTGTGACCAAGGCGTGAGCATTATGTATGTATGCATGTATATTATACATACCTTTAAACGGGTTGTATGCCTGTAGACAAAACTGCTTTTCGTCAAAATATCTTTCTACTATGAATACCTAAGGCTATTTGATCATGTAGGTATCCGTAGACAGAAATATTCTAAATTACGTATTTACATAATAAATAATGCTCACGCCTGCAACCTGGTCCCACAGGGGACTAAATTATATTTTTCTATATTATTTTTTATTTCATAAAATATTAGGGTTAGTCATAAAATACGTTTCGTACTCATTTCATTCATCTTTACGCACGAGTTTAAAAAATCTAGAGCGTGGGTCGACAAAATACAGATTTTGTTCTACCAAATGTCACTTTCCGGTTTGACGGTTAAGATATTTAATTACAGGATTTTTAATTAAAAATAGCACAAAGACGAAAAAATAGACAAAAAGACAAACCGTTTGGAGGCCGGCGTTCTCTTCGAGAGCAATGTATAGTCGAAGAGGCTGGAACTCGACGGATTGTGGTTGATCGGGGGCGGTGGAGGATAATATGCCTCATCGTCCTTGTAGTTATTGTTGACTAGCGCCGATTTTAGCGGTAATAACTCAACATTTTCCTCGCGGTTACGATCACGTGGCGCCGTCATAGCGCGGGTGGCATCGTGTGCCTTCGCCGGCTGCAAGCCGCTTACTGAAAGATGTGACCCTGAAAATGCTGCAGCGTAGGGCCGGGTTGCGAGATGAGGTCGATTTTAAGTAAACATTTTAAACCCGTATTTTTATAGCATGTCCATTTGTAAAATGCCTGTTTATTTATTATTAGCAATGCTACAAATATAATTGCTAATCTATTTCTGTAGGCGTTATTTGTAAATATTCAAATCTACTTTGTCGAGGATTGTTTGAACAAAAAATAAGAAGACAATTCAGTGTTACAAAGCGTCTTTCATCATTAACTGTTGCCTTTATACCTAGCTACTTGATCCACAAATAGCTAACACATTTATTCATTCAAAGTCGCATCGCATCACTAGACATTGAGACGAGGGCGGCCCGACCACGCTGAGCCCCAGGCCGCGCATGCGTCAGAGATCTGCCACCCCACCACCTGGTCTGCACAGGTATATTTGAGAAAAGCCTACTATGAAGATGTTATGCAGCATAAATACAGGGTACTTTGCTAAAAACTATTTGAGTGGTGGAAAGTGTTGAATAAAGCTCTGCCTACCCACAGATTTGAATACAAATAAATAGTCGTTTATTCAGTCCTTTATGTTCAAATTAGAATCAATTATTGTCATACCAGCTTTTGCCCGCGACTTCGGCCGCGTTGGTTTCGATATTTACACATCTTGAATTTCAAAATAGATATGTATTATTAGTTCTAGTTGGTTCTAGATAGATAAATCTCCATACAAAGTGGCGCCACGTTGTGAGAAAATTCACTGCTTTTTACGATTAATTTGGTTTCCCTCAGGAATGAGACGTTTTTTCAGGATAAAAACTATCCTATGTCCTATTCCAATGTTATTATTTCCAATGTTATTATGTTTTGATATTATGATTATAGTATTGTAGTTGGGTAAATATAAAAAAATAGACAATTCCTATCAATATTAATGTATTTATATACATAGATTACAAATATTCTTAAGATAAACTATAAATCTTATGTACATAAGTGAAGTTATATATACTTTTTTATTACAGAAGTTCTGCAGTACCGAAACCTTCTGTATAATTTAGAAATGTTCATGCAATAACAATACAACTTTTTCTATATTTATGGCACTTTTCCCATTGTGGTTTACTGGCCGCAACAAATATTCAGTGCCAAAATAATCGACGTATGTTTTGTTTAAGCAATTTCACATAACTTCAATTTCCGTATATGCCTCAGAAATAGTCAATCTTTTGATGGTTTGCTTTTCTGCATATACTGAAAAAGTTTCTTCATTAAGTTTATATCATTAAGATTTTTCCACCCATCTGTCTCTAAAACATCGCGATTGTCATTTATAAACTGAAACACAGAGTTTTGAAGCTGCTCCAGTCTATACTTCTCTGATATAAGTGCTATTTCCACTGCATTTTTTGAATCTATTTGCTCACTGATGGCAAACTGAGTCAATGTAAACAGATTTCCAAGCTGAAATCTATCGGCAATATCTAAAAGTTTTAAACAGTCCTGCTTCATGATGTCTCGTATAGTGCCCGTGTATATAAACTGTAGTAACAATTCCATGTCTGCATCTTCAATATCTATAAACTCTGAATGTGACGTTGTATTCTTGATTATAGTCCTCAGAATGGGACTGTGTGCTGCTAGGATGATTTTATGAATCGGAAATTTCTTCCGACTCACTGATTCAAGAACGAAGTCAGTTTTCTCTTGTTTAGCTAGAAGATCTCCAAAATCATGGTTTAGCTTGATTTCTTTTATAACGTCGTTATTAAATGCGTGTGGTGTATTCATCTCTATTGAAATTGGTATATGAAGTATTTGGTGTTTCAAGGCATTCAGATCGTTTTCTGTAAAGCAGTATGTTTTGACATGATAACTTTCATTACGCTGTGCACTTCTAAATGTGAAGTGGGTGAGGGAACTGGGTAAATATGACTCTCCTGGCTCATCTCCCTTCTTTGAATGAGTGAGTTCACTTGAACTGCTGACACCAATGGAAAAGTTGCCAACTTTTCTGTGGCATACAAATAAATTCAGTAAGTAGTTGTATCCAGGGCAAACTGATGTAGAGTAATAAAACCAGAGGTCTGGTTCTTGAGCAGTGTATGTTCCTCCTACGTCATAGTTTTCCATTTCTTTCAATTTAAATGATACATCATAAATACATAGCTTTCTTGCATAAACTGACTCGCATTTATGAATAGCAGCAACAAGGTCAGTCTGGTTCTGAAAATTAGATAAAAATTATGTGGAATTAGGTCAAATGTTTAGGTACTGAAAATAATGGACACTTTGAGAGAAACACTTTTTAACATTCCTTTTTAGGGATGAAAGAAACTAGTGGAAAACCATATGATCATTTTGTGTAAATAAGAAACAGGTGTTTTAGACGTAGTGGTGAGTTATGTTTCCAAATAAAACTCGACCTGGGCCCAATTTACACAAGACAAAAACTATTTATAATTTTTCTGGACATGTTTTTTTCTTCAGTTTGCTTATTGTATGTACAATAAACAGTTCAATAAATAATTTGTAGTTTCTCATTCGAGACGAACAGGACCAGAATTATTTTAGCTTGATCTTTTGTTTAGCCTATCAAACAATACCTATATTGTTTTTGTACTCCCATACTTTAACCTATTACAACATCCAAAACAGTGCAAAATTACTACTGGAATAAATCAAGAAATGAATAAAAATATGAAGACTATTTTTGTATAGTTGTAGATTGTAGACAAAGTTATGTGTGCAGTTGTACAAGTATTGAAATACTTGTGCCATCTATTGCGACACTCAGCCATAGAATACCTACTTCATACTCAGATAAGCCTAAAATATTGTCTTTTGAAATGAAATGAAATATATTTATTTGCTAGAACAGGTTACATGTTAGACCGGTGGTCGTCAAATTTTAAGTCCGCTATTCAGCTACCTTACATTAGCATGCAAATTATAAAGGGTATAGGTTGAGTTTAAAGTTTAAAACAATTCATTGGTATTGTAAAAGTTTTTTTCAAGTAGCCAACTGTACAGACATTTTACGAAAGGCTTTAGTTTTAATGTTTTTAGGCTGTCTGGTATAGTGTGTTGTTGTTTTGGGGCAGTAATTCAATGCCAGCCAGCCGGTATTTCTTGTATTTCTGGGGTAAGTTTCACTAGCAGTATTTAAGAGATGCGGATGTTGCCATTAGACTTGAGGGCCAGATGTTAGTTTGATTCCTACTGGGGACCAACAACATTGTACAATTTGTACAAAGTGGTCCCCGGTCTGGATGTTATATTTGTGATTGTCCAATCCTTGTTTAATTCCCATAGCATAGGAGAAAATCCTAGTTTGGGATTAGACAAGTGTTTGTTTTATGCTATTTATTTTTATAAAGACTATTACATCTGCATTACTAACCACTTGCGCTAATTCCATTGGAGATTCGTCTTGCTCGTTGTCGGGCATCATCATTGCAGCCGCAGGACACCAGCTCCACTCCAAATACCAATCTAATACATACAAGAATAATAATGAGTTATTTGCAGATGATTCATACCATTACATCACGATTATTTCCAGCAAATACCAGATGTCTATGATAATTAGGCAAATATACAGAAAATACATTTAGATTCTTAAAAAACAAAAATAAAAAAATGCAATACAGAAAAATCAGTAAAGAAATCAATTTTTATAATAATTTAAAATGTACCTACTTTATTTTTACTTATTTATCGATTATCTCTCGTTTTCTACAAAAATTCTTCCAGATCAAAAAGATTAGCTTAGCGAAATTTATCAGGTAAGGGTAAGTTTGTGCCGTTCTGCATTGATTTATTTGGTTTTTTCCGTATTACTTGTATTGGTTCTATTCTACACTACATTAAAGAGAAGAGAATATTTTCTACAACGAATAAAAAAATATATGAGAGAATGAATGAGAGAAATAATGACAAGGGAAGATGAAAATAATGTCTTTGGATGAAAATCAATGAATGAATGATATAATAAAATGAATGAACATACATTACAGTTTTTTAAATGGTTTTGCTTGGGTATACATGCAAGTTTTATTACTACCGTATTGTATTCATTGTGTTATGTATGTACAACCCAGTACAACCCTTGAGCTTGTAGTATTTTGAATTTTTAATCCAAAAGCAGGAAGGACTTTAGAATAAGTACAGCCAGTGGCTCTACTGTAGTGACGTCATTTTGGCAGAGCCACAAACAAACCCGAATATCTCGGAAACGGTAAGGGTTAGAGGTCTGAATTTTGGATATGTAGAGCACAAATTCGAGTACATATTTTGTACTATTACAGAATGTTGATATCTTTTGTTGTTTCCCAGATATAGCGTGGCTCTGCTGTAGTGTCGTCATTTTGGCAGAGCCACCAATATACCCCTATAACTTTTAAACGTCTGAAGTACAAATTCTAATTTTCGAGTACAAAATAATACATTTCCAGGACAAATTTTCTGCATAGTCAGATTTCAAATCAGAAGCTGTGGCTCTGCCAAAATGACGCAAGCGATTAAAAAAAGTGTGTGCGTCACTCCAGCTCCGACGAAGTCGAATTTCAGCAACGATGTTGGTGAATTTCAGTAATCTGACCCTGGCAGGATTTAGTACTCATAACGTACTATTTTGCACTCGATTTTCGGATTTGTACTTAAACAGATCAAAAGTTACAAGGGGATAATGAATTCCGAGCTGTAATGACGTCACTTCAGCTCGGAACATTTTGAACTAAGGCACGTACTTAAATTCTGATCACACCAGACTTGATCTTGGAATTTGTACTACTTTGTACCCAAAAATCAGATTTTGTACTTAAACAGATCGCGAGTCACAATGGGGTATTGATGTGCTAGCTGGAATGACGCATTCCAGCTTGGACATTTTGAACTAAGGTACGTACTTAAATTCTGATCACACACGTTTCACCTCGGAATTTTTACTGGTTTATACTCAAATTTAAGTTCAAATTTTGACTTCTCACAGCTCGGACTTCAATACGCCCTCATAACTTTTGATCTGTTTAAGTATAAAATCTGAAAATTAAGTACAAAATAGTACGTTATGAGTACTAAAGCACTGAGCAGGCCCTGGCTGGCCAGATTACTAAAATTCGACTGCGTCTGAGCTGGAGTGACGCATACAAAAAAAGATACAAAGGATAGGGACAGTGTATATCCCCTTTGAGAGATAGTCTATCAGTCAAAGAGCAAATGTAAGTGGGTGTAGAGCTTCGAACGCATTGCGCAATGTGTTTGCAGCTTAAGTTTAAAAAACTAAGGGCGGCATAGACCTACTATCAAAGCCAAAGGGAACAAATAAAACTGTCCGAGTGAGAAACCTCCTGTTGGGCAAAACGCCTAGTTTACACGAGTTAAATTTGTAAGTACGCTATTCAAGTGGACAGCTAAACGTGTAAGAAATCTACCTATTATTCTATTTAACCCATTCATTTCTATGATTTAACCATTTGCATATTAGCAGTAAATTGGCTGTGTAGATGTAACGATATCAACGTAATGACTTAATTAATGCATGTAAACCAGGCTGAGCTATTACGGTAGGTAGTAGCTCTGAGCACCCCACCTATCCTACAGAGCACAGGCACGAGCACAATGGACGAACGGTACGGATGACGGGCGCCCTTCAAAGTATTCTATTTTTTAATGAATAACAATAAGGATTATTCTATGTTGACGGCGATAGCGAGCTGCCCGCCCGACCACCGCCGCCACTAGTTGTCAAAGAGAATATAAAAGCCAGTTGTAATGTGAATAGACCTTTATGGTTAACATGCACTGCGATTTTTTCCGCGCGGATTTTTATCCGCATCCGTGGCGTGGCGCGGTGAAATCTGCAGCCAACAACGATCTCTATGTACTACTTCGATGGTCTATTTCGATGGCAGCAAAACACAGGATTGGTTGCGGATTTTTTTCCGCAAGTGCGTGCAACTTCATACAACTTCCATGTTAGCCCTTAAAAATAGCGCCATCAATCAGATGACGTCACTAGCACCATAGAGAAGGCCACACCCAACAACCAACCACAATCACCACAACTGCCACAGAGAAGACAAAATTCGTTTTGTTCGCCGTCCATCCGTCAAGCGTGGCTAATCAAGGCACCAAGAGGTGAGGTTTCACATCGTTTTGCCGTCATTTATTCCTTTTACTAACCAGCATTTTTATTTGTGCTTGTTTTGAAATTACTCTTCAGTTCCCAAATTACAGTCAAGACATCAAAAACTTACAAGAAACACAGGTGAAGTGACAAAATGCATTACGAATTGGTCGAGCAGTCTCTGATCGAGAGCGTTGAATGAATTTTTCATGGAAGCTTTACAATTAACGATTTGCGTTGAATGACTGTATTATTTTTTAGAAAAATGAGCAGCTCGGAGGAGGTATCATGGATATCATGGTTCTGTGGGCTGCGTGGAAACGAATTTTTTTGCGAGGTAAGTGGATCATTGAACGTAAAATTAATTTGTGTCGGTGAGTGGTATTGATCTAAGTGGTGCTGTTTCAGGTTGACGAGGATTACATAAACGATAAGTTCAACTTGACGGGCCTCAATGAGCAGGTGCCACACTACAGACAGGCTCTGGACATGATCCTAGACTTGGAACCAGGTGAGTAATTAATCCACTTTATTGTAATTTTATGATAAGCAATTGTAAGGTTACTGTGTTTGATTTGGTTCAGGTACACTGCTACTGATGTTAGAGAGATGAAGAAATAGCCACTTGTATTTTCACTGCAATTTATTGAAAAGCAAAGCAAGCACATGGAGCTCTAGTTGGATGCTGAATGAAAGAGAATGAATGTACAAAAAATCAAACCAATGACATTGTTTTGGAATACTAACAGTACCAGAAATTTGTCCTAACTTTTAGTCAGTGTAAAGGTATCTTCTTAGGGGACTGACACTTCAACCCTTCAGGATCTTTGTGCCAAACCCCTGCCCACCAATGGTGCCCCAAGCCGATTTGGTAGAATATGCCTGAGAATTTCTTCTTTGGTTTCCTTATGATGTTTTCCTTCACCGAAAAGCCTGTGGTATACACGGTACATACATTTTGAAAAATTCATTGATATGGTCAGAGTTTGAACCCACAACCTCATGAACATGAGGAAAGTGCACAACCAACAGTTTAAATGCTCTAAGAGAAAACAACTTAAAGAAAAATACTTCATCTCTGGTGTTTGCCTGCTTCTGCTGCGACACATCGCTCATTTCATGGGCGATGATCTACAGCAAACTAGCATCACTAATATAATCTAATTTTATAACCAAAAATTATAAAAAATAAAATTAAAAGTACTTCATAGTATGGATTCAACTGTACTTCAACATAAGTTTCCCGCATGAAACTATTGACTCTCAAGTTACAATCTACTTCTGGTACCATATGAGAGTAAAATGTGCAGAAATTGATCAGGGACTAAACTTGTCTTAAGATGTAATTATATCTCACTGACCTATCTGTAATGTTGTTTCCTTTGCCATTAGACGATGACTTGGATGATAACCCGAACCAGTCTGACTTAGTGGAGCAAGCATCTGAGATACTCTATGGACTGATCCATGCTCGCTATATATTAACCAACCGGTAAGAATCAACCTGCTTCATGTTTCCAAACAACTTAAAAACTGAGACAACTGAGATGAAACTCCTTTATCATCTAAGCATATATAAGTATAGAATAGAAAAGCTTTAGTTAGGACACAATAACAACCTACTAATTATTAAAGACAAAAAAAAACTTTTTTTTTTATCTAACGAGTTTTGTCCCAAAGTGACAATGCCATTCCATTGTACCACATTTGTCTTAACATAAATTCTAATGGAGAAATATTTAAATGCACATAAAAAAATAATGAATTTACATCAAATATACTAATGGCAGGCTAATTAAATTGGCTTGCAAATCAGTATTATTTGCCCGCCTGCGCAACCCTATAGAGTATCCTAACCGTCTCAGCAGGAAAAAAAGGGGAAGGAGTTTATTCAGTCTACATGGTCAACTACAACCAACAACAATTGAACCCACACATAACCTCTGGTGCTCGAGTATGACGACGGAGCCATTTCTTTGAGGTGGTCCCATTGATATGTATAAGTCGCACGCCGCCGCCGATTAGACATCACACCTCTACTGCTTATATATTTATTTATTGGATCATAAATTCGTTCTACGTACTTACCTATATGGAAGTAAAAAAGTGCTTACTTTAAAATATCTGGGACACTTGGTCCCTGAACGTGTTCAGGGCGCTGTTGGGACTGCCCCACTGGTGCAGTGCGTCGGGGATGTATGCGCACGCACATTTAGACGGTTTACGGGCCGTGATCCTCAAAACGTGATCCGCGGCGCTCCGTAAGCAGCGGCAACAGCCTCCTGGCCGTAGTAGCAGATAGGCTGGATGGCGGCGGTATCATGTGCCGCTGGCTCGGGATGCACTCCACCGTTCCTACTTTCATTCGTTGAGTGGTCCCACTCTCATGTGTCTCATGTTTTAGAAAAAAATTATGTGTTAGTCTTTGTATGCAAGTTATGTAAATTATGTTACCAATACTTAGCACTATGTCTTTTACTAACAATATGTGGATATGGATTTTATGTGCCATTTAATTATATTTTACTTTTACTGTAAAAATAAAATTTGATAATGTAATACATTGGAATGATCCTTTGACATTTTCTTTGCAGAGGCATCGGACAAATGCTAGAAAAATTCCAAGCAGGTGACTTTGGTCACTGTCCCAGAGTATATTGTGAATGCCAGCCTATGCTTCCTCTTGGTGAGTTTTTATCAGTGCATTATGTTTTAAAAAGCAAGGAACCTGATGAAAGCAGGGATACTTTAACAACATATGCGCACTTTAGGCTTCATGTTGTTAGTCTGCGCGCTTTATACAGGCATCACTTCCAAATTGACTGTAAATGTCACTAAAGGTAGACTTCCGAGACTAGGGATGCCAACCGCGTCCTTGATTCATTGATCGATCGGTCGCAATCCACGGAAGTCTACCTTTAGCAGGATGATTATGTTATCATCAGTCTGTAGATGACCATGTCCAGTGGATGTTACACATCATCATACTGCAAAGGATCAGATGTAAAAAATATTTTTTCCAGAAAATAAAACATAAATATTTACTTATGGCCGAGGTTTTTTTTTAGCAATCGGTGACAGCAATTTAGTTAAAACGTACCTAGTATCGTTTCGTTTGGTATCATTACTTGAAAACAAGTTTTTTTTTATATATCCGACCCTTTGCTGTAACAACGACGACATAGTACTTAATACGCGTCAACACACCTTCCTTCCGCCTCTCGAAGTTGGTTCGCGCCTATCTTATCTTCAAATGGGGCCAGGAATACCAAGCAATACTTTGACCCTTAGGGATCTGGTGCCAAACCCCTGTCCAACTGTGCCCCAAGCTTATTTTTTGGACTCCACACACGCCTTAGAATTTCTTCTTTGGCATATGCAACCTGCGATCCTTACGATGTTTTCCTTCGCCGAAAAGCCTGTGGTATTTATTTATTTATTTATTTAGTAAACAACAATCACAGACAATATATTACACCATAGTTATAGGTACACATTCATATTTGGGCAAGCGTATATAAACGAGACATGGTGTGGCAGTAACAGCCCAAAAAGACCTTGGCCTGTTCTAGGGCTAGTTACATGTACTTTAAGGTGGCATGCTGTAGAGTAGAGCGAATAATAATTATATCCTTCCTATATTAGTAGGATATATTATAAATGCAAAAGTTTGGATATTTGGATTTTTGTTACTCAATCACGCTTCAACCACTGGACGGATCGTGATGAAACTTGGCACACATATAGGTTAGGTCTTGGAATAGGACATAGGATAGTTTTTATACCGAAAAAACGTCCCATTCCTACCGGAAATACATAATAATTTGTGATGTTAACAACTAGTTATATATAAATCGTACTTAAGTTTGGAAACTCATTGGTACGGTCGAGCGGGGTTTGACCTCAGGCCACCTATTACAAGATGGCGTCTTTCCTCCAGTGTTTGAGGTAACCATGTTGAACATTGCAGGTTTATCCGACGTGCCCGGCGAGGCAATGGTGAAGCTGTACTGCCCTCGCTGCATGGATGTGTACACGCCCAAGTCATCGCGGCACCACCACACTGACGGCGCCTACTTCGGCACCGGCTTCCCCCACATGGTGTTCATGGTGCACCCAGAGTACCGCCCCAAGCGCCCCGCGTCACAGTTCGTGCCTAGGTCTGTATTACATGGATGTAGGCTGTTAGAGACCAACAGCATTGTCTCTATGCTGACTTCATTTTTAGTACAAGGCTGCGTCGATCTGATCTGAGCGTCTCAAGTACACAAGAAAAAATAATTTATGGTATTCAGATAAATTTGTTGAACTATAGTAAAATGATGTAGATTTTACCAAACAACTAACAATATCATATCGAAAACTCGAGATCGTAAAAGTATATTAAAGTAGAAAATTTATTAGAAAAAATAATAAGTTGTTTTAATGTCAAATTTACTTTGCGCAGGTTGTACGGGTTCAAGATCCACCCGCTCGCCTACCAGATCCAGCAGCAGGCGGCTGCCAACTTCAAGGCACCGCTGCGGAGTCTCTCGTACAACAACGGTAAACGCTAGGGCCGCGCCATCTCGCCACCCCGCGCCACATAGCGCCCCACTCGCGCCATATAGCGTCTATCCGCGCCATATAGCGTCTGTCAGCGCCATATGGCGTCTATATCGGCGCCATATGACGTTCTAAACCCGCGTCATGACGAATAGATGCGCTCAAAAGTGCATACACTCGCGCCATATGACGTATATTCTATACCCGCGCCTTATAGCGTCTGTATCAGTGCCTTATGGCGTCTAAACCAGCGTCATATGGTGTCTAAACCAGCGTCAGGTGACGTCAAACCCCGCGCTATATAGCGCATATACTCGCGCCATATGACACATACTCTCGTCATATAGCACAATACCGACGCCATATAGTGCTCACATTTACATTGATGCAGATTCCTCCTACATACGTGCACAAAATGTAGCTAATAAATAATAATAAACATTTACAATACTTTTATAACCTGATGAATGAATGAAGGATCTCAAATACAAAGATCTAAAGAGTTTTAAAACAAATTATAAACTCAATGTGGAGATCGAACCACATGATTTTTCTTTCCCGCCTTATTAAAACATAAAATTCAAACTGTTACTACCTCAAGTTGGTATCTAATAAATAAGTTTTATGTCGAACTTACTATATAATACTTAATACTTTACTATAATTTGGGGCAGGTTGGAAGTCTTCCCCAAACATTTATATATGGTTACGCATTAGCTAATTTTGAAACTAAGACATGTTTCGCAAGCAATCGATGTTATATTTAGTGGCAGTCCAAGATTACATTAGATTAGTGCTAAGTTTTCTCCAAAATCTATTAATTTGCGAGATTGACACTAAAATGAATGAATATGCTTCCAGCATGTTTGTGATTATTGATGTATCGCAATTTTGTGTTATTTTTCGTTGTCTAACCTTCGCGCTTAATATAAGCTTGTATCTATGATGTGCTTGACTTTTAAGCCAGATTTAGCTTGATTGCCCAGCTTTGCCTGGGACTGAAAATAGTTAAATCAACGAAGTTTTTTTAACCAATTTCATGATGCCAAGTAAACCACTGTGGATTTTTTGGTGCATGGACAGAGATGCCTACGCACAACCATGTATTTGCCAGTTCGTAAAATTGGCAGTTCCTTATTCAATATTGTGAATAAGACTTAGTAATCAGAGATGGCAAACTAGGTAAATCTGACAACAAAACTGTTAAAAAGCTTTGGTTACTTGGTGATAGTGAATTTTTGCATTCTGTCCATAGCAGGCCATTGCGATACGAATGTAGGGGGGTCTGTATCTGTAGGACGCGCCGTTAAATCGTGTTGTAAAATTATTATTTTTTAAAATACCTACTGTTGCTGACGATTTACATTGTTACTAATTTGTAATGCATAGTATTAGACTCCATCGCGGTCACATTTCTGTACCTCAGCAACAGTAACCATGGCTACTTCATCTCAATATTTCTCAATTTAGTAATAGATCATAATAAGATCACCGTAGGTCGGGGATTCCACAATCTAGTACCTAAGTTGTGGTTTGTAAGTGACTAGTATGTTATTTTGCACAATTAACGGAACAGGTAAGGCGGATTCACCCAATGTATTTGTAGTTCACGCGTAAGATAGGGTTGTAAGTTTATATTTTTATATCCGTAAATTCATTTATCAATGGTCATTTCATATTTGCGCGTGTTTTTAAAGAATTTACTCTATTTCGTTTCCTGTATCGGTTTCAGTGATTAATTATTAATAAATAATATGACAAGTATTGGCCTTTTTTCTTGCTTATCCTGCATGCTAACCACATATTTTCCTTTCACTGTAAAATCATTATCAAAAAATGATTATGCGGCAAGAGCTAAATTCGTTTGATGATTCAAATAATGCTAGAATTTGATTACTATAATATACATACAATAATAGCTTGTATCAGTTGCGATGTATTGAGTAGATATGTGAAACTCGTTAGCAAGAGTGATCGCTATTAGTTTTATGTAATTATTATGGGCTATTCACACCACAGATATTACCAAAAATGAAACAGCCGAGCTAGTTTTGAAAGGTGAGGAATAATGCAGTAATAATGCTTATTAGAAAATATACAAACCAAACTTGCACACAATCTGGGTTGGCTTCCAGGCCGCCTTTACTCTGGCTTTTGCTTTTCACTTTAAAATATTCACGGCTCTATAGCTCTGGTATTTGAGTTGCTTCTTCCTCAGTCTCATTCAGTGTGAATAGACCATTATTGGATTCACAATCCATGGGTTTCCAATCCCATTGCAATAAAAACACCATGACGAATTCGTGAACTAACATTTTAATAGAAAATGTTTCGTTTGCCGCAGAGACGAAGACTAGCAGTAACATTCCAAAATGATTAAATGCCCGTCGAGTGCGCAGCAGGGCTCCTTGCCCGGCGGACTGGCGACTGTCATGCGGACGGCGCTTGATATGACCAACATCTATCAACATCTGTAACTTTTAACTATAAATTATTTAAACAAAATAACTTACTTTTACTCCTATTTAACGACAGTTATGTTTTAATAAATTCAATAAAGTTTATTTTTACGTTTTCTGTATTATGTTTTTCATTTGTTTTGTGTCCAATTACTTATAAAACAAAATACAAGTATTATTATCAATAAGCTTTATTATAATTTAAAATTTTGCCTTATTATGTAATCACAGATGCATATACTGTCTTTTTACTGGAAAGGCACCACATATTCACACAGCTCTCGTAACAATTCGGGATTACTATTCATTTCTTTGAATGGGCTGGTTTGGAAGACAGCAGGATTTTTCTTGATAAATTTCAGTGTTGCAGTCTTCAAGGCATCAGAGTTATACATGTCTGCTATCATGAGGACCTCTATTGCATTGTCTATACTCAACTGCTGTGCGAGTGCATACTGAGAGAGCTCACGCAAGCCAGTTAGGTTGTACTGATCTGCTAGCATAAGTAAATTGAAGAAATTGCAGGTGACTAAATCTTTAATGGTACCTGTATAAATAAACTCTAGGATACAACGCAGGTCTTCAGAGGTGACATCAACAAGCTTTACGTAACTATTTTGACTCTCCGCAGTGTCTTCTTTAAGCATTGCTTTGAAGACTTCACTGTGAGTTGAGAGTAAAACTTTATGGACTTTGAACTTCTCTCCCTCAGCTGACTCAATTATGAAGTCTGAGCCAATCTGATCCGTTAATAGAGCACTAAAATCATGTTTGACTTTAACATTATCAATCACATCCTTATTGATGCTTTTGTTATCATAAACAGGAAAAGATACTGCGATGTATATTTTTTTGTTCTTCAAAGAGTCTACATCAAGGTCTGAGAAGCTGTAAGTGTATAGGTACAGCTGAGTTATTTCCTTCGGCTTCTTGAAATGGAACTCCTTCAGGGATGTGGATAAGTATACCTTTTCGTTTTTCTTGTTGATTTGGAGCTCGCTGTTGTAACTTACTCCTACACTAAAAGAGCCTTCCTGACGATTACTAATAAACAAATGTAGAAGGTATATGCCACCAACTTGCTCAGTTCTGAACATGAACCAAAAGTCGGGGATGTCTTGGATGTATGTGCCGCCAATGTCGTAGAAGTTAGGGCGCTGGAACTTTTGGTAAATATTCTCAATACACATCCATTTCGCGTTGCGAGTTTGGCAGGCTCGATGTCCAAAAATCACCACTTCGTTTTCCTGAATAGAGAAAAAGGTCACCAACTTATTTACCTACTTATTTGTAGTAGGTGCTTGCTGGCTGGCTGAGTCACTAAATATTTCACCATTAGGAAAGGAATGGAATGAAAGAGATTCTTAACTTACCGTAGCATTCTCTTTATTTTCTCCCTCCATCACAGACATTAAACAAATTTTTGCTACTATACTGGAGTTTTGTTTATTTTTGGTAAATTCCTAGATGAATGTCGTACACGATGAAGGAAACCAAATCACTTTTTGTTTTCTGAATGTTGGTATCGCTACCTAAACGTCAAACGAATAAATATCTCAGTTTTTGAACGTAACGTAAAGGCGGCCGGTTTGGATCCGTTTTTTTCGATTCATACATGTATGGAATCAATAGTTCATTTCCAGTCAAGAGACCATTCACAGGCGAACAAACCTATAGTTAGAAACATGCTTATGAATGCGCCATCCATCACCACCCGACGATGCGTGTTAAAATGTTTCTATTTACCAACCGATTGAACCCCCGTAACAGACGTAAAAAGTTGTCTAACATTGTGCGTCTATGAATGGCGTTCATAATGTAGGTAATTCATTTAATTAAATCGAGCCGGAACCGGAATCTATTTATCGATATAAACCGTAATGTGTCCTTTAATGTATCCGAATTTTTATATAATAATTATTTAATATGGCAACTTTTACAATCTAACGTCACCACATTTTTTGACAGATGTGCATGGATCTCGATTGTTTTTAGAATTTTTCCTTCTTTCATTATTCCGTAATTTTATTTTGAATTATTTCCTAATGCTATGACAAATGTTGAGGCGCTAAGCCTCTATCAAAATGGTTTTAAACGCCGCTGTACAGATGTTAAGGTTAGTAAATATTATATTTATTTACATGTAACCAACATTCTAGCAGAATCTTATGTTGACGATGAACTACATAAATATATCCAAGAAACATTAGTTACAATATGAAATAATTATCACTAAAACAACCGCTACTGAATATCTTAAGCAATGATCTCGAACCATTCATCTCGAAGGCACGTCAATGTACAATCAATAATTTCTGAGAAAACCACAATATCATCAGTAATATTAATAGACATACTGTGGCTTCACTGCCTCCCTTGGCATTGACGTTATAGTTCATGGAAGGGATGTATAATTCAAAATTAACAATATCACAGCTTGTTGCTTGAAACCGTCAGCAATATGACAAGGCTACTACGATTGCAAAGTTATCAAATGTGCAGAAAGATGTTGAAAGAAAATGTTCTCTCAATTTTTACACTATTCCATAAGTAAACTGATAACTGAACTGAGACTGAAGATGAGTTAATTTATTGCACAATTAAATGAAAACAGTCACAATATTTAAGTTAAAAAATGTATAATTACTTTTCCAATTACGTTCCAAACTAGCAAGCGAGTTAGCTAAGATTAGAATAAGAATATATACGAATAATTAAAATATGACATTTCCAATGCAGGGAGGCAGATGAGCTGAAACAGAAAATATTGACATTCAAGATCGGGACTTCAATGTTACAAGAACGCAGTCTCTGGGCCACACAACAACAGCTGCAAAAGGTCTCGTATATTTATAATAGTAATGTTAAGTTTATATTATGTTGTTTCACAAATAAAGATAATAATGCTGTTATAATCCCATCCCCCTTTATAATAATTAATGTTTTGCATATTGCATACATAATACACATACAAATGTCTAATCCAAAACTGGACTTTTCCCTGTACTGTCGGAAGTAAACAAGGATAGGATAAGTTAATAAGCAGTGATAATATCTGAAAGAGAGCTAATTTTAGTGCTGAGAAAGCAAGAACAAGCAATGTAGTGTTTAAAAAAAACTGGTGACTGTACTTGTAGTTCCAGGTCTTCCACAAACTTATTAAAATTTATTTACCCTAAGTTTGTGTGAGTTTTATTATCATGATTAGCTTCGACGAGGTGGTCATATCCGGTGAGGATGGTGGGTGGCTGGCGGATCCCTATATGTAGCAGTGCAGCTGGCCAATTACCGCTATGCGTTGAGGCGCATTTTATACAGTCGCGATCCTGAGCAGTGAGGGAACGACAGAGAAGAAGAATTATCTTCTACAACATTCAAGTACAATATTTGTTAATGAATTGTATGAGAGAGAAAACCATTCTAAAAGATTCTGACCTTTGATTTCAAGTTGCAGTTTTATTATAGC
Organism: Esperia sulphurella; assembly: GCA_947086405.1. Taxonomy (NCBI): domain Eukaryota; kingdom Metazoa; phylum Arthropoda; class Insecta; order Lepidoptera; family Oecophoridae; genus Esperia; species Esperia sulphurella. Next base: position 16,733,890 of record OX352260.1, read on the forward strand.
ATTAAGTGCAAGCTCTTTAAATAAACAAAAGATTGATGTTTCAATTCAACTTTTTTATCAGGTATATCAGAAAGTATTAGTACTGGACTTGGACTATGCATTGGACAAAAAAGTTGAGCAGGACCTTTGGAATATCGGCTTCAAGCAGCAGATTGAAGCCTTACAGGCCATCTCCAAGGATAGAAAGGTAAATTTATCTTGTAATAAGGAGCCAGGTGTACCCGGCGACACATTGACCCTGTGGGATCTTTTGTGTCAGCCCCATTGTCTATTTTGTGCGTGAATATATGATTGTCTGTTTTGTGCATCTATCCCCCACAATTCGCTGCATAAAATGTATTATGCAGCTGAGGGGCAGAAGCTTATAGTTCTAGTGATCAGGGTAAGCCACTCCCAGGACACTCATTCGCCTTGCAGCTAGTGCCTTGCATTCACACAGCAGGTGCTTTATCGTTTTGCTGTCCTCTCCACAGGCTCTACACTTAATGGAACTGAGGAATGAACCAGCTATCCATGATTTTGTTTCTGTTTTTTGAATGTAAATAAAAGAAAATGAACTTTTATGACTCTAATCATGACTCAACTTATCCAGTTTATTGTTGTGGGCTGGATGTGGGTGCGGGATCGGGTGTGGAATGGAAGGAAAGGAGATTAACACTAAATAACAACTTTAATAAAAAAATAAACAATAATTCTGTAGTCTCCACTGGCACATCTATTACAAAAGTTAAGTCACTTACATTAATACATCTAAGCGCTCTGATCGCCAAAAGCTAATTATGTGCACAATTAATTCCTCTTTTTTGCTTTCAGAATCCCCTTCGCAGCGAGGGCCAGGCTATGCTATCATGGGTCTTGCAAGCAGCCGCCGGCTTCTACCTGTGTCTGCTGCATCAGATCTGCACCACGTTTAAACTAGACTTGCCATTCAGGTGTGCTGCTGTTTAAAGTTTTTTTAATCATCTACCATCTTTAATTATTTAGCATTGTTCAGTAACTGACGGTAGCATCCACAAATACAATGTCGATGTCTTTAATTTCGCTTCACTCACTTTTTGTCTATCGGGCATACTAGATGGGTGAGCGAAGGCTCAAGAGTGCCGTGTGAAACAAATTGATGAGGACGTTTGTATTTGAATAGACATATTTGTTATGTCGGCACAGACGTCGCGCGTCGCTGCTAGGCTGGGTGGAGGGTTGGGGCGCTGGCGGCGCGGGGGGCGGGGCGGGCGCGCGCGTGCCGGCGCCGGCCGCCGCGCGGTACATCTGCCAGCACTGCCTCGTGCACCTCGGCGACCTGGCCAGGTACAGGCAGCAGCTGCGCGTCGCGCACACGTTCTACAGGTCAGCGATTACTTTTTATATTATCCTGGTACTTTTATTTCATTATGTTATGGATCAATCAAGATAATGATCTTGTAAGATAATGCTAATGACGTCTTTGGAACTCGTTGCCTCTCTCGATCAGGCATGCGCAATCCTTAGACGCGTTCAAGCTACAAGTCAAGGAACATTTTCTTGCTGACTGATCGTTTCACTCCCCTATTTCGAACTTAGTCGTGATCAATCACATTGTGTAATACGTTATATATTTATGTATGTATGAATGTGTGTACCTATATATTTAGTATGGGTATACCCTTACTGGTATATAAACTATACTTCTACTGTACAGTAGCCTGCTAGACTTAGTTTATTGTGGTCTGTGAGTCAGTGTCTCTGTTCTATCAACTAGACAGGCTATTGTGCATGAATGAGAGGAAGTAACTGTATGCCTAGGTTCCCTAACAACCTAGGTTAGGATAGCTAACATAAAATAAATTATATAAATAAGTGCGGGAAGTCTGTGGCCGTGAGCAACAGACTGAAGTGGGGAGGTAAAGGCAAGTAGGGTGGTGGGTTTTCTCACTGCCAGTCGCCCAGCCCCAGGCGACCGTCAGACTAAGTCTGTAGGCTAAGGGTGGCTTGGCCACAGTGAGAGGTCGGTGCGACGTGAAGTAAAACCACGATGACAGTTGTGAAGTAAAAAAGGGCTTTATTTAATTAAACATTTCTTTATATGTTAAATTAATCTAAAGTACACAACTAACACTCTTTGCATGTGTTGGGTCGGTGTAAACGTGCAGTCAGCAGAGTAGCATTCCGGATTGGAGGTCGTTGCTACTTGCCGACTGTCATGTTCAGCGGTTGCGTTTGACCTTTATTCAACTGCACAGCCTACCTTTTTCTGCTGTTCTTATCCTCTACCCAAAGGTTGTTTGGAAGAAATCGCTATATGTGTAAGCTACTCTATTATTGTATCTCAGTTTTTATCGTCCAATGAAGGTAATTGAATTTAATGAACGATCCCTGGCGAGCAGGCACGCGCTGGTGGTGTCGGCGCACTCGGGGCAGCCGTACAACCAGCTGGCGCTGGTGTCGTGGCGGCGCGGCCGGCGGCTGGGCGCGCTCTACTGGCACGTGCGCTCGCTGCTGGTGCGCGCGCCCTTCCCCCCCGCGCCCGCCAACCTGGCGCGCACGCTGCACGCCGCCGCCAACACGGCCAGCGCACCCAGGTACCTGACCTGCTCACTTCCCGCGTCACTAATATCTTGCGTTCCTGACCCACTGGAAAGTTAAGGGACGCGTGTTGGACCGCCCAGGGCTAAAAATGATGACGTAAACCAAGGACGATAGACTTTTGGGCTCAGCCTCGAATAACAATAAGTGATACGCCAATGAAAATCTAAAAGGCCATTATCGCCGAAAATACAGCCAACTAAGACTAGCCGCCATAGTAAATATTGTTCCACTTAATAAGACCTTTAAATGGCTTATCACTTATTGTTATTAGTTGCTATTGCTACCAGGTTTCATACAAAAACGCCTATATCTTTTATGATCGATGGAAATTATATAATTAAACGTAAACGTATATTGGTACCGAAGACAGTAATAGAGGTCCATAAAAGTTAATAGTACAAATCAGTAGAAACATGACGTCCTCCGTGGCGGAACGGGGTAGCTCTCGGACTACCACGCCGGAGTTTACGGGTTCGAATCCCGCTAGGGGCAAATGTTTGTATGATGAATGTTTGTACCCAAGTCTTGGATGTTTGTATATTTTTTTAAGCATGTGTATCCAGATAAATGGTGTAAATGTCTGAGATATTTATTTATTCACATATATTTTGCTATTTGGTGTTCTCAATCTAATACGGTTTATTTATCATACTATAGGCTGAAGGAAAAAGCATGAAAGCCTGTAAGCCGTATTAAAGGAGAAATTATAAGGCAACCAACCCGTACTGAGCAAGTGTGTTAGACTATGGCCGCTACAACCTCGTATTTAGGGATTATTGTTGAAGGTTTAATGCGGTTTTTTTTCTTCAGCCGCGACATCAAAGACCTGCCCGTGATACCGGGTGTCACCCCGACGCCCCGGGAGGCGCCGCCGGCCGCGGCGCCGGGCCGCTTGGACGCGCACTCGTACGTCACTGAGCTGATTAGAGCCATGCAAATGATACACACGGTTGAGGAGTGAGTTTCTTTTTTAAATCTTTATTTAGTGAGTGTTTATATACAAAATAAATAATTTTTCAACCCATCTATTTGAAAAGGACGACTTGGTTCGCCTTTAAGTGCACCCAAAGGTGGTGTTTTCTATAAGAAACGTTTAGCGGGCAGTCATGAGTTTTTAATCCTCTTTATAAGTGCGCCGCAATTATCTTTGCCGCACACCTTTTTAATTTGGAACATCTTAGTGTTCACCAAAGAAATCGAACGCAAATATTGTTGGAATAAAGACTGGCTGGTACGACGGCACATAGTCGCGCCGCCGGCTGAATAAAAAAAACGCACGAACTACAGCCCGCGTTTTCGTCAATTTTCACAGATTGTTAGAAATTCATGGTTTTGTTTTGAAAAATGAGTTCTTCAAATGACAGTGAAAGTATAGAATATGAGACGCCTTTTATTTTCTCATAGATGGTGAAAAAGTAGAGTGTATCACTCGGGCGCATAATATGTGTTTGGTTCGGGCGACGTACTTTGAATCCCTCGCTACGTTCAGGGTTCTACTAAAGAATACCTCGCTACGCTCGGATTCAAAAAAGCGCCCTCGCCGTAAAAATATTATTTTGCTCCCTTATTAATATGATACAGTCTACCTTTCTGTACAAATTTATACATTGACCTGGCAGTTTGCAAGGTGGGGAAAGCCCATAAATTTATTAATTTATAAATTTGTGATCTATATATTGCCGTGGGGTTCCCAACTTAGAAGTTCTACCCCCAATCTTCCCGTGGTTGTCGTCAAGGCCACTAAGGGATTGCAGCAGGGACGGGTAGCAGCGTTCTACTGTGTACATTAGGATCATTACTGCGATCACCAATCCGCGTGCCAAGCGTGGTGATTATGGCAAATCCCCCAATGGACAGCCCATAACAAGTGGCATTCTATTGGGGACGGTTATGTTCAGCAGTAGACGTATTTCGGCTGATTATGAGGATCTACATATTAATTTAATATTTCAGAATATCTTTTAGAGATAAGTACCCATTTGTTTGTACTTAAGTTTCTTACTTTATTTATGTATTTTTACTGTGTATGCGCAATTATGGAATTCAAAATGATTTTGAAGTCTTAGTTACCTGCCAATGAACCTTGTTGTATTTGACAAATATTCTTTCCACAGACTAGAAACGGCGTCGGCCATAGTGAATTCGCTCAACTCCTCACTTACAGCGCTCATCGCTACAGACAGCTTCGAATCTATGACTCTCATAAAGGTATTGTAACATGGATAGTTTACCGACTTATAGTCCTAAAGTCCTGATATCGATGAGGTATTTGGAGTAAAACAATTTTTATTTTGTAATGGTTATTATTAATATTTTATTTCAGACTCATGTCCATATAATTGTTAGTAACATAAAACCCTTAAAAACTAAAACTAAAGCTTCGTTAGTGAAACATACAATAAAGGTAAAATATTTCAAAATGTATATACAAGTTTTTATTTTTTATTTGGCAATTGATTTGGAACTGGAGAGGTGAAGCCTCACCCAGTGCCTCAGCATAGGATTGTCGTACCTGCACAAACCAACATAATTTAAATTGCCTACTTTTAATACATCTGTCTTGTTTATATTATTGCGTATAGTTGTGTTGAGGGACTTCATCATTATGTAGTAACCTGGAGGAAGTGTTTTGCTTCCTCGTTCATGATGCGAACTGCTAAGGAATGGCACTCCCTGCCGGCTTGGGTATTTCCGGACAAGTACAATTTGTATCTTTTTAAAGGAAGAGTGAATAGGCAGCTTCTGGGTAAGCGCGCTCCACCTCAGGCCTCATCATGACTCACCATCAGGTGAGATCGAGGTCAAGCGCAAACCCATCAACAAAAGTTTTTCCAGATGGCGTGCGTGCTCATCTGGCTGGTGCACTCGTCCACCGAGGACCTGACGCTGGAGCTGGAGGCGCTGAGCGCGGGCGAGGCGCGCGCGGCGCAGCTGGCCGCCGCGCTGGCGGCCGCGGCCGTGCTGGCGCTGCTGCTGCCCAGCTACACGGTGGACGAGCCCCTGCAGCGCGCGCTGCCCGCGTGTGAGGCACCATCGTTTTAGCCCCTAGGCGTCCACTGCTGGACATAGGCCTTCCCCGATGAACGCCGCCACACCCGGGCCCGCCCGCTTCCGACCGTCGGTTCACCTGGCGGCGGGGCGTCCCACCCTGCGGTCTCCACTCCAGAACTCGTCTGCCCCAACGACCGTCAGTTCTGCGACAGATGTGGCCCGCCCACCTGCCACTGTAGCTTGCTAATCCTTTCGGCTATGTCGGTGACTTTCGTTCTTCATCAAATCTCTTCATTACGAATCATATCCTCCAAAGAAACCCCGAGCACAGCCCTCTCCATAGCTCGCTGAGCGACCTGGAGCTTGTGGATAAAGTGTAAGACTCTAGTATATATTATCTTATTACGCACTCCGCATCAGTGATTGTAAAATGCGGCAAAACGCAATGGCATGACCTCCCATATGCAGTTACAGCACTCGGTAGCATGCGGTGGCAGTTTATTGACCCTGAATCACACCCTCCCCCACACACTCCATAAAATCGAACAGATTTAATCACCTACTACTATTACAGGCGCATCCGCCTGTTAATACAAGTGCGTATGTGCGTGTGTGTAGGGCAAACAGCTGAGCCCAGCGTAGTCGAAAGAGGATCAACGTTATATACGTCAATAACATAAGTGATTATCTTTCTGTAAGCGTCGATCGCTCGGGCGAGCGGCGCCAGTTCAACGGGGCCAGTTGTTTCTTTAGATAGTAATTTAGTATTGTCTGCCTTAAGTATCATGATAATAACCAATTATTAACCTACAATGGGAGGTACTGCATTTTCTATTTCGTTTGAGTACAAAAAGTTTCAATATATGTGCTGTTTTGTTTCAGTAAAAGTGTGGTTGCAGTGGATGCTCTCGCACCCGGCGGTGACTGGCTGCCCCGCGTGGGCCGCGCGGCCGCAGCTGTGGCCGGCGCTCGCGCACACGCTCAACAAGCTCGCGCCGAGCGCCGCCGAGCTGCCCAACAAGTGTGAGTGCTCATTGTACTGCGGCCGCAAGTCGCAACAATTACAGAAAAACATATCCACATTCTATTGTGCAATAATAGTAGATTAGTAGCCAAGGGCTGTAAGGCATCAATTGCAGCCCATGCGCTCGTGCGCCTATAGTTAGAGGGTGCAATTGATGCTTACACCCGAGCTAACTACTCTGCTTTACATCTCGATTGTGAGGCAAGTAGAAAAAAAACCGTCATTACAAGAATAAAACATTTTATTAGTTATTTAAAGTAAAAGATTTCTATTCCCGCCTTTTTTCATCTTTTTTTTTAATTATTTTTTTCAAGAACGAAATTGAGCTTCGCCGTACGATATTTAAAATTGATGACTATTATACTCATACGAAGACAAGGCTGAATAGCGAAGCGACCTCTTTTGTCATTGGGCTGAATGCATGATGTCTATTGCCAGTATGATGGTTAGATGTACGCGAACTTTTTGAAAGAGTGAAGAGTTTTTTTTTATTACTTACCGCCCTAGGGCTTTTGTAGCTACATTATTACCCTAGAGCGCTAATTGGTCACCTACAAGCCCCATTTGGGGGTAATAAGGACCTACTTACCGAATATGAGAGATGTAAAATATATTAATTCATTATTTTTATCTGTAAATCTGCGGGCAGATGCTCGTAGGACGTGGGGCCGATGTCACAGGCCCCTCGTTTGAAGGGTAAGGGAGTCGAGTGGAGCTGTTCTGTCAGTATTGATGTGACAATGTTGTAATTATCTCGTACCGTTCGTAGACGAGTCCGTCCCTCTGCCGGAGGACGAGGAGCTGCACGGGTTCCTGCCGCTGGAGCAGGCGTTCGCCGGGCTGCGGTTCGCCGGGCACGCCGCCTGGGACACCTACGGGGGCCGGGTGCCCGCCGCCCGCGGCGCGCGCGACGAGTGAGTCGCACACGCCACACCCCGACGCTACACACATGCGACTGCGAACTTCGCGCGACTAGGGGAATTCGCGAGGGCCCGGCATGAGCGTGGGACGATGACCCCCATTCATTACATTACTCCCCGGAGGGGTCACGAAGGAGATGAAAGAGTACTCACGGCTGTTGTCGTAGCACCTTCGACGTCCGGGCCCGTTGTTTTCTTTATACGATGATCCAGCCAGTGCCGACGGTGGCTAGAGTCAATCACTAGGAAACTAGGAATTCAGCTCGGTGCGCACGCGGCGATGAGACGGCGGTCGCCGGAGGAGAGACAGTCACAGGAGAGTAGTTTGACATTATGGTGGGATCGTAGATATCGGGTGCCCACTCATTGTCACAATCGGAGAAGATTAATTGAACTGCCCGATGCCGACGACGAAGTAGTGTGGTGTGACGTCACTCCCTAGAAGGGAGAAACGTCAAAATTTAGATGACGAATCTACTTGTAGTGGATTGGCCCGTATAACCGCGAGGTTGGGAGGGCCAAAGGGAGTTACTGATGTAAACCTCATACAAGCGAACAGATTTAATTTACTACTACTACTATAGGAGCACCAGCCGCGTAGGGAGCAGGGAAGGTGAATGTCGCTTATTTACCTAGTAATATTTAGTATTCTCCGGTTACAGACTGAAAGGCTGTATCACTTGACTGACTTCCTGGCTGGTGACAGTGACTATGGCGGTCGTCTTCGAACACACAACAAGCGGCGAAAAATCCTCACTCTTGTTATAAAACATTTATTTACAGCCTTTTCTGCCCTCTTAGCCTAACAGGTCTCTACACCTAATTCAACTAGGATACATTGCCTGAATGATTTGAGTGCACGGATTCTTATCTTCTTAGGGGGCAGGAAAAGCTGGCGACACGTCGACCCTTCAGGATCGTTTGTGCCAAACCCCTGTCCACCGTTGACGGTGCCCCAAGCCGATTTGGTGGACTATTGAAATGCATATGCAACCTGCCTTACGATGTTTTTCTTCACCGAAAAGCCTGTGGTATTATAAATAAACCGTACTTAAGTTTGGAAAACCTCATTGGTACGGGCGAGCGGGGTTTGAAACTAGGTCACGACCTCATGAACGTGAGTCGAGTGCAAGGATTAATGAATAGAATAGAATAGAATAGGTCATTTATTCATAGCTACGACACACACATACATGAGAAATAAACAAAACAGAACTAATAAATTACAATTTAAAAATAATCAAGGTACCTATGTGTCGCAGCAACAAAATGGCAAATGCACGGCTTAGAAAAGGGCCACCAACCTACCCGTGGGTATCATCAAGACGATTAAGAGATTGCACCAGGGTTCGCCAGCAGCGTTCTTGTGTGTATATTAAGAACATTACTGCGATCACCAATTCGCCTGCTAAGGGTGGTAATTATGGCAAATCCTCCAATGGACAGCCCACCAAAAGCGGCATCCTGTTGGAGACGCATGATGATATTTTATTCACCTTATAACCACGTGCTTTATCCTAGCTGAAGTAAGTGCACATGACTGATCTACTAGACCATGGGTCACTAATTTCATGACTTTCGGCCAGGTCTCCGTGCGACGTGACAGCGACGTGCCTCAGCAACGAGCCGGGGCTGGAGCACAAAGTTCGGGCGTATCGCCTCGTGGCTCTGGGCAAGCGACTCGCCGATATGCGCGCCGACCATCTTTCCTACACGTGAGTTCACTTACCTTCATTACTAGTCTCCGGCGGTTTTACTGTTTTTGTTGTTCAATTTAAACTATCACTGTAATTCTTACAATACCGGATCAGCTGTTATGGTGTGATTGAGTAACAAACATATCACCCAACATACATACATACATAATGCTCACGCCTTGGTCCCAGAGGGGTAGGCAGAGACGATGGATCGCCACTTTGCGCGATCCTGACACACCTCTAGCCTCACTCACATTCATCAACCTTTTCATGCACCTCCTTTTATTCTTCTCACTGCGGACCCCAGCCTTTTTGAGGACGTTACTAATTTGATCCTTGAAGGACACACCTAGGACTACCTCTAGCTGTAGTTCCTTCTACATTCGCACTGTATATTACTTTTGTCACTCTTCTTTCACTCATACGCTCGATGTCCAAACCAACGCAACATCTCATGCCCTTCTCTACCTTCGTTTCTACATCTTCTTTTAAACTACACTCCTCACGTATCACTGAATTCCTCACTCTCAACACTTTTTTGTAAATAGTGTTCTTCCTACAGCTCTGCAGCCCTTGCGGTTTCCTCCACTGTCTTTTTTGTTCTGACTCGAGCCAGTTTTTTTTTCTTCTAAACAGTATTAAGCTGCAAACATATTATCGGACGCGTCCGTCGAGTATACACCGTTTTTTTATTTATTTATTTAACTCTTTATTGCACACACACAGATAAAACAAAAATAATACATTAAAAAGAAACACAAGTACAAAGGGCGAACTTATCTCTGAGAGAGATTTCTTCCAGCAGACCCGCGAGAGAGATAATTGAAATAAGAGAGGCAGACATAGTGTGTGTTCGGACGCTCCTCTTCGGACGTATTTTCTGGAATTCATTCCACAGTTGTCGATGGGGAAACAGGTCGAGTAGCGCCAGTGAGGACGAATTTCTTTCACCGCTGCTTTATGTTGACCACCTAGAAAACGGCCAGATTTCCCTCGGACGTCCGAACGCTCAAGGCCACGCCCGCGACTTACGTCCGATTGTGTGCACAGTTTAGTATATATTTCATGCCAAATCAATAGTCATGAAAACAAACGAGCGCATGTGCGTTTCAGAAACAAAATAAATAATAGATGGTATCCCTAAGTGTACCGCAAAGTTTACATGGTAATACAAATCAGTTTTTGCTGCTGGTGTCCCTTTCATTTACATATCACCGAGACGCAAATAGCGTTGGTTTTCGTATGACTATTGAATTGGAATGAAACATATAATGTACTATCCAGATACAATTAGGTCGCGACTGTCAGCCGCGGCTTACGGACGCGTCTGGTAACGTGTTTGCAGCTTTATATTCTATGTCCACCACTTCGCACGTGATATGTATTTTATTATAGAGAGGAGGAAGACAAAGTGATCTTCACGGCGACTGCCGTCGGCCGCGAGCAGCTGTCGCTCGCGCTGGCCGAGCTGTCCGCGGTGGCGGGGGGCGCGGGCGGGGCGGGGGGCGGCGCCGACGACGAGGAGGGCGACAGCGACGACGAGGAGGGCGACAGCGACGACGAAGCACCGCAGCCCCCGCCCCCCATCGTCATCTCCGAGGCGGACTTCCGGGAGAAAGGTATCGCACCATGTAAATATCAGCAATTTGGTCGACGACCTCTTACGGCGGCACTCAGTATACACAGCCGAACGCCTGGCATCCACGTCGTGTCACTGGCACTGCGCCTCAGTTCACCGTGGCATTGTCACTAACTGATTCGGTAAAGGCTTCACTAATTGACTTTGGCATCTTCGCCTCGACTCGGGATGATCTGTGGTGGTAACTCTTTTATATTGGGTTAATACAACCACACTTATCAGTTTGCAGCGACCGCACTTACCACTCGCCTTTGTAACTTTTTTTTTCTTTATTATTTATAGAGGGTTTGTTCTGCTTAGAACATGTCACCCTCATTTATAAACTTTAAACAATAATGCTTTTTACATATAGCACAAGTAGCTAGACCTACCTATATTTCGGGTTATCTAAAGTTTCACATTCATGTATTAGGTACTTGACACTGGCAGTGTTCAATAAGGAATTACAGTTGCCACATCCTACTAATATTATAAATGTGAAAGTTTGGATATTTGGATGTTCGTTACTCAATCACGCTTCGACCACTGGACGGATCGTGATGAAACTTGGCACACATATAGGTTAGGTCCTAGAATACGACATAGGATAGTTTTTATCCCGAAAAAACATCCCACTCCTACTGGAAATACATAATACTTTGTGATGTTAAGTTGGCCAGGCGAACGAAGTCGCGGGCAACAGCTAGTATAATAATAATAAAATAATAACGCATGCCGTAATGCGTGCTGTCACTTTTTTCACTCCTGGTTGTCACCTCGTTGATGTCGCACCGAAAGATGCGGAATTGAGACGGTGCCAATCCGTGGGTAAGCTCATTCATGCACTCAAGCGAATAGTTGCCTTCCCACACGATTGAGCTTGGTAAATAGCGGGCGCAATCGCTCGCATCTGACGTGTTCAAAATTTTATTTATGTTATACCGAGCGAGTGAGTGTTACACCTAGGCACTCGTGATTGCGTCGGTTCTAAGACTGCGTGCGCGACGCAAATATACTACTGCGCGTAATTACGCGAACTTCTGTAATTCCGCGCGATTGCGTTTATGCCAAGAATGCGCACGGCTCATTATTTGCGGTTAAAGGGCAACCATTTTATTTTATAATTTTTTTATATTTCTTTAATTTCACAGCTATTACATTATTATATACAGTACAAGTGATTATAAAATTCAAAATATGCCAATTTCGAAATAAAAAAATTAAAATTCTGTATAATTAAAATATAAGATTTAAACAAGGCGAAAACAAACGCATATATATAGACAACATTATTAGATCAAATAAATCAGATATCATTCCTTTCTTGTTTGCTACGTGTTGTTTGTTGTATGGTGATGATGAGTGAAGTGAGTCATTGTGTTTATAGTGAGAGGAGTGGTGTGAGGGTGATATGTTAGAGTATAAATTTAGTGGTGACAGGTCTATCAACACGTTCTTAATCTTCTTAATGTATTCGGTGCGTTTGAGGAAAAATTATGTCCTTACTCGCTTTCAGCTCTTTACTGACCGCTCGCTCCGTCATCATAAGTGCACAATGCAGTGTATCGATTCTGTTTCTGTTTGGTATTTTGTGTATGTCTTTATGTTCCGTTGTATTGTTTATTTGGTGTACGGTATATGTGGTGGTAGCAGCCCCCATACACATGGGTTTGAAAGTGATTTAATAATTTGAGTTTTAAATAAATATAACTCATTTGAACTGTACTGAGTTTCCCTGTGAGAGGTCGTAGGTTTGTCACTAACACTAATTATTTAAAACCTTACTAACATGATTTCAGGCAACACTGCTAGCAGTGCATGCATTACTGTGTCCTGGGGCCTACTTCATAAGTATTTCGGATAATATCCTTCGAACTAAAAAGCCATTTTATACTCTATAACGGGTCATGTGTCGTATTCGGAGAAGCTTTAGCGTCTATCGTAGACTACAAACGCTGATCAAATTCTCACATGAACAGTTATAGAGTATAAAAAGGCTTATAGGACGGATGTTATCCAAAATATTTACGAAGTAGCTTGCCTGCACTCCCTTGCCCTACAAATCAGGGGGTAATTTCAAAGGCAAGGGAGTTAGTTTAGTTAAAGGCACGTGAGGCAATCAAGAAGTAATGTTGTTCCTATGTGGTATGTTATGTTTGGGATGCATACTTTGGGGGACCGAGTTAAAATAACGCCGGAGGAATGCGACAGTTGTCAATCAATAACATTCAGTCGGCAATAAAAAAACAAAATGCTTACACGACTTTTTCTCCGCATAGTACTTTTTGCTGTTGTTATGATTAGGACGGCAGTATTGGAGTTTAACTTTCCCTCCCACCTCACCGCACCTCACCGCACCTCACCACACCTCATTCCCCGAAGCCCTGTAACTCGGACCCCCACTGTAGCAGCTATGTGTGGTTGTGGTATTTATTTATCCTTGCAGTTACTACAATAAGTCGTGTGTAAAATAAGGAATTTCGAATTTGTAAGTTTGCCGTGTGGTTTCCGGTAGAGTAGAATAGGACCACTCCAACTCTTCCCGTGGATGTCGTACAACACGACTAAGGGAATACATTATAAAACATCAATCAGGCCTCCCCAACCCGTCTGGCCAGCGCGGGGAGTGTGGGCCAAATCCTCCGTCTGTCTCCGGCAGATGACGACCTGATGATGATGAAGTTTGTATTGCGTTACAAGTACTAAATGCCTTTTTAGCGTTCTCTCATGACGGATACTCTTAAACGAAGCTTTCTTGTGCGTCTGCTCGGTGGATAACTCGAATCACTACTGGACCAAGCCTAAACTAATCGTAAGCGTCAATTTTGTAGAAACAAAGCCTAAACCATTAAGCATTAAACTTTATTTGGTTTAAATAAAATTATACCAGATTTTACACGTAAACTTTAAAAAAACGACTGTTTTACATACGGCTTATTATAGTAACATTTTAATTTTGGTGATGGATTGATTTGGGTGGTAGTGCAACGTTGAACATGCGCCAATGAGCTAAATAATGCCAATTGTCTACAGTCCGCGAGAAGCGCGTTGGTATACTGAAGCCCCAGGGCTCCCTGGAGAGGGCCCGCGAGGAACGCGCGCTGGCCAGCACGCAAGATGATCCGGTAAGTCGTGTTTACGAGCCCATAGATCGTCATCATGTCAGCCCTTAGGCCTTTTGCACATTATAAGAAAATTTCTTGTGTCTTATTCATATCATTAACTTATTATTTATATGTCTTATAAGAAATCTAGTCGCATTGGTTGTTAAATGAGACCGTACACATTGAAGGCCACCACACCTGGTCTATCGCCCTCCGCATCCAGCCGCTTCCGGCCACCTTCTCCAGGTCGTCGGTCCATCAGCGGTTTCGACTCTAGAACTCGTCTGCCTTTACGGCCGTTGGTTCTGCGACAGATGTGGCCTGCCCCCTGCCACTTAACCTTGCTAATCCTTATGGCTATGTCGGTTACCTTCTTTGTCGGATCTCCTTGTGGCGTGCAATAAGCATTGCCACAGTTAATAATATAAATACACATAAATAATAATATATATAATACAAATACATAAATACTTACATTTGTAAACAATATTACATATAATATATAATAGATAACAGATAATTTATATTGTGAATATATACTACATAAATACACATCAATAGAATATGTAAAATAAATAAGCAACATATACACAAGCATAATATTGTATAATAATATTCATAAGAACTTACCGTGTATTTAGTCGTCGACGTCGTAAGGCGATCGTCTCCAGAAATCGTGTAGTAGAAAGGCGCTTACCTGAGAGAACCGGTCAGCGCCCGCGGCGCCCACCTGCAAGCAGTCGTCCGCTAACCACTCATGTCGACGCACGTTATTCTATCGCTTATACCTCATTGTTTGTACTTACGTAGATCATCACATTCTTCATTTCATCTTCTGTTCTTCCTATCGTACTATCATCTGTCTAATCTGTGCTGTGCTTGTGCTCCTTCAAATAAACTTTAGTGGATCAGTTACCGGATTGTTATTCATTACTCATCTCCTAACACTAACGATCCACTACACTGGTGACCCCAACTAGAGCATCAACAAGCAAGCCTAAACCGTAAGCAAATTTTCAATAATGCAGAAAGACGACAAAACGTCGAAAAGAGACCTACCCTCTGACGTCAATTCAAGTTTGGAAAAGACATTTACACCATACGATATTTTTCGGGTCGGAGTCCGACCACCACCGTTTTGGCCCGAAGAACCGGCAGTATGGTTTGCTCAGCTAGAAGGTAATTTTGCACTCGCTGGAATTAAAGACGACGACACCAAATACTACTACGTGCAATCCACTCTGGAACATAGATATGCAGCTGAAGTAAAAGATATCATCGTTGCGCCACCAGCCAAGGGGAAATATGAAATACTGAAAACCGAGCTGATCAAACGATTATCGGCGTCGAGGGAAAAAGAAGTTCAACAGTTGCTCATCCACGAAGAACTGGGCGATCGACGACCATCACAATTTTTGCGTCATTTAAAACACCTGGCAGGACCCAATGTGCCTGAAGATTTTATCCTGACCATTTGGACGAGCCGTCTGCCAAGCGCCATACAGACAGTGATAGCGTCCCAGCCGAAGACAGACCTGCCAGCTTTAGCTGACTTAGCAGATAAGGTGCACGAGATCGTACCAGCGGTACCACAAGTAGCCGCCGCTCAAACATCCGCACCTGCTCTAGAATTAATGGCTAAACAAATCGAAGCTCTTACCAGAAAAATAGAGTCAATGTCTTCACGCGACCGCAGGCCTAGATCCCAATCCAGGAGAGACCACCGCGACCACAGCAACAGTAGGTCGCAGTCCAACTATAGGAAGTTTCCTACATGCTGGTATCACCACAAGTTCGGAAGCAAAGCTACGAGATGCACGAAACCTTGCAACTTCAGGCAGGAAAACTCCAACGGCGGTCGATAATGGCGACAAACGACTGCCAACACACACCTGGTCGCCTGTTTGTTATGGACCGGAGAACCAAAATGCAGTTCCTAGTGGACACCGGAAGTGACCTTTGCGTATTTCCTCGCTCTTCTCTCCGCGAACGCCGGCCTAGAACAAACTATCAACTGTATGCTGCAAATGGTACTCCCATAACCACATATGGCACCTACAATCTAAATTTAAATCTTGGCTTACGACGTGACTACACTTGGCGTTTCATTGTTGCGGATGTCACGAAGGCAATCATCGGTGTCGACTTCTTGTCCTTCTACGGTCTCGTAGTTGACTGTAAAAACCAACGCCTTATAGACAGCACTACTACACTAGCAACCACAGCAACGCCAGTCCTAACATCTAACACCATCTCGTCAGTGAAGACTACAATCGGCGAATCCAAATACCACGATTTACTTCGCAAATACCCAGATCTCACGCGTCCAGCTGGAACCCGACCATCAACAGCGCACAACACTGTCCATCACATTAGGACAACGGCTGGTCCTCCAGTCAGTTGCGCGCCTCGCCGCCTTGCACCAGACAAATTAAAAATAGCAAAGCACGAGTTTGAAGCTATGTTAGCAAACGGGACAGCACGACCATCAGAAAGCGCATGGTCATCGCCTCTTCATCTCGCAATGAAAAAAGACAACGGATGGCGCCCATGTGGCGATTATCGGATGCTAAATGCACGTACCATCCCTGATCGCTACCCTATCCGCCACATCCACGATTTTACTCACAACATAACTGGTTGCCACGTGTTCTCGACGATCGATTTGGTAAAAGCTTACAACCAAATACCTGTAAATTCTAGCGATATACTGAAAACAGCCATCACTACACCATTCGGACTCTACGAATTTCCGTTTATGACGTTTGGCTTACGTAACGCCGGTCAAACGTTCCAACGCTTCGTAGATGAGATCACTCGAGGCCTTGACTTCTGTTACGCATACCTGGACGATTTTTTGGTCTTCTCACCCGACGAACAGACGCACGAAGACCACCTCCGCCAGTTATTCGCCAAACTGCAAGACTACGGAATGGTAATAAACACATCCAAATGCGTTTTCGGCGCGTCGGAAGTAACTTTCTTGGGATACAATGTTTCATCTATTGGAATCAAGCCCTTGGAAGCAAAGGTAGAAGCCATCAAGGGATTTCCAGTGCCAAAGACGGTAAAAGAGCTACGGCGATTTCTAGGGATGCTGAATTTTTATAGAAAGTTCATCCCCGGAGCAGCTAAAATTCAAGCACCACTGCACGCACTGCTCACAGATTCCGTAAAAGGATCACATCCTGTAAGCATCGTTGGTGACACTTTTAAGGCATTCGAAAGCTGCAAAGAGAGTTTGTGTCAAGCCACACTACTAGCACATCCAGACCTAGACGCAAGAATTGCGCTGGTCACAGATGCATCAGACATAGCAATTAGCGCAGCTCTGCAACAGCATAAAAACAACGCCTGGGAACCACTTGCCTTCTTTAGTCGAAAACTCAGCCCATCGCAAAAGAAATACTCTCCGTATGACAGGGAGCTCTTAGCCATATACGAAGGCATACGGTATTTTCGATACATGCTAGAAGCAAGACATTTTACAGTGTACACAGACCACAAACCTATCTGCTTCGCTTTTAATACGCGAAAAGACAAGTGTTCACCACGACAGTACCGACATCTGGACTACATAGGTCAATTTACAACTGACATACGACACATTTCCGGAAAAGACAACGTTGTGGCAGATACGCTTTCTAGAATAGAAGAGATAGCGCAACCTGTAAATCTAGAGACGTTGGCTAAAGCCCAAAGTACTGACCCGGAACTAAAACTCCTCCTTGAAGGTGAAACATCACTTCACTTACGAAAAGTCACCCTTCCTGGAACCCGAGTAGAAATATACTGTGATGACAAAAACGAGAACCTTAGGCCATTTGTGACTGAGACGATGAGAAAACAAGTTTTTGATTACTTACATTCCCTGAGCCACCCTGGCGCCAACGCAACTACCAAATTAGTCACTCAGCGCTACGTCTGGCCCGGAGTAAAAAAAGATTGTCGAGAATGGACAAAAATGTGTCATGCGTGCCAAAAGTCAAAATTAACACGGCACGTGTCATCACCATTAAGCACATTTCGACTTCCTCAAGCCAGATTTATGTTCGTGCATATAGACCTGATAGGACCCTTACCCGTATCAGAGGGCTATCGATATTGTCTGACCGCCATAGACCGGTTTACACGATGGCCTGAAGCGGTACCGATTCAAGATATCACTGCGGAAACGGTTGCCAAAGCTTTGATTTCCTGCTGGATAGCACGCTTTGGTTGCCCCACAGATATACTCACTGACAGAGGCAGACAATTTGAGTCGTCACTATTTAAGTACCTCTCCGAAATGGCTGGTTTTCAACACAGGCAAACTACTGCCTATCATCCGGCCTGCAATGGAATGATAGAGAGATTCCACAGACAACTCAAAAGTGCAATAGTTTGTCATGCTCAAGCAAACTGGACAGAATCTCTCCCACTGGTATTACTTGGCATCCGTAGTGCCTTTAAGGAAGACATACAAGCTTCATCAGCAGAATTACTATATGGTGAACCGCTTAGACTACCAGGCGAACTGCTACATCCATCTGCTAATACTAGTACTGACCTGACAGATTTCATAACACGAATCCGATTGATCGCCAAACAAATACAACCGAAGCCTGCATCAAGCCACTGCCAAAGACCAATTTTTGTGTTCAAAAATCTCTCCACCACCACACATGTCTATTTAAGGGAAGACGCTGTGAGGGGAGCATTACAACCAGCTTACAAAGGCCCGTATGAAGTGTTGGAAAGAAACGAAAAAGTTTTCAAACTACTCGTAAAAGGAAAACCAGTTACAGTAACAATTGATAGACTGAAACCAGCATATATACTTACCGAAAGCAGCACTCGAAGTGGTAGTGACACCCTGCCGCCACCTGAAAAAAGAGATGTCGAAAGAAAGACACGATCAGGACGAACCGTGCGATTTCCAGATTATTATCGCCCTTGACGGTCTCTGGAGGGGAGTGATGTGGCGTGCAATAAGCATTGCCACAGTTAATAATATAAATACACATAAATAATAATATATATAATACAAATACATAAATACTTACATTTGTAAACAATATTACATATAATATATAATAGATAACAGATAATTTATATTGTGAATATATACTACATAAATACACATCAATAGAATATGTAAAATAAATAAGCAACATATACACAAGCATAATATTGTATAATAATATTCATAAGAACTTACCGTGTATTTAGTCGTCGACGTCGTAAGGCGATCGTCTCCAGAAATCGTGTAGTAGAAAGGCGCTTACCTGAGAGAACCGGTCAGCGCCCGCGGCGCCCACCTGCAAGCAGTCGTCCGCTAACCACTCATGTCGACGCACGTTATTCTATCGCTTATACCTCATTGTTTGTACTTACGTAGATCATCACATTCTTCATTTCATCTTCTGTTCTTCCTATCGTACTATCATCTGTCTAATCTGTGCTGTGCTTGTGCTCCTTCAAATAAACTTTAGTGGATCAGTTACCGGATTGTTATTCATTACTCATCTCCTAACACTAACGATCCACTACATCCTCATTACAAATCATGACCGGAATCTTGTGGATCTGTGTCCACATTTCTGCGCCGTAGGTCATGACATGCAGGAGGCACTGATATTCCACAATGTTTAAAGACAACTTTGTCTTTAAATATTGTGGAATATGCGACGTGACGACTTGACGAGTTTTCCCAATGCTGTAGTAACGTATCTAGCTAATCGAGTCTTCTGTCTCAGCAACGTAAGCGTAAGTTTGATATACAATATTGTTACTGATTAGGAAGCGGAGAACAGCGAGGAGGGCTCCCGGGGCGAGGACAAGAAGGAGACCCGCAAGGCGCGCGTCAACATCGCCATGGCGGCCATTATGCGGAAGCAGGAGGAGTCTAACAAGCAGGTGAGAGTGGACAGCTGGAGGGGCTGTGGACTTAGGATTTCCCATATAATGCCCGTAATGACCGGGCCGGCTTAGAATTGGACCACCCTCAGTATTCCCGTGGTTGTCGTCAAGGCGACTAAGGGATTTCACTAGGAACGGGCAGCAGCATACTCCTCTGTATATTAAGATCATTACTAATTACCAATCCGCCTGCCAAGCGTGGTGATTATGGCAAATCCCCCAATGGACAGCCTAGCAAAAGTGGCAATCTATTTAGACGTATTTCGGCTAATGATGAATAGCCACGCTGGGGAGACGTGTCGGTCATCTCGTCACTAGAGCCGCTGCTGCCCTCTGCCAGTCTGTAACATATCAGGGGCCTACTCCGTAAGCATTGTGGATAACATCTGTCGAACTAAAATACCATTTAGTACTAACGAGTCATATAATATATTCGAATAAGGGTTTCAAAAAATCAAAATATTTATTTTTTTAAAATTGGAATACATTATTCTCTTTCTCTTTTTGACGTCAAATTCTGCCTAAAACTACTCCACTTCCACATTTAGAGTCAAGCGTAGTTAGATGCCAAACGCATATATGTCACGTGACTAATCGTAGTTAGATTCCAAACGCTTATATGTCACGTGAGTTATCGTAGTTGATGCCAAATGCTTGTATGTCACGTGACTTATAATAGTTAGATGCCACACGCTTAAACTTTTAACAGAATATGCACACGAATTAGAGAATGATATGATGAGAACAAAATGACTTTTTAAACCAACGGATATTTATGAAATGCATATGGAGTAGGTTCGCTGGTCTTTAGTTTTCTAGCGCTCGCCACTCAAACATGTATTACCGTTCTTTGTCTCAGGTAAAGTTTGTCACACCTCCGCCAACCCCAGAGGGCGCGCTGGATACAACCGACACAAAAGACCAAGATAAGCCCAAAGTTATACAACCCAAAGCTATCAAATCCCTCGCAAACCTTCCCATCGGCAGAAAAACTGGCGGCATCCTCTCGCTGAAGGATAAATCCGCTGGCTACCCTCATCTGGTCAACACCGACCCGGAACCCGTGAAAAAAGAAAAAGAGGAGAAAAAGGAAGTCAAGCCAAACGTATCTAGTCAGAATTCGCAGCAGGGGTACCAACAGAAGCGGCAGGAGCCTTCGATACCGAACTGGGGTGCTAACATGCCCGCGCAAAGCGTCTACAACGACGGCCCGAGGATGGGCTTCCACAAAAACTACAGCATGCCGAACCAAGGGCTGACTTTCAACCCCAGTTATCCGCCACCGAATACCGTAAACAATCAAGGAATCAGGTTACCAGTGGTCAATCCAAAGGAGATCGACGTCCGAACAGCAGCGTTGCAGAAGCAAAATTCACGCCAGGATCTCTACCAAGACGGGCATAAGTTTGGTAATCAGAACTACCAACTGTCTGGCGATAAGAAGAATTTCTTGAACGATCTCCCCCCGCGCTTCGCTAACCAGTACCGCTACTGGCAAAGCGCTCAAGACAACCAGTTTAACGACAACAAATTCAGAGACGACAGCTTCAAGACAAATAATTCGTTGTTTAATGGTCAACAGCAGCGTCCTAACTGGATAAACACGCCACAAGTGCCTGAAAACTATCCGCAGCCTAATTCTTGGTGGAAACCCGAGAATCCACCACCTAATTTCAACGCTAACTATTCAGTACCACCCATAAATGTACAGCCTAACTTTTACAATCCTCAACTGCCTTCAAATTTGGCGACTCCCTATCAAAACATGCCATCGTATCAGATGTCAAACCAGAGCATAGGACAGCAACCCAAGCAAGAGAACCTAGTAACTCCTAACTACCTACAATCTACTATAGGTCAGCCTCAACTCCAAACTCTGCAGAATCTCGTCTCGTCTCCCAATTTCAATTCATCACTAAACAGTTTTGGTACTTACGCCCCCACTGTAGGTTACGACTCTTCAATGTACCCTCAGTTTAATACTAACAAGTTAGGGTACCAACCGATGCAGATGAAGATGTTAGATAAGCCCCAAGGGTACCAGGGTAACAAGGAGCTGATGGACATGGGAGGGCTGCGCTTTGGAGCCAACGTGCTTGATATGCGGCAGAGGAACCTGAACATGAACTTCAATGACCCCTTGAATGGCGATGCTGGTGCTAAGAATTTAGATCAGACTGGGGTAAGTTAAACTTGTATAGTTTTAGGCAGTTTTAGTTAATAATTATTATCTAAGCAAAATTGATTACAACATGTGTTTGAAATCTGATAATATATAGGTATATTAGTAGTGAAAGGTCCGCCTGGATGGGTACAGTCGAGCAAACTGCATCATGGATCCACCTTAAGCTTAATTTCTTACAAACATTCTAAAACAGTAGAAGTACTTATAATAATGGGTGGGTACTAAAGGGCACATAATTCTGAAAATACAGCTAACTGAGATTAGCTGCCGTAGTAACTATTGTTCTACTTAATACGAGAGAAGACCGCTAAGAGAGAATTTTGAACAAACCAAACCTAGACAGATTTTTTTGAAATTCTATGACAAGGATTGTAGGCCTTTTGTATGAAACCTGGATACGCCATTGAAAAGGTATTATTAACTCAGTATTATAAATATTTATTTGGCGACAGAGCGGCGGCGAGGGCCCGAGTGGCGGCGAGTCGGCCGGGAACACGTACTCTCTGTTCAGCGGCGCGCCCGACGCGCCCGCCTGGGGCGCCGCCAGCGCCGTACGACACCCGCACCAGGTACGTCCAACGTCATTACTGTTATCTCCCTGATGATATTAATGATTCACTCTTCATTTAAAGATATATTTGTGTTATATAATTATGTTTGTACCAAAATATATATTTTACAACAACGAACAGACCGGTAATCGATATTTTTTTTCAGTCGCTCTGGTCTGGACCAGGCCCGTCTCCGCTGGAGCGCCTCCTGGAACAGCAGAAGCAGATGAAGCAGCCCCCAGCGCCTCAATGACCCCAGCTATCTTCGGCGTACGGGCTGGGACTGACTCCACACCGGTACACCGGCACCCACGGAGCGACTGGTGCGCGACTGTAACTTGCGACTGCGACTGAATAATCCGTTTTGTACGACTTTAAAGTCACAAATAGAACCCGCTTTATACGACTTTTATCATCATTAATGACACATTGGCCCTTCCTACATATGGTGACGTGACTTTGAAGCACTTGAAATACGAACTGACTAGTATATCGATTTAGAATAGACTATCTAACGCTAAAATCCGAAGGTTTTAAAGTGTGATGTTGGTAAAAAATCGCTATAAGACGTTTCTACGGAACCCTAATTATAGAATTATCTTATAATAGGGCGCCAGCTTATAATAAAATTAAATAATGTGATTTTTTGTTGAAAAAATTCGTCACTTTTGAGAAACGTTTTTTATGAGGCTAGTAAGAAGCATATTAATCATTCGCCTGTCAGCGTCCACTGCTATACATAGGGGGTCCTTTATGTGGGAGATAAAGGACCTGGCAACGCTATTAAATGCAAAAGCTTACTAAACTGGCCCTATTATAAAGTTGTTGAAACTAGTCTTAGTCTGAATTTGATGGCGTCTTCATAGAAGTCGTTAATAGAAAGTCTGTAGCCCCGACTCGCAGTCGCTCGTCCAAGTTACAGGAACGTGGACCAAAATGTGGACACGCGATGAGAAATTTAACGTTATGTCATCGTTTGAACGCTGATAATACTTTTTGCTAAACTTATTAGTAATCACAACAATTCCAGTGTAAAAAGTTTTACACTGGAATTGTTTTTTTTTAATAAGCGCTGTGAAGAGAGCACATAATAATTATATAAGGAGACGGTTTTGTACATGTGCCGTTTTTAGCCAAAAGTTGTCGTTGACTGTATTTAACCACGTGTATATTTATGCATAAAATGTTTTTTTTTTAAACATGTAAATTGTTGTAAAAATGTAAACTTGTGAAAAAAGGTTTTTGAATCGATGAATTTTTACATGAATGACATTGGCTGATTTTGTCACAAACAGCGGTATAGAGAAAAATACATTGTTCGAATGTTTAACAGTAAAATGTGTAAATTTCTTAGTTTTTTCTAATGACTGCACATGTCTATTGTGCATGTGTCATCCATCACATCAACGTAGCTCGGACAGGTCATCGCAAAACAGCAATGGAGACATGTTACATACAGTATCCTTTATTTCTAAGTAATATTTAAAATCGCAACCAAAGCTTGTTCAAAGGTTGTAGTCCCATAAATATTTTACTTAATTCTGATGGTTGCGTTGAACAGAAAAACCACAACCTTTGACACAGAAATAAGTTTGTCTCAGTGTATCTGCTGAAAGTTGGGTTCCCGTTGTAAATATTATTGAAAAATATGATTATATATTATGAGGCGAGCAACAAATTGCTGGTATGTCTATATCTGAACTGGTGTATTTAAATCTTTGAATTGTCACTTGTAACACTGGTTTTTGAAGAACTTATCTTGTACACTGATGGGGCATCGATAACGCCCTGCGGTAACTTAAATATGGTTATACTATATATAATACCAATCCATTTGTTTTGCGATGACCTGTCCGAGCTGTGGTCATCAATAAAATGTATATTTCATTGCAAACCAAGTCATACGAAATCCAACGCTATTTACTTCTCTGTAACATGTGTATGAAAGGGTCACCAGGAGCAAAAACAGGTTTGTATAACCATATGAACTTTGCAGTCCACTTAGGAACACCATCTATTGTTTATTTTGTTTACGAGATGCAAATGCGTTTGTGAATCATAAGTCTATTGATTTGGAATGAAATATAGGTTATACAGGTTTATTTAGTAAATATCGAGCACTATTCTATGGTTTGAATGTGATGCTGATTGTTCTGGAAGTGTGACGCTGACTTTGCTCTATTGTCTTGTTTTTGGTGCGTAAATAAAACTGGCCAAACTTTGTTGTGCGGAACGATGAACTATATATTTTTTTTATTACATATATACTTATCTTAAACTAGGATTTATTCTTGTACAATTATACTTGAACAAGAATAGGACAATTTACAAAAATAACATCCAGACCGGGCTTGTGCAAATTGTACAAAGTTGTCTGTCCCCAGTGGGAATCGAACCCACGACCTCCGACGCTCGAGTCCAATGACCGAGCCACTATGAATTAGATGTATTGTTTTTATTAATATCAAACTGTAAAGTATGGCTAACTATAAATATAAGTCGTCGTGGAATATTGTCACTTAACGATATAAATAAAATACAATTTATTGTGGCAAGTTTTCTAGGATGGCGTGTATTCCAATTTTACTGTACATGTTGCGTGCAATGAAGTTTTAAAGAAATGAAATAAAATATTACAGTGTAAGCGACGATTTAATGTTTATGTCGCAGTTAAGTTAGGATTTTTAGAAAGAATCTGGAGCAAAGTTAGATTGTATGGTGACTGCGAACTAAATTAATAGGGGCAAGGTATTGCGCGATCTTTTATCGACTTTATATATTAATATTTGTACTTATACCGGCGGAGGAGCGTTATAGTCTATCAAGATCGCCAACATCCTAGCGGCTCCCCAGATTTTCAGGTGGCTGTGGGCAGGGGCGACCACTTACCATCAGGTTGACTGTCCGTCCGCCTGGTTGCGAAAAAAAAGTTGTTCTCACTGCAAGGATTGCCTTTGCATCGATGCCCACAACGTAAACTGCCTACCGCCGCCTGCAACTCTTCTAATTCTAGGTCGACTCTATACATACGATCGGCCTAAGAGTTGTAAAACACTAATTCTATAATTATCCTGTGACATTTTATGTCGTGTATGAATGTGTGATGTTGATGATAGAATATGGTCCGGTATTTATTTGGGTATCGAAAGCTTTATTGTAAGAGGGTTTTTGTTGATGTGAAACAATATTTTGTAATAAAGCTATTTTTGTTAAAGATCGTTTTTGTATTGATCATCATCGGGGTACAGACACAGGGTGACTGATGAGAGTTGTCAGAGGGCGAGCGTGACCACACGTGCGCATACGCATTATGGCGGTTGACTGCCTGGCCACGCCTCGAATAAACCGACACGAATGGTCGGAACTCTTG
Source organism: Esperia sulphurella (assembly GCA_947086405.1). Taxonomy (NCBI): domain Eukaryota; kingdom Metazoa; phylum Arthropoda; class Insecta; order Lepidoptera; family Oecophoridae; genus Esperia; species Esperia sulphurella. Next base: position 16,759,813 of record OX352260.1, read on the forward strand.
TACCTACTAACCTCGAATAGGTCCAAGTCGGAACACGACGCAGAAACTCACGTTTAGTCCAACATGCAGAATGTCCAATACGCAGAACCGTCCAATATAGAAATTCTACTGAGGATTCAAGTAAAGTCGAATTTATGTAAAATCTGACGAATACGTCCTTACTAAGGTCTGCATGGTGATAGAAAAAAAATCACCTCTGTATTAGTATAGGATTTTGATAATCCCCGTATTGGGACTATATGCGAATATAATGCGTCGAGTTTGCCATATCGCGCGGCAGGCGGGCGTGCGTAAACCAAAGGGAAAAAAATGATAAAAAAAATTACAAAGTCAAAGGGTAAAATATCAAACAGTGATCACTTGATCACACATATCATTCTTTATGTTTTCAACTAACATCCGATATGTCGCGATACGGGTCTAACTGAGGAAACCATCTTTCAAATCGGTTAAAAAGGAACCCCATAATATACATACCCCTATGGAGCCTACACCGTAGTAACCATTTCGGATAATATCCGTCGAACTATAATGCCAGTTTGTACTCTCTAACGGGTTAATCTGATAAGCGTTTGGCGTTTAGCTAGAGGACCCCAAACACTTATTAGAATACTAGCTGTTGCCTGCGACTTCGTCCGCGTGGAAAACAATTATTATGTATTTCCTGTAGGAATGGGATGTGTTTTCAGGAGAAGTTTTGGCAGCGCACGCCAGAATAGCTCATAGATGGTAGATTTTTTCCTACTTACTTGATATTTTGGCCAATTCACACAATATCTTTATAAATTGTAGCCTATGTGTTATTCTGATGTATAAGCTATATTATTGTAAAGTTTCATTAAAATCCATTCAGTAGTTTTTACGTGAAAGAGTAACAAACATTCATCCATACTTACAAACTTTCGTGTTTATAATATTAGTAGGATGATCACTCGGATTTAGTTTTAATTATCTTATAAGTAAATAATCTTAGGAAGAAGGAAAAGTAAAAAAATATATATAATCAGTCAATAATTTAAATTTTATTCCTCCATTATTATAATTCTAAACAAATTATTAATGAAATACATTTCTAACACATAAAAAAGCGTACTAATTGTTTAATTGCATTATACAAAAATTATATATACAAATATTACTACATTTTGAACAATCACTTCGAGATAAGTAACTAAATAAATTATACTGTAGTCATTAACAATAGAAATAGAGATTAGGAATTGTTTCTAATTCTAATTGAAAACGCCTTATGCAAACGACTACAGCGGTCTCACTGCTGGGGAAATAAAAAAAAAACGGTATACATGCAATCAATCATGCGGGCCCTCTAAAAGGAAAGCGCAGACGCTGAAGACAGGAGATTATATTTTATGATACATGAGCCTCACCAAACTGTACCGGGCGTTTGAGTGCTCAACTATGGCCCGCACGCAAAAAGCGTGGGCCTCTGACCAACAGTGGGACGCTATTGAAGTGTGCGTTGGGCGTCTTAAGTTCCAAACTCAGTTCTAAACCCAATATCATGCTATCAGATGTTTCAGTATCAAAAGCTGATAGAACAAAACAGCATGAAGTGGAGTCTTAAAAATAAATAAATTACTGTGCACATCCAGATGACCCCCCCCCCCCCCCCCATGGACCTTTTTTATGGCTTATGGCTGAATGTTTCGCCGTTTATGCTAGTTAAGTGGATAGTAACGAGGACATGGTTTAAGCTAGTCATATCTAACGATATATCTCTAATATGTCACGGCATTACATTGTCCTCAGTTCTTTATGAAACTGATTGAAATCGTCGAATCAACATCCCTGTTTTACATGGAATGAAGTGTCAAATGCGTCGGCCGACACCTGATGGTAAGTGGCTACTGACGCCGATTAACCTGCTGCGTGCAACATTCTAAAGACCACAAGTACGTTGCCAACCTGACTAGGCTGGATTGTCTCGTGTGCCTGTATGACACGGCTCACGTGAGAACTAGAACATGCATGTATTGCTGTTTGACGACAAATTTCCATCATAACGGACCCTGCACTAGAGCTAATGGTAATGGTCCCCATATGCTGGACAGTGGCCTTTGGGTTTTCTGTGCAAGCGATTGACGTAGCGCTTCAGACCCTAAAATGGATTCAAGAGAGAACAACTAAATATCGTGACTACATACATGGTTATGTAAATAAATAACAGTCCTCATAAATGTTTAAAATCTAAAATAATACATTAAGATATGTACAAAAATTGACGAAGTATAGGGTACGTAAGAGCGAATGGGCGGCATATATTTCATTCGTTTTACAAAATCATATATTCATTTATTTAGATTCAATGCAAATGAATGTAAAGTTTAATCCCGTAATATTTTATTTAATAAGTTCGTGGACAGTACGTCAATAGACATCATACCGGGTGACTCCTACCGTGACAGTACGTCTATGGACGTCGTATTTCGAATACGAAATACGACGTCCATAGACGTAGTGTCACGTAACATTAGCTACGTCGTCTAGTACATCAAGAACTCACGTCACGGTGTGTCCACGAACGTGTTAATAAATAAATCAACACAAAAGGACCTGTCAAGGAAACATACTTAATTTCTTTACATTTAAACAGTGCACCATACATAATTTATAAATAATTAAGTCGTTATATAAAATAAATAATAGTCTATATTCGGATATTTTGTTCGTCCAGTAAACACATACATCTCATTAAACGATACAAATGAAATCATTGTATATTTGATTGAGCTTCATCATCATCAGGTTATTTTTGTCTCCACTGCAGTAGCACAACCCGCTCTCATCTGCCGGAGACAGACGGAGGATTTGGCCTACACTCCCCGCTTGATTGAGCTTAATCAAATTATATTTCACTGTTTGATCCCGAAGGATAAGTTGGCGATTGAGTGACGAAAAAGTGTCACAGGTAATTAATTAACCGTGCAAGTTATAATTATAAAATTGACCAATAAGATTGAGATTAGTATATCGTGCAAGTTCTTATTATACATTTCGTTGACTAGTAAAACTTGGCTGGCGGACATCGCCCGGTAACACGACTGCAAAATATGTTTGTACTGTTGTTGGCACAATATTTTAAACACGAATATGATGACAAGGAAAATAGTTAATTTAGACGCGTTAACTCACACTTTATTTTATTTTTATTTCTACTTTATTGTACACAAATACAAGTCACACAACTCATTTAAACACAAGATGTACAAAGGCGCACTTAACTCTGTAAGAGTTTTCTTCCAGTAAACCAGGACACACTTTTGACAATCTCATCAACATCACCGCTTGAAGCGATAAGACCGCCTAAATTGTAATATTTTATACTTTTAAAACTTATTAATTTAAGTGAAAGTAAGGTTTTAAGAAAAACATATGAAATATAACTTATTTGGTCTCCTGAAAAGCAGCATTTTCTAAGTTACACCCTTTTTCACTGAAGGCACAGAATTTAAATTACATATCAAATCTACTGCCGGGCAGAGGTAACGAGCAGATAATTAATTCAAATATCTTTTCTGTGTGTTTTCTACCAATGTGCGAGCTGACGCGTATAAATATACTGTCCAAATAACTTTGGCTACTCAGGTATTCGTTATTGACTGATTGAGTGAAAAGTGAAGATAAAGTATGAAAGTTACAATAGTTTAAATAATTTACGTCAATAATTAAGACAAGGAATACTAACATTTGTACGCCCAGATCAATAAACGGCGAGAATAGCAAAATTAAAATAATAATCCACTTTTCAATTTTTACTTGGTTTAACTACAAAATTTTTAAAGGTATTCTGTTTCAAGCGTTGCGACATCTTCTACGCATTGATGTATTTTTGTCTACTTTATGAACAGACTAGAAGAAAAATCTCAGGGTGATGAAGTTTCTTTGCTCTTAATATCAAGAAAAAGTATCTCATGAACATGATAAATTCGGTTATAATAGAAGCTACCGAAAACGCTACAATTTTTCTCGCCGTTTTGTTTGATCACACACACATTTTACCTCTAGTAATAGATCGTACAATTCACGACGGCACGTCGCTCTCCTTATCTCAATCGCTTACATTTCATTGTATATTGTTACTTTTTTTTGTTCTATCGTTACGCAGTAATCATACTGCGATACTAAAGATACTGCGTTTGGTTAGGTTCCCGCGCTCACCCCTCGCGAAAGTGGGGCGTGTCTTCGTGAATCGTACGATCTATACATATACGTATTAGTAGACGATTCTACGATTCATCTACTGACACGCATTTTTATTCAAACAGATCAGTCTAAGGCTCAGATCAGAAGCAAAAAGTAGATGGAACGATCCGAAGTTACGGAGTACCTATATCTTATATTGAATAGGAGATAAGGCGCAAACCACACAGAAATAACTTCAAGTTTCATACAAAACATATGGAAATAACGCCACGTCATTTCATCGCAGTACCGATGCCATGTCCGCGACAGACGCTATTTCTGTGTGGCCCGCGCCTAACTGGAGTTCGGAGTTTGCCCTCGATAAGTGAAGACCCGGTTTGTGGGCGCGTTTGCGCACGTTAGGGTGAATGATTGGAGTTGGGGAGTTAGTATAGTGCCAGCATTAGACACATACATCGTTGCACTACGTGAATCCGACAGTCCCATCTAATTTTTCTATTGTCCTGAGCACTTGCATCACTCGGACGCGGTCAAGGCCTCGGGGACACTACATACATATCTACACTCCTCTCGCATTCCATACGTTACAATTATATGTCAAATGGATATGTGACGAATGTGCTTTGTAAATGAAACACACAGTCATACTGTGAAAAGAAACAGTCGCCAAATAAAGTGCTTGACTTTGGTTGATCCTTATTTCACTAAACGAATTATATAAAATTGCATGTAACCACAAGCGCAGTCAAAATCCAAAAAAGATACATTGAAAAATTCATTTGGGAGAAGGAACTTGCGACCGACCTGGCCGTTCCGGGGCCTGATCTACCAACCGAGCTATAGGGACTTTGATTACATTAATTTTCAATTAAATTTATTTGGTTTTTCCTTATTTCATTGTCATAATTTTTAATTTTATTATCATAGAGTCCAATTATTTTTCGCTTATCCATACACTTGATACAGTCGGCACGTTAAGTGGTTACCCAACAAATTGCGTGCGGAAACCACTGCACAGCAGTTAATATTTTTCCACAGTATTAATTTTCTCAAAATCTCCTTACACTTGGCGGCATTTTCTCGTATCAGGGCAGCATTAGTATCACTTATCGGGCCGTCTGTACATGCAAGACGAGTACTTTATCAAGCCTTTAAAGTGGACAACCAGTTTATTTGGCGAGTGCATATTATTTTGGGTTCAAATAATGTATTTGTCACATCAGTTGCACAACCGTTCAAATATTTTAAAACAATACGTTTACACTGAAACCTCACTGAATATGATAATATGTTGTAATTTAAAATGTAATGGAAAAGGTATGACTTTTCCGAGAAAAAAAGAGGTCACATAAGAGGCGATATTTGTCGGCGCTGTTAAATTTGAACATATACGTTAAAAATTCAAATTATTCCATTTTAAACTTTATTCCCATTAAGTAAGATTTGTTGATGAATACCTCACTCTCTACTACTTGGTACATGTCCTTATTTTTAGAATCGATGATCGATGGTATGAATTGTCTGCAATCTATCAATAGAGACGTGCTAAGGTTTTTGACATTTCATTTGTGATTAATTAATACCTAATGTATTTTAAAATTTATTTTAATATTATAAACTGACACAGATAGTATGTTATATACTGTGGCATTATTTTAATTGTTGAAATTGAAATTTATATTCTGTATATTAGTTTATTTTATGACGAACTCGTTTTCCATATTAGAATGCCACGTAAAATTTACTTTTAAAGATGTAAAAGTAAAATAAATTCATCTAAGTGGGTACAAACATCGCCAGCATCAGCATAGTATTTCCGGTGTTTACCAAAAGTCAGAAATGGCTTCTAGCTATCCCGCGCGACAAAATTCCCCTCAAATGTGATCTCTGTAAGAGTCAAAACACAGCCTAGAGAACAGTCAGCTCACTCCATACCAACGGCTGGGCTGTCACGCACACAGCGGTCACCGCGTATTTACGCAAGCACAATCTATAGTTAGTATGCCAATGGACCCGATTCTGAAGGCACACATTTATAATTTGACAGCGCTAAAATTGGTTTCATCTTTATCTTCATAATACTGTGCGACAAGGATAGCAACAGTTTTAGTGCTGTCAAATTTTAACGTTATGCCTTCGGAATCGAGCCAAATATGCATATAATTGTTAACATTGTTACTAAACGTAGAGGCTAAGTATGAATGCATGTAACAATGAGGGTTTAACGGCCCGAACGCAGTCTAACTGATTACACTCCCTCAGCTATTCCTTTCGTGAACACAAACGGATGCTTGCATATGTCTGTGTAAGTCAAAATACGCAAGGGCTTCGCATTTCGTCACTGCCGCAAAGGACTATGTATGGTGTATCCACACATGTTTGATGATGGACCTCGCGGTGGCGAGGTCCATGATAGATAGCCCGGGAAATGTGGTGTAAAGAGAAATACGTCCGTGGCTACCGAGAACGTCTATTGCACTAAAGTTATAAATGATTAGGATATGTCAATAAGCTATGTAGGGCGCATGCGCGACCAACGTCAACTATTTACTATAATGTACATTACTCGTACAGACTACACAACCCAACTTACGTTCTTAGCTTTACAGTTTAATGAGATAAGGCGCCGATACATGTCGCATTACGCGAGTATATAATTCGCATGCACTACGCCAGATCCTAGAGCGGTCATAGTTGCGTCCAGAACACGCGCGAACTGCATCGTGATTGGAAGCATATTGGGAAAAATGGAGCGACGTATTGGGCGCGTTTCACGCTCTTTCTGGACGCAACATTTGCGCTCAAGGTTTCGCAACGAACTCGTCCTTTCTGGCCTTGGCCTAATCGCGTTCAGTCCCGTAGAGTGAACGGACTGTTCTCATTGGGCTGTGTGCTAGACTACGTGACGCTGTCTTACCGCCGTAACGACAAGTGCGGTTTGGGCGCGTCTCACGTCTGGCGCTCCACCGCGAAGCTGTACGGGTAGTCGCGGTCCAGATCGAACCGCGTGCGCTTCTTTATCATGGGGAAATGGGTCTGGAAACAAATGACATAAGGTGAAAATTAATAAGGTTGTAAGGGGATCGGTGTATGCAGATCTACCTCTCTATGGATCGATTTTACACTATTCGTGTTATAATAGAGCTAAAAATACGACCAAATCCAATCTTCTAATGGATGTCTTCAAGGCGATTGAGGGATTGCACCAGAGACGGCAGCGTTCTCCTGTGTATATTACGATCATTACTACGATCACCAATCCGCCTGCCAAGCGTGGTGATAATGGCAAATCCCCCAATGGACAGCCCACCAAAAGTGGCATTCTATTGGGGAGGCTCAGGTTCAGCAGGGGACGTATTTAGGCTGATGGTAATATCTCAATTGAAACTCACCAAAGCGTCACTAGGTAGCCCTCTCAGCTTAGGACTCAGCACAAACGGCACTCCCTCCATCCCATTGTAACCTCCAAGAGTCAGATAGTTGGTGTTCCTCGGCAGCGGCGCGGGGCCCTTCTTCCTCGCCGGGGCCACCGGGGACGTGGGGCCCACGGGGCTACTGTGCGGGATCGGGGACTTGGCAGACGGCGGGCGCGGCGCCGGCCGCGACGGCTTGATGTTGTACGAGGGGCTGAGCGCCTCGTAGTCGTGGTCGGTCCTGAACTCTTCTATGTTCGGGTACGTGATAGGGGATTGTTTTAAGTTCAGGTTGTTCAGTTCCGAGACGAGAGGGGACAGCTTCGGTGGTCGCTCCGGGACGGACCGTAATCTGGGGAAGAAATTTAAAATTTATGGTTGAAGTGTGTTATGAGTTTTCGTAGAAAACACAATCAATGTGTGCGAATATACAGTACTGTAGTTTTTTTTAACTCCTAAGACTAATCTTAGTCCCATAAAAATTATGATTCGATGGTACTGTCAAAATTTAATGGTATCTAGTCAATCTACTCTTGTAAATTTCTTTTATGTATAATAAACTCTGTTGGTGATCGAATAAAAAAGTTAATGTGGAACAATAATTGTTATGTGCAATTTTTAATAAAAATTAGTCACATCATCACATCATCAGGTTATTTTTGTCTCCATTGCAGGAGCACAACCCTCTCTCATCTGCCGGAGACAGACGGAGGATTTGGCCTACACTCCCCGCGCTAGCCAGACGGGTTGAGGAGGCCTGATTGATATTTTATAATGTAATGCCGTGTGGTTTCCGGTAGAGTAGAATAGGACCACTCCAACTCTTCCCGTAGATGTCGTACAAGGCGACTAAAGGATACATTATAAAAATTAGTCGTTTATTAAAAATAAGACCTGACACTAAGAGCTCAAGGGTTCGATAGAATCTTTTTATTATTCTTAATACAAAACAGTCTTTGATGGTTACGAGCAACGTTGCGTTTGGTAGGGTTCCACAGTTTAACCTATACACAATTTAAAAAGTACAATTCGTACAGAATTAGAACCAAATAATAATTATTATTTACACTTTTTAATAAAAATTAGTTCATAAAGTTATCGCAATCGTAATCCAGCAAGAATATGGGAGAAACACGGGAGAAAGAAGTTAATGAAAACATTATAACTTTGGACCTTAATCAAAGGAATTTGAACTATCTTATATTAGGTTAAGAATAATTAATTTGTATAACCTCTGAGGTTAAACGTTGACAGCTTTTAACAGAAAAAAGAATTTTGTATTCCATACATTTTTGTTCCTTACGGTGGTGCAAAGCAAACAACGTATTCTCAAAGTAAATGAACGCACAAAGTTACTCATAAATGGGCCATGCTCACACAAACAGAATGCTTATTAAAACATTTCAATACCTAGCACACCTCCATTTCGATTTCAACTCTTTGTACAGTTTCGCGGTCATAGAACTGAAATAATATACATACCCGTACATACATAATTATACTAAAATATTTAATTATTAATATGGGAATTAATAATTACATTAGCAAAATAAAATGGCAGTGTAATCTTCCTGGGGCAACACAGGGGAAATATTAGCTGAATTGCCCTGTTTTATCTGACTACGGGGAACTAAATGTAATGGAGGGTAATATTTTTGAATTTATTTTGTTGTCTAAGAAAAATTTACAGCATATTTTTTATATAAATTTCCTTAATACCAATGGACGTCAATAACAAAATTTCACTTTACAATCAATAATAACAACAGCTGATTCAAGAATAATATATAAAAACACCAATATAATAATAGAGGGGAGGTTGGGGAGTAAATTAATATTATAAAATAAAACACATAATATACAGAAATGTGGAGCATGTGTGGGGGGGGGGGAGGGGGTAAGTGTGAATTAGGCAAGATGAATGGTTGTGCGGCCGCTGACCTCCTGTTAGCCTCCGCCGTGATGTCGACGCCCACGTTCTCGTACTCGCCGCGCCCGTGCGCGGGCGACGTCTCCGCGCTGCCGCCGCTCACCTTGTAGCACACCACTTTGCCGTTGACCTCGCTGAAACAATACATATAGTTCAACGAATATTAGTTTTTTGTATGCCATTTCAATTAATTCCTTTTTTTAATATCTTGTGCAATTTTTTGTTCAGAGCTAACATACTCATAACGTAGAAGGCTTACCCGGCGAGTATGAAGCCCTGCGGCGCGTTGCGCATCTTGGAGCAGACGATGACATCCGTGACGGGCGGCGCGGGCGCGGGCGGGGCGGGCGGCGCGGGCGGGGCGGCGTGCCGCGAGACGCGCGTGCACAGGCGCCGCTTGCCCGCGCGCCCCGCCACGCTGTACCCCGCCGGGGCCGCCTCGCGCTCGCCAACCACCACCACGCCGTCCATCACATAGCCCGGCACACCTGGGAGCGATTAAAACTAATAATTAATAAAATATACCAGTTGTAAATGACAGAAAGCACTAACAAGTTAGTCGGCCCTAACTCACCAAAATGAATGAAATTTTGTGGGTGTAGATGGTGTAGAACATGTTATTCTGAACACAATCACATATTTTAATTCTGGCGAGTGTTTATCTGTCTCAGATAAATTATCTTGGGAACTTCCGGATTTGAACTTTCTAAGATGGACGAAATTGTGTAAGAATGTACAGCAGGTTATTCATTATACCTTTGCCAACAATATAAGCTATGCCGACGACATGGTGCTGCTGTGCCCATCAGTTAGAGCTCTCAATAAGCTTATTAGCATCTGTGAGCAGTATGCGGTGGCCCATGGTCTCAAAATCAAAATGAAAATATTTATTTTCAAAATTGGAATACATTATTCTCTTTTTGACGTCAAATTCTGCCTAAAACTACTCTCTACTCTCAGGTACGACACTGCCAAAAGTGAGCTGCTAGTTTTTAAAGCTAAAAATAAGACCTACAAAGTACCACTTGTGTCACTTAATGGAGCTCCTCTCAAACAAGTGCAGAATTTTAAGTAGGTACTTGGGACATTGGGTCAACGAGTCGCTCAAGGATGACCCAACACGGAACGGGAGCGCAGGGCGTTGTGCGTCAGGGCTAACATGCTTGCCCGCAGGTTTGCACGTTGTACCAAACACGTAAAAGTTACACTTTTCAAAGCCTATTATAACTCTCTGTACACGTGTAGCCTGTGGACGCATTACATCCAAGGCGCGTACCGGGCCCTGCGCACTCAGTACAATAATGCCTTCAGGGGGCTGATGGGGCTGCGACGTCACTGCAGTGCGTCAGAGATGCTGGCAGAAGCTGGAATAGATAGCTTCTCTTCTATCATTAGAAAGCGTATCGCTTCCCTGATCCAGCGGGTGAGGGGCACCTCCAACAGCCTCCTGCAGGCTGTGGCGGCGAGGCTGGACGTGGACAGTGCTATTATGCAGCACTGGACCCGCGTCCATCTCGTCGAAGATACAAAAAATCATTTTTATTGTTTTAATATTAAGTTACTAACATAGTTATAAGGTATCTTTGTTACTAACACTATGGGCAACGCCTGAAGTAAATGTTTTTTTTTTCCTTTCGTGCCGAATGTCAACCTACGGCAGGAAAATGACATTTGAAAATATCTTCCTAATAGGTAGGCATAGTACAACTAATTCCTTTTGGGTCTCACGTATTCCTATTTCTTTCGGTATTATGTCTCTAGTTATTATCAATGGATTGCCTGACATTTCACACCTCTTTTAGAGTTAAAGTTATGTCTAAATAACACTACACACTTGATATACCTATTAGGTTGATTTTTTCAAATATAATTTTTCCGCCGTATGTTGACATTCGGTACGAATTGGTAATCAAATCAAAAGCTTATAATGTATTGCACTCTTAGGCAAAGATCTACTGTCATAACGGAAGTGTAAGGTATAGTCTACCACGTAACCCAGTGCGAATTGTTGGACTTTATATAAAGTACGACATAAGTTTCTTATACGAATTTTTAACAGTTACATTTATTTTATTCCACACGTTTTGCTTCACTAAAAAGCCTAAGCAAGCCAACTAGCCAGCCAGCTTGTTATTTGCGATCGCTGGTGACTAATCTCTCAATAAAAACACGATCAACCAGACAATCAGCGGCTAACGAGCGTGCAGAGGCAGTCCCGTTACTGTTACCATGATTGGGTAACACGTAACAGATTTGACCTTCGTCTGTTCGATGAAAGTGAGTGCACAGAGTTTTTATGTGACTATACATTTTTTATTATGTCCTTAATAAAAAAAACTATAGCTATTTTAAAAACTATGCTAAATATAAGCTTTTCAATAGCTAATGCTGTTTTTATATTATGTATGGCTTTTTGATATAGGTTTTTCTATAACCGCGTGGACGTCATTTGAGGAAAGTTCGGTAGTTAATACATAGATATCTTTTCAATGAATCAGCCAGTGTAATCTTAAATATATCTAATTACAAGTTTTGTCCACTAACGATGACGTAGTGGGGAAGACGCGGCTTTCGGTGCTGTAGGGTTTTTTCTAATGTTACGTATATTTACGGACTGTTCTCGAAAAGGTGAAGGTAATGTCGTGGGCAAACCCGCGCATGTGACGTGATCCGTGGAAATTGGGTTTACGCACAGGTAAGAGTTGCCTTTAGCTACACGTGCCCCCAGGCGATGCTAAAATAAATTTATTAAGTCAAGAAATCTTCTAAACGTTTAGAAAGTTTATCTAAGAACTAAAACACGAGATTAGTAAAGAAAATTCTATTTAAAATTAGTTTAAATAGCGCCCTCTGAAACTAGAACATAAGATAATTTAGATAAATTCAAAGTTCTATGAACTGAAGACTGTATAATATACATGACAACTGTACAAATAATCACGGTGTCGTGTAGAACAGTAAATAGGGTCCATTGTTTGTGATGATGGATATCTCGAGTGGTGAGGTGACTGCTGGCCGACCTACTTTATCTGTTTGTCGTATTGGGAAGATACAATGCTTATCATTAGTCATTACACAAGTACGTATCTCTCATTGTCAATAATCAAATGCGGTAACAGAGAGATTTTATTTTATTTCCTACTTGTCTACAGCTGCTGTTGCCTGCAACTTACTGACTTGAACTTTAAACCCCTTAGGAAGTCGGAATAAAAAATAAAAAAAAACCAATTGCGGTCGTCATTTGAGAAACGTCTAGGCATTCAAGTCTCCAGAGTCCAGACCAAGTAGTTAGAGCTATGCGCTGATACATTAGTCAGTCGGAGTATTATTTTTTATTGGTCTGCTCCATGACGCTGTACCGAGACAAAACATGTCGATAATATTTGGAAAAATCATATTTTTTAGCTGATGCCAGTACAAAGTAACTTCCTCGTCATACGTTCGGCTGACGGGCCAATGGCTGACGGGACACCCGCGCGTTCAGTGATCTGTGTGACGTCACTTACCCTCAGACTTAACAGGAGCTATGGGCTTCTTGCCGAACAGCGTGCTCTGACTCAGCAGGCCAGCGTCCTCGTCATACGTCCGGCTGATGGGATAACCGCGCGGTCAGTTGTCTGTGCGACGTCACTTACCCTCGGACTTGGACAGGCAGATGTAGTGGCTGGGCTTCTTGCCGAACAGCGTGCTCTGACTCAGCAGGCCAGCGTCCTCGTCATACGTCCGGCTAATGGGATAACCGCGCGGTCAGTTGTCTGTGCGACGTCACTTACCCTCGGACTTGGACAGGCAGATGTAGTGGCTGGGCTTCTTGCCGAACAGCGTGCTCTGACTCAGCAGGACAGCGTCCTCGTCATACGTCCGGCTGATGGGATACCCGCGCGGTCAGTTGTCAGTGCGACGTCACTTACCCTCGGACTTGGACAGGCAGATGTAGTGGCTGGGCTTCTTGCCGAACAGCGTGCTCTGGCGCAGCAGCCCCGCGTCCGCGTCCTCGTCGTACGTGCGGCTGACGGGCCAGTAGCCGGCGGGGCACTTGGCCACCGTCTCCACGATCTGCAGCGACAGCAGCGGCCGCTCATCGGGCAGCGCGCCGCCGAGCGCGCTCAGTACCTTCGACATTGTCACTCTATGACATTATACTCAGTCTTTAGGATAATTTGCTATTCAGTCTCTATTTGGGTAGCACCTGAAACAAGAAACAGCCTTCTTGAGGTGTGGATGCCGTAGTAATAAATAAAGCTCGGGGAGAGTCGGCGGAGGTAAGCGCTTGAGAGAGGAAAAGGTAAAATTTTTAAAAATCTGTACAATTCATTACGATTTTATGTAATGAAAACGAAAGATTTGGAATTGTGAGAGGGATTTGGGATTGGGAAGAGGTTTGCGTGGGGCAGACAGCGCCAGAGGTGCATACTGTAGATCTATTTGTATGTGTCGGAGTTTGGTAAAAGACTGATATCGTAAAGGTCGGGAAAGGCGTCTTTGTCATAGAAGGTAAAATATCTAGTTCAATTAACTCTAACTGCATACATACCATCAAATCATATTTTTTAGAGTTAATACAAAATTCATGCGAAATATGACATCATCATGTAGAACGTGATTTACCCATTTGTATGCATAAATGTGTAGGAAAATATTGGCATAGTGACAGGCCGCCATTTCATTTTTTTATATTTCCATCGGCCTCTGATGAAATCTATCCTAGACAGTAGAGGATGCGTCACCAACATACACACCCTCTTACGCTGGTGCGGTCTCGTCACTGGGGATACCACAAGCCATGTACTCGTAAAAAATTATATTACAGTATTTTCATCTTCAAATTACTCAGTAACGTGACACTACCGCTTTTCAGTTTGTGGACCCATCCTCTACATTCTAATATAGGTTTCACCAGGCAGGGGGCAAATTGAAAAAATTGCGACAACCACTATGCCAGGGTTTATAGTGAAATAGTAAAGCATGATGGATTCATATAGTTACCAGTTAACCACTATACATATAAACAGAAAAAACTTCAATTTTTCTCCCTTAGTCTCATAACAATCTAGTCTAGTAATAATCTAAATTCTCGTAAATAAAAACAGGTAAAACCTATTTATGATTGAGAAAACACTTTGGAATCAGCATGATTAACGAAACTTAAAAATAAGGAAACTTTTTACTTCACTTTTAGGTCCACATAACAGTGTGTGTAATCCTAACCTGTGGCGCAAGCAGGCCTCCGTCACTCGAACGTACCTACCGCGATGAGTATCTACACTTCGGGCCGCCCTGGCGTTGTTCTCGCCCCGCCCGTACGGAGTAATAACAACGCTAACTCGAGCGCATAAGACACATTTTTGCCGCGCTGCGCGACGACTTCTCGTCGCGCACTGTATGGAGTAATAGCAACCCTAAGTCAAGACCTTAGACACATTTTTGCGTGTATCGTCTGATAGTGGGAAGGACTGATTAAAAGTGTATACTGCATTTTCGTTTTACGGAGTGATGTAAATCTATGGCATAAGTCTACATGTTTGTAGCATTTTTAGGTCAATTAATATTTACACAAATTAATTTCCAGTTAAACTATCTCAATGAATTTTAAAAGAACCCATAATATTTATAACTGAAGTTGGCAGCTGTTTTTGTTTACAAAGTCGTCTATTGTTTTCAGTTGAATGGACTCGCGCACATTGCATGCTCCAGTGGAGGCCTAGTAAAATAATCATTGTTTCATTCAAAAATTATGTAAACACAACACCTTTGTTTATTTTATTCCATTGTGTTTGGGAATTATTGTAGATTGCAATATTTTCTTGTTGTTTAATTTTCAAATTTTGACCTAATGAAATTAAAATGTGTTCATAACAGCTGACAATAATCAGAATCTCAACAGTCATACAGGAAGCAAAGATATTACACACGAACAAATATCTCTTTATCATAAATATTTCAATGCAATCTCAGTAAGTTACAAACAAATAGTTATCAAAGTTACACAAGATATTTTTGATATCATTAACAAGTTGCAAATTAGGTAAGGTACTGCCTTCCTTACCTGACTGCCATATCTCGAAAACTCTCATTCCTAAACTTAGATTTATTACAAATCGGAACTAGCCCAATTGACTTAACACCTGCCCTACTTGCATTGTGCAAGCTAGGAGCAATGTGATAATTGTGAACTAACCTACTTTGTTGTGTTGTTCACTAAATACTCCTAACTGACCACAATTGTGGGTGGAGAAGACACTATGTGATAATAAGGAAATGACTTATGAATTAGTCATTTGGTTTTATAAATTTAAGTTTTATTTTTATCAAATCTAGTTACATTGGGTTCATGTAAAATAAAGTAGGTATATACAATTAAAATGTAAAGTTATATGACAGGTTATCTCATGATATCAATTAAAAATAAATTAGCCATGTTTGAATGAAATAACTTACTGTGACTTGTCCCAAAGTTAATTAGCTATATATTTCTAATAATTGATGCTCTTAAATATATTTTTTTTGCATCATCATCAGCTGTAATATTTCCACTGCTGATCATTAGCCTTCTATCTATCCGTCCATTGGGGGATTTGCCATAATCACCACGCTTGGCAGGCGGATTGGTGATCACAGTAATGATCTCAATATACACAGGAGAATGTTGCTACCCGTCCCTGGTGCAATCCCTTAGTCACCTTGACGACTTTTGTATAAATCATTTTAAGATGAGCAATACATAACATTCATAAGAGCATAAATTATTGTCTAGTAAATATTGGGACATTTCCCAGTGCGTTAATTAATTATCTTAAATTATTTCAATAAGGAAGTTGGCATTAATACATGTATAATGATATCTACAATAAACAATATCATAGTGTGATAGTAATATAACTATCATACTAATATTATAAATGGGAATTGTGGATGTTTGATGCTCAATCACACCTTAATGACTGAACAAATGTTGATGAAATTTGGTAAAGTGAGATTATATTATAGAATAACATACAGTCTACGTTTTATTACAGGAACGCGAATGTATATTTCCGCTCAGACAAAGTCGCATAGCAACAAATTTTAATTTCAAAAGAATTTAACATGAAAAAGTCCCTGAAAAGTACACACAACCCATTCTTTACAATACAATGAGATCTTGACTAACCTGCAATACAGTTAATTCCAATAAATTGCCAACACCAACTTAGATAATACAACACAACTACCACAACATGATAATCATTTGGCCACTGCAAATTTTATTTCAGCAATTTGCTAACGGTTACGCGGCAAACGACCGACTTGGCAGAATTCCATGTTGTAAATACGCAAAGTACACTCATGTGGCGCCTTTGGTGCACAAGAAGTAATGAAAACCAATTGCTCAGTTCCGCCTGAGGAGCGAACAATGACCCGCCGAATGATACGTTACAATTTCATCTAACCGCGACTATAAGCTGAGATAAATGATTTACTCACCGTAGTCATGACATCACGCGAGTGAATAACTGTCCCCGAAGGCCTAGACCTCCTTTTCCTTCCACTGATTGTTAATTTTCGACAAACAATGAACTTGTCACTAGCGAGATTAGCGATTTCAGAGATAAATTGACTGGACGTGAAAGAAGCGTTAAATCTAGTCAATTCAAATACCTTTTTATTTTATTGTTTTAATGTTTTGTATAATTTTTAAGTAATTTAATTTAATATTTTTCCAATTTCATTTGACAACAAACCCCAGCCGAAAGAAAATCGCAGACATGAACACAAATTAGACAGAGTATGGACATGAATAATGTTGCTCTATGAAACTTTACGATTGTCCGAATTCAAAACGCTGTTTTTTAAAACATTTAAAAAAAGATTTAAAATGTTCATTGGAGTGATTAAATTGATATCCACGACGTTTGTTAAAAATGATTACCTATGTTGCAAACTAATCCCATAAAAAAAACTCAATTTCGAAATACATATACCCATTATTAGATAGAAGCGATTATATGGCAACACCGTGTAACTTTTTAAATTTTATATAATTTTAGGGCCAACCGAGAGGGACGGATTCATAGGAGTAAAAGGGTTACATATTATCTTTTTCTCATATAGATCCGTCCTTCTCAGTTTGACAGCATCCAATTCATGCTGATTTTCACACAAATAACCAGGTAATTGTCACTTTAACCAGAGTGACATTTCAAAGACTTAAATCAGATAAGCATACCAGCAAATTGCTCCTCGCCTATTATTCCCATAATAATAATACAAATCTTAAACAAAATACAAGAAACCAACGATCTCTATGTACTACTAGATGGAGCGTTCCAAACAATCGCTCTGTTCCACGCAAGTAGCCACAACTCTTTCACATTCACTTTGAAACTTGTGCAGTTACTACTGAGAACATTTAATTATCTACTAAATATCGACATTATTTACCCGTAGCGTCAATATTTAGTAATAATGAAATGTTCTGCTTAGTAACTGCACAAGTTTCATTGTGAATGTGAAAGAGTTGTGGCTACTTGAGTGGAACAGAGCGATTGTTTGGAACGCTCCATCTAGTAGTACATAGAGATCGTTGCAAGAAACGTTTCTCAGCAGGACTATGACATAGATGATATAGCTACTGACGAAATTCTTCGAGTTTATCGACATCTTTAAAAGTAGTCTTATACTCCATCTATGAACAAATAAATACAAACTCTGGCTAATCCTCAATTGTTGAGATCATCCTCTGAGTAAAGTATTGTATACATGTGGTCCTTTCAAATCAGGCTAGGGCAGACAAAAAACAAAACTAAAAGTATGTAATGTTAATTGTTTATTGTATCATCATAATAATACACATCTGTACAGACTAACACAGGGCATTCACAGGTATAAATATCACTAATAAGTTAAGCACACTTCGCCACAGCAAAATGTTCACTGAGTAAAATCTAGCTACAAACAAACAACTAAATACAAGCTGTGAAAAATTAAACAATTTCATTAGGATCACTACAAAAATAGCGAATTTATAAATAAATAACAGTTATCAAATTCAACCAATCAATACATTTCTGATAAAAGGTATTGTAGAAACCAATATATAACAGTGCTTTTTATGATTTATTTTTTTCATTTTCGAAGGTTTTGGTTCAATCTGGATTTTCATTTTCCAAGGTTTTGTTCATTCTCGATTTTTAAAGTTCGTAGAGTAGTCAGGTGGTCAAAACAGTACAATGGCCTGTAGATTTTATTTAATCTGGCAATGATTTTACTAAGTAAAAATTTTCAATACAGTTGTCATGGCAAAAGTTTGCCATTACATAATTTACGCAAGTTAATAATTTCAATGTGCCCTACGGAATATGTAACACCATTAATTTACTTTTCTTACGTACAAAAGTAATCGATCGCGATGATAGAGCAAGACACCTTATTTTACTAAGGATTGAGCTGTTGTTATCTAACATTACAACTGGGACAACTCGTAAAAGTTTGCTTTGACATGTACCGACCTCCGTTTCCATATGCATAAAAATGGTCACCAACATGAGCTTTCCTAAGCACTTTTTTAATCTGTGCACATATATAAGACCTCTATTCTAAAGCCTTGAAGGGCAGTGCTGTGGACTCCGCGGTTCCTGACGATGAGCTGAAGTAAGGCGCCACGTCGGAAAGGTAGGCGCGCGGTAGGATGCCGATGAGCACAGCTATCTTAGCCGCAATGGGAGCTTTCTCTTCATCATCTATTATCGTGTCTTGGTCAGGCATCACCTATAAATGAAATACATTGATAATTATACTCTCTCCTGCTCCATCCTTCTCATTTTTCCCTCTTCCATCACTTTCACCCTCCCCCCCTTCCAGCCTTCCTCTCTCCCTCCATCCCAGATAAATTATTTACATTTTTGTTCATTTAGTATTAGTAGTTCAATAAAGCTTAGTTACAAGGTCAGAGATCTTCAGCATTGGTGTTGCTCTCGCTCAACTTTCTCGCAATGTGTCCGAAGTTACAGACGTCTCAAACCAAAAACTTAATAGTGTGTTACCTTGTCAGCGACATGTTTTTGGACAAGCCCATCTGCACCCACGTAGAATGTAGAGAAGCCGTCATACCACCTGCAAAAAAAAATACGCATTATTTTTACAATCAGTGAATTTCCAATGAGTACTAATTCCCAACTATTATTGTCCATATTTTCGATAAATTAAGAACAACGTCAAATTTGGTTGGTAGATGTTTAAAATAATGTTTTGCTTCATTTCATTTCATTTTTAGGGTTCCGTAGCCAAATGGCAAAAACGGAACCCTTATGGATTCGTCATGTCTGTCTGTCTGTCTGTCTGTCTGTCTGTCTGTCTGTCTGTCCGTCCGTATGTCACAGCCACTTTATTCCGAAACTATAAGAACTATATTGTTGAAACTTGGTAAGTAGATGTATTCTGTGAACCGCATTAAGATTTTCATACAAAAATAGAAAAAAAATCAAAAATTTTGGGGGTCCTCATACTTAGAACTGAAACTCAAAAATTTTTTTTTCATCAAACCCATACGTGTGGGGTATCTATGGATAGGTCTTCAAAAATGATATTAAGGTTTCTAATATCATTTTTTTCTAAACTGAATAGTTTGCGCGAGAGAATCTTCCAAAGTTGTAAAATGTGTGTCCCCCCCCCTGTAACTTCTAAAATAAGGGAATGATAAAACTAAAAAAAATATATGATGTACATTGCCATGTAAACTTCTACTTAAAATTGGTTTGAACAAGATCTAGTAAGTAGTTTTTTTTTAATACGTCATAAATCGTAAACCACAATAATATTATTAAAACATCGATCAAAGTTACAACGAACTACTATAACTTTTATATTATGTTACTTGCTGGTACGGAACCCTTCATGGGCGAGTCCGACTCGCACTTGGCCGCTTTTTATATTTGTTACCTAGATTTTACTACTCTTATTATTCTTAAATAGCAAGTTAACAGTCTCCACTTTGGGATTAAACTAGTCTCTGTGATAAAACCGCTAATAATAAAACGGCTTTTAAAAGCAACTGAAGTAACAGTGTTAAAACTATTTTTACATTATTTATTCAACACACCAAGAATGCTGCATATTACAACCTACTTTCTCTGAATACTCGTTTGATTTACTACGTTTTCTT
Source organism: Esperia sulphurella (assembly GCA_947086405.1). Taxonomy (NCBI): domain Eukaryota; kingdom Metazoa; phylum Arthropoda; class Insecta; order Lepidoptera; family Oecophoridae; genus Esperia; species Esperia sulphurella. The sequence goes on from OX352260.1 coordinate 16,780,460, forward strand.
GTCGTTGTACATACAGTCCATTGCTGTAAAACAGAACAGAACTCACAGTTCCTGGTCCTGCCACACCTGCTTCATGTTCCACAGCTTGTATTTCCAAAACATGAAGAACACCTTAAAACCGGATATGCCTCTGACGCGCCACCGCATCCTGCAACCATATTATTCAGTCTATTAGATGTTGATGTGTTTTAAGAAGAAGAAATACATAATCTGATTGGTTATAATCAGTGATCGACTGGGGTGTGCTTTTTGCGTTGGTGACGTCTATGTACATCGATGGGTCAGCTCAACAGGGGTAAAACTCCAAAAATGATGGTTTGAGTGAAGCCAGTTCAATAAGACACAATCTTAAGTATCTGTTACCATATATACATACTAAAACCAGAATCAGAAGTCATGTAATTGCAGAAAGTAGACCCATTACGGGCATACAAACGGGCAAACCATAAGAAACCTATACTCATTTTTAAGAGAGTCAAAAATAAACATACATGTTTATTATCTAAGAACATTAATAGACTTGTTCCTCTATTTAATTGACCCATCGATAGACATCTGAATTACACATTGAAATGTTGGATGACCAGGGGACCAATTCTACTAACGCATTTTCGCATAAAACGCAACTGAACTGCAGCTGAAACGCAGGTTTTAACACTTTTCATATTCCGCTGCGCACAACGTTTGTACTTCAGCTGCGTTTCAGCCGTAGCTAACGTTTAAACAAACTCCAGACGTAGATGAAACGAACGTTCCGTGACTTCGTATTCTGCTAATGTTTTTTTCTACATTTTGACAGTTGTCTCAGGTAAAAACGGAACGCTACGCTGTCAAAATAGCGTTTATTAAAAAGTTGGTAGGAAGGTACTTTTTCACACACGCAGTTCAGACGTTACGCTTAAATTTATGCAGAAAAAAGTTATTTTTACACAAAATAATGTAGTAGATACAAGTATGTGGTCTACTCTCAACTGTAATAGAAATAATCAGCGTTTAATAAACAATTAGATGTTTATTTTTCACATAGGCTGGCACTAGATCGTCGCAAGTAATTTCGAGAAAAGATAACACTAATTATAAAAAACGTTAAGTACATTTTCAATAAACTTGTAATAAACTAAGAATTTTATAATGAAATACCGCTATATACGTACCTACTAATTTTTTTTGTTAACAGCATTATGTTTAAGTATGACAAATACTACATTAGTACATAATTTAAAATTTCTGTGTATTATTGTTTAGGTTTTTATTTATAAGGATACCAATAGACAATTTTTAATTTTAATTTAATTTAACTAATAAATGATAAAGAATTAAAAGCTTACAATTTTATGGATATACAATGAACAAAAAGAAACATATGCGAAAATTTATAATCAATAACAATAATACAACATGTACTTTAAACGCGAACATTTCCCGCGCTTTCGAGAAAAATAATGTCGTATCTATGGGAAATTCGCACAATCGAGAATCGAGTAACGAATACTTACAAAAATACTAGGTTCGTCCCTAATAGCTGAGAAACGTGTGCGTTCCGTCTGCACTTCGTCTTGCGTCGGTTATCGTTTCAAGTAAAACAATGAGTAGAATGTCAATTTGAGTTTAGAAAGGAGTTTGACTGTAAAAACGTAACTGTTGTTTAAACGAACGATAAATGTTGAAAATAGTAGAATTGGCCCCAAGGTCTATATTAAGAAAAAAAAACAATTAAAAATAGCAGACTGCCATCGATTACTGATTATAAATTATAATTATTAATGTCGTGTTTTATTTCATTACTTTATTACATTTTAAGCATAAGTTATAAAACACGACTAAATTAAATCAGATGATTTATTTCATTCGGACAACAGACCATAAAATGTTAGTAACCATTTAACTTAAGCTGTTAGTAAATCCTACTAATATTATAAATGCGAAAGTTTGGATATTTGGATGTTTGTTACTTCAACCACTGGACGGATCGTGATGAAACTTAACACACATATAGGTTAGGTCCTGGAATAGGACATAGGATAGTTTTTATCCCGAAAAAACATCCCATTTCTACGGGGAATCTAATAAATAAAATCGTAAACATCGCGTGTCTGTACATTGAAGATATTTGCAAAAAAAAATTGAGGGGTCTAAGGATAAGTAATAGAACACATTTCAATCATTTTTGGATTTTTTGTCTGTTTATCTGTTTGTCTGTGAGTTTGTGCACGCATCACTTAAAAACTACTGAACGGATTTTGATGAACTTTTCACAAAAACATGGAGCTTAACTTAGCTTAACATTTAGGTTTTTATTTCATCGCAATCGGCTAACTCAATCAAAAATTATAGACATTTTAGTTTTCAAATACATTAGTAGGTAAGGTTAGTATGCAATATATTGCACATAATAGTATTTCCGTACTATTCAGATTGCGATGAGTTTGGATTACATTTGGATCTGCGAGTGGGAATTGAAGTGGTAGTGGGAGTGGGAAAAGGGGAGTGGAAGCGGGAGCGGGAGGGTAGCGGGGGCGGGAGCGGAAGCGGGAGCGGATTCTGTAGTTCACGCAAGCGGAGCCGCGGGCACAGCTAGTACATAATATAATTTGTGATGTTAAGTTGTCCACGCGGACGAAATCGCGGGCAAGGGCTAGTAGACAATAAAATTAGGATTATTTGTTTTACTTGTGAAGGTGGATAATCATCTCAATAATGGTCCAATTACTATCCACCTTCTCTCATACAGTGGTCAGAAAGCTGTTAGCGCTGTCCCGCACGCGGCGCATCAGAGGGGAATCCGTCCACACACGCCTCGGTGAACATACCTGTAGCGCTATAGTAACGTAGCGGCCACAACAGCGTCCTGAACCCATTATTATATTGAACACGCACAAATTTTATTATGAACAATACAAAAGTACAAAGTGTGTACAACAGGGACGCCGTAGTTTCACTGTAGGGGTCTCTTTTATACCTTTTGGTACTAAACCCTGTGACCCTTGGAACCCTTCATCATTACTAGCCTACGCAGACAGACTTAAAGCTTAGATAGAATATTGACTGACTTGACGGTGGAATCCTCGGGATGCGCCGTGATCTTCATCACCTCCAATTTGACGTACGCGAACTTAATGTGACCGACAGTTCGCAGCAGGGCGATTTGCTTCACGTAGTGGAACAGGCCTCTGTGAAAAAAAACAGCAAATCTTGCCATCATTTCTATATTTGGACTATAAAAAATTTAGGACTTACATATGTAAGTCCATGATATCATGGAAAACATGTCTGTAATTTTGTCTGTCCGTAAATACGCCTATGACTCGACAAATACTATAATTAGTTACGTTCTATTTGTTTAGCTTCCCATAACTTCTCCACTGTATATCTATAGTATATAGGTTGTGTTGTCTCCATGTTTAAATATAATCTGACCATTGCCATATGGTTTCCGGCTTACAATAGGGCCACCCCAAAGCTTTCCGTTAAGGCGACTAAGGGATTGCACCAGGGCCAGGCCAAGATCATTACTGCGATCACCAATCCGCCTGCCAAGCGTGGTGATTATGGCAAATCCCCCAATGGACATTGCCCCAAAAGTGGCATTTCATTTAGTTGACAATCTATTGGGGAGGCTTACGTTCAGCAGTTGACGTATTTCGGCTGATAATGATCTGAAAAATTAGGCTTTTGATCAGTCAGATTTACGGTTGTCAATGAATGTGGCTCCCAATTTTCAACAAGGTAGAAATAAAAGGGTCCTGTATACATTTGCTGTGTGATAACAGGTATCACAACAGGTCAATATCCTGTAATTCAAGTTCTATTTGCATAAAGATAACTTACACTGTTGTCATGCCTCTGATGTTGTTGACAAACACCAAGTTTGGATGGTAGATGGAATAGTCCAATGGTTTTATGAACAGGTTTGGCATCTGGAACAAATAAAAATATAAGTTAGATGTAACGTAAGTGAGCAAAACAGATAACTTATGTTTGAGGGGAAAGGTTAAGAGTCTGCCATAGTTTTCTTCAACTGGCCTTATCTCACAATTCTTTCACAATATTGACTCAAAAAATTACCAGCTATACCTTGAACATTAATCTAGTGTTTTAATTCGTATTAAATTTACGACATAAATAGATGCTTAACGATTTGTTGATCAGAAAAGTTCATGGAACTTAAAACTTATTTATAACCAAATAAAACAACTTAACAGCTATTACATTTAGATTATTTGGTAATAAAATAACTTCGTATTTTAACATTCTCAATAAAAATTCTCAAATTCACTAGATTATTTATTGCTCCATTCTTTAACAAAGGCTACAAAACTGACAGCATCGTCCATAAAAACAGTCTCTGTTAGTCACTTCCGACGACGAGCCTATTAGCCTATAGTTTATTTATAATATCAGTGAAGTATGTGTGTGTGTGCTACATTCCACATGCCAAATCAGCACAAAAGATCCGCTCATGATTGAAGGAGCAACTGTAAATAGCATTAATTAAAATTAAGACTTGTTGGAATACTACCTTAAGTGTAATTTCAAAAAATCTTTTGTTGATCAGATCTACACCGTTTGAGGAAACTCTATGCATTTATAGAGAAGTCTGCTAGGGTTTACTTTTATAAACATGTATTGATAAGACCACACTCACAGTTGCCGAGAGGACATGGAACACCTTCATGAGCTGCTCCTCGCTGGGTTTACCTTCTCTCTCAACCTCAGACGGAGGGACGGATGAGGCCGGGAGTGTGGGGCTGCTGCAGAACGCGACAGCATCGCGCTCGAAGTCAGACAGGCAAGTGGGTTCTATGTCCTGGGGAAGTAGGTCAATGTAGAACATAAAGGATTTAGTAATATTTTAAATTAAAGTTACATAACAACATTCCCATAGTAATCAGTTAGTTACAGGGGCATCCGATAGTCAGTATTGGATACTGAACTTTCGAAAAACTTTTCATAGAAATTGACTTATTTTGTATGACAAGTTGAAATATTTTTTGTGACATTTCCAAAAATAACCATACAAAAAGCTATTAATATTTGATTCACTAGTCATTACAGGCATATAGTTATACCCTGTAGATTTTCTTTTCTTTCTTATATATGACCTCCAAACTAGTAGATTGGTGCTTTATTTTGTACGGTAATTTATATAGAGGGATTTTAAACACTTTATCCACTAACATAATGTTCAAATCACTTTATACTTGTTTGTTACTGATAGTTATTTAATCTCTTGAATTTATCAGAAAACAGATTAGAATCAAAATATTACACTGTGTTCTTTGATATACTTCCATTACTGTACTAAAACAGCCTCATATTTCTATAAAAGAGGAATTAATACATCAACTGATGATGATAGACCATAAACAGAATGATGCAAGATAAACTCAAAATTTACATGTTTGTGGACACCTGTGATGATAGTTTGTGAAGCAGCAATAGACAATGAAGAAACATAATATAATATAATACAAACTAAAATGTTCATAGATGTAGTGACATGGCAGGACCATTTGTATGAGGTTTATTGACATAGTGTCCACAAACATGTCAACAAAAACACATTTGGTATTTTCTGTCTTCCCCACAAATTATATAGTTTATATAATAATAAAAATAGTGATGAGTGAATAACAACTTGATTTAAGCAAAATCAGTTGCACAATTGCCTGCTTATGAACAATAATAATAATAATAAATATAGAAATATATTTAAAAGAAGAATTGAAGATAAATAATATGTAATAATATTTAGGGGAATCTCAACTTACCTCATTGTTATATTTAGTTAAATCTATATCACTGATACTGTTGCATGTTATATCATTAAAGTTGTATGGCGGGATCCTCTGTTCAATGTAGTCATCGCATGTCAGGCCCATCGTCTTAATTCCTATGCCTTCGCTACTATAGTTATAAATTTTGGTGTCGCTAGCTGTTGGTTTTAAGCTATCTGGGTTATCGTCTATGGAAATATATTTGGACTGGTCTTGTGAAGCCCGGAGCAAATTACTCGTAACACGTTCGTGCAGGTATAAATCGTCGATGTTGCATTCTGTAGCACATTTTGGTGCTGATTGACAACTAGATATGCGTCGCCGATTTAAAAGCTAGAAAAGACAACATGGTTTAATTTTAGCAAGACTCATTATGTTAATAAACATCATTATCATCATATCAGCCGCTAGAGGTCTACTGCTGGACATAGGCCCTCCTCAAACAATAAATAAGTACCTACCGCAAATAAACATGTAAATAAATTAACACGTGAGTCTGTGACGGAAGACTTTTTGCAGATTACTTAATTGGTTCAATGTCAAGCGATATGTATCTTAATTTGCAGTTTTTAAAAACATGTTGACACAAATTTAACAGATTCTAAAATATACAACAGTGGCGTACTTGTAATATCTAGGACATAGAATACTCACATCTTCCAGAAATTGCATTCGCACAGGAATTTTTCGGGACAAGCGGTTGGAATGGCTCTTGGTGGAAACAATTCCATTTATAGGTAGGATTTTATGCGAAAACGTGCGCAAGCAAATAGCCATATTTTACATGGATTTATATTTCACTATATAACGCAAGGAATTAGGAAAATAATCGAAAATGTGTCGCAAAATTTTCCGACATGTCGCACCGCAAATCAAAATGACACTATTACTTTTTTTTTGCCTGGTATTCACAGGCAAAGATATTGATAGGTTGTGCCCCTAGTGGAGACAAAAATAACCGATGGTGAAGGTATAGGAGGTGGTTTTGGCTTTCCGTATATTTTTAGTACCTACTCTTTGTGACCTTGGACCTATTAACCTATGGACGAGTAACATTACCATTCTCGCCTGTACCCCCTCTGTCATGAACCCCGAACTTTTGCCATGGCGATTATTTCTTTTTGTCAGTCTGATGCAGACGCTCGGCGAGACAATATATGTGAAAAGTGGGTAAATGCGCATTAATGTGATGCACATCTTATAGTGGCAAAACAAGCAATCTGTCTTTTCACTTGTATATATAATTTTATTTCATTTACATGGCTACTTTTATCGAAAGTCAAAATTATTGAAAAATAAAAACAATGTAATCCGTCCTATGTTGAATCCTCATTTATAATTCCACATGGTAACCAAAAAGTTACCTACTTTATTCAGCCGGATTATCGCTCATTCATTCTTGACATATTCATCGTAAGTAGGGGTTGACGTTGTCGATAATGATATCGATAAGAACGAATGAATGAAATAGTGAATACAAATATTTTTATTGTGTATCATAGGTATAGAAAGCATTGCATGTTATAGTTAGAGATAAGCTATGTCTATTATTTGCGGTTCCGTAAATATTTCTAGAATATTCCCGAAAACCTAACTTAGTTTTCATAATTTCCCAAGTAATCAAATAATACGTGTTAATATATAAGGTTGACTGGAAGAGAATCCTAAGTGTACATAATCGTAATCCATTGTACACAGTTTTTTTTAATATTTCTTATTATTTTTGTTCATTTTGGTACAATAAAGCGTTTACGTTACAAGTTTCAGCTCAATCAGTCTCAGTAAGTCTGTCGTTTTTAGTTATCCAGCGGACGGACGGACAGAATACCTACACTTATAGTGTGTCACTTTTGAGGGAACCATAAATACGATACTTGGATACGTCGTCGGTCCGATAGTCTGAGTAATAGACGAGACGAGACGATAAAAGCAAACATAGTGTAACTATTATGTCACATGACATAATTGTGTGCAGTACCGAACATTAAACTATTACAACAATATACAAGTTTATTTTTTAACAACTGAACTAATATTAACCAGAACACAACAAATTGTCATTCATTCGTTCGTTCTCGATACCAAGTTATCGACTGCGTCAAGCACTAGTGTCAGTCGGTCATTTTATCTATGTAATGTATAAAAAAATGTTTCAGTGGTAGTAGTTAGACAGTGACAACGCTCTATGTCAAAGTAGTGCAGCAATAGAGCACACAACAATAAAACGTCGTGTGTGCGACATAATGAACAAGGCTAATACGATAGTGTGTATTAATTACGTAAAGTTAGCGTTGTGTGAAGTTCTTCCCCCCTCGGACAGTTGGTTGAACGTGATTCCATACTTCGACGAGTTGGTGGCGTGTCCGGAGGATAATAGGTCCAAGTTTGTGACACGCCATGAGTGTGATAAATGTGTTTTTGCCTAAAGTGTACTATACACTAAGAATATGTACACTATATATTTTTTTATATGGCAACATAGAAATCTAGTTGTCAAATTATAGAGATGTAAAAAAAAGTTTCGCTGTTCGTCGATTTTCCTCACAGCACGGACATACTCTATCTAATTTGTGCACAGCACAGAGGTTGAGTGCATGAGTGAGATTGTTTTACGTACAGAAATTGCATTACTGCGAATTTATGTAAATTGCTAAGCGCGTTACGAACACCGTTGTTTGATAGTTTTTATCTAATTGAATTATGATTATTCAAAAGGCGTTTCAACGAGTATACAGCCAGTTTTTAATTTCCTACATCAACACTGTACGTATTGTTTTTATAGTTAAAGGCATATTTGCCACCACTTTATCTATTTGCTTGCTTTCAATGAATGCGTCTCTGAAAATCTTAATTTTTCAGACCTTGCCATGCGGCTACTCTGTAAGACTGAAACACAGCAAATCTGATATCAATGAACATAGAGCTAAAGTTATGGCCAAAGGACTTCCCGAGAAGAAACCCCTGCCAGGAGTGAAAAGAATAATTCTTGTTGCCTCTGGAAAAGGAGGCGTGGGGAAAACTACTACCGCAGGTTTGTGCAATATATTTGATGAAAATAAACTGAAACTATAAGTCGACTTGGTTAAGAAATTGCCTAGTCTGTTCTTAAACATGTTTATTGATGTGGCAGATACAACAGTGTCTGGCAAATTGTTCTGTGAGCATTTGATCTTTGTGATCTCAAATTATGTCCTCAGAGTTGTTCAGTGGGGTTTGAGTTAAATATATATATAATAAGAATCCAGTGGTGTAGTGATTGTTCAAAATGTTGAAGGTCTATTCAAATTCAAATAGTTTATTATTATAAATTACCAGATTCATAGATTATTAGTCGTCCATTATATAATTACAAGAATTGAGTATGATTAAAACAATAAAATTAACAGGACAATACATATTGGAGCTCCCACACTAGATCATGCAGTGTATCGCGTAGTCTCAACTAGATCTCCTCATTCTCTGACTTCGTTTGGTAGTAGTAGCAGAATAATAAGTAGTAGAATAATAAGTAGTACTTTTGGTAGTAGTTTCATATTCCAATCTTTTGATAGCATGCAGTAGTTTTGTAGCTCTCCTCTGCACTCTTTGTATTCTCCAGGAGAGTGATGATCTTTCTTGAAATAGGGGTCGCATACTTGAACCCATACTCTAGGATTCTTACTTCTTCATAAAATTGTTTTATGTTAATAAAAACTATTAAATATTAAAAGGTAGACGCGCCGAAACCATATTTTAAGTGTAGTTTAGACACAAAAAATATAACATAAACATAGTTCAACATATTTGTGGCTTTTAGACTGTTGTCCAAATGCTGCACGTTTATGGGTAACAGTGATGACTTAACATTAGATGGGCTGTCTGTCTGTTTGCCACTTCAGGCCGTAAAATATTTCAGTCAATCTCGCATGCGCAATGAAAGTGATAGAGCCGGACAAAGAGATAGGGCTCCTGGATGCAGATGTGTTTGGCCCGTCTGTGCCTCTCATGATGAACATCAGTGGGGAGCCCATGCTGGATGACAACAATCTTATTGAGCCACTTGTCAACTATGGAGTTAAATGGTGAGCAAATTTACAACCTTTGAGCATTGAATAACTTGCAATGCCAGAATAGGTAAGTGTCTGAATAATTTGTGTATAAAGCATTTTGTAGGTTATTTGAGTGCTAAGTTTAGAGTGGATGAATGACGAATGTTCTTTAGTATCTTATGTCCATTTTAAAGAAAGCTCAAAAGATGTGAAAGTGTCAATGAATAATGTTCTTGATATAGGATGCTCCGCTGGCAAATGGACCGACGACCGAAAGCAGCTGGACGCGGAAGGCGAAAGACCAGGGGGCCTACTCCGTAACATTTCAGATAAATGTCGAACTACAAAGCCATTTAGTACTTATGTGACATATTCTGAGTTAAAAAGCACAAAATGGTTTTTGTAGTTAGAAGGATATTCTTAGGAATAGACTCCCAGGTGATGGCGTTCATCGGAGGCGTCCTGTGTCCCGCAGTGGACGTCGAAAGGCTGATATGTTGTTCTTCTATACTCATAAATTTTCCTCTCTATGTGTTCCCAATTTCTGTTTAGTCCAGTCGTTTTTGAACTGAATTGAAATAATCCAACAAATGGACAAAAATTTCGACAGCACGTATTAGTTGCGAATGTGTCGTTTGCTGCAGCATGTCAATGGGGCTGCTGGTGTCGGGCGAGAACGCTGTGGTGTGGCGCGGGCTGATGGTGATGCAGGCGCTGGAGCGGCTGACGCGGCACGTGGCCTGGGGGCCGCTCGACTGCCTCGTGGTGGACACGCCGCCCGGCACCGGCGACACGCATCTCTCGCTCGCGCAGAACCTGCCCATAGACGGTACTCTACTACTAGCTCAGAATACAATTACTGCGTAAAGAAGCAACACTCACCTCCCCCAGACAGTTTTCCGTCGCCCGCAAAATAGAGCAGGTAGCAGTACGCAGTACTGGGCTGCCACCGGTGCCGGGCGATCGACGATTTCAGTTAGAATGTTCTCTGTTCAGTGTACCATACCACATGACCAATGACTCATTTGCACTCCTGCTGCTCTGGAACTTCATATTTTCTATTTACAACAAACATATGATAAACATGTTATCTATTAAATTTCTTTATTTACAGGTGCCGTAGTAGTCACGACCCCACAGTCGGCCGCGCTGCAAGTCACGAAGCGCGGCGTGAACATGTTCGAAAAGCTAAAAGTTCCTATCATAGGCATGGTCGAAAACATGTCCCACGCCATATGCTACAACTGCGGCACCAAGAACTACGTGTTCGGAACTGAAACTAAGCAATGCGCGGATAAAATGGGCCTAGACATCATAGAGAGCTTCGAGGTCGATCAGAAAATGTCAGAGTGCATAAATAGCGGTAAACCAGCAATATACGCTCTTCCCGACAGCATACATGCAGAGAAGTATAGGCTTTTAGCTAATAAAGTGTTTAAATACATAGCAGATATAGAAAATAGAGCCAAAGTAACGTAATAGGATATGCACAAATTATGTACAAATAGTTATATTGAATCTTGTTTATTTTTAAATATTTTACAAATAAATCTGTTATATAAAAAAGATGTTGTCTGACTTATAAAATAACATAAAAAATTATGGCAAACAGCACACACTATCCCTGTCTCGCTCAGATGTAAATAAAACATTTCAAATTTAAATGTAAATCAAATTTATTCAGAACATTGCTTTAGCAATCCAACTATACCTTCAATGACCGAATTAAAACTCAAAAAATGACAAAAAATACTATAAAAATATTGTCTTTTAAATACTTTTATATTTGTAGAAATAAATGATAATGTAGATGGAAGATAAACAAGCATTGATCTCTGTAACACTTGACGATAGCCAACCTACGGTCTAGGCTGTGCTTCAAACGCAAAACAGCTGTGCGGGCCAAACATCGTCCGGGAAATGTCTGGTCCGCGATGCCTATGCGCAAAAGACCACTAACAATTCGTTATTTTACTACCTAGCTCCGGTGCGCTTGGCTGGCTCAGTCGCAAAATGTCCAATACCCAAAATACAACCGCAAAATATATATATCTCTAATATTTTTTTATTAGAGATATATATATTTGATAGGCTTACGCTTGACCTCAATCTCACCTGATGGCAAGTAACAATGAGGCCTAAGGTGGAGTGAGCTTACCAATAAGATGCCTATTCAATCTTCCTTTAAAAGGGTCCAAGTTGAACTTGTCCGGAAATACCGAAGCTGGCAGGGAGTTTCACTCCTCAGCTGCAGTCCTCATGAAAGACGAAGCAAAACGTTTCGTGCGAGAGCATTGTATGTCTACTACTTAAGGATGAAGTCGAAGGGTATTGGACATGTTACAAAATTACGAGGTATTCTGTGAATGAGCCTACCTAAAGGCTAGTAGAATATTCAATATCAAATTTCATTCACGACCACCAATAACCACATACCTCACACTACCCAAAAATCTATTCAGTTTTTTTTATTCAAGAGTCTATAAGTACAAAATACAGGGCTAGTCAGAAAACTCAATATTACTCAACCCATGTAAACAATAGTTCTAGAAGTAAAAACAAAGAAAATACGTAGATAACTCCTTGGCTCCTTAAACCGATATAGCCATAAGTAAAGTTAGCAGAGATTTGAAGGAAGAAAGATTGCCTTATGTTATGATCAACTGGGCATATTTAAAAAAATATTAATTACCTAAGTTTACCCTTCCAACTAGCCCCATAGACACAAAATTTACAATACATAAATCGGAATGAAACATTACAACGTCAAAAAATACCAAATTTAACGCATACATTCGACTATCAGATCTGAAGATTGAAACCCTTGGTCTGACTCCATTTGCTATTCCGAGTAAAGTTCAAACTTGACATTTACAGCACAGATACGAAAATACCTACGCTTTGAATCACTTACTATCCGACAATATACGCAAAAATGTGTATTAGGCGCTCGACTTTGCGTTGTTATTACTCCGTACTGGCATGGCGAGTACCACGCCGGGGCGGCCCGAAATGTAGGTACTCATCGCGGTAGGTTCGTTCGAGTGACGGAGGCCTGCTTACAGTCCGTTTACTCAAATAGTGTCGGTACACATAAATCTAATTTAATTAAATAGGCAATTAATAATGCATACATCTATATTTCATTCCAGATTCATAGTCCTATGAAAACCAACGCTATTTACGTCTCGGTAACATATACATGAAAGGGTCACCAGCAGCAAAAACAGGTTTGTATTACCATGTAAACTTTGCAGTCCACTTAGGAACACCATCTATTGTGTATTTTGTTTTCGAGACGCAAATGCGTTTGTTTTCATAGGACTATTAATCTGGAATGAAATATACGGAACAACATTTAATGAAAGAAACAACAATTTACCACGCAGGAGATGTGGGTGAATCGTATTTTCGTCATGGTTTGTAAATCGTTTTTCTTCAACCGTACATATTTTTGCAATGGAGTAACATTTTCCATGAACTGTGGGTATGCTTGCCAGTAATGTCATGCTAGTTAAAAATACAAATACAGTGAATGGATATGTAGAGTGTAGAACGAGTAAAATGTCAACCGATAATCGAATGTATGCACCCACATTTAGTCTCAATATAACAATCCGCTACGTCTACAATGAATTCTTACATCAGCGTTTTTTAATTCAAGCCCAGGTCTGACCCACTCTCACGTAACACTCCATTAACTAAACAATATTTTGTGAGATAGAGCGCATTGTCAGTAAACGCAGTTCTGTCGCCGACTAGTCATCGTCCACACAATTATATAAAAAAAAAACATCAGAAAATACATAGCGCATAACAAGTTCATAAATTCATCAGGTATTAACACTTCATATTGAACACTACTAATTAGGGCCAGAACACATTGCAGCGATGCGACGTCGCAACGCACGAATATGCGATACTTGCGACGCTGTGCCACAGATTACTAACGTAACAGATACATAACTCCGTAGTTAAACGTAAATACCTACGCTTTTAATCACCTACTCCTTCCCACTGTCACTTCAGACAATACACGTAAAAATTTCTAAGGCTATTACTTCGTACAGCACGCGATGTGCGGGCGGCGTTTGATGTGCCGCAAAAATTACCGCAATTTTCTCAGGGGACTAAGGAACTAAACTTGACGTATAAGGAAATAAACTTTGATAAGCACTCGCACAGAAATGTAACTTGTATGTATATTCCTGTCTTAACAAATGTATTCCCCTATTTCAGAGTATGAGGCGTTTCTCAATTAGCGATATTAAAAAAAAGTCAGAGTCTATTAATATTCTCCTTTGAATCACTATTATCGTAACGTTCTGATACTCTGCAAATTGGCAGCCGTGCGACGTCGAATCGCAAAAATCGCGTCGCGGAGTGCGATGCGTATTATGAACGTTTGCACGTCGCATCGCTGCAGTGTCTTCTGGCCTTAATTCATATGCCATGCATTTTGCATGTGACTACCGGTTTCGTGGAATGTGCAGGGACCGCCGCCCTCGCCTAAGAACAAGTCCAAGTCCCAAGGAACTTTGTGTTCTATCGAAACTAACCAACCAATCATGAGCATGTTGACCATCCACTATTGGACATAGCATTTCCCCAATACGTATGATGACGTCATGTTCAACCTGAAGTGGCGTACCTGGAAGCATGTCACTTTGCCACGAGAAAGTTTATTGTCTCAACAAAACCAACAATGATTACAAACTTCATTTGTACTTCAAGTTGATCATAAATTACTGACGAATTACGTACAAAAACCCACAAAAAATAAATGTAGTGAACGTTCACAGAAGCATTAATATCAAATACAAAACAACTTAAGGCATTAGCAAAAACAATGATGTCTTCCCATACAACTAAAAAATTTAACCACTCACAGTCGAATCGTATTTTTCCCAATTAAAAAAAAAAATTAATTTGGGAATATTTCCAAGTCTAATAACGAAGACGGTCAGTATATGATTCTGCCTCTGTGACCAGTCTCTGCAGATATTTAATTACATCGTCGCTGGAAATCAAAATTGCTGAAGCAACAAAATAGGATTTTATAGTAGAGAAGAGAACTTAAATTCTTTTTTATCTAGACATCCCATTTTGATAAAACAAACTGACACGAGATCATTAATTTGTATTCTAATTTTACTATTTCTCTACACCGTTTAATATACATATATAAAACATATTTGGACCAAATTGCCGTTTCAGTAATTTTGCATTTCTAGCGACGATATTATTAGAATGAAGTTTTCAAATCGTTGTCAATTTCGTTGAGACTTTGTATATAAATAGTTGCATGTAAAGCCACTTCGTTCGCACCACGTAACAAACAACCTTAGCGCTAATATCAATAGTCCACACTGCACTAGCTCGCGCCGCGTCGCCGCTCGGGCGTCACTACCACTTCTTCTTGTGCTCGTCCATACTGACGCCGCCGGGCCCGAGGGACACTATCATCAGCAGACCACCGATCACTGACAATGTCTGCAACAAACGGTTTCAAGTTAAAGTTTTGTGTAAAGCGGTCCTATAACCGCGACCAAGTTAATAATTACATAGGCACTTTACTACTTCCCTAGTAAAAAACCTATTCTTGTCTAATTCCCGTACTACAGGAGAAAATCCTAGTTGGGTATTTAGACAAGTACATATAGTGGGGGACCGAGATAAAGGGCTTCGTGGAATAAGGTGGGAGGGGACGAGTGAAAAGGTGGGTGAAATCATTAAACCAATTCTGTGCCTCCAGTGAATAAGGATGTAAATTATCAAATGCTACTTTTCAGGCTTTTAAAAACTTGTTTTCTTTTTTTGTGATTTCTGTGGGTATTATACCCTTCATAATCATTTTAGTTCTCGAAAAATAAATGTGATCTTCAACTATACACGCTGGGGTAAACGAGTACTCGAGTGGAGACCGCGACTGGTCAAGGGTAGTGTGAAACGCAGGGGGCAAACGAAGTGTGGAACGCCCCCTGGCTAGATGGAGCGACGATCTGCGTAATGCGGCTGGCAGTGACTGGATGAAAAGAACCGATGATCGAGTTCAGTGGCGCACCTTGGGAGAGGCCTATGTCCAGCAGTGGACTCTATCAGGCTGATGATGATGATCACGTTGAGATGAGTCCACTTTCATTAGCATAAATATTAATATTAAATACACTAGCACATGCGCAACCTTATTTGCGTTAATTCGAGTGACCCGCGCGTTACACATACATAATGCTCACGCCTTGGTCCCAGAGGGGTAGGCAGAGGCGATGTACCGCCACTTTGCGCAATTCAATGTCGCAAAGCGACTTTCCTTCGCCCGCTTTTCGCTCCGTGATACCCCTTGACGTGATGTGTTGCGAACAACATCGCCGTGCGCGTTACATTGTATTTATTATCTTGCGTGAGTAGTGGTACAAATGGAGGGTGTGTAGTGAATGTAACGGTCAGTTACACTAATTTATAATCAGATAATACTAAACATTACTAGGTAAAGAAGCGACACTCACCTCCCCCCGCAAGTTGTACGTGGCCCGCAATATAAAGCATAATGGCAGGTATGAGGCCGGTTAGAAAAAGAAGACTTATGTGTTGACGTATACGTTGTCCCTCTCTCAATAGTTTACACACATGTACGGACCGACTGGAGCGCCTAATAGTAGTAGGTGATTAAAACTGTTTTATTTATTTTATTTTATTTATTAGGTTACCAACAGAATGTACATAAATTGTTGCTTAGGGGAAACTTACAATTGTACATTGGCCAGATGCCGCCCCAATTATAGGCAACGACAGCATGCCTAGTTTGTGTTAGGTTCATCATCATCATCAGGTTATTTTTGTCTCCACTGCAGGAGCACAACCCTCTCTCATCTGCCGGAGACAGACAGAGGATTTGGCCTACACTCCCTGCGCTGCCCAGACGGGTTGGGGAGGCCTGATTGATGTTTTATAAAGTATTCCTTTAGTCGCCTTGTACGACATCCACGGGAAGAGTTGGAGTGGTAATATTCTACTCTACCGGAAACCACATGGCTAGGTTTGTGTTAGGTTAATTAATGCTAATGTTCGCTCGTATGGCGTGTTGGGGGTGTGGTAACAGTATGATAATAAGCATATACCTGAAAGAAGTCGTATTTGAGGAAGTCCCTCAGCGGCTTGTACGAGGGCACGGCCCACCACGCGTTGTGGTATAAGTTGAGCACCGTCAGCACCACCACCAGCATCAGCGCGGACAGCTTCGTGCGGTACCCAACCGTCACCAGGATCATCAGGATGCTGCCCAGCAGGTCTTGGATGATCTGTAACGAAACACCAGGGTTTGGTGAGGAATTGTAGGTATCTCGCCTATCATTTCCCCACAGATAAATAATTATGTATTACTTCGTCTGCGCACGATTAGTATTTCGAGTAGCTTTTTTTAGGACTATTTAAGATAATCATTTCCATCATACATTACATATGTGTAACTCTAGCGGTTTTGGCACCGCACGCCAGAATAGCTCGCTGATGGTAGATTTTTTCCTACTTACTTGATATTTTGGACGATTCACACAATATATTTATAAATTGTAGCCTATGTGTAATTCTGATGTATAAGCTATATTATTGTAAAGTTTCATAACAATTAACAAACATCCATCCATACTTACAAACTTTAGCGTTTATAATATTAGTAGGAAGGATAGGATTAAAGGGTTATGCGCCATTATATATTTTATTTTAAATGGAAAGGCATTATAATATTATTAGGAATTAGTCGAAAAATTGTTTTTTTTTCTTAACTTATTTGGCCGCAATTTTCGATAAAAATTAAAAAAACAGTTTCTTCGGCTATTATCGTGTACGTATTAATGTACGAACTGAACTCTTATGACCACAACCCCCGACTGCGACCTGAGGTCGTGCGACCCCGTCGCCGTGACCTGCCACATAAACTCCCACGGGTTCACAATACATAATTTGGTATGCAGTCCATACAGTTGCTACATATTAACTAGTTGTCGCCCGCGACTTCGTCAGCATGGAGAACTTAACATCACAAATTATGTACTAGCTGTGCCCGCGGCTCCGCTCACGTGGACTACAGAATCCGCTCCCGATCCCACTCCCGCTCCCTTCCCACTTCCACTTCTACTCCCACTCAGACTGTCAATCTCCCAATCCCAATGCCACCAAACCCAGTAGTCCTGTCTTCGTAATCTGAATGCCAAGCATAGTATACTTCGTTGGTTTGTGTATGTGTACCTACTAATGTACACCTTCCCCTGCCTTCACCCCCTTCCCCACCACTCACCCTCCACTTTACTCACTACTTTTCCCTACACTTCCATGACCACCGCAGTGACAATAATGCAGTGTATGTGAGTTTTCGAAAACTATAAAGTCGCATAACTTTTGATTGACTGGGCCGATTGCAATGAAATAAAGCCTATATGTTACACAGAATTAAGTACTATCTTTCTGTGAAAAGTCCATCGAAATCGGTTTAGTAGTTTTTAAGTGATGCGTGCACTAACAGATAAACAGAAACATTTCAAAAATGATTGAAATGTGTTCTATTACTTATCCTCCCTCATTTTTTTTGCAAATATCTTCAATGTACAAACACGCGAAGTTCACGTTTTCAATTATTAGATTTTCCTGCCCTTCTCTACATAAGTCCCAAAGGACCAACGAACTCTATATACTACTAGATGGAGCGTTCCAAACAATCGCACTGTTCCACGCAAGTAGCCACAACATTCGTCAATATTTAGTAAATAATTAAATGTTCTGAGTAGTAACTGCACAAGTTTCATTGTGAATGTGAAAGAGTTGTGGCTACTTGCGTGGAATAGAGCGATTGTTTGGAACGCTCCATCTAGTAGTACATAGAGATCGTTGCAAAGGACAGATAACCTTAGTTTGATATTAAGAGCATGTATTATCTTTTTTACAATTTATCAAATAATTAGGGATTTTGCACATTATAAGACACAAGTCACCAGACAAGAAAAAAATTTTATGCTCGTGTCTGATCCGACATAAGAAAAAATTTAATATGTATGGTCTCGTACAACAACCAATGCGACTGGATTTCTTATAAGACATTTCTCATAAGACACAACAAATATTCTTATAATGTGCTAAAGGCTTTACCCGTGATCGGCGGGAGTGTGCTACTTTTGATAGTTTTCTTAACATAGTACACTCCAATGTCAGTATCATTCAGATGTCATTATTAACATATACACATACATATATACATTTTGGCGTCACCAAGGCAAAATACAACGATCTCTATGTATTACTAGATGGAGCGTTCCAAACAATTGCTCTGTTCCACGTAAGTAGCCACAACTCTTTCACATTCACAATGAAACTTGTGCAGTTACTACGCAGAACATTTAATTATTACTAAATATTGACGCCACGGTTAAATAATGTCAATATTTAGTAATTAAATGAAATGTTCTGAGTAGTAACTGCACAAGTTTCAAAGTGAATGTGAAAGAATTGTGGCTACTTGCGTTAAACAGAGCGATTGTTTGGAATGCTCCATCTAGTAGTACATAGAGATCGTTGGCAAAATAGCACACCCCGACGATCACTGATGATAACGTTACAATGACACAGTGATTTTTCCGTGTCATCATCGTGACTCGTACGTCCGTCCTTATTTGGTATTGTGTCGCTAAATTGTGTAGTTTTATTTAACGTAACATACACGTTCATATTGAGGCTATCAGTAGTATGTCACATAACTTTGTTTATTAATACTTAGGTACATTGAAAACTGTCTTACACACTTTAGTACAGTAAGTTTTGTTTAAAATCATGTAAGTGAGTAAGAATAATCATAGTATAGTAACACTAGACCATACAACTTGATCTTGGTATAGATGTTATATTTGTGTATGATTCTTTATAAATTCCCATGTACAGGAGAAAATCCTAGTTTGGGAATAGAATAGTATGTAATCAGTATACATATATGAAATATTTAAAAAAAATTAAACTAGATGATTTTTTTGCATAATCCCACTAATATTATAAATGCGAAAGCTGGAATAGGACATAGGATAGTTTTTATCCCGAAAAACATCTCATTCCTATCAAATTAATCGTTAAAAGCAGTGAA
This sequence comes from Esperia sulphurella, assembly GCA_947086405.1. Taxonomy (NCBI): domain Eukaryota; kingdom Metazoa; phylum Arthropoda; class Insecta; order Lepidoptera; family Oecophoridae; genus Esperia; species Esperia sulphurella. Next base: position 16,800,385 of record OX352260.1, read on the forward strand.
GATGTGTAAATATGTCGCGGACGAAATCTCGGAGAAAAACGAGTCACTTATTAACAGTAACTTAACGTGGTTGCACAAAGAAAAAAAAATTGTAATTTTGGGAATCATAATGGTCACTTCGGATTACTTTCAATATATGGTGGTGGCGGTAGCAGTTGGAGCGGGAACGGGAACATTAATTCTGTAGTCCACGAGAGCGGAGCCCCGGGCACAGCTAGTCCGAAATGAATATTCTTATAATTTGTGATAACTTGGATCCATCAATGGAATGTTTATTAATAAACAATGCGGCCAACGGCCTTCGTTCTAAAGGTGACGAACCACTTCTAGTAAACAAAACTTACCTGTAAGAATGATACTTCGAATCTCAACAGCGTGACGAACATAAACGCTAGGAGGACGCGTCCCGCTAGCTGTAGGTACGTTTTGGGCTTGTTCTCGCCCAGCGACGGCACGCCGGCGAAAAGACTCCGCCCCTCGGCGCGGGCCTCCGCCAATACGAGCAGCAGGGCACCGATGAGCGCCAGGTTGCGTAGTAAGAACTGCATGTCCCATAATATGCTGTATGCGAATGTCTGGAACAATACATTGTTTTTAAAAACATAGATATTTAACACTTACTCACAGAGGTATTTAAAGTTTTGGTTTCCAAGATTATTATAATGGATATTATGCAACAAATGTCAGGACTATGATCAAAGCTTCCTTTTGGGAAATGCTACGTCGCTCTGTAAACAGCATACTTAAGGTTGTCCGCTATGACTTGGGTAGCCCGATCTATAGCTACTGGCTAGGTGTACATCGGAGCATGCACCTCAAATAATTCGATATAAATTCAATGTCCACCTACCCATTTAGGTAGCTTTCTTAGAGCCGGCTCGACAGAGAGGTCTATTTTATATATAACTAAAAACATAATATGGCTGACAAAGAAGTTAGTACGTTGAAGTGGCAGTGGGCTGGTCACACCTGTCGGAGATCCGATTACGCCCCCTGGCTAGATGGAGCGATGATGTGCGTAAGGCGGCTGGCAGTGATTGGATAAAAAGAACTGAGGATCAGGTACAGTGGCACCTTGGGAAAAGCTTATGTTCAGCAGTGGACTCTTTCAGGCTGAAGACAATGATGATGGCTGACACTGGAATTTGAATCAGTTGATGTTGTGGCGCCCAACTCACCTGCAGCACGACAATGAAGAAGAGCACCCCGCACGCGATGTCCACTTTAAGCCGCAGCAACACCATCACGCAGCCGCCCAACTGCCCTAATAAATTTACTATCTGCAACAAACACATTGGTGATAATGCGATGGACAATATTAACTCTTCGGTCATCGGCCTAGTTTGATCAAATTCTTACATTTATAAGCAATTATTTACATGTATGATTAGTAGCAACGCAAATACACTGCGCTTTGAGAGAATTGGTAAGTGTTACGTTCTTGCAGTAACTTCACGTTCTCCTGTGTATATTAAGATCACTACTGCGATCACCAATCAGTCTGCCAATCGTGATGATTATTGCAAATCCCCAATGTACAGCCCACCGAAAGTGGCATTCTGTTGGGGCAGTTTATGTTCAGCAGTGGACGTCTTTCAACTGATGATGATAGATTACATTTTTTTTTTAATAAATATCACAGACATTCTCACCAATTATCCAGTCCCAAACTAGGCAGAGCCTGTGGTATGGTTACTAGATAACGGATAGACATACATAAATAAATATATTAACATCCAAGACTTGGGTAAAAACATTCATATTCATCATACATACATTTGCCCCTAGCGGTATTCGGAGGTCATCAAATCATTTACTATTTGACATTTCCACATTATGACAATGAATTAAAAATAATATGTCATTTATAAATGCAACAACAGCAGTTGATGCTTTCCAACTTGTGGTCATATTGGTAGAATGAGAAAAATGACTTCATGTGGGATCTCTCAGTCAGTCAGTTTTCCTTGTTGGATAAGGTCTTTGGTCTTCTTCTCGTGGGTAAAAAAAAATTACTGTTCGTTAAATAAGACTCAACTCAATACCAAACATTTTACTGAATGTCCTCAAAGGGTGACGGATCATAAAAAAACCAGGGCAAAAAATAATAATAAAGCAGTAATTTGTTGCAGATTTCCTTAGCACCCGTAATACTTATAAGTGCGCCCCTATCACACTGTTAGTTTTATCAACTGAAAGTGATTTTTATTGTCAATTCATTTATGCAATTATATGCTAGATGTATACAGCAATGGTTAATAATGCAGCGTGCAAATGTATGAGAACCAGTGCGGACTATACATTCATAAAAACTTACTACAAATACTGAAATGTTTAAAATACATTTTAAAATACATTCAGTCACAAATATCCATATAAGTATTATTATTTATTAATAGAACACACCACAACTCGGACGACCTCGCGTTCTATTCTTTGGTGGCTATTGTTTAAATGTCCCACCTGTCTAATCACAAAAGAGCATTTATTCGCGAGTTAGAATGTTAACCTTCCACTTTCTAATTTACTTGAGCTTGGTCTTTGTCGGATCTTCTTGACTTGAAACTGGCATCATCGGCCTATCGCCATTCACTGGTAGACATTTGTCTATCTGAGTTCCCCAGTTGAAATTCGTTAAAATCCCAACTCACCACAAACACAGTGGCTAAGAACTTGCCGCAGCCCCAAGAGATGTCCATGTAGTCGCGCTGCTCATTCCACTGGAACCACATGCGCAGCCCGTCCTCCAGGAACGTGGAGATGAGGCACAGCCGCGCCACCGTCGGCAGCACATTCTTGCCTTTACGGATCACCTGTAAACAGTACTCTTTAGAAATCCGTGAGCTGGCATAAGGTGCCTCGTATGCAAAATGTGGTATGCCCTCGCTCTTGAGTCTTTTCCACAGTGCTACGATGTAGGGTACTTCAAGAGATTCGAAAAAGAGATTCTTTGTGGCAATGTACTCGCGCATATGGGCGGCGGTGACCACTTACCATCAGGTGTATCGTTGTATGTGAGTTATAAAAAGGGGGAAGGGGGACCTGGATCTGGCAGTCTGTTTTGACCTCATATTGGAACTACATATTATAAAAGTCTCATTGGGACATAGTGCCTATAGAGTTATATTCAAATCAAGATATAGCTTAATTTGCTGACTGACTTCATGCCATGTAAGTTAGTGTCACATTTGTAAATTCTGATAGAATCCTAGATTGGGATAAGGCAAGTGTTTTATGATGTTACATTACTATTTTATGTGAATGTAAGACCGCAGTATACTGATTTTATATACAAATCACTTCTGACTTTTAATACCATAACAAATCGATTTATATGCTTCATATACCACTGCACTGACTTTTGACAATGTTTTCATGTGTAAAATATCCTCAAAATGATATTTTTACATATCTAACCTATTAGATGTATCAAATTCCATATTTTTATTAATTGCCTGTACCAGCACACTAGATGTGTGTAAACATTAATTAACAATCACCTTAAAAAGCATTACATCAGAATAAAATTGTAATCTATTGCCATGGAATTGCTTATCACTTCAATGAAATATAATATTGAAATAAAAATCATTACAAAACGTTGATAATGAAATATTATGTCATATTACAATGAACTAGATAAGGCATGATCTGTCAAGCAAGTCATGGATGGATGAGTTTCCTATAGTTCCAACTCAAGTATGATCAGAATGGAACTCCAAAATGAGTTGAATGAAGTATGTAGTACCATCTGATAACATTTCTTTATTATGTACCTATTAGATAAATATGCCTGGACCTTTGACTGCCAGACATTTTTATTTTTAACATTATTTTTTACACCTTGTAGGCATATCTAATCTTTGTGATAATATGTCAGGATTAGGACCATTACTGCCCTATGTCTAGGTGATGTGTTTGTTTCATTCCTCAGGATATTAGTTAAGGATTGTGGTAGTAATAATACTGAAATTAAGGTTATTTTCCAGCAGAATTAAATTTATAATAGAGCATACATGACATATTAAAAACTTTTCCATGTCAATAAATGCAGGCCACATAAAAGTGAAAGTAGTGGCTTGGCACAGAGCACAGCCCAGCTTGGCTTGGTCAAGTGTTTGGCAACAGTTTACATAACAATGCACCTGACTTGTTGAAACAATTTTTTTTCTACAAGTTGTTGATATTGCATTTTAAATGCACTATTTTCAATAAAGGAATGAAATTATTATACTAGTTCTACAACTGTGTATAAACTTAATATACACAGAATGCTGCTGCCCATCCCTGGTGCAATCCCCGAGTTGCCTTAACTACACCCACAGGAAGATCGGGAGTGTCCCTATTCTCAGCTGGGAACCACACAAAAAGATTTACAAACAATCTACAACCAATCCCTGACAAAATATAAGTCAAAAATAAAAAGGTATCAACATTCTACATGTGCTAATAATATGGACTATTTGAGTCATTTTCTGAAAAGAAACCCAAAAGGCAAGAAGTCAAGAAAACCTACTGATACAGTTTGTAGAGGTATCAAGTCAAAAACTGATGCATAGCAGTGGGTCCAGATTGATTCTGAGGCTTAATTGATTATAAATTTGAAGTAATACAATAAAGCAGGGTATACAAGTTAGTACATTAACAATAAGCAAGTGAACTTTGTCATGAAATATCACTTCCACATACTTTACCTATATACTAAAAGTTGACATAATAACATAGTAATGTACAGATAATTGATAGTTCTTGTAATAATTTATAATTGACATTCTTTATTGACATCTTCCATTTGCGTGTTTACAATTTATTTTCTTTATTTACATAATAATTATAATTTTACAAATTAATTGCAATTAATAATAATGATATCAATTAGCTATTTACCAGCCACTTTTCGTGACCATGTTCCAGCAAATAAATAATTTTTATTTCATATTGCTAGACTGCTAAATGTTCTTATAAGTTTCAGGTAAACAATGTAATGTTTCGCATTAAAATTCTTATGCTCATGATTTTATTTAACGGAAAAGCAGAAATACAGGCATATAATGATATGATAAATAGGTTAAAAGGGTGAAACATCTGTATCATCTCATGTACACTTAACAGCTTCGAATGAAACGTTTGCCAGGAGTAATCATTATAATTTTTTTGGCAGCCACATAGATACGTTATAGTATTATTTTTCTTGCGTACTTATACTCATAAATCCATTTAATAGTAAGCGCCAAGAAGTAATAAGTTCGGTGACGTGACAATTCACTCCAAAGTGCATATCCAAATTGAGACTTACGCGCAATATTTACGGAACTTTTAAACATGGAAATTTATACATTCTCACCTGGTCTGCAATATCTTCCGCAGTAGACACATATTCAGTTGGTATTTGCATTTTTCTACCGTAATTCACAACCACATTCACCGAAATAAAAATCTCACTTGTCGAACTCGTCACGTCAGTCGTCCGCCGTCGAATGACGTGTTGATAGTTGTAGGCTATTTCCGGTCAAAATCATATTTTTAATTGTTATTTCATTTTTCTATCATAATTGAGCGCATTAAAGTTAATAAATAAGCCTTTGTTTAAATATTATTATAAAAACTTAGTATATTTTTGAGTATGTTTTTTAATAAAATTTAAGAGATTGCAAACAACCGGATGTTTATGTTCTCGGGTAAAACAAAATGTCAAATTGATAGCAGCGTTCTGTTACATACATAGCGAGGTACTGGTTATTTTAATATCTTGTTTAATTTTTTTTAATGATATTGTTTAAATATATTTTTGTTACAGTTTTTAACAAGTCATAATAAAATGTGAGAGGAGAATAGTGAAATGTGGATACAAAATATTTTCAGGAATCTGGATTCATCTTTAATACAAAGTGCAAATAAAAATTCTGAACGCATTATTTATTATTGTCAAGCTCTGTCTAATCTGTGGGTTGAGTAGTTGAGGTTTGGACATACTCATCTAATTTGTGGTTGAGGTGCGCAAAGAGAATTTAACTGTTATAATACTTTATTTATCGTGAAATTCTAAATATTCTATACAATCATTATTACATCACAAGGAAATCCCGTAAGTGTATTATAGTCATGTTTCCTCTCGTCCTAAACTTTCACTTTGTGATAATGATAACATAACCTTTTTGTCTCCAGAAAAATGCTAGAAGTAACTTGTAACGACAGACTTGGAAAGAAAGTTCGTGTGAAATGCAACCCTGATGACACTGTCGGAGATCTGAAGAAGCTGATAGCCGCACAAACTGGCACACGATACGACAAAATAGTCCTGAAGAAGTGGTACACAGTATTCAAAGACCACATCAAACTCTCAGATTGTATCCTTTTATTTATACTTTTCGACCCGACTACATTGCATAGCATACTATAATCAAAATATATGAAACCTATGACTCTTTAACCCTCATTCCTCCAGATAAACTGGCCTAAAGCGGCTGGATGCGGGAAACAGAAGTGGCACTTATTGGGCAAGGCCTGTCCAGCAGTGGATAGTGAGAGGCTATTGTAATTATGGCATGAAAGATAATTATACATGTTGTTCTATAGTGGGGGACCGAGTTGAAGGACTTTGAGGAGTGAGGGTGCGGTGTGGTAGGAGGGCATGTCAAACTTCCAATTGCAGTGCTGTGCAACAGGATTTTGACCAGTCATTTTCCTCCTACAGATTGTTAATGTTCTGTGACGGTTTAAAGAAGTCTGTGGGTTTCTTGTGTGGTAGGCTAGTTTGTAGTGCACTCATTTTACCTTTGTGCAATTGAACAGTGAAATATAGTAGACTGTTGATTTTAGCATGGACAAGGAATCCTACATATTCTATGATGTCTAGTCTAGAAAGGATAGAACCATAGCTACCACAGACAGCTACCTCTGTAATTATTGCCTACATTTCTGCTTATTTGCGATTTTTATCCATTTATACAATATATTTCCTGAACATTTCGCACAGATGAAATCCACGACGGTATGAACTTGGAGCTTTATTATCAATAAAATTATTTATATTTAATTTAATAATAAGTCTACTACCATAATGAAGTAGTTTTATTTCTGCTGTCTTAAACGTCTTAATCTCAAAGTAGGATTTGCTTCTGTAAAAAATTATGATTTCAGTTTCTCAGTTTGTAACCTCACCTAGAACAAAAACAAATGGTCATGAATGAAT